>OZ024732.1:7428211-8653823 GCA_964016875.1 Fallopia convolvulus
GTAGGATATGGAACATTTATGTGACTAGAAGAATTAAAGTTCAAAATCAATGTGACCATGCTAGGACAATTCTCATGACGGTCTTGGAAAATAGATAAACACCGCAATAGCAAGTTTTACTAAGCATGAATGAGCTAATCACACAAGAAGAATGAGGGATATGCAAATATGATCAAGCATCCCTAAAATGGTCAAAAATCAATCTCACAAGGGTCACTCATACTTAGTTGCATAAGAACTCATCCTAGAACTCACATGCTCAATAAAACAAGCAAGATATCATGATCACATCAAAAGCAACATCATTTTAGAGGCTAAACTATCCAAAAATATGCAAAGGAATTTACATGCTCACATCATCATTAGCTTTTATTTTGGCAATCTAAGATGGGAATTTCTAGTCCAAAACCTACAAAACACAAAATCTTTTTGTTGTTTTTAACACAATTTTTCAATTTTTCAAAAAAATTCTCTAAAACCAAAGACTCAAACATTCCAAACACAAACTAGAAACACCAACTAAATATCCTCAAAATAATAAACAAATATAAACAAGTGAAATCATGAACACACTTACCCCCACCCCATACTTCAAATTTTTGATGTCCCCATCAAACAAGGAAATCAAAACTTAAAAGCAAGAGAGAAGAGTATGAAAAGCTCACAATTTCTTATTCTTCAATGGCATATATAGGATCAATCGGCGAGGACGAGAGCCCATGAGGCTCTAACTTCTTCGTTTGGACCGTCCCTGTCATAGAACTTCTTCACTCGATGACCATTCACTTTGAAAATATGTCCTTGTTCATCAACCAAGTCCACCGCACCATGAGCATAGATACGGTGGACCACAAATGGTCCGCTCCACCTAGTCCTTAACTTCCCGGGGAAAAGTTTAAGCCTTGAATTGAAAAGGAGAACCTTGTCACCGGTTTGATAGGTCTTTGGAATTAACTTCCTATCATGCCACTTCTTGGTCTTCTCTTTGTATAGCTTGGAGTTCTCATAGGCCTTCAACCTCAATTCCCCCAACTCATGAAGTTCTAGAAACCTTTTCTCACCGGCCAAGTTGATATCCCAATTCATCTCTTTGAGTGCCCATTTCGCCTTGTGCTCAAGCTCTACCGGAAGATGACATGCCTTGCCACAAACTAGATTGAAGGGTGTAGTTCCCAAAGGTGTCTTGAAGGCGGTTCTATAAGCCCAAAGTGCATCATCGAGCTTAGAGGCCCAATCTTTCCTTGATCGAGATACGGTCTTCTCCAAGATAGCCTTGATTTGAGGGTTTGACACCTCGACTTGCCCGCTTGTTTGAGGATGATAAGGAGTAGCAACTCGATGAGACACCCCATACTTAATCAACACATTTTCGAAGCACCTCTCAATGAAATGAGATCCGCCATCACTTATGAGAACCCTAGGCACACCAAACCTTGCAAAAATGTTGCTTTTCAAAAACTTCATCACCACCTTAGCATCATTGGTTCTTGTTGGTATGGCCTCCACCCATTTTGAAACATAGTCCACGGCTACCAAGATGTACTTGTAAGGCCCCGATGTGGGAAATGGTCCCATGAAGTCAATACCCCATACATCAAATAACTCAACTTCTAGAATGCCAGTTTGAGGAGTCTCATTCCTCCTTGATAGGTTCCCCTCTCTTTGGCACTCCTCACACTTCCTCACATAATCATGCACATCCTTGAACATGGTTGGACAATAATAACCACTTTGAAGAATTTTTGAGGTGGTTTTGGAACTCTTAGCGTGACCTCCCGTAGGCAAGGAATGGCAATGGTGAATTATGCTCTCAACCTCTTCACTTGACACACACCGTCTATAGATTTGATCACACCCTTCCTTGTAGAGATATGGATCATCCCAAAAGTATTGTCTAGCATCATGTAAGAATTTCTTCCTAGCTTGATAAGACAAATTTGGTGGGATCACTCCCCCTACGGCAAAGTTAGCAAAATCCGCAAACCAAGGGGAAACCCCTCGTCTTACGGCACTAATAGAAAGAAGGCCAGTGGGAGAGAAAGAATCAATCAATTTAGAACGAGAAGAAATGGAAATCGAGCTAGGAAACTTACTTTCTTCCACGGACCGACATTGAAGTATATCGGGCCCGACATGGTTAGACGTCGGTCCAGCTTCGCAGACACGCAGCTGCCTCGGGCCCGATGTTGAAGTACTCGGTCCCGACTCACTCGCACTTGCCTTGCCTTCGGTCCAATGTTCTGAACCTCGGGCCCGACGTACTTGGTTCGTCGATCCACCCTTCCTTTCCTCCCTTCCGCTCATGAGAACTTCATCCGCTCTTGAATCATCTATAGTCATACCATCCTCCATTTCCAACATGTACTCGATGGGCAAACGGGATAGATGATCCGCTACCACATTTTCCGCACCGGTTTTGTCCTTGATCTCATCGTCAAACTCTTGGAGAAGGAGCATCCACCTTAGAAGCCTCGGCTTTGCATCTTTCTTCTTCATGAGGTATTTGATTGCCGCATGGTCTGTGAAGACTACCACCTTTGATCCCACAAGATATGAACGGAATTTCTCAAATGCAAACACTATCGCAAGAAACTCTTTATCCTTTGTTGTGTAATTGCACTGAGTTTCATCCAAAGTTTTGCTTGCGTAGTAAATGGCATGCAACTTTCCATCCTTCCTTTGCCCAAGGACGGCCCCTACGGCGAAATCACTAGCATCACACATCACCTCGAATGGAAGATTCCAATCGGGTGCCGCCATTATTGGAGCCGAGATCAAGGCATCTCTCAACCTACAAAAAGAACTCATGCAATCCTCGGAAAATACAAAGGGCACATCCTTCATCAAGAGGTTAGACAATGGTTTTGCAATTTTAGAAAAATCCTTGATGAACCGTCTATAAAATCCTGCATGACCTAAGAAACTCCTAACATCACGAACACAAGAGGGGGGAGGTAGTTTTTCAATTATTTCAACTTTAGCTCTATCTACCTCTATCCCCCTACTAGAAACTAGGTGTCCTAGTACTATGCCCTCCTTCACCATAAAGTGGCATTTTTCCCAATTAAGCACCAAGCTAGTCTCCTCACATCTAGTCAAAACCTTGTCTAAGTTAGCTAAGCAAACATCAAATGAGGATCCGTAGACGGAGAAATCATCCATAAACACTTCTACTATATCCTCAACCATATCGGAGAAGATGGACATCATGCATCTTTGAAATGTTGTCGGCGCATTACATAAACCAAAAGGCATGCGTCTATAGGCAAAAGTCCCATAAGGACATGTGAATGTCGTCTTCTCTTGATCATCGGGATGAATAGGGATTTGCCAAAACCCGCTATACCCGTCAAGGTAGCAAAAATATTCATGTTGTGCTAATCTCTCTAGGACTTGGTCTATGAAAGGAAGAGGAAAATGGTCTTTGCGAGTGCCGGTATTAAGCTTACGGTAATCAATACACATACGCCATTTTGTTGTGGTTCTCATAGGTATCATTTCTCCCTTTTCATTTTGCACAACGGTGAAACCTCCTTTCTTAGGAACTACATGCACGGGACTCACATACTTGCTATCGGAAATTGGGAAGATAATTCCCGCATCCAACATCCTAAGTATTTCACTCTTTACCACTTCTTTCATGTTAGGATTTAATCTTCTTTGGGGTTCAATAGTGGGTTTATGGTTATCCTCCATATAAATCCTATGCATGCAAATTGAGGGAGAGATTCCCTTTAGTTCCTCTAGTGAATACCCTAAAGCTCCTCTATGTTTTCTTAGAACCTTCAACAACTTAGACTCCTCCTCATCATTCAAGTTGGCATTTTTTGATTACGGGTAAAGAAGAGTTGGGACCAAGAAATGCGTACCTCAAATCTTTTGGAAGCTCCTTGAGTTCTTGAGATGGTTCCGGTGGTGCTTGAACTTCTTCTTTCTCGGCCTTGAACACCTCCAAGTAAGACATCCTTTCCTCCAATTGCTCATTCTCAATCATATTGAGGGCTAGACCTTGGCGCTCTATCTCAATTTCTCTAGGTGGTGGGGTGGCTTTCAACCTAAGCTCCCTTGGCCTTGACTTTTTAGAAATGGCTTCCCATTGCAATCCAAGAGGAACTTGGATCATCTTAGCTTCTTTATGTACGGTCCCTTTTGAAGTTGGTCTAAAGAAAAACTCAATTTCTCTTCCTCCAATGTCAAGAGACAAGTGGCCCTTCTTTACATCAATGATTGCCCCAAACGTAGCAAGGAAAGGTCTCCCTAGTATGATCGGTTCACCCGGCACTTCTATCATGTCTACTACAACAAAGTCGATTGGGACATAGTGGCCTTCAATGCAAACGGGATAATCCTCGACGACACCAATTGGTTCGATGAACGACCCATCCGCTATTGTTAACCTCATGTTGACCGGAGCTATGAGACCCATAGATGTGGATTTCCATATGGTGTAAGGAATGATGCTCGTGCTTGCTCCAAGATCACACAAGGCTTGGAAATTTTGAGACCCCACACCAATGGTTATAGCAAAACGACCGGGATCTCCTAGCTTTTGTGGTAACTCCAAGGTCTTGACTTCATCTTGCATTTCCACTATGGACCTCTTCTTGCTCAAAATCTCCCTTAAAAACTTGGCATAAGATGGCATCTCACTCAATGCGTCGGTGAACGGGATGGAGATGTTCAAGCCTTGCAAGAGTTTGAGAAACCTCTTGAACTTGTTCTCAACATCATCTTTCGGCTTCTTCGAGGGATATGGGAGAATTGTTGCACCTTGAATCTTGCTCGGATCAACCTCTTTGGACTTCCCTACTTCAATTTCAACATTTTCTGAATGCACCGACTTGGGCACCATGTCGGGCCCGATGTTGTGAATCTCGGTCCTGGACTGAGGGGTTGGATCGAGGTCTGTGTACGTCGGTCCCGAGTTGCTCTCGACCTCGGTCCGGGGTGAAGGAGTCGATCTTCTTGCTGGGTCGACTTCGGGGAACGTCGGACCCGACTTGCTGGGTAAGTTGGTCCGACTCTCTTCATTCTTCTTAGGCACGTGTGGCTCGGGTAGGTTTCGGCCACTTCTCAATCCAATTGCCCGGACTTCATTTTGATTGTTTTGAGCTCGAGGATTCTCCTCGGGTCGGCCCGGAAGTCTCCCATTCTCTCTCGGGGCTTGAGTCGCAATTTGGGCAAATTGATTGTCGACTTGCCTCCTCCATGCACCAAACTCATTGAATTGGGTCCTCATCTCCTTGAACCCATCTCTCATCTCTTGAGCAAATGTTTGTAACTCATTGAATCCCGGTGGTCTATATGGTGGTGGTGGCGCCCTTGGCTCGTTTTGGTTGAAATTGTTGTTGTAGCCTTGAGCTTGACCGTTGTTCCACCGGCCATTGCCACCATTGTTGAAGTTGCCTCTTCCACCAAAATTTCCACGAACATAGTTTGCCTGCTCAATTCGCTCGGCCAAGCGCACTTGGCTCTCATTCGAACAAACTTGTGTAGCATGTGCAAAGGATCCACACTTCTCACAAGCTCTAGCATTTTGCTTGTAGTAGTGGACTTGCCTCTTGAGCTTGCTCACTTCACCTTCAAGGAATTGGAGCTTCACATCTCTATCAATGTCTTCTCCCTTTGGATCATATAACTTCCTTGCACCTTCACCTTGAACTTTCACCTCCTTGCTAGCTTGACTCACCCCATACATGGCCTCATAATCGGATAGCTTGTCAAGTAGCTCCCAAGCTTGATCCGGTGTCAAGTCTATGAACCCACAATCGGTGTGGAGATTGAGCTTGTCCTTCGTTACCGGATTGATGCCTTGGAAAAAGATGTCTTGAAGCACATATGGTTGTTGGCCATGAGTAGGACATTGGCGCAACATCTCCTTGAAACGGTCCCATGCTTCGAAGAGAGGCTCATTCGGACCTTGTTGAAAGCTTGCAATCTTCCTTCTTAGCTCGGTTGTCTTTGAGGGAGGGAAGAACTTCATCAAGAAAGCATCATAGAGTGTCTTCCAAGTTGTGATTGACCTAGGAGCTTGGCTCTCGAGCCAATGTGTGGCCTTGCCCCCAAGTGACCATTTGAACGCCTTTAGAAGCACATACTCCAATGTCTCCTCGTCGGTAGAGATCGTCTCACACATGTCCACAAAGCGTTTGACGTGCTCTATGGGACACTGATGTGGACGGCCCTCGAATTGATCACGCTTGATGAGGGAGATGAATTGCGTCTTGATCTCAAAATTCTTGGCAACCTCGGGAAGCACAATAGCCGGCTCGGGGACCCTCAACTCCGGATGCATGTATTGGCGTGCATTCCGGGGTAGAGCGTTGAGTTGAGCCTCGGCTCTCATCCGTTGCTCCCGTTCTCTTCTTGCCACCTCCTCTTGATTGTCCCTCTCAAGTTGCAATCTAGCCATTTCGGCCCTAAGTTGAGCCAACTCCTCATTAACATGGAGAGCTTGATTCTCCATCCTTTTCCTTCTTCGGGCTTCCTTGAGAATACTTTCCGGATTACTCACAAACTCAAGCTCAAGTGTTCCTCAGGAGGAACGAGCTAGCATACACCTATGAAACAAAAACACAAACCAAAACAAATCAAAAACAAACAAAGGGTTTGGGCTATTCCCTCACCCAAATAACTACCAAAACACAAAAAACTAACCAAATTGGCACTCAATGCACTTAGACTTCCCCGGCAACGGCGCCATTCTTTTGATCGCCTCTCACGGTGTGCAAGGGTCAAGAGATACAAATTATAACCCGACCCCGTTGTAGTACGTGGTGGGTGTCGAACACTCGGGAAGTCTACTCGATCGATGTGCCTAGATACTAGGAAGCTAGAAAGGAGAGCATAAAACAAAGGAAAATAAAGAAAACAGTCGGGACCGACACTGAGGTCACGTCGGGCCCGAGGTTGGCGACAAGAGGAAGTCGGGACCGACACTGGGTAAGTCAGGCCCGAGGTAGCTGGGGATGTCGAACTCAAAGATTTTAAAAGTAGATCTTGGGCTTTTGGGTTCCTTCCCTAGTAGATTAAGGCTTTTCCACCCCAATTCAGGCAATGAGTGATGATCGGACTAGGATCGAGTGCTTTCGCCCTCGTTCCAACCACATCTACACCTCGATCCATGGGGAAATCCCCTTCGAAGCAAGGTATTGAGATTGACACATGTTCACTTTCGCTACTTTGCCAATCTCAAGCCTTGATTCCCGACTTTCGCAAGGAATTGTAGCTCGATGTAGAGTGGGTTCCTTAGATCAAACACTCAAGGCTATGGAATTGGGGTTTCTAGCCTAAACCTAGCTAGGGTTTTCCCCCATAACCCAAGATCAAGGAGATCTACTCCATGTGACAAGCAAAGAAAGCAATCAAATCAAAAGAGAAAGCAATCATCATAATCAATCTCAAAACAAAGCAAGGGTTCATTCAAATCCAAAGCAATCCACAAATTCAATTCAAGGGTTTTCAAATCCACAAGATCAAAGCAAATCAAAGCTAAACAATCAACAAAACCTCTCAAGTCTTCCTCCTCCTTGGCCGATTCTCTCTCTCTTCCTCCTCTTCTCCTTCCTCCTTGCTCTCCAAGCATCCTCTTGGCTCCCTTGGAACCCCCCTTTTTTTGTGTGTGAGGGAACCCCTTCTTAGAAGACAAGAGGGCCTTTTATGGATTAAATGAGGGGCAAAAGTGGAAGTTCACAAATTCGTGCCTTGGAGCCCAAGTAGTCCGATGACCGACTCGGCCCGACACGGAGGAACCTCGGGCCCGAGGTACTGTGCAACTCGGTCCGAGGTTGGAAACTTCAAAGTCGGGCCCGACGTTGTTGCATCTCGGTCCTGACCTCGTTCCACCTTCTTCTTAGTTGGCTTCTCTTGTTCTTCTTCATGGCTTGCTTCTCTCTTTCCCGCTTTAACTCGGCCTTTGCTCCATGTCTTGACCCTCAATCAAATCCATCCTTGATTCATGCCAAATTACCTACAAAACACATAAAAGGTGCGTAGTCTCCGAATCTCATAGAAATACGGTAACTAAGCTAAAAAGGAACAAAATGCACAAGAAAAGGGGAAAAAGAAACATATTTACAAAGGAAATCACATATGAAAACACCACCAAATAGAGAGACATCAAGTTACACTTTGGACCTCCTACAGATTATCGAGATCTCGAGCTAACAATCTTCGATATCTCCTACTTTGCTAAATGATTCTACCACCTAAGTGTTGCGAGATTGACCTTGAAGCGAGGTGGACTTGAGTGTGTGGAGTTGATCCTTGTGAGATTGTGTAGCGAGGTCTTTAGTGCAAACGAGATCTTCGGGTGACTTAAAGTCTTTTGTGGACTCTTCTTGTTTGTAGCGAGGTCTTTTAACAATGTTTCTACCACGTCGATCTATAACGAGCAAGACAGTTCTTGAGTTAAGATGTTTTTCGACCCCTTTCTCTTACGAGGTTCCTCCCTATTTATAGAGGATTGAGGGATTGAGTTTTGGCCAAGGTCCGATGTGGGACACCCGAGATTGTGGACTCCTGATTGGTCCGCATGTGAGGCAACATGTGGTTGGCTGGGTGAGGCGGCATCGGTGAGTGGTCCGTGTGGGCGGGTGTTAGTAAGGTCGGTTACGAGGTCTAGTCCTCGCTCTGAGGTCTCTGGGGATCTCGCGGGGTACGAACTTATCTTAAATAAATGAGGGATATGAGAGTGGGGCCAGGAACCATTCATCCGTATTACATACCCCGAGCCCACCTCTCCCTTTTACTAATTTGGGCATCATCACAACCCCATGACCTGGGGATCTCGCCCCGAGGGCCGCAGGGCATAAGCTTCCTGTGGTGGCGGGGTACTGGGTTTTTTAGAGGCTAGGAGTGTATCTCGCTGGATGTGGGGTTCTCGAGGTGGGGAAGGGACCTTGCGAGGTGTGGGGTCCTTTTGGGAAAGGATTTTGCGAGGTGTGGGGTCATCGAGGTTCTCCTTTCGCGAAGCTTCGTACTCGGTTTCTCCTGCCCGTATGGGTTTAACTTCCTGGGCTCATTCCTCGTCTCCCGCTTAATGGGCCTTTCAAGAGGGATAGACCCAATAAGCTTTTCGGGAGGGATAGGCCCAGACTCGTTCTTTATAAGAGCGTATTCCGCACGCTTCTGTTGAGAGGGTTTCTTGACAACAAATAAATTTATAGTCAAAACCCCGCTGAGTACAGCGAAGTCAGAATCGTTCCACAGGAAGCAAGCTTGTTCGTTTATCAATCTATTAAAAAGCAAACAAAAACAAACAAAAACACTCACAAGTAGCCTCGTTAACGACGTTGTCAGGGTCGTTAACGAACCACCGAACACAAAAATACTCAAATAACGACCTAAATAAATTCGGTACCGAGGCAAGTAACTCAGCAACGAAAATTCACTCAAAATAATTCAAATAAAACAAAGATCTAGGACTAGGGACACCACAACATAGCCAAGCATATAAACTCGTAAGAAGATAAGATCATGCCTTTAAACAGATAGAGTCATCAACTTTCGTTGACTATCAAGTAAATTATCCAACTTTCGCATCCTAATTCACTTAATTGCTTGTTTTGGATCTAAAGCTTGAAACTTTCGTATTCAAACTATATCAACCTTCAAGTTACTAACTTTCTCTTTCAATCAAGTAAAAAACTCAAATTACCTCCACTTTCGTTTCAGTATAAGCACAACAAACAATCTCAATAAAAGATAAAAGACATTCAACTCACAATCTTACTCATCAAACATGCTCAACTATGTCGGGCTTAACCTCGATCCTAGAAAAGAAGACTACTCACTAATCATAATTACTAAACAAATAAACTCAATATAAGAAAACATTGAAAAACAAATCACTACTAAAATTAAATAGAAAAATCTGTCTTATAGAAGTTAAAAGAAAATCGAAAAAGAACAAAACACCGAACCAAAACTCGATCAACGAACTCGGTAACTTTCGTCCATCGACCCTCGTACTCGACTCGCCCTCGGTTCTTCCTCTTTTTCGCCTCTCCTTCGACTCCTAGAATTGTCTCCCTCTCTCTTCCCCCTTTCTATGCTAGATAGAAGGGTATTTATACTAAAAAAAACTAAAAACTAAAAAGGCTAAAAGATATAAACTTTCCTAAAAAGATAGAAATAAAACTCTAAAAGATAGAAACAAAATCTAAGAAGATAATAAGACCTAAAATACATACTCTAATAACGGCAGAATACATCAAAAGACCCCTGTACTTACACTTTTTTTCCTATTGGACCCCTGTACTAAAAAATGTTCAAACAAACCCCTGTACTGCCCCCAATTTTGCCTATTGAACACTTTCAATCTTATTCTCCTTCCAGTGTACATCACACGCCTTATGTGTCATGTTATTTTGCCAAATAAGCCAAAATGGTCAAATATGTACATGTTATTTTGCCTATTGAACACTTTCAAGTCTTCACTCGCCTTATGTAACATGTACGTATTTTGCCAAAATAACATGTATGTATTTGACCATTTTGGCTTATTTGGCAAAATAACATGACATATAAGGTGCGTGATGTACACTGGAAAGAGAATAAGATTGAAAGTGTTCAATAGGCAAAATTGGGGGCAGTACAAGCGTCTGTTTGAACATTTTTTAGTACAGGGATCCAATAGGAAAAAAAGTGTAAGTACAGGGGTCTGTTGATGTATTCTGCCCTCTAATAACCCTAAAAGATTCTAAAAAGATACTCAACCGACACGGAAATAAATTCTCGCTCAGGATCGGTGAATCATAAAATCAACCTTCAAATCTTCTCTTTCGTGGCCTCGTTAACGAGCCCTCACAGCCTCATTAACGAGCATGGGCTTTTGTTTTCTTCCACACTTCTTCTCAAAATCTTGAGCTCTGACTTCTTCAATCTTGTATTCCTCCGTCTTTCACTGTAATGCTCCAAGTTTAGGTCCATATAGCTCTTTTCCTTGCTAAAACCTACAAAATACACAAAATAGCGTAGCTTCCACTCTTTTCATAGAAATATGCAAAACTATCTAAAAACACTCAAAACTGAAGCTAAACTTAACAAAACTAAACCTAATAAGCAAAGAAAACCTACTAAAAACTATACTAGAAATGCGAACATCAGCTTCCTCTTCATCTTCTTCTCCACTATTTTCGCCCTTCGCCGTTTCAGTTTCTTGTCAGTTTTCCGAGGCGGTTTCCGACGAACTCTTTTCTTCTTCCCGGTTGCACCACTGCTTCTTCGACGCCGACTCTGAACAAGTAAGTCTTCGACTTCTTTCTCTTTGTCTTTTGATGTTTGTTGCCCTGGGATTTTCGTCGTTTTGTTTTCGTTCCGTGTTTCGGAGGGGCAGTGGCGCCTTGCCCGAAGTTTCGTGCCGGTGTTGTAGTGGCGAAACGGCGGTGGCGAGGGCGTGCGTTCCCTTGCGCGTCGTCTCCGCCCTTCCTCTTTGCTTTTTATTGTTTTATCCTGTGCCCGGGTTTTTGGTGGTCAGTTTTTCCGGTCTTTCCCCCGTCGTCGTTATGGTGGCGAAACGGGGGAAGTGGTGGTGGCTCTTGCCTGGGTGCTATGTCTTTACCGTTTTCTCTTTTCTCTCTTTTTTTTCTCTTCTCTCTTTTTTGTCCCCGGTCTTGGCTTGTTCTTGGTGTCTCCCGCCGGTCTTGTGGTGGTGAGACGATGGGGAGACGGTGGGGAAAGGGTGGCGACCGCCATGCCCTCACACCTTTTGCTTGCCCGTGGCCGGTTGCACGCTTGTCTTTTCCCTATTTTGAGTTTTTGAAGTTCTTGGGAGCCCAAACGTCATGATGTTGGATTGACGGGACGTTTGGGCCTCCACCGCTGGCATCCATCACTGGTTGGCCCTCTCCAATCTCTCTCCTCCTTTTTGGCACTTCAAATTCTTCTTCGCCGTCCTACCTTGTTAGAGTAGCCTCTAGGGCGCCACGTGGCTTTCTTCCCTTATGACCTCACGTAATTTTCCCCTCCGAGGTTATGACCTCGTGCTTTTTTCTGTCGAGGTTATGACCTCGTGCTTTTTTCTTCCGAGTTTATGACCTCGTGCTTTTTTCTTCCGAGTTTATGACCTCGGGCTTTTCTTCCTTTGGTTACCTTGCCCAGTGTCTTACTGCTCATTTCCTTTCCAGGTGCTAGCCTTCCGTGACCTGGACGTCGTTCTTTCATGCCTAGGAGAACTTCTGCGAGCCCTCCGCCTGGTTTCGTTTTCAACGTTCAAGAGAGTTTTTACCAGGAGGCCTCTGAGTCTGTAGGGAGTGTAGAGCCTAGCGACTCCCAGAACCCGAGTTCTCCTTCATTGGTCTTCAGCAACCCTTCTTCTAGCGACTCTGCTACTTCGATCAACTCACTCTTCCCTCGTCTTCGTGTTTACTCCGGTGTTGAAATGGCTTCCTCTTCTACCCCCGATGAGGTCGTTGCCGAGGTTGAGATGCGGTTGGATGCGGCAATTGCCTCCGCCTCTATCTCCTACGTGCCCCCGAGCTTCCCCGCGGCTTATATCACAGATGTCGTCTCTAGCATTCCTGTTGTCCTTGAGGAGCGGATTCCCATGGCCCCAGGCACCCCCGAGTCTTATTTGTCCGAGGGAGTGGCTAACGACCTTAAGTATAAAGACCTTGAGAAGGTCGCGAAGGACTTCCCTTGGCCCGAAGGAGTTGAGCTGGCACTCCCCGAGGAGGGGGGCGGCCCTTGGCCTCCTACGAAAGGTGCGTGGTCGTGCACCTTTTCAGTCTTCAAGCGGGCTTCAGGCTACCTCTGGCCTCGCACATCGCTGAGTACCTGTGGACCATGCGTGTCTGTCCTGCCCAGTTGTTTCTGAACGCTTGGCGGCTGTTGTGCGCCTATACGATTCGAAGTCGTGAACTTGGGGACGAGCCAAATCGTGATGATTTGTCAGCATTATTCCTAGAGAGGAGGGAACCTCGGTCCTGCCTTATCAACCTTAGCACGCCGAACGTCAAGATCACCATGGCCCAATCAAACGTCGGGACATGGAAACCGAAATGGTTCCTGGTTCGAGACATCAACGGGAGATATCTCAATTTTCCGTTGGTGACGGGTACCTTTGAGAGGTGTGTGTGCTCGCACACGGTCGCCGAGCTTCAGGCGCTCAAGGCTCGATATGCCACAGTGAGCCCGGCACCGTACCAAGTATACCTTTCTCAGGACCAGCTTGAGCGGGCTGGCCTGAGCCTCAGTCTCCCTCCCAGCGAGGGTGGAGAGGGTACTCTAAACTCTTTCCTGATTGCTCTTCTTTTTTGTTGGGTAGCGAGGTTATAAACCTCGTTTAGATTGCTTTTTGATTCTTTCTTAACTTGCTTTTTATGCTTCTTCTGACAGTGGATCTCCTGCACGCTCTTACTTCGAAGTCGAAGGGAAAACAGCCCGTGACTTCTAGTTCTAAGGCCCCGGCTCCTCGGGCCCCAAAGGGGATTGTTATCAAGGACCCAGCCCATGTGGTGAGAGTGCCCACTGCTCCAGCTAGACCTATCCCCCCGCCGCAGAAGACGTCCGGGGAGAAAGCCTCCAGCGAGGTCCCGCCGAGAGGAGACGTCGCGAAGGCGTCTACGGAGAAGGCTTCTAGGGAGGCCCCGCTGAAGGGAGACGTCGCGAAGACGTCCTCCCAAACCTCCCGGGGCTCCGTTGACGGTGCCGAGCCAAAAAGGAAAAGCGAGGGTTCCCCTCGCAAGGAGAGGAAGAAGCATAGGTTAGACGACCAACGGGATCCGTCAGGAAAGGACCGGCGAAGTCCATCGGGGAATGACATCCCCCGTTTCAACTTCGACGGATGAGTACTCAATGTCACTGGTCCTTCGCCTGCTAAGTTCCACTGTCCCGGCCCGGCTAGGGGAGTTCCGGGGAAGTGGGCCAAGTAAGAGTGGAAGGAGGAGGTCGCATGGGCCAACAACCTTATTGATGCAGCCCTCAACGAGGAAACTGCCCGATACTCGGCCATGGTGAGTTTTGCTTTTGTGAACTTTGTTCTTGTTTCTTTCTCTTTTATAGAACTTTTAATTACTTTCGCGAATTTTTGCAGCACTCCTTCCTCGACAATTACAACCGCAGGTGTATTACCCTTGCCCACCAGCAGATGGATAAGCTGGAGGCGACGCTCAAAGCTCGCGAGGAGGAGTGCGATCAGAAAGCGAGGGATCTCGCTGCGGTTGAGAAGCGGGTTAGGACGGCGGAGGATGCGACCCGAGAGTAGGTGAAGGAGGTTGCAAAGGCGAAGGAAGGGGAGGCGAAGGCTAAGGAAGGGGAAACAAAGGCTAAGGAGAGGGAGAGGAGGGCGAGGGAGGTTGCGGATAAAGCGAAAGAGATGGTCGAGGCTCTGAAGCGGGAGAACAAGGAACTCCGGCGTAAGCTTTCTGCCGAGCACCAGTTTTTAAAGGAGAAGGAGGCGGAACTCTTGAGGTCTGAGGAGGAGGTCACCCGCCTCAGCCGGCATATTGTTGAGCTTAATCAGGAGGTTGAGGCCGCGGGTCCCGCGTACGTGGAGTCGGAGGAGTACAAGGCGGAGTTGGTGAAAAGTGTGAGGAAGATGTTCCACCAGGCCGTCCGGATGGGCAACAAACAGGCGGTGGCCAAGTACGGGCACATCGACCCCCGCATCGTTTTCTTCAACCCCAAATATAAAGAGACCATGGGGGAGTTGGACGGGGAGGAGCTTGAGGGGGAATGTGAATTTTTTCTCAATGCGGACGGGACTGTGTCCAGCGAGGCTCCTTCCGAGGTGGAGCTCGTACGAGGGAACCCAGAGTTGATCTCCACGGGACCTCAGCACGCGACCGATGCGCCCCCCTCCCAGCCTACCGCTACTCCTGCCTTGGCTATTGAGGCCCCAAACGCGCTCGTTGACCCCGTTGCTGAAACCTCCAAGAGCAAAACTGTTGACCTCATCGGTCCCGGCGCCGAAGCCTCGACGAGTTAAAGGATGTTGTGTTTTTTTTTTTCGTCTTGCTAGTTGCCCTGCGGGGTTTGTAACTGGAACATCTTGGCCCTTGTGGCCTTTATTTTGGTGGCCCCGCTTGGTCTGTATTTAGACATTTCGGCCTTCGTGGCCTTTGCCTTTGTGCATATATAGGCCTTCTTTGCCTTTCATTTTATACTCTCTTTCTCATGGATTGTTTGTATGTCTTTGGATTATTTGCCTCGACTTACTTTTCGCCTATCCATCCAACCCCATGGGTCGGGTGTCACAGTTCTGACACCCGGGCCACATAGAGCGCTTTTGATTTTTATTGTGAGTACAGTGAGGTTGCGAGCTTAACCAACACACTTTAACCCCAAGCGGGGAGCGAGGGGTAGGTCTTAACGAGATTCTCCAAGCCCAAGCGGGGAGCGAGGGGTGGGTCTTAACAAGACTCTCCAAGCCCAAGCGGGAAGCGAGGGGTGGACCCAACGAGATTCTCCAACCCCAAGCGGGAAGCGAGGGGTGGACCAAACGAGATTCTCCAACCCCAAGCGGGAAGCAGGGGTGGACCAAACGAGATTCTCCAACCCCAAGTGGGAAGCGAGGGGTGGACCAAACGAGATTCTCCAACCCCAAGCGGGAAGAGAGGGGTGGACCAAACGAGATTCTCCATCCCCAAGCGGGAAGCGAGGGGTGGAACAAACGAGATTCTCCAACCCCAAGCGGGAAGCGAGGGGTCGACCAAACGAGATTCTCCAACCCCAAGCGGGAAGCGAGGGGTGGACCAAACGAGATTCTCCAACCCCAAGCAGGAAGCGAGAGGTGGACCAAACGAGATTCTCCAACCCCAAGCGGGAAGCAAGGGGTGGACCCAACGAGATTCTCCAACCCCAAGCGGGAAGCGAGGGGTGGACCCAACGAGATTCTCCAACCCCAAGCGGGAAGCGAGGGGTGGACCCAACGAGATTCTCCAACCCCAAGCGGGAAGCGAGGGGTGGACCCAACGAGATTCTCCAACCCCAAGCGGGAAGCGAGGGGTGGACCGAACGAGATTCTCCAACCCCAAGCGGGAAGAGAGGGGTGGACCCAACGAGATTCTCCAACCCTAAGCGGGAAGCAAGGGGTGGACCAAACGAGATTCTCCAACCCCAAGCGGGAAGCGAGGGGTGGACCAAACGAGATTCTCCAACCCCAAGCGGGGAGCGAGGGGTGGGTCTTAACGAGACACTCCAAGCCCAAGCGGGAAGCGAGGGGTGGACCAAATGAGATTCTCCAACCCCAAGCGAGAAGCGAGGGGTGGACCGAACAAGATTCTCCAACCCCAAGCGGGAAGCGAGGGGTGGACCCAACGAGATTCTCCACCCCCAAGCAGGAAGCCAGGGGTGGACCAAACGAGATTCTCCAACCCCAAGCAGGAAGCGAGAGGTGGACCAAACGAGATTCTCCAACCCCAAGCGGGAAGCGAGGGGTGGACTAAACGAGATTCTCCAACCCCAAGCGGGAAGCGAGGGGTGGACCGAACGAGATTCTCCAACCCCAAGCGGGAAGCGAGGGGTGGACCGAACGAGATTCTCCAACCCCAAGCGGGAAGAGAGGGGTGGACCCAACGAGATTCTCCAACCCTAAGCGGGAAGCAAGGGGTGGACCAAACGAGATTCTCCAACCCCAAGCGGGAAGCGAGGGGTGGACCAAACGAGATTCTCCAACCCCAAGCGGGGAGCGAGGGGTGGGTCTTAACGAGACTCTCCAAGCCCAAGCGGGAAGCGAGGGGTGGACCAAACGAGATTCTCCAACCCCAAGCGAGAAGCGAGGGGTGGACCGAACAAGATTCTCCAACCCCAAGCGGGAAGCGAGGGGTGGACCAAACGAGATTCTCCAACCCCAAGCAGGAAGCAAGGGGTGGACCAAACGAGATTCTCCAACCCCAAGCGGGAAGCGAGGGGTGGACCGAACGAGATTATCCAACCCCAAGCGGGAAGCGAGGGGTGGACCGAACGAGATTCTCCAACCCCAAGCGGGAAGCGAGGGGTGGACCCAACGAGATTCTCCAACCCCAAGCGGGAAGCGAGGGGTGGACCGAACGAGATTCTCCAACCCCAAGCGGGAAGAGAGGGGTGGACCCAACGAGATTCTCCAACCCTAAGCGGGAAGCAAGGGGTGGACCAAACGAGATTCTCCAACCCCAAGCGGGAAGCGAGGGGTGGACCAAACGAGATTCTCCAACCCCAAGCGGGGAGCGAGGGGTGGGTCTTAACGAGACTCTCCAAGCCCAAGCGGGAAGCGAGGGGTGGACCAAATGAGATTCTCCAACCCCAAGCGAGAAGCGAGGGGTGGACCGAACAAGATTCTCCAACCCCAAGCGGGAAGCGAGGGGTGGACCAAACGAGATTCTCCACCCCCAAGCAGGAAGCCAGGGGTGGACCAAACGAGATTCTCCAACCCCAAGCAGGAAGCGAGAGGTGGACCAAACGAGATTCTCCAACCCCAAGCGGGAAGCGAGGGGTGGACTAAACGAGATTCTCCAACCCCAAGCGGGAAGCGAGGGGTGGACCGAACGAGATTCTCCAACCCCAAGCGGGAAGCGAGGGGTGGACCGAACGAGATTCTCCAACCCCAAGCGGGAAGAGAGGGGTGGACCCAACGAGATTCTCCAACCCTAAGCGGGAAGCAAGGGGTGGACCAAACGAGATTCTCCAACCCCAAGCGGGAAGCGAGGGGTGGACCAAACGAGATTCTCCAACCCCAAGCGGGGAGCGAGGGGTGGGTCTTAACGAGACTCTCCAAGCCCAAGCGGGAAGCGAGGGGTGGACCAAACGAGATTCTCCAACCCCAAGCGAGAAGCGAGGGGTGGACCGAACAAGATTCTCCAACCCCAAGCGGGAAGCGAGGGGTGGACCAAACGAGATTCTCCAACCCCAAGCAGGAAGCAAGGGGTGGACCAAACGAGATTCTCCAACCCCAAGCGGGAAGCGAGGGGTGGACCGAACGAGATTATCCAA
The DNA here is from genome assembly GCA_964016875.1 of Fallopia convolvulus. Taxonomy (NCBI): domain Eukaryota; kingdom Viridiplantae; phylum Streptophyta; class Magnoliopsida; order Caryophyllales; family Polygonaceae; genus Fallopia; species Fallopia convolvulus. The sequence continues at coordinate 7,446,122 of OZ024732.1, forward strand.
CCCCAAGCGGGAAGCGAGGGGTGGACCGAACGAGATTCTCCAACCCCAAGCGGGAAGCGAGGGGTGGACCGAACGAGATTCTCCAACCCCAAACGGGAAGCGAGGGGTGGACCAAACGAGATTCTCCAATTCCGAGAGAGTTTTGAAAAGCCTGCAATCCTTTATTAATAAAAGCTTGTGAGGAACAAAGGGGTTCAGAGAGTTTACACATAATATTTTTTGAGCCGCGCGATGTTGCACGTCTTGCTTAGGGTACGTCCCTCGCTATCTTTGAGTTTGAAAGCCCCGAGTGCGACTTCCTCCACGAGGATATATGGTCCCTTCCAGTTAGGGTCCAGTTTGCCACCCTCGGTACGTCTTAGAACGAGGTTTCCCGAGGTCAAGAGACGAGGTCTGACCTTCTTGTCATGGTACACCCCCACCCGGCGCTTGTATTCTCTGGAACGTAGGTCGGCGACCTCGCGAATCTCGTCCCGAAATTGTAGCTCAACCTTGAGGTTGGACTCGTTTTCCTTTTCGTCGAAGTTGAACACCCTTGCCGACGGGACCAGAGTTTCTACGGGGACTAGCGCCTCTGCCCCGTAAGTGAGGGCGAAGGGTGTCTCGCCCGTTGCACGGCGTGCGGTTGTGCGATACGTCAAAAGGACGAGTGGAAGAAACTCTGCCCAGCGACCCTGCGCCATGGCCAGGCGCTTTTTTAGGTCGGCCATGATGCGGGCGTTGACATTCTCTACCTGGCCGTTGGACTGGGGATGAGCCACCGAGGAGAATTTGAGGGCTATGCCTAGCTCTGAGCAGATAGCCCGGGTCTCTTTGCAGTCGAACTGGGGGCCATGATAGGTTATGATGGTCATTGGAACGCCGAACCGACAAACGAGGTTCTTCCACAAGAAGTCGCAGACTTTTGCCCCGGTGATTTTTTCCATGGCCTGTGCTTCGATCCACTTCGTAAAGTAGTCAACAATGACCAAGATGTACTATACTTGGCCAACTGCTTTGGGAAAGGGTCCGAGGATGTCCATTCCCCACATCGCGAACGGGCAGGGTGCGTGGATGAAGTGGAGAGGCGAGGTCGGAGTGCGCTAGATGTTTGCATGTTTCTGACACCTTTCGCATCTTTGGACGTAGGCCTTTGTATCTTGTCGGAGAGTGGGCCAAAAGTATCCCAGGTGGACAATCTTATGTGCCAAGGCCCGCCACCCCGGGTGGCCGCCACAGACTCCCTCATGTGCCTCGTAGAGGATGTGATCTGTGACCTCGGGGGTACACAAAACAGGTTGGGCTCGGCATATCCTCGGCGGTAGAGCTGGTCGCCAGTGACGCAGTAGCGGGACGCCTGCATTTTCAGCTTCCTAGCCAGCGCGGGGTCCTCTGGGAGGATACCGCTCTTTATATACCTCGTTATAGGGAACCTCCAGTCCTCGGTTCTTATGGATAGGACCTCGCCATCTACACTTCGTGAGAACTTTCTCTCTACCATCACGCGGTTGCCTACTTCCAAGGGGAGCGCGGACCCCAACCTTGCGAGAGCATCCGCCTTGGTGTTCGAGGTTCGCAGAATTGATTCTACCGCAAAGGTCTCTAGGCATGATACAAGGGCCTTCACCTTCGCTCGGTAGGCATGCAGAAATCCTGTCCTGGTGTCGTATTGGCCATTGAGCTGTCGTGCCACCAGCTCAGAATCCGTGTAGACCCTGATCTTGCGGGCTCCGCTGAGGAGGGCCATCTCGATCCCGGCAATCTTTGCCTCGTACTCAGCATCGTTGTTGGTGGCTTCGAAGGCGAAGTTGAGAGCATACTCCGTCTCGATCGAGGGGCCAGCGAGGAACACGTCGGCCCCGCCGCCAGCATCACATCATGAGCCGTCAACAAATACCTTCCATTCCTCCGAGCTTGTGTCGGTCTCGGGGAAAGTGACCTCCACCATGAAATCAGCTAGGGCATGTCCCTTCATCGTGGTCCTCGGGAGGTAACTAATGTCGAACTCGGAGAGCTCAACGGCCCAGTTCGTCATACGCCCGGAGAGGGCGGGCTGGTGGAGGATTTGACGAAGTGGGAGGTCGAAGAGGACCTGGATGGGATATGCATGGAAGTAAGGGCGCAAACGCCTCGCGTCGGTCACCACTGCCAGTGCCATTTTCTCCAATGGGGAGTACCGCTGCTACGAAGGTTGGAGCACACGACTCACGAAGTATACTGGGTGCATGGCCTCCTTGGTGAGCACTGCGCTGACAGTCTCAGGGCTCACCGCTACGTATAGTTGCAGGTCTTCGCCTGCAAGCGGAGGTGACAAGGTGGGGAGCTTTGTAAGGAAGGTCTTTGTTGGGACGTTGTTGGGACCTTTGGTTCTAAACAACGGATTGAGGGCGGCGAAAAAGGGGAGAGACTTGTCCGCTAAGCAGGAGCAAAACCTCCCCAAGTAATTTACAGTGCCATTGAGTCGCTGCACCTCGGTTCGTGACCTTGGGGACCTCATTGAGACGATCGACTCCACTTTGGCGGGGTTGACGTCGATCACGCGCTCACTGATCATGAAACCCAAGAAAATCCCCGATGATACGCCTAAGACGCACTTCTCGGGATTCAGGCTAAGACGGTTGCGCCTGAGGGTGGTGAAGACCTCGGCGAGGTCCAACAAATGTTCCTCGGGATTCTTGCTCCGCACGACTATGTCGTCCACGTAAGCCGACACATTCCTCCCCAGATGATTCTTGAAGACACGGTCGATGAGACTCTGAAATGTGGCACCGGCGTTCTTAAGGCCAAAAGGCATGACCTTATAGTAGTATGTTCCTCGCTGGGTGATGAAGGACGTTTCTTCTTCATCGCGTGAGTTCATCGAGATCTGGTTGTATCCCGAGTATGCGTCGAGGAAGCTTAGGACCTCGTGGCCCGCAATTGAATCAACGAGCTCATCAATTGAGGGTAGGGGGTAGCTGTCCTTGGGGCAAGCCTTGTTGAGGTCTTTAAAGTCCACACACATCTTCCACTTGCCGCTGGCCTTTTTGACCAACACGACGTTGGACAACCAGCGCGGATACTGCACCTCGCGGATGAATTCCGCGGCCAGTAGTTTTTCTACCTCGTGATTGGCGGCGTTTGCTCTCTCTTCATTCATCTTCCTTCTTTGTTGTACCACGGGGCGGGTGGCCACATCAACGTTTAGGGAGTGCTGGGCTAGTGTCCGCGGAACACCACGGAGATCTTTTGTGGTCCAGGCGAACACGTCGCGGGATCCAGCGAGTAGGGCCTCTAGGGACGTTGCGGATGTCCTGGTGAGACATTCCCCGAGGTAGATTTTCTCGGAGTCGCTCTCAAAGGGGGTGATCACCCTTCTCTCTGCCTCGGGCGTGGGGACCGTGAAGTCCCGGACTTCGAGGTCGGCTTCGCCGATGGATTCCACCATGAAGACGGGGCTTCTCTGTTTTGCCGAGGTCGCGTAGCAGACGCGACCTTCTTCTTGGTTGCCTTTCACCTCGCCCACACCGTCGTCGACGGGGAATTTCATCTTGAGGTGGTAAATGGAAACCACCACCTGGAATTTCATCAAGGAGACCCTTCCGATGATTGCGTTGTAGGCCGAAGGTAGGTGCACCACCGTAAATTCCACCATCTCGGTCCTTGTTGTTGAGCCGGTGCCGAGTGTCATCCAAAGGTCTATGAGACCTGCGACGTCGACCTCGTTTCCTGAGAAGGAGGTGAGCTTCCCCACGTAAGGCTTTAGAGATGTTGCAGAGATGCCTAGTTGCTCGAAGGCGCCAAAGTACATGATGTCCACGGAGGAACCCGTGTCCACCAGTACTCGCTTTACCATCTTCGAGCCTAGATGAGCGTGCACCACCAGGGGGTCGGAGTGTGGCATGTGGAGGCCCTCGACGTCTTCGAAGGTGAAAGTCATACCAGCATGGGACCTCGAATTCTGTGTCACGTTGTACACTGAGGGCTCGTGGTGGCTTGCCCTCGCGTACCTCTTCCTTTCTGTTTGGGTTGAGCCCGCAAGAGAGGGCCCTCCCGAGATGGTATATATGTACCCGTCAGGTGCCGAAGCTGGCCCAGGGCGCGCCTGTCCTGCGGGGGCGTTTTGTTCAATGTTGTTGGCCCGAGGAGGAGGAGGGTGAGTGGGACCCTGTTGTACGGCGTTGGCTCCCGAGGCGGGGTTGGCGCGGCCCCGCTCGTTTGGGTTATACGCGAGACCACCTTTGCCTTTGTAACCTCGTGGTTTCCCGCCGAAGCAGCTCCAACCTCCCCCGCCACTTCCGCGGTTGTTAAAGCGGTTGTTGTTCCTATTGTCGTTGCTTCTGTTGTTGTTATTGCCCTTGTAGTCGGCGCGCCGGTCGTGGGCCTGCGTCATGTACGCATCCTTTGCGGCCGGTGCAGCCATTTCTGCCTTCCCTTTAGCCTCGGTCACGATTTCTTTATCGGTCTTCGGACGCGAGCTCTGGTTGGCGGCGTCTTCGGCGTAAACTTGAGCCGTGATCCGAGCGCATAGGCTTTCATACGTCATTGGGTTTTTAAGAAAGATGCGATTCTTAAAGGCCCCTTGGCAAAGATTGCTCATGAGGACGTCCCGTATCGACGCCTCGTCGATGTGAGCGATCTCCGCGACTGCGGTGGTGAACCTCGTGAAGAAGGCACCCAGTGCTTCGCTCTCCCCCTGCTCGATGCCGCGGAGATCCCGCATGTTCTTCTTGCGCCTCCTCGAGCTGTTGAAGTGCGCGATGAAGGACTCGCATAGCTGGGAGAACGAGGCCACGGACTTGGCTTAATGCTAGTGAACCAGGTCATTGCCGCCTTGTCCAATGTGGTTGGGAAGATACGGCAGAAGATGGCGTCGTTATAAGAGTTGACGTTCAACTGGACGGCGTAGTGTTTCACGTGGTCCTCGGGGTCGGCCGTGCCATCATAGAGACTCATTTGCGGCCAATGGAAACCCTTTGGCATAGGAGCCTCTTGGATCTCGGTTGAAAAGGGGTTACGGTACCCGATCTCGGCAGGCTGACGGCGAGATTTCGATTTTTCCAAAGGGAGCGCCGCACCCCCCGTTGTTTCAGATATCTCCGCCTCTCGTATTCTTGAACGTCGTGAACAAGATCGCGAAATTCGCATGGGATCTCGGGGAGGTCTCTCCGTCGATGAGCCATTGGTCGACGTTTCCCGCATGGGTCTGTACACGGGTACGTACTCGGGTACGTATTCGGAGTGAGGTTGTCCCTGAGCAGGTATGGGGACGTATGGGGGGTGACCTTGCTGATATTGTCCGTAGCTTGGGTAGGGATACGGAACCGGGGGCGCGCCGCCCTACTCATACCCTTAGAACGGGTAGGGATCCTGGGGGGCCATTGTACGTCCAGCCCGGAGGGACCACGAAGGGGCATCCAGGGGGTCCCGCGGCCATCCACTGCGGGGTCTCAGGCATATTGTCGGGGTGTTGGGGAAAGAAGTTGTTTGGGCAAGCCATTTTGTGGGGTTCAAAGCCAAGGTTTGCACAAATCAGGAAACTGCTTAGGATGAAGAAGTTCCCACAGACGGCGCCAGTGATGAAACCCGAAATAACGACCCGCTAAAAGACAAGGAACGAGGTTATTACTTTTGATAGTGCAAACACTTGCTTCTTATTTATATCTTTCCTTACACTAGGGTTACAAAGCCAACGAGGCTTGACAAGTACTTTAAAAGTTACACTTTGGACCTCCTACAGATTATCGAGATCTCGAGCTAACAATCTTCGAGATCTCCTACTTTGCTAAATGATTCTACCACCTAAGTGTTGCGAGATTGACCTTGAAGCGAGGTGGACTTGAGTGTGTGGAGTCGATCCTTGTGAGATTGTGTAGCGAGGTCTTCAGTGCAGGCGAGATCTTCGGGTGACTTGAAGTCTTTTTGTGGACTCTTCTTGTTTGTAGCGAGGCCTTTTAACGATGTTTCTACCACGTCGATCTATAACGAGCAAGACAGTTTTTGAGTTAAGATGTTTTTCGACCCCTTTCTCTTACGAGGTTCCTCCCTATTTATAGAGGATTGAGGGATTGAGTTTTGGCCAAGGTCCGATGTGGGACGCCCGAGATTGTGGGCTCTTGATTGGTCCGTAGGTGAGGCAGCGTGTGGTTGGCTGGGTGAGGCGGCATCGGTGAGTGGTCCATGTGGGCGGGTGTCAGTAAGGTCGGTTACGAGGTCTAGGCCTCGATCCGAGGTCTTCGGGGATCTCGCGGGGTACGAACTTATCTTAAATAAATGAGGGATAGGAGAGTGGGGCCAGGAACCATTCATTCGTATTACATACCCCGGGCCCACCTCTCCCTTTTACTAATTTGGGCATCATCAAGTACCAAGTTAGATTCTTCGCTTGCTAGTCTATCATTAGACTAACCCGTCTATTTTCTTTTATTTTATATGGTCGGCTGGTGTCCACCGTTGGTTTACGACACATCAGGTTCTTCTTGGAAGTTGATTCAAGAGGCAGATTTAGAAGTTTGAAGCTCTAGAAGTTGAAGAAAGGTTTCCAATGGTTATACTTGAGTGAAGATCATGATTGAACTACTTCAAAGCGAAGCTGAGTTTCAGAAAAAAGAACTCAAGGAAGACTTGATGAAGATTTTGTTTAAATAGAAGGTTGTTCTATTTATTTATTCTTTTAAGGTTTGTATAAGACCTTTTACGTGTTTTTCCGCTGTAATATTTAACTGAAGTTTGTTAGGTTTTCAAATGGTTTCATTTAACTTGTTTTTAGTTTATTCAGTCAGTTTAAAGCCTTGGGTAGCTTCGATTTAGTCTTAATCGGGGTTACTGGCGGTAATACCTCCAGGGTGGGAAGGGGGTGTTACAGAAGTGGTATCAGAGCTAAAAGTTCCTAAGTCTTGCTTAAGACTTTCATCTTCTACATAGAATTACGGAGAATTCTATATGGGTGTTATCTTAGAACCATTAATGGAAAGTGGTTAAGATTGGAGGTCAGACTCGTGAAGAAATAGAAAGAGGAAAGGGAATTGGAGAACATGAGGTAATAAGTTTGCAATAGCTTTTGTGAATAAGGTCCTATGATGGACATTGGATTCCCTGGAGATGGGAATGGATTCCGAGAAGGATCCAATGTAAGATTAGGTGAAGATTCCTAAAGTTGAACCGGTTCTAGACCAAGTTCTCAATGAATTCCTATTCACTCTTGAGAGTCTGAATTGGGTGTACCCTCGTCGCTTCTTCCATATTAGGAAACTTCTTGTGAGATTTTGAAGTTAAGTATCGTACTTCATAAAGACTTTCTATTTTGAAGGTTTCCTATTTTAAGCTCGTATGATGGAAGATTTCAAGTTATGAATGTTGTTTAAAAAGGTCATGATTCAAAGATATGTGAAAGAAATTGTTAATTTTTTTCTCTTGAAATGTGAAAGATCAAGTGTTGTCTTTAAAAAGGAAATTTTAAAGTGAGTTTCTTTGACATTGAAGTCATAAGAGTATATTCTTATAGGAATTTCTGAATTTTGAAATTCAAGTATCAATAGAAGTTTGGAGTTGGAACCTCTACTTCTCAATGGTAAGATTTGGAGAATCCTATGAGCCTTAAGTGACTCTAAAAAGATCAGTATGGATCATGAAGGGATGTAAAAGAATCCTGAAAAGGAAAGGATTGTCTTTGGAAACTTTCTTCAACAACTATGTTTGTGACTCTATAGTATAGAATCATGGATATTCTGTACTTTTCTTTGGTCAGTTGGAAGTTAAAGAGCTTTGAAGTGCTCAAGTGTTGGATCGATTGAATTGTTAATCTATTGGAAAATGCAATTCAATTTTTAACCTGATAGTGTTTAAACTTAGATTTTCATATATGTTGATATCCTTTGAGATAAGAGGATTGAGAATCCTAAATGGAATGGGAAATTCTTATGATTATAGTAAGAAAGGAAGGAAGAATGTTGGTTCAGTTTAAGTTGTGAACAAGTGGTTAATCATCAAGGTTGTTGTGAATAAGGTTGATTGGTCAAAATGGATTGAACAGGTAAAAGTTCATCAGTAATGTGTTTATGTTCAATTAACTACTTAGCACAAGTGTTAATTGATTACATGAGTTGTTGATATCCTGATGACTAACCTATGTGACAACGTTATCGGAGTTTCGTTGTATGATACCCAACTCGGGATAATGAGAAAAGACTTGAGGTCTATAATGGACTAGTAATGGAATCAGCATTGAGATGTTCTAATTTGCCAATGGTATTGACTTATGTTTCTTCAAGGATGAGAATGAAAAAGTTTAGTTTTGAGAAGATCAATCAAGGAATGATCTTAGCATATTGTCTTTGATATTTTAAACGGTTGGGAGAAAAATATAAATCATCTATGGTCAATAAGGCTTAGACCTTATCGTTGAAAAATAATTTCAGTTGTGTTTGGATTTTGAAGGTTTTATATCAGTCAAACCTAATGTCTAAGGTGGTCCTGGTGAAACTATTAAGTTGTCGGCAGGTCTCCTAACCACAAGTTCTTCCTTTGCAATGTGGTTTGAACTAGAGCTAATAAAAAGGTATATGTCTTCTCCTTATGGTTAAGAAAGAAGACAAGAATGATGGAGAAGTCTAGATTGTTTGCCAAATGTTGAATTGGAATAAGTTCAAGAATACCTTTCTTGGCCATGTGCATTTTGTTGTAAAAAGAAATTGGAAATTAAAGGTTCTTCATTATATATAGGGAGGTATATGGATTGAATGTTTTGAACTAGATGCAAAGTTTGAAAGTTCACTTTTTATATTGAGAAGATTAAGTTGTAAAAGGATTGAAAGTCCTTAAAATCGTCAGCAGAGTTTGATAGTTCACTCTTGGATATCGGAATATTAACTTGCAGAAGGCTTGTTGTTTTGTGAATGGATGAACTGAAGTATTAAATTTTGTCAATGGATTATATCTGCATAACTTTAAAGTAGTATGTCAAGGGAGATATACAAGTTGAGAACGACCTTCGAACAATCTTCCATGGATAAGAAGTGGTTGAAACCACATCCTTACTAAGGATTGCAAGTAAGAGGATTTGAGCGATCAACTCTTTTATTGAACTTGCGAAATTAAGTTGGGTTGAGATTGAGTTAAATCAGGCAAAGATTACTCAATATTATGGATTATAGAAAAATCTAGCAGTATGTCTAATTAAGAAAAGTCAAGGTATGTCATCAAGTTCTACCTTGAGGAGGGAATGAAGTGTCACATTCGAGGGGAAATGTGGGGCTCAGAAGTGAGTTGGAGCATCTTAGCTCCTTTGAGACTCGATTTTGATTCAAAACTTTTGCGAAGTTGGTAAGGCCAGCTAATGTGCAAGCATGTTAGTAACCTATGTCGAGTTCTTGTCAAGCTGTTATGATTTAAGGGATATTTGAAATCGTTTTGTGATTTTCTCTTTTGAAAAAAATCTTATGACTTTGTAGAATTCTGGTAGGAAATTGTTTTTAAAGAAATGTTGATTTGATATACGAAATTCATGAATAAAATTTTCTACGGTTTTCATGGTGGTGAGTAAGAATGTATTTTGTCTTCCATCTTGATCACATGGTAAGGCAAGATCACATGTCTTATTCCTATGAGAATGCAGTAAAGGATTATGTTTATTTTATCTTCCCATCCTGATCACATGGTAAGATCACATAATTCATTGGGTTTTAAAGAGTAGTTTCTAGTATGAATTGGGAATCACATAAGTTTTGCAATTATATGAGTTTTGCAAGTATAGTTGGTTGAGATGAAAAGATGCAAGTTTTCTTTTGCATTATAGCAATTTCTATATCTGGTACCTTGTAAAACTCTTTTGAGTTGATATATCCTTGGTATCCTATACCATTTAAGGAGTATGGTCAAACTTCCCAAAGCAGTTCGATTATATGTAAAGAAATTTGGTAAGATTCTTTACAAATCTGTGTTGGTCTCTGAAGCGCATGGAGTAACTCCGTACTTCTCTAAAAGTTTGGGATTGCTTTCAATCAACGATTATTGGAATTCTCTAAGCAGTTGCTAGTAGTTCATCTTGGTTGACGTCATGACCTAAGAAAGTCATTGCATTTTTAGAGGAATTGTCCTTGAAAGTAAGTTGATATGGACTCTTGGGATGGAACCATTTCTAAGGAATGATATTGTAGTAATTCTTTCTTTGGAATAAAGGATGTACTAGTAATTTCTCCATTAGTTGTTATTTGTTTTCAGGTTGTCTTGAAAACTTAAAATCTCTTTGAGATAAGATAGTCAAGTGAGGACTTTAAGCAGAACTCCAATGGGTCTGGAGTTTGGATATGTAAATTAGTATTGATTTTCAATCTCAGCCTGATAAGTTGTTGGATATAGAGAGTGGACACGTGAGGATATGTTTTTAATCCTAAGAGTTAGGTTGTTCAACAAGTCAGAATGTTAAGTGAAGTCTAAACAGTTCTTTGATGAAAAAGACTGAAAATTGTCAATAGAGACAATTTTGTTGGAAATTATTGGATTAAAGGTATTATTGTCCAATATGTTGGTATAGTAATGCGTAAGAGTGTAGTTTGAAGTAGTTGAAAAAGAGATAACTACTTTTGAATGTCAGTATGCCCAAGCTAAGTTTTGATTGAGAAAAGGATGTAAAGAATTGACAAGATAGTTTATTATCTATTCATGTGTTGGATAAATCTCATATTCTTGGTCAAGGTAATACTGAGATTTTATCCCAAGAAACGAAATTGAATAAGGATTCTAAGTAATCCTTGTAAGGAAAATAATTTGAGAAGGACTAAAGGTTTAGTTTGGATGACAACAAGGTTGTGTGAATTCCCTAAGTTTTTAGTCAGAATCTGTTGACCAGATCAAGAAAAAGTAGTATGGGAAAGTAATATTATTTAAGATCAATGAAGAAGATCAAGAAGGTAAGACACCAGAAATTGTTATTTAAGACCATGGATTGATTGGTTTCAAGACTGTTCATGTGTGTCTATTGTTGATGAGCTTCGAAAGCTTAATCCAAAGGAAACACAATTTTATTTGCTTAATTAGGTCATCTGGGAACAAGTAAATGTATAAGGATTTAAGATAAAACTTTTGATGGACTGACATGAAGCGAAATGTCACCGAGTTTGTTTTGATATGTTTGGTTTGTTTGGAAGTCTTGATTGAGCATAGAAGACCAAACAAAATGTTATAGTCTTTTCCTGTTTCAGAATGGAAGTGGGAAGATGTTACAATGGATTCTTGTCATTAGTCGTTCAAGACTTAATGAAAGAAGAATGTAATATGGAGGTTGTTAAGAAACTCATCTAGAGTGTTCTTTTTAATGCAATTAAGATGATTTAAAGAGTATAGAAGTTAGTTGAGGTATTCATGCATGAAGGATTTCATCTTCATAAAACTCCAAAGACTATTATCTCTAATTGAGATGAATGGTTCATGCCAAAGTTTTAAAATGAGTAACATCAAACTTTGTGGATTGAATTGAATTTTAGTATTGGCTTCCCTCATCAAACTGATGAACGATGCAAAGAAGCAAATTCAAACTCCCGAGGACATGTATTCTGGATTCCACACGAGTTGGAATGGTAGTTTGAGTTTGAGTGAATTCACATACAAGAATTTTGAGTTCACGATAAAGAAAATGACTCTTTTTGAGGCTTGGTAAGGTTGGAAGTGTTGGTTGTCAATTTGTTGAAATGACAATACTGACAAGGTTCTTCATAGGTCAGATTTGGCCAAGAGAACAACAACTGATATCGCACTAACATGTTCAAGGGTGCTAACTGCTCAAAAGTGACAACAGTTGTGTGTTGTGCTAAAGCGAGAGCATGTTAAGTTCATTGTAAGGAACGACATTTTTGTTCTAATATTCGCCTTGAAAGGCGTATCCTGCTAAGGAATGTAAGACAACGTAAATGCTCGCTATGTTAGATCTTTTGAGATACTAGAAAGAACTGATAAGCTTGTTTATCGGTTGGCATTGCCACCTTCAATGCATTCTATCTATAATGTCATCCTTGTGATTTTCTAAGATAGTATCCGTTCAATACATCTCATGTACTCCACAATAATGAGATGGATATTCAACCAAATGACATCTGTGAAGAAAGGTCGGGTTGAATCGTGAATGAGAAAATACCTTTGATTAGGCTACCTTGGCCTATAAATGGAGGTAAAGAAAAGACTTTAGAAACTAGACGGGAAATGCTGAGTCATTTTCCAAAGTTAATGAATGTTGTAAAAAAGAAGTTTGGCAACTAAGCAATGGTTGTTTTGTGCTTGGTACAGAAGTAACAATATGTTTTTTTCTAAGGGGGTACTACAAACTTCTGTATAGGTTTGTAGTGGTTGTGTGTGTGCATGTGCTATCCTTCCTTGTGATCCGAGTTCACCTTGGTTTCGAGGACGAAACCATTTTTAAGGGGGTACTAATGTAATAACTGTGGTTTTTGAGGACAATTTTGAATTTTTTCTCGGATATCCTTTTAACCTCTTTGTCCGTTTTAACGCTTAATCCAATATTTTCGTTGGAAATTAAATCCTAGGAAATTGTTGGTGATATTCTAAAATCAAAAGGAAATGATTTTATGGATCGGTGTGAATTTTAGGATTTTTCGGTGGAAAAAGAATATTTATTGGATAAGCCCTCTTTTTAATTATGTATCGGAAGGAATTTAAAATACGAAACGGAAGCCTTAAAAATTGAAGGTAGCAAGATAAAATCATGGAAAATTGGTTTCATTGGTCTACATAATTTACGGGACGTTTTCCGTTTAGTAAGTTTTTCCACCCGAGGTACATAATTTTACCGCTTTAACGCGAGTCCCGTTCCGAGACGGGTTTGATTTTGTAAATGCCTTTCTTTGCTTAATTGAGAAGGAAGTGGAGAACGAATCTTCTCCTTAGGCATCTGTCTTTTCAAGTCTATCATTTTGGTTTTCAAACCAAAGGAAGGAACCCGAGAGAGTAAGGACGGAACGAACGACGGGCTCGAGAGAAAGAATTCAGCTCCACCGTCGGCTACCTTCTCCATCCCCCACCACCACCTCACCTCCTATTCCTTACCATGTTGCTGCTGCTAGGAGAAGCCAGAACTAGAGAAGAATCAAGGCGGAACGACGACGTACTCGGGAGGAAAGAGCTTGTCACCGTCGATCATCTTTTCGCCTCGCCAAGCGACGTCGCCGACGATCGGTAGCTTGTCCGACCACCACCCACCGCAAGGGCTGCCGCCGGGCAATACCCGACCACCCTCGGGCTTGGGGATCGAGCCACTATCTAGCCACACGAGCCATGGGCTCGAGTGAAGGTATATACGATCGAAATTAATTAGCGGGTTGATTGGGAGCCACCGTAAGGGCCTTTAGTTTCTGCTTTGCTAATTAAATTTATGGTTTTTATAATCTTGACGTTGATACGGTCCCACAGGTTCAAACGACCTCGAGAAACGAACGTCCGAATCTTCAGTTATAGCGAATACAAGTTTCGGATACCGATTGTCAAGTAAAGGACTTCGGTTAATTACTCGGGATTCGTTGTTAATCCGCTTGATCCGAAATTTGGTAACCTTTAAGAACTGTTGCTAATGAACAATTTTTATTTAGAAAATTGTTTCAAAAGTGAAGCGGATTATTAGTTATAATTCCGCCAAGGATTTATTATATATCGATATTCAAAAATTAAATCGTTTATCGATTAGGAAGTTGAAGAAGTTGAGAATACAACTAAGAAGTGTTTCTGTGAGCTCGTTGCTGAGAAATCCTTTTGTTATTTTTGTTAGAAGGATGATAAAGATTACTGTTGGAATTGCTAAGGACGTTGAGCACGCCTTATAAGGCAAGTGGACGATTCTCTCTTGCGTTATTGTTATTAAATGAGGAATTGGATCTCATTTAATATTTGCGTTGGGAACAACTTGTATGATTAATAAAATATGATAGATTGTTACATTTGTTAGAAATAATGACCATGTTGTTTATTTAGTTTTGCGGTAGAACTGGATTTAGGTCTGTTATGTGTGACCTTGTATGTTGTCTCACGCTGAGACATTGTTGTTGATTAAGGTAGTTTCAGGGAGGGGAACGTGATTCCATATCCTCTCTTTAAAACAATATTATATTAGGAGGGGCCTAATCCTAATGGTGGGTCATGACTCTCTTCCCCTGCTCTTCGTGTGAGAGGGTTGATAGACACTCTAGCTAAGTGCATGTTTGGCACGGTGTAGTGTAGACAACATGGTAATAGGCCTCTGTGATCTCTACCTCACCATATGAAAAATGAAAGATCAAGGATAGCTTAAGTCATGTGATCTTGGTACATGGTAGATGACAATGGATGAAATACTCCGATGATCTCTACAATACCAAAATATTTCGGCAGTAGTTCGGGCCGATTAAAAGCCACCAACTTGTTTGTGAAAAGTTTTGAAAGTAATATAAGATAAGTGCGTTATGCACATTAATATACCTAAATGGTTCGTCCAGTCGGTAGGCCATTCTTGCTCCCGGTTATGAATGATTCGTAATCAAACTTTGATTAAGTTAATCTGAATAGTCGATGGAGGCTTTTCAAAATGTTATGTGATTAATATGAATTCCCAACAATTGTTTATGCTTCTTAAAGAAACCACAAGCGGTGGTGTTCTCTCTCTGGATTATGCAAGTCTCCCTCTTTTCTCTATAAGACTGCTAACTGTTGGATCATAATCCGAGTCTATTCGGATTTGGATGCCAATATGTTTAGTTACAACCATAAGAACCAAGTTAGATTCTTCGCTTGTTAGTGTATCATTAGACTAACCCGTCCATTTTCTTTTCTTTTATATGGTCGGCTGGTGTCCACCGTTGGTTTACAACACATCAGGTTCTTCTTAGAAGTTGATTCAAGAGGCAGATTCAGAGGTTTGAAGCTCCAGAAGTTGAAGAAAGGTTTCCAATGGCTATACTTGAGTGAAGATCATGATTGAACTACTTCAAAGCGAAGCTGAGTTTCAGAAATAAGAACTCAAGGAAGACTTGATGAAGATTTTGTTTAAATAGAAGGTTGTTCTATTTATTTATTTTTTTAAGTTAAGGTTTGTATAAGACCTTTTACGTGTTTTTCCGCTGTAATATTTAACTTAAGTTTGTTAGGTTTTCAAATGGTTTCATTTAACTTGTTTTTAGTTTGTTCAGTCAGTTTAAAGCCTTAAGTAGCTTCGGTTTAGTCTTAATCGGGGTTATTGGCGGTAATACCTCCAGGGTAGGAAGGGGGTGTTACACTATTGACTTGTGGATTCTTCACCGGAAAAAGCCACACACTCGTACACTTGAAAAGCTCTCTCTCCAAGTTCGTCGTCTTCAACCACATTTTTAACCCTAGCTAAACCTAGCTATTTATAATATAATTTAAGGCTGATCTCACATGTAATTCTTGCCTAATTACGCTGATATTCCACTTGACAAATCCCATACAATAAGGAAAAGCATTGTTTTGTGATTTCGGATCCTCAACCATGTCGATCTTTGCCAAAACCGAATGATCTCGGATTTCCTTAGATAAGATCGTGTGAAGATTGATCTTATCTTCTCTTTTATCTCCTTAAGCAACCGCCTACAACTGTAAGTCTTCGTAGAAGATCGCTCGCAGAAGATATGGTAACTTGCCATTTATAGAAAGTCGCATTCCTTCCGAGACGTGCTTCCTAAATATGTCACTCGTTCCCTCCATCGTTCCTCACAATGTTCCGTCACTTGTGACCATGTACCTGTTTTCCTGAAACACTTACATGTAGAAGCAAGTTATATCAACTAAGTTTGTTATCATTAAAATTAAGAGAAACCATGGAACAACCATTGTTCCAACAACTTGTATGGAGAAGTTTGATGGAACTGATTTTGGGCTCTAGAAGATGCAAATTGAAGATTACCTCTATGGTAAAGGAACTTCACTTGCCTTTGGGAGAGAAACTAGAAGACATAAAGGATTAAGAGTGGAAGTTGTTGGATAGGAAGGCGATGCATACAATTCGCTTTTTCTTATATAGGAACGTTGCACACCACACAAGCAAGGCAGAAACAACAAAGGGATTTCTAGCAATTCTGTTTGCTCTGTATGAGAAACCATCATCGGTGAACAAGGTTCATCTAATGCGACGACTGTTCAATTTCAAGATGAAGGATTGGTAGCCAAGCGAATGAAGACGATTGCACAATTCTAGTCGGTGGAGATTGACTGCGATGATGATGTACAATCCTTAATTCTACTCTCTTCTTTGCTTGAAAGTTGGACCAAGACTATTACCACGGTTAGTCCTTCAGTGGTAAAGGGGAAAGTGAAGTTTAATTTAATAATGTGTGGGATCTGATCATAATCAAAGAGATTTGCAAGAAGGAGTTGGGTTCAACATCAGGATCAAATTTGAATTCAAGAAACATGGACAACTTTGATTCCAAGAAAAAGTCAAACAAGGGTAGGTCGAAATCCAAAGGGAAGGACAAGCATGCCAAGGACCAAAGTAATTTTAAGTGTTGGAGTTGTAATGAGTCTGGATACTTTAAAAATGAGTGTCAAGCACCAAATGACAAGTTGGTGAACATCACGACGACTTGATTATGAGTTTGGGGAGTCGATTGGAGCCTTGGGTGTTGTACTCAAGTGCGTCATTTCATTCTTGTAGTGATGCCAAAATTATGGAGCATATTCCCTTGGGAATTTTGGGAAGGTCTATCTTGCTGATGATAAGATCTTAGAGATCACGGGGAACGAAATGTTCAAGTCTAAACTCCTAATGAGTCTACACTAATGCTACATGGGGTAAGACATATTCCTAGTTTAAAAAGGAACTTGCTTTCTGCTGGACAGCTAGATGATGAGGGTTATGAAGTAACCTTTGAGTATAGCACATCCAAGATAGCATAGCTATTGTAAGAAATAATGGTATTGCAGACTTGTAGCACTGTCATTTGGGTCACATGAGTGAGAAAGGGATGAAGGGGTTATGTTCAAAGGGGTTGTTGGTCGGGTCTCAAACTTATTGAAGTGGGTTTGTATGAAGACAATTTTTTTTTTGATAAGGTAAGAATTAGGAGATCCCCTTACGGGGGACGTCCTAGAGCATCCGAGTGGATGAGAACTGAAAGTTCTGGATGACTCAAAATTGAGTCACTCGGAAGACTATGACCCAACTTAGCAATTTTATCGGCCACAGAATTACAACACCTGCTTACATGAGATATCTGAATGGCTTCGAACCAAGTTAGAGAGGATACAATATCTGATATGAAGACACCTGTATGAAGACAATGTTCTTAGGATTTGAAGCAGAAAAGGGTTATAATGCACAATCCAAACATGCCCTTAATTATCCTTTTAACAGGTGGTTATGTGTTATTTACCCTAAATATTAATACAGATTAAACTAATGTTCTGTTTATTTCTGACCCATTCTTTCCCTGAAAGTTTTTTTTTTAGATGGGTGGGGTCACAAGTAGAACTCACAAGAAACCGGAGGTTGATAATTTACAAGTTCGTAATCACCTGCATCCCACTTACTGCCACACGCCCAAACGTCTCTACACCTAAAACTATCCAATCAGCACCCACCTGCTCTCTCAACAAAATCAACGGTGATAACAGCATTCTCCCACTGATATACCTACACATTATCGTAGATTAATATGACTTCTCTCTCTATATTAATATCATTCCGCCTTAGAAGCTAAAACCACCTATTTTTTCCATTTATCCCCTTCGATTTCATCTTCTCCCTCTCTCTCTGCGTTGCCTTTTACTTCCCTTCGCTTTCGAGGGTTTTTTCTTTCTTATTTTTCTCCCTTTTTTAATTTGTTTTTAATTAATTTCCATTAATTCTTCGACCTTCTTCTCTTCTTCTACTTCGCAATTTTCCATTTCATCGAACTCGTCGATTTTTTTTTCTTACATAATTGCTTTTAATTTCGTAGTGTGGCCTCTGAACCCTAGAAATTGTGTATTGATTGTATCGATTGTGAAAACAAAGCCAATTTTTGGGGGAAATCCTCAAAACAGGAGAAGGAAAGAGAGGAGAGTATGCAACAGCAGAGGTTCAAGCAACAACAAACCCTGATGCAGCAATCGATTCTCCAACAGCAACAGTCCCTTTACCACCCGGGACTTCTGGCCGCTCCACAGGTTTCTTATTATTCTCCGTTTACTTAATGTTATGTCTCTTTAATTCATATGATTTGTATTTTTCTTATTTGATTGATTTCTAGATATCGTGTGATTTTGGACCTCTTTTGGGAGTTTATTGAATGAATTGAGTGATTATTTTGAAATGGTGATGTGGGGGTTGTAAAGGTTGACTTGTTTCTTGGCCGTGAATTATTATAAGGGGTCCATTAATTCAGTTGTTTGTATCTGTTTCGAATCGTACAACGGTGATCAAACTTTTCTGTTGTAGCCTGACGAATTCAACGACATTGTAGAACAATGCGCGATTCTACTTGTTTTTTTTTTCGTTTTTTCATTTTTACAATTTGATGGGCAGACTAATTACTTTTTGCTGTGAGTCACTCTTTGGAATTGTCCTTAACATGTGATTTTTACTGGGTTCTGCGTTTTGTAGTTCCACTGATTTCTGTTCTTTGGTCTGGAGATGTTGTGGCTTGAGAGTCCAATTCAGTTTTAGGATTTTTTTCCCTTTTTGCTTGTTTTTTTACTTTTTTAATTTTGCAGATAGAACCTATCTTGAGTGGAAATCTGCCACCTGGCTTTGATTCAAGTTCATGCCGCAGTGTGTGAGTGACTAAATAGATATTTTCCTTTTTCCTTTTCATCTTTGTTTTTCTTTATTTTTTTTTTGTTATCATTCCATGCTTGTCCTGTTAGATGCTGATGATACATTTTTTTTTATTCTTAGTGGGTGGGTATGAAAATCTCAAAGTTGGGTAAAGTGTCATTATAGATTATTAGGATGTGTAAGTATGTCTCTCTTACATTTGAGACAAGGATGTGAAATATCCATTTGTAGCATCACACAGTGGATGAACTGCATCTTGGTTTTTTTTTTTTTTTTTTTTATTGTTCCTATTTGAAGTTTGCATGTTTTAATTGCTCTATCTGAAACAAATTGTAGATACGTAGGGAATATCCACCACCAAGTTAATGAGCCGCTTCTCCAAGAGGTATTTTCTAGCACTGGCCCACTTGAAGGATGCAAGCTGATAAGGAAAGAGAAGGTTGGTTTTTCTTTTGGGTCAGGTTTATTTTAGACAAATTTTCATATACCATGCTCCTAAACTTTTTGCAGTGTATGTTTCTTGGTGATAGCTATTCCCTTTATATATATGTTGCTGATAAGTAGTATATTTCTGTTTGTGCTTGCAGTCTTCATATGGCTTTGTAGATTACTTTGACCGCCGATCTGCTTCCCTTGCTATTGTGACTCTTAATGGCAGGCATTTGTGCGTATAAATCATATCTATATGTTTGTAAATTTTTTTTTAATTATTTGCAGATTTAATTTTGCATTTTTTATTACAGGTTTGGACAACCAATCAAAGTTAACTGGGCATATGCTAGCAGTCAGAGGGAGGATACAACAAGTAAGCCGATATTATTCTTCTCAAATAACATGGAGTAAATGTAGCTTTTTAAAAAAAATTATTATTCATCTTTCCCCTTTCTCTATATTTGCAGATCATTTCAACATATTTGTTGGCGATCTTAGCCCTGAAGTTACTGATGCTACACTGTTTGCATACTTCTCAGCCTATCCTACCTGCTCGTGCGTGCTGTTTCTCATTTTTATTAGTTTTTGGTTGCATAGTTATGATTTATGTTACTTTTTGCTGTACTTTCAACTTGCTACAAAGCTAAGTTCTCCTGGCACTTGTCTGTTTTCCAATGCAGTGATGCTAGAGTCATGTGGGACCAGAAGACTGGGAGATCCAGGGGTTTTGGGTTTGTTTCCTTCCGAAACCAACAGGTGCAATCGATTGTTCTTATCATACTATGCAACTTTGAAGTTAATCTTTCTCTTTACTTCTATGGTTTTTGATGAAGCTTTATTTCTGTTTGATAGGATGCACAAACTGCAATAAACGACCTCAATGGTAAGATCTGTTTTAACTTCCTACTGGTTTTAGTTCCATAAGGCTCACATAAAATTTGATACTTAGCAGAGTGTTACAACATAAAAGGATTGTGTGCAGTTCATATATAAGTAAGATGTACTGAAAGCTGGTAATTGGATCAATTATTGATTGATATGGTGGTTCTTTATACATCCAATTATAATGAATAAGTAAATATCATATAGTTCTTCATTGGATATTGGATCTTGTACTATGTTATTTTGTTCCTTCACATTTTGTGCTAAAGGACTGAATTAGAATGTTCAAGAATGAGGACCATGTTGTAGATTTCTATAAAAGATCTATCGTAGCCCTATTTTGCAAATATTTTATAATTTTTTGAAATAGATTTATGGGTGGTGATGTGAAAAACCAAGAACTTCTAGTTATTTATTTAAAATCAAGATGGCTGAGGTGGTGGAAGGCTTAGATTGATAATTGTACTATTTTGGATTGATCGAGGACTTCTGAAAGTATACACATTGCTGTGAATGCTTGACTAGTTTATTTTTATTTTCTTGGAACTAAGTGTTAGCTTCAAAATTAGAAGTTTTTTGAATAGAATCTTATGTGTGTCAGACCTATGTTGTCATTTTGTTTTTATTGCTGATTTTCTTATTCACTATTCACATATAGGCAAGTGGCTTGGAAGCAGGCAGATCCGTTGTAACTGGGCCACAAAGGGGGCTGCTTCTGGTGATGACAAGCAGAGTTCAGATTCTAAGAGTGTGGTGGAACTCACAACTGGAACATCTGGTAAGTTCAGATATGTATAATCTGACACAATGTTGATGACGTCGTGGCCGTCTGTCTTTTTACACATGTATATATCGTTTTTAATTAGTTCATTTTCACCGTAGAGCTATAAGTAGATGGCCAAGCTGTGTTTGGACAATCTGTGGAAAATGGTCAATAATGGTTGTTCATTGTCAATGCCAAATTGGCTTTGCTGCTGTCTCTTAATATATTTTGGAGCTTCAAAATATTGTATATAAGATTATAAGATCAGCGGCATAGCTACAGTGTAAATTTTATTCTTTTTCTCTGGTGCTTCATTTCATTTTATAATTGTATTGCACTCGTTCGGCTTATGTCAATGGTAGATACATCATAGCTATCCTTTTTGTCTTTTCTGCTAGATATATCATAGCTATACTTTTTTCTTTTCCTTTTGTTTGCAGAAGAGGGTCAAGAAAATAGTGGCGATGAGGCTCCCCAAAACAATCCTCAGTACCGAACTGTCTATGTTGGCAATCTCGCTCCTGAGGCAAGGACTGGCTTTTTGTGCTTTATTTACAGTCAGCTTTATTTTACTTGGAAATATTATATGCACTTTTGCTTCCTCTTGTTTTCCTCTAGGGTGCTCCCACTTTGTTGTTGATACTGCTCAACATCTACTTATATGTAATAATACTAATGTGAGTTGATCCTTGAAAGAAAATAATACCCTGTTACAACTTACAATAAAAAGTTGAAAGATAAGAGTAGAATATGATGTCTTTAGGTCTAAAAGGTCAGTCAATGAAAAGCAGATCGATCCATTGTGATAATTGTCTAAAACTTGAGCATTCTTGTATAGTTGGTATGTTATGGAATTTTTGACAATTTCTGTATGTATCAAAATTTAGAATACCATGCGAAATAAAAAATCATATATGCCTATTTACAATCAGCAGTTTTCACTTCTAGTGCTGTAGCAGGTATTAGGATAATAGGGGACCGGATTGTATATCTTAAAAGTTGATGTTAATGTGCTCTTGCTTTGGTTATAATAGTCTTATTTGTTTGGTTTATTCTGGTAGTGCTTATTCATTGAATTTTCTTCTAGAGTCCAATGTGAGTTGAATGAAGATACACGAATACACTCAGATTCTAGTAATTCTACGTCACTTGATTGAGAGATGCTTTCAATTCTTTGTGTGAGATGAAATGAAGCATCTGAACCCAAAAATGTGACAAGTAGTGAAATGAATTACAAGAAGACTCACATGCTTCTTCACTTGATTGACAAAACAAACAATTTGGGAAACATTGGAGCAGATTACTATTGACTTGATTGGTGTCCTCTATTCTCTTCAGTCATGAAAATTGTTTTCCAATCAATGGTTGTTTTGTTATGTATTTATTCCATCTGTATCCATGTTGCCTGTATAATTGGCAAAACAAACTGAGAATGACACAACTAGCTAGTAGCCAACTACATTGGATATTTGATCTAATACAAATTGTATTCCTTGGTGCAAAGATTTATTATAGCCTCCATTACATGTTTTTTCAGGTGACATCAGTTGATCTTCATCGGCAATTCCATGCCCTTGGTGCTGGTGTTATTGAAGATGTTCGGGTTCAACGAGACAAGGGTTTTGGGTTCGTCAGATACAGTACTCATGCTGAAGCTGCTCGAGCCATTCAACTCGGGAATGCAAGGATACTTTTTGGGAAGCCCATAAAGGTAATTGTCCAATTTATTTCTATTAAATAATTTATATATATTAATACTTCATACCTAAACAGCAAAGTGGGCGGTATATCGTCATGCGTGGACAATTTTATAGGGGTAGAAATAGCTTTGTTTACTCTAGTAGCTATATGGTTGAGTAATTATAGAAAGCATGCATCAATTTGCTTTTTAAATTCTATCCTGTCGCTTGGTGGAGAAAATCATTGCTTGTTAATCTTTATATATGTGTAATCTATGATACATTGATACCCTGAAACCCCAAAATCATAGGGTAAGAAACACTGGAACATCCCAAAACGCCTGCAGAAACATTTCAGAGGGGGGGTGAAATGGTCAATGTTTTGTTGACCAAAAAGTAAAGAAAGGAAACGTTTTCTTGGGTGATTCGGGCTCTTTTTTGAAACATTTCAGATTTTTTTATAAATAGTAAAATAAAAAATACACAAATGGAATGTTTTTGTTGTTTATGGATAGCTTGTCTATTACTATCGAGTTTTGAACTTGTAACTTGTTAGTGACTTTATCTTTTTTGTTTCGAACAATGTTTGATTGTTTTCCTGTCAAAGTTGTTTATTTAGCATATCTCGTACTTTAAGAGATGTTATAGCTTAAATGTACTTCTTTCTATGTATCACTGGGTGATATTTATATTATCTCCTTTTGACCTTTGAAAACAAGATATCATTTATGTTGCCATTTCCTCCGGCGTTTCATTTCCTATGAATTATGGGATTGGCGTTTCACGTGACTTTTTCTCTCACCAGTTTGTCCTAAATTAGGCGACTACTATTTTTATTTTATTTCTGTCTTGGGATCTTATGAAAACCCATGGATGGTGTACAATAACTGTGAGAGACTTGTTAAAAATGTTTTATGATTTTGCAATTTTCATTGGTTAATATAATTATAGAAGCCTTTTGGCCTTGGCTCATAACAGTGCTCTTGGGGGAACAAGCCTACACCTCCTGGAACAAGCTCTGCACCGTTACCTCCCCCTGCCATCGGTGTCCAGATGCCCGGTCTCTCAGCAGCCGAGCTTCTCGCCTACGAGCGCCACCTGGCGTTGGCTAAAATGGGTGGGTCCCAGGCTTACATGAACCCACAGGCTCATCTCCCTCTCAATCTCAAGCCAGCTGGTGCCATGGGAATGGGTGCTGCTGGAGCAATGTATGATGGCAGCTACCCAAACGTCCCGTCTTCTCAGCAGCTCATGTATTATCACTGATCACCATTTCTCGGTTTCTTTCCCTGATTCGGGTTCATCTTGAAATTGTCTATCATGGGGAGTTGGCATTTGTTGTAATATAATGCAGCTTTTCTTGCATACTTTTTTTTTTTATCGTTTGGTTATGTGGTGGAATTCTTCTCTGCTTTTTTACCATGTCGAATCTTGTTACTGGTCCGTTTGATTCTGCATGTGGAGGGTGTTTAATTTGCACTTTATACCTCGTTATGATTAATAAATAGTGTGAATGCTTGCGAATCCTGGTCTTTATGCTTGGGCTAAAACTCTATATTCGTATGTGGTTCGTAAACTAGCTGAAAGTGCGCGAACCGGGTAAATTGGCTTGCGCCGATTGACTTGACCTGATTGTGAGTCTTTCATCCAAGTGTAGGGCTGGAGGTAATAATTGAACTTGAAATTTTCCAACATTTCCCATGCCTTCTATTTTATCCGCATTTTTATGAATGAAATTGAACATCTTGGATGGAATTTCTTGTTAAATGACTTGTATGGCATATTGCCCTGTTTGGATAGTCAAGTGACTACAAATTGATCCAGGCATCCAGCATCGACCAAGGTATAAATATTTTGTAGACTCAAAAAATAGATTGGATAAGCATTTTTATTCATATTGACTACTTAAATTGTTCTAGAGAAACGTTCGAAGAGAGACATTTTTGTAATGCAAATCCACAGATGAATGATGACAAGATTGTGGGAAAAATGGGTATGTGTCAAAATTTACATAGAATATGCATCATTGTTTACAGAATGTGTAAAAGTTTCTACAAATATGTGTATCATAGTTGCAATAAATATGCATCACATGTTTGAACAAGTGCATCTGGTTAACATTATTCTGTAATAGTGCGTCTTATTAGAATTATTAGTGTTTACGAGTATGTCCATTAGTTTCTACATAAAATATGCATCATAATTTACATAGAATAACAGTAGTAACTAACAAATATGTGCATCAAAGTTGCAATAAAATATGCATCACAATTTTAGAAGCATTCATTATGGCCAATATTATTGTTCATTAGTTTATATTAATATGTATCAATGTTTGCCTTCACTATGATGGTGTAGCGGCGCTCCCTGAATTTTGAGGCTTTTGGGCTTGTTTTGAAGGTGTAGAAGGAGCCGTGCCACTGGATTTTGAGTTTGGCCAAGATTTCGTCGAATTAGACTCCTTGGCGGAGGCGATCTCACCTTCAATGGCTTGTTGTCGCTTTCTTTCTATTTGGTCCTAAATAATCTCATTGGGAGACATAGGTAAGAGGGTAATGCATTTCCCATAGTAATTGAACATGTGGGTGTTCAAAAATCCATCGTGAATGATGCGACGGTCGTATTGTCAAGGACGTCCCAACAAAAGATGTGTAACATCAATAGAAATGACATCACAAGGAATTGAATCACAATATGGACCATTAGAGTAAGAAATCATACATTGGCAAGTGATCATGTCACCCATAGAAGAGGAGAGCCATTGTAGACCATAGACTTGTGGATGTGGGGCCGTTGGTAAATTATGTGTTTGACCACTCTTTTATTGATGAGATTCGAGCAACTACCTCCAACCACTATGACACTCAAGCTAGCATCCATGAACTTGCAACGGGTATGAAAGAGATTTTTCTGTTGGTCCGACAAAGACGCGTTCTTAATGGTTAAGGCGTGTCGAGAGACTATTGATGAGGTATTTTCGGTGGTCGTTATACCTATCAAAGAATCCTTAACTTTACCAAACTCAGTAGAGCGGTAAGTAAGGGTCGAACCCACAGAGACTCGTGTAAGTGTGTTATTTCTTAAGTGCCAAGTAACTAATAAGGGGAGTTTATTGATTGAAAATCTAAACTACTATGCAAATTGAAAACAAACTAAGAATGCAAATATGATTGAGTTTAACAAATATGAGAAAAGCGTGTTCAACTAATTAGATCCATCATGATATTGCTTTATTGATCATCGATTCTCTTGATTCTCTCCTCACTTGAATAATCTATCGTGGATAATGATCCTACTAAGGACTAAAACCCAAACTTCAGATTTAGTTGATAGACCAACCAGTTCTAACAATCCTAATTATCTAATAACCTAGAAGACCTTCTAGATTCAGTTAAATAACAGCTTGACGATTCAAGTTATCAATAGAAACAAACACTTAGAGCAACCAGACATCTAAGTGACTTGTGAATTTATTTCCCTACTTTAATCAACTTGTCCAACCAGTACTAAATTAATTAAAGTCTACTCTTGATCGGATTAACTCCAACTAGTAATTAATCAGATTTAGTTGTAAATTAACCTAGAAATTCTATTAGGTAGCTAATCTAACAAAACCCTAGAATAATTCTGATTCAATTAAGCATAGGGAATAATTTCTATTCTAGTTCATTGAGAATCAATTAAATCTCACAATCATACACAAATCATAACTTCACTAATTAGCCAAACACAAAGAAAATTAGCAATGCATAATTGAAATTAAAATCAAACTTACAAAGGTTCAAAGGTTCTTCCTTTGAGAAAACTCTCTCCAAAGAAACCCTAGCCTCCAAAGTTGATCAAAAGTTATCTAAAAATAAACTAACATAAAGGATTTATATGTCTCTAAAAATAACCCTCATAAGATATAATAACCCTACAACTCGGAAATCATAGCCAATAAGATCAACACCAAAGCCCAAAAACCAAATCTCGGCCCAAGTCCAACGTCCGTGAGAAACGTCATATTGCGCGGGTTCGCACCATATTGCGCGGCCGGGCAATGTCCTCCCCGCGCAATTGGCACTCAGTTGAGATTGCTCGGGCAGATTGCGCGGGTTTGATCCCGAGCACTTGCTTGACTTCTTGGCTCGATCTTTCTTGCCTTGGCTCTTCATCCTAGCACATCCTAGCTTCCTTAGCCTCGTCCATCTCGTCCACCACCACCATGATCCATCTGCACTCGCCCCCTGTTGCTCCTGAACCTAAAAACCTGTAAAACCGAGCAAACCAGCGCATAATACCCGACAACACAAAAACCTAAAAACTACATAAAAACTAACCAAAACCTAACCAAAATATATATAAAACATGCATCTAAACTACTCCTATATGCGAGC
This sequence comes from Fallopia convolvulus, assembly GCA_964016875.1. Lineage (NCBI taxonomy): Eukaryota > Viridiplantae > Streptophyta > Magnoliopsida > Caryophyllales > Polygonaceae > Fallopia > Fallopia convolvulus. The sequence continues at coordinate 7,472,963 of OZ024732.1, forward strand.
TATCAAATTCCCCCATGCTTAACCCTTGGTTGCCCATGTATCAATACTTCCCGGAGCCAAGTAGTAAAACTAGCCTTTAGCCTGATCCTTGAGAGAAAAAGGAAAAGCTCTCAGCGCGATCTAGTCATGAGTTACATCAACAGGCTTCATGCTTGAGCACACAGCATGAAATTCAGAAAGATGTTTGTTGGGGTCTTCACCACTATGCCCATGGAATGAAGGCAAAAGGTGGATCAACCCGGATTTCAGCTCAAACTTGACTCCCTCACCGAGAGTAGGGAATTGCACCGCCAATGGCTGTTGTGTCAGATTTGGTGCGGTCAACTGTCTCAGAGTTTGGTCACCCATCTCAGCAGATTCAGCAGATTCAGATTCAGAGTCAGATTCTTCAAGAAAGAACGGTAAGGCCTGAAAGTGATTCCGGATTTCCTTCCTTAGCTTGAAGAGTGTCCTGTCAATATCTGGATCAAATAACAGAGGAGATGAGTTAGTAGCACGGGTATGAACCATATAACAGGTTCACACCCAAAACAACACAAAAGTAATAAACACAAATAGCGACGAGTCCCCGACAATGGCGCCAAATTTGATGAGGTATTTTTCAGTCGTTTACCTATCAAAGAATCCTAACTTAACCAATCTGAGTAGAATGGTAAGCAAGGGTCGATCCCACAGAGACTCGTGTATGAATGTTATTACTTAAGTGCCAAGTAACTAATATGGGGGGTTTATTGATTGAAAATCTAAACTACTATGCAAATTGAAACTAACTATGAATGCAAATATGATTGAGTTTAACAAATATGAGAAAAGCGTGTTCAACTAATTAGATCCATCATGATATTGCTTTATTGATCATCGATTCTCTTGATTCTCTCCTCACTTGAATAATCTATCGTGGATAATGATCCTACTAAGGACTAAAACCCAAACTTCAGATTTAGTTGATAGACCAACCAGTTCTAACAACCCTAATTATCTAATAACTTAGAAGACCTTCTAGATTCAATTAAATAACAACATGAAGATTCAAGTTATCAATAGAAACAAACACCTAGAGCAACCAGACATCTAAGTGACTTGTGAATTTATTCCCTACTTTAATCAATTTGTCCAACCGGTACTAAATCAATTAAAGTCTACTCTTGATCCAATTAACTCCAACCAGTAATTAATCAGATTCAGTTGTAACTAGAAATTCTATTAGGTGATCAATCTAATAAAACCCTAATTTAGATTCAAATAAGCACATGGAATAATTTCTATTCAAGTTCGTTGAGAATCAATTAAATCTCACAATCATACACAAATCATGACTTTACTAATTAGCCAAACACAAAGGAAAATTAGCAATGCATAATTGAAATTGAAATCAAACTTACAAAGGTTCAAAGATTGCTCCTTTGAGAAAACTCTCTCCAAAGAAACCCTAGCCTCCAAAAGTATGACAAAAGTTTTTTTAAAAATAATCTAACATAAAGTATTTATATGTCTCTAAAAATAACCCTCATAAGATATATTAAACACATATCTCGGCCAAAATACAAGCCCATAAGTCAAAATATCAAAGCCCAAAACTAAGACTCGGCCCAAAATATGCGTCCGTGAGAAACCCCAGATTGCGCGGCCGCGCAATCTCCTCCCCGCGCAATTGCCTCTCAGATGGCATTGCGCGGCGTTGCTACGCGGCTTCGATCCCGCGCCTTGGCTTGACTTCTTGGCTTGATCTTCCTTGCCTTGGCTCTTCATCCTAACACATCCTAGCTTCCTTAGCCTCGTCCATCTCGTCCATCACCACCATGTTCCATCTACACTCGCCCCGCTGTTGCTCCTGAACCTAAAAACCTGTAAAACCGAGCAAACCAGCGCATAATACCCGATAACACAAAAACCTAAAAGCTACCTAAAAACTAACCAAAACCTAAACAAAACATATATAAAACATGCATCTAAACTACTCCTATATGCGAGCTATCAACTTGAATACAATTTGATGAGGTGTTTTCTTCATCCCTATATGAGGAATGAAAGCCTCATCAAATTTAGGTTTTTCTTTGCATATAGGGGATCCTAGGATAAGACTGATGAGGAGGATAGCCCGTTGAACTCCAGCCATCCAATCTAGTGTTGAGCAGTCTGAACTACTCATCCTGGTGGGCCTGAAAAGCAGCAAGCTGCTGATCCTGATGAGTCTGATATGATGTGAACCTCTGATCCACATAACCTTGCATGTTCTGAAAGCCCTGATCGATGTGAGACGTCATACTGTTGTAGCGCTGCGTGTTCTCCAGCTGCATCTATCTCATCATCTCCATCATCTGGCTGTACTGCGTATCAGAATATTGATGATCACCTCCAGCAGGTACAGATTGTCGCTACTGGATATCCTCCTCAGACTCCTCCTCCTCCTCTGTGTCTACGGCTTCAGCAGACTCTTCCTCTTCATCTTCTTCTTCTTCTTCCTCAGCCATAGTGAAATCCTCATCCATATCCTCCTCTTCAAACTCCTCAACAATAATTGGGGCCTTATTTTTACCCCTAACTGGGCCCCTGGTGTCGGTCACACTCAAATCACCATCCCGAACATCAATGAACCAGTTAGCTGGGTTGTCTCCAATCCTCACTCGGCTCCCATCAGGAAGCTTCATTACTCGCCCAGAATCCCCAATCGCCCAGTAGTAAGAGTTCATGTGAATGAAAAGTGCTCCCATCTTCTTCAGCATCGTAAAATCAATAGGCACAGGTGGAATGTCAACTTGTAACCTACTCACATCAACTCCAAAGTGTTTAGCCAGATGGTCACAATCCCACCAATGCAGATAGCTCCTCCACCCTTGTTTCCCACATGGTACATGTGGTTCATAAGCATAGATCCCATGTTCATCTTCTTCTTTTTCAGACAGGCTGCCAGTACAACTACATCTTTCTTAGGGCAGTTGTTTCCCCCATCACCTCGCGCATTCATGGTGCTACCAATGAATCTCTGAAAGACTTTAATGGCGGGGTGAGTAATGGGAGATGCTTTTTCTCTAGAAGGTTCATATTTAGCCTTCCCTGTAATTTGCCTCCAGAAATGCTTATCAGCCCATGTTGCCCCCGTCTCAGTAAACACCATATCCGTAGTAGAAGGGAAATTGAAGAAACCGAACACTCAGTTGACTTCTTTCAAGGTAAGCTTCCTACTAACTCCCCCTAACTAGAATTTAATCTTCCCTTCTCCTTTGAAGTCAATAGACAGGGTACTCAGAATCTCCAATGTTAACCCCTAGAATGTGGGTTCACACAGCTTCAAGAACTCTCCCATGTGCAAATATGCTCCAATCTCATTCAGCAAATGAGCTATCCCGATCGCATTAATCAAGTCCCAGTCTATGAACCTGGCTGCTTTCCATTCCCTATCTTTCAAGAGCTTAAACCGGATCACATGATCATTCTTTGCCAGACTGATCCCAAAAGTTTCTTGTGTATTTTCTCCCACCACAGCAGGGGGAGCATAAGCGGCTTGGGATGATGATGCAATATCTCTTCTACTTCTTTTCGACGCCATTAATATCAGAAATTTACAGAAACCTGCACAACACCACAAACGGACCAAGCAAACACAATTTTTGTTGTCCCGGCAAGGACAACCACATCAATATTTCACAAATAATCGCTCAAACACTCACTTCCCCCACTACCTAGAACAATTTAATCAAAATTTAATTAAATTTTAATCAAATTATGGGTGGATTTCGGATTTATGCAAAAAGCTTAAATAAAACACGAATCTAGGCTAGAATCATGCAATAAACAAACTTTTGTGAAGAACTTAAGCCTAAATCCGAGCCTAAAGGGGTCAAATTCGGGTTTTTCTAGCGAAACCTAGATCTAGATTCAACTATGTAAAAACCGAAATTGAGTGGGGATTTGAGATACTTACTTGAATCCTTGTTGATTTTGATGTTGTTGACTCGATTTGGGGTTGAAATCCCGACTTGAGAGCTTGAGAGGAGCTTGAAACCTTGCCTTCTATGGAGGATGGAGGGAGGTTGAAGAAGGAGAGGCGGCGTAATAAGAGGGGGAAAGAGGGAATGAACTCGGGTTTTGTTAAAAAGGCCTTCCGAAATATTAGCAATTGCGCGGCTTGACACAGAATTGCGCGGCCGCGCAATTGCGAAGCCGCGCAATTGCCTCCCAGTTGGGATTGCGCGGCTTTGGGCCTCAGGATTGCGCGACCGCGCTTTTAGCAGCCCAAGCCGCGCAGTTCCAACTGAGTTGGCATTGCTCGACTTGGCTATAGATTTTCTTGGCCACGCAGTTTTTGTCCCTCTTCCGAGTATTTCTGTACTTCATGGCTGGCCCGATTTTATCTTAAATTTGAGGATTATTTCTACCTAAACTAACTAATAAAAACAAAATTTGTAAAACAGAAAGCAAAAATCAAAGCAAAACTATCCTAAAACATGGGTTGCCTCCCAAGAAGCGCTTGTTTAACGTCATTAGCTTAACGCAAAAAGGATATTAAGAAGGATACGAGCTGTGGAATTCGATCTCCTTCCCATCGAATCCCATCTTCAGTGTGCCCTGCGGTATGTCGATCCTTGTATTCGCAGTTTTCAAAAATGGTCGTCCTAGCAACATTGATATCTTTCCCACTCCTTATCCCATGTCCATCACTAGAAAGTCAGCCGGAAATTTCAAGCAGTCCACCGTAACCCATACATCTTCAAGTTTTCCTTTAGGCCTTATAGTGGAATGATCAGCCGGCTCTACTATGGTTCGAGTTTCTTTTAATGGTCCCATACCAAGTTTCTCATATAGGGACGAAGAAATCACATTGACAGATGCACCTAGATCAATTAAAGCTTCATTCACTTTGGTGCTTCCAATAGTGCAAGGGATAGTGAACATGCCAGGGTCACTGCACTTCTCGGGCAAATGCTTTTGAAACACAGCAGACACATGTTCTTTTTCTTTGACTTGCTTCTGACTTTTCTCCTTATGTCCCCTTTTCAGAGTACACAACTCTTTAAAAAACTTGGCATGCCTAGGTACACTCTTGATTAGATTCAGTAGCAGGACATTAACTTTGCATGTACTGAAGACCTCGAACAGCTCTTTGTCATTCTTTAATTTCTGGGTTTCTTTCAAGGCCTCAGGAAATGGTGGGACAGGCACATAAGCTTTCAGAAGGGGTTCAGAGTTGCCTTTCAGATCGCCCAGATTGCGCGGCGTCGCACCACATTGCGCGGCCGCGCTTTCACCCTCGATCCCGCGCAATCCCAACTGGGAGCACATTGCGCGGGGTGCACATTGCGCGGCCGCGCAATTGGCCTTCGTTTCGTTCTGTTGATTCTTCAGCTTTGCTCAACTGATATACTTGCCCCGCCTCCGAACCATCATAAATAGAGACAAAACTGACATTTGCCCTCGGGTTAAGCTCCGTCTGAGACGGTAGCTTACTTGAATCTCTGGCTTCCAGTTTGCTCACTGCCTCAGCAATCTGACTGACTTGATTCTCCAGATTCTTTATACTGGACTTGGTTTCCTGTTGAAGCTGAGTTAGAGAACCATGTATTGTCGAAACTGTCTGAGTCAGACTTCCGATCATCTGGTCAGTGGACATATCATTCTGATTCACTCCCTGAGCCTGAGATTGGAAAGGTGGTCTGAACTGAGCTTGACCACCTTGATTGTTGAACTGCTGATTGCTTGGATTGCCATACCTCAGATTAGGATGTTCTTTCTAGCCTGGATTGTAGGTGTTGGAAAAAGGGTCATACCTTGGCCTAGGTGGTCCATATCCTCCCACTGCATTCACCTCATCTTTTTGATCTTGGAGTGTAGGGCAAGCGTCAGTGGGATGCATGTTATCGAAGCAGATTTCACAAGATTTCACCTGCTGTCTACCACCTTGCTGCAACAGCTGCTTCATCATCATTTTCAATTCAGTGACTTCATCTTGGATTCTTGTATTAGCCACCACTGAATTTGCAGCTCTCGAGCTAGTCTCTTTTCTGAACTGTCTTGTGCCCTCAGACAGTTGTGTAAATAGTTCAAACACAACAGTAGGAGTTTTGTTGAGAATGTGACCCTGGCAAGCTGCATTGACCATTCTTCTCTCATCATCCAAGAGGCCATTGAAGAGATATAGAATCAGGTCTTGATCAGTGTAGCCATGGAAAGGACAGTTGGCTACCAACCTCTTGAATCTCTCATAATATTCATATAAGGACTCATTAGCTTCTTGTTTGATGTTACTGATTCGCTTTTCAGATCGTTGAGCCTTGTAGCAGGGAAGTACTTCTCCAGAAAAGCTTCCTTCATCTTAGCCCATGTATCAATACTTCCCGGGGCCAAGTAGTAAAACCAGTCTTTAGCCTGATCCTTGAGAGAAAAAGGAAAGGCTCTTAGCGCGATCTGGTCATGAGTTACATCAGCAGGCTTCATGCTTGAACACACAACATGAATTCAGAAAGATGCTTGTTGGGGTCTTCACCACTATGCCCATGGAATGAAGGCAAAAGGTGGATCAACCCGGATTTCAGCTCAAGGGAATTGCACCGCCAATGACTATTGTGTCAGATTTGGTGCAGTCAACTGTCTCAGAGTTTGGTAACCCATCTCAGCAGATTCAGATTCAGAGTCAGATTCTTCAAGAAAGAACGGTAAGGCCTGAAAGTGATTCCGGATTTCCTTCCTTAGCTTGAAGAGTGTCCTGTCAATATCTGGATAAAAAAGTAGAGGAGATGAGTTAGTAGCACGGGTATGAACCATATAACAGGTTCACACCCAAAATGGCACAAAAGTAATAAACACAAATAGCGACGAGTCCCCGGCAACGCGCCAAATTTGATGAGGTATTTTCGGTGGTCGTTATACCTATCAAAGAATCCTTAACTTTACCAAACTCAGTAGAGCGGTAAGTAAGGGTCGAACCCACAGAGACTCGTGTAAGTGTGTTATTTCTTAAGTGCCAAGTAACTAATATGGGGAGTTTATTGATTGAAAATCTAAACTACTATGCAAATTGAAAACAAACTAAGAATGCAAATATGATTGAGTTTAACAAATATGAGAAAAGCGTGTTCAACTAATTAGATCCATCATGATATTGCTTTATTGATCATCGATTCTCTTGATTCTCTCCTCACTTGAATAATCTATCGTGGATAATGATCCTACTAAGGACTAAAACCCAAACTTCAGATTTAGTTGATAGACCAACCAGTTCTAACAACCCTAATTATCTAATAACCTAGAAGACCTTCTAGATTCAATTAAATAACAGCTTGACGATTCAAGTTATCAATAGAAACAAACACTTAGAGCAACCAGACATCTAAGTGACTTGTGAATTTATTTCCCTACTTTAATCAACTTGTCCAACCTGTACTAAATTAATTAAAGTCTACTCTTGATCGGATTAACTCCAACTAGTAATTAATCAGATTCAGTTGTAAATTAACCTAGAAATTCTATTAGGTAGCTAATCTAACAAAACCCTAGAATAATTCTGATTCAATTAAGCATAGGGAATAATTTCTATTCTAGTTCATTGAGAATCAATTAAATCTCACAATCATACACAAATCATAACCTCACTAATTAGCCAAACACAAAGGAAAATTAGCAATGCATAATTGAAATTAAAATCAAACTTACAATGGTTCAAAGGTTCTTCCTTTGAGAAAACTCTCTCCAAAGAAACCCTAGCCTCCAAAGTTGATCAAAAGTTATCTAAAAATAAACTAACATAAAGTATTTATATGTCTCTAAAAATAACCCTCATAAGATATAATAAACCATACAACTCGGAAATCATAAACCCATAAATCCAAATGTCAAAGCCCAACATCAAGACTCGACCCAAGTCCAACGTCCGTGAGAAACGCCAGATTGCGCGGGTTCGCACCATATTGCGCGGCCGCGTAATGTCCTCCCCGCGCAATTGGCACTCAGTTGAGATTGCTCGGGCAGATTGCGCGGGTTTGATCATGAGTACTTGCTTGACTTCTTGGCTCGATCTTTCTTGCCTTGGCTCTTCATCCTAGCACATCCTAGATTCCTTAGCCTCGCCCATCTCGTCCACCACCACCATGATCCATCTGCACTCGCCCCCTGTTGCTCCTGAACCTAAAAACCTGTAAAACTGAGCAAACCAACGCATAATACCCGACAACACAAAAACCTAAAAACTACATAAAAACTAGGGTTGGGACTTTGGACCCGAATAACCGAAAAACCGAACCGAACCGAGCGGTTCGGTTCGGGTCGGGTCGGTTCGTGAAAATAAATAAGTTGAAAAAATTCGGTTCGGTTCTTTAAATAAGTTCGGGTTCGGTTCTCGGGTTTAAAAAAAAATTAAAAAAAACCGAAACATGAACAATACCCGTAATTTTACTCTTCAATTCATTTTTCAAGTTTGAGACTTTCACTTTCAAATTACCCGTGACCCCGACTCCCCGAGCCCTAGCCAGCCGCCATTTGCAGAGCCTCGCCCGAGCCAGTCGTCGTTCCCGAGCCCTAGCCGTCGCCATTTGCAGAGCCCTCACCGGCCGCCTGCGAGTCGTTGGCCGCCTACGAATTCCCGAGTCCTAGTAGTCGCCGGTCACGCCGTCCTGTTCGCAAGCCATAGGCGTCAGTCTGAGCCCGTGTCCTCGTCAGTCCAAGCCCGCGTCCTCGTTGATTACAAGGTGAGTAGGTGGCCTCTCTTAATCACTTGAATTTTACAAGGTGGCGGTGTTTGCGTGGTGGTTGAACTTCTGGTTCGTTGCTACAACCCAAAGATCTGATGCTTGATTTGATGTTTAATTGGATGTTTTGTCTCTAGGAATGGATTTTTGTTGTTACTAAGACTTGCAGCAATTCAAAAATTGGATTAAATATCCACCTTTTTTTCGAGTTATTTGCCTCTGTAATTCGTTTTCTGGTTTCCTCATAAGAGTTGATTCATCATGAAAGTCTAATGAGGGTGTAGAAAATAATTGATTTCTTAATTTCCTGCAAGTTCAATGATGCTACCGCAGAGGATCGTATATGTGGATAGAGGGGAATTTTAAACTTATGAATAAGGATGAACCCTTGTTAGTTTTTACTACAATAATTTACTTAGAACATGGCAACTTTGCTGCAATATCCTTGCTGCATTTCTTGGTATTAACTTGTAATGCTGTTCTAGTTGTGCTTAAGGTTGTATGCGTTTTTCAACGCTCTGAAAGAGGTTTGTTATCCTTACTGAGATCCAAATGTACTTGAACACAAAACTATTGAGCTATTGACAATTTAGCATATTGTAATTGTGGATTCCATGCTTCTAGCTTTTGCAATGTCATCATTCATATAATTATGGCTAGATTTGTAGCTTTTTATACCTAAGATGCTTGAAAGTGCTTGTCATACCTAGGTTCTAGTTGAACATCCCTCTTTTTAGACATTGATCTCTAACCTACTATTTCACACCAAATCCAATGTTGCACTTCTTTCTTGGATGTTACTGCTTTTGGAGCCAAATTTCTCATAGATCCTATTGCTGATCAGTTCTACCTTTTGCTTTAACCTATGTGCCTTGGTCCCCTTGGAAGATCAGATTAGTTGCCATGTTTTAAGTGAATTTGTGTTTGATTTCTATAATTGGACTCAGTGAATTGCCTCTTTTTCTGGGATTTCATATTTTTTATATAAATTTGTTTCAACTTCTTCATTCACCAACCCCCTTGTCCCCAAAACAAATCTAAGCGAACTCATTTCCTGTTTTGAAAGTCAATACTTAGATTCTTGATGTAAACTTAGGTATATCAACTCTGTGTCTATCTGCATGTCCAACAAGTATTTTGTTACCTAAAATAAATCAGCTTTGTAGCTAGTGAAAACTGATTCATAATTAGAAAGGGTACCTTCAAACTTGTAAGTTTAAGCTCAAGCAATATTCCTTCCGATTATCAAGAATATTTATGCACTGTTAGTTTGCTAGCTTAGTGTGCTAATAAGTAATAACTGCATATTTTGAGGTCAGCTAGGAGCACCTTTTTTTTTAAAATAATCATGTATATGCATAAAGTCTACATTCAAAGGCTATTTTTATGTATCACAGGTCAAAATTTTAATTGCCAGCCTAGTATTGTTCTCTTTGTTCGGTTAACCGAATTAACCGAAGTTAGGAACCGAATAAAGTTCGGGTACGGTTATTACGGTTCCTCACTAAAATTCATAAGAACCGAACCGAACTAAAAATTTTTTTTTACCCTGCGGGTAGGCTAAAAAAAACCCAATAACCGAAGTATCCCAGCCCTAATAAAAACTAACCAAAACATATATAAAACATGTATCTAAACTACTCCTATATGCGAGCTATCAACTATGCTAAGCATGGTGCCATCATTCAAGGCGGGGGCTTGGCAAGCTAGAGCCTCATCTACGTCAAACTGTTGAGCCTCTTTAATTGGCTCGATTTGGTCATCTTTGTTCTCTTGGGACTTGTATCCTGTTGAGGTGGCGGAGAAGAGAACCCTTTTTGTATTCGGACAATCTTTCTTATCATGGCCTCGCCCACCACATTTGAAGCACTCAAGTTGATGGAGCAACGCTAATTGACGCCTTGTAGTACATCAGTACATGTCTTCCAATTTAAAGTACTCGAATTGGGTCATATAACCTTGGCGTAGCATAGAGATGTCTAATCTCATTTGATTCCGGTAGTCACTTGGCACATACTTTTGGGTTATAACATAAGCTTGCGGAGACCTGTTAGACTAATATTCTATTAATATCTTCTTTAATATTCTATCCTTCTTGTTATTATTTGTATCTTTCAATTTTGAGATATTATCTTGTAAAATGGATTTGATTGATCCTCTTTTGTAATCTATTTATATGTATAATGAGGACTAGAAGAACACATCGTGTCATCACAACTCTTACGACTTTACATCTTTACACAAGTCAGAAGAGCATACACGCTATAAACGAATGTACATTATGAAAATTGTTGAGCTTGAATGAATAAATTATGTAGTGGATTGGTTTCTTATTGTAAAAAGAGATGATCTTCATCTCTAATAACACTTAACTCATCTATTTCTGCGCCGTCTTTGGTCATCACTGTTCTAAAAGTGCGGCCTTCAAACTTGTGGCCTGTAGTTGAACGCAATTGAATGGTCGGGAATTGGAAGCCTCAGCTAGCATCTACAATTAATAATAAATGGATGAATAGAAAGACAGAGTAGAGAGAGATTTGACCTGCCACTCGGAGTAGCTCATCCAAGGTGTTGGGTAGAATGATGAGTTTACATAGCTCCTTGTGTAAACCTGTCCTGCTGCAGTCTAGTACATAGTGAATGGTGACTCTTCTGCGCCGAAAACCAAAATCATACACCACCGGTACCACATTGTGGAGATCCTCTCCTTTCAGCTGAATCTTGAACATGGCATCCGCAGAAGCTCTCATCTTTTCAGCTTCTTCACTGACTTTTCCATGTGCCCATTCGATGTCCAATGCTTTTAGCTTCTGCGATCAAATCCAATCTAATATGGCTGACGGATAAATTTGCTTCATAGCACGTATGTATGTATGTGTGTATGTATATGTATAACGTGCTAGGCATTTCCAATGGATCAGAGATCCTACATGGGTGGTACCTGAAATAAGTTGCTCATTATGATGCTCGCGTCTTCTTTATAGGCTTCTAGTATGTTCATCAGTGAGGTCCTGGTCAGCCTTAGTATCTGAGAAAGCCCTGTGGTCCGAACGGTGAATGGTTGCGGCCTATTGTACAGCACCCCTATCTCTCCAAACACATCTCCCGCAAATGCTTTTTCAACAAGCTGTACAAGTATGTTTTATGAACCAAATTTATCCATAAGCCATACTAGATTGAATATAATCAATAATACACTAATTCAATAATGTGCATAAATAAAATGATCCATCTTTTTTTTATTTGTTTGTAAATGTTTATTTTGAAATCTTGCATACCTGTTCCTTCCCATTAACGAGTGCTATCATTTCCTACAAATTGATTAAGCAAACGGATCATCCCAATGCAAAGAGTAATAGCTATGAAGATGTTGAACCTTGATGTCTTAATAGTTGACTTACTACGGCACCAGAAACGAGTATATAAAGATCCATAGGCGATTCGTTTTGCAGAACCACATCTTCTCTGGGTGGGAAGTACTCTGCTTCCATCTCCGAAACCTGTACAAAAAAGAAAAGTGGGTTATCATGGTAGAGCCCGTGACGTAACATTGATTTGAACCCTTACCATTTGGAAGAGAACATGATGAGATACTCCATGGAAGAGATGCACTTTCTGAACGGTTGGAAAGAACAAGTTGTTAGCAATGCTGGATCGGATGGCCTTGGGCAGAGCATTGAGGGTCTCCTGCTGCTTCAGTCCTTGGGTTTTGAACCTGAGGCATACGTGTGAGAGCATCTGATCATGGATGTCTGGAGGTAGCTGATTTCGAGCAGCGAACTCCGTACATGCCTCAACGGTATCCCTCTACACGCAGAAGCATCGTTACAAACATATATACAACCAATTGACAATAGGAGGAGTAATCCACCGAGTTATATACTAGTCCAGTTTAATCCCAACTTTCAGATATGGGATGGACATTCTAACATACACACGTATCAAAATTTGAAGAAGAAGAAGACATACGAAATGTCTGGTTCTGCTGGTCCAATGAACTACCAGGTTTGTCATGTTGCCAATGAGGTAGGAGGTGAGCCCCAAGTTGAAGAGCATGTAAAGGATACCGAGCAACATCTCCCTCGTGTTCTGGGCGTGGAGATCCCCATAGCCAGTGGTCGAGAGTGTGGCAATGGACCAGTAGATTGAAGCAACGTAGTTGTTCCATACACTCGACGTTTTGAAATCCGGGTTCACTGCGCCAATCCACGTCTTCGCCTCATCGTGGTACCTATCGGCTATCAGATAATTGAAGCACCCGGCGCAGTGCACAGCAGACAGAGTCACCTGCACATGAGGGAATTGAATTATATGATGCAACAACAACAACAACAACATCTACCTAGGTGAAACCGATCTGAGAGGTAGAGATGTACGCACCCTTATCCCGACTTGAAATTCGGGAGGGTACTTAAAGGAGGGCCCAAAGCAAAGAGGAAGAAGGGTGAAAAACAAAAGAAAGGAAAATGCTAGGTGGCGAGTAGAAAGCGAGAGTGAAAAAGTAAACTAGAAAAACTCTGAAAAACAATAACAGAGAAATTAAAAATAAAGAGAAAACGAGGAGGATATTCCTTTCAAGGCTTCCCAACTACCGCTCTGTCACTGAGATCTTCTCCTCATATAAATTGAATTATATGATGATGCATTATTGATCATTAATTGTATGTAATAATAAGTCTGAAGGAAATGAAATTCAATGGATCGATTGACTGTCTTCTCGCAGAGATGAGCTTGGTGCATCGAGTCCAGAAATAGTCGAATCGGATGTCCTTCTCGAGCCTTGCAAAGAGGGAGCTGACTCGCCTAAGACGCCACAATCGAAGCATATTGAGCGCCTTGAATCCGACCCCTCTCTTTCGCGTGGTGAACAGGAGGCTGAGCGAATGAAGGGGCGCCGTGGAGCTCACATCAAAAATGAACCACGTTGACAAGTACCTCATTACAATTCTCCTGGGCTCGTCCACCAGAAGGTAAGTCCGAGTGTCAACATACGCTACAAAGAACCTCAGCGCGATATCCACCGCGAAGAAGGCATTCACGACGTGGTCCAGAATGAAGAGCACGTCGTGTTTCTTGTACGCTAAAAACGCCAGCTCAAATGGGCAAAGCAAGGCCGAGTGTCTGAGATTTCAATAAAAAACATAACATTTTCATAGCTAGCTAGGTATTATTATTATTATTATTATCATTTTCATTATTAATATGGTTACCTGTAGCGGGGATTATATGGCGATATGATGTGCTTGCACAACTTTGTGGATTCGTTGATCTTTGCCCCCAATGACGGCAAAACTTCCCTGGAGAAGATGCTGCTCGAGTGTCTGATGCTTTCGTCATGGAATTCGTCTGTCCAGAACCGCTTGAAGAACCCTTTTGCGTAGGAAATGGACATGGTGGATCAAGTCCAAACCCAGCTTTGATTTAAAGATATATATATAGTCGATCGAGACTTGAGATCGATCTAGGGTGTGTTGTTCTACTATTGTTTTTTCTTTGCTCTAATTTCTGAAAACGGTGTTCAGTGCAGGTGGGTCACTACTAGCTACTTGACAAGTCACAATGAATGTACGTTACAATTATTAGGACGCTAGCTACTCTTCAAGTGTAAAGAGTATTGATCGATGATGATAAAAGTTAACTCAACCAGTCAACCGGAACCTTAAAAGAATGACAAGGCAGAAGCTAGTGTAATTCCCAGTCTCTCTTGTTGGAAATGTGGGTGGATTTTGAGTGGTGGTGATGCTTGTTGTACGTTGTGTGGTGGTGGTAAGAGGTTCTTCATTTCAACCTTTTGTTTTTCGTAGGCCAGCTGATTGAATGCACTACTAAATGCTAATTAACTCTCAATTTTCCGTGTACGAATTGAGTTCTGATGTTCAAATTAAATGACATGTTTTGTGGTTTCCGTCCGACTTGTATTTTAGCTACATGAGCTGCACCCAAGTCTTCATTGTTCGGTTAGTCCAGTTTTCCAAAAGATAATGGCCAATTGCACAAAATCATTAATTAAATTTACAACAAAAATATGAGCTAGTTTTATGAGATCGATAACAGCTGAGCAGAAGAACCTGGTAGGTTCCTTTTGGCTTTAATCTAAACAACAAAGCAGATGTATGGCTGCAAAGTAGTCCAGCTAAAAGGTGGGCACTCTCCAACCATTTTTTTTTTTTTTGTCTGGACCGCTGCAAATTAGTTTGGATTCAGTAACGGTAGAACTTAAAGATCCATGTCCAGCTCTCGATTAGTCGATTGGATGAGTTTTTATATTATCTTTCGATTGCTATTATTTGGGGGTGGATTTATCCATCATGGATTCATACCTGTTTGCATAAGCGGAACTAAAGTGGGGCCAGAGGTGACGACCATGGCCCCGGCCAATCCAAATATTTTTTTTAAGTATATGTTCTTTTTGTTAAGAGTTTCGATTTGATATATTATACGCTTTAATCTGACACCTGAGTAAAAAGTTATAAGCATTTGAAAATTGACAATTCACAAATTATTTTTACAAGTCATTTACTTAATTAAAGAGTTTTTTTTATCATTTGCCAGATTGTGATAGTATCATAATGTATTTAAACTCAAGAGCGTCAAAAAAATTAGTTATGGTCGGAATGTCTTGAATCACACACTAAATTTTTTAGCATATAATTTTTGAGGTTTTGTTCAAATATTCTTTAGTATATTATATTTTTTTAAAATTTAAAAAATGTTACCTATGTTAAAAAGAATTTTGGCCCCTATAATAAGAAGGTTCGAGTTCCGCCTCTGCTTATTTGTAGGAGCTTCAACACTTCCTTCTTCACTACCTCCATCATAGGTGGGTTAAGTCTTTTTTGTGGTTGTCTTGATGGTTTTGCATCATCTTCCAAGAAGATCATATGCATACATGTAAAGGGACAATCCCTTTTATGCTAGCAATGAGCCAATGATCCATCCCAAAGCAGTCTTGTGCTCCTTAAGTACATGTACCAATCTCTCTTTTTGCTCCTTGGAGAGTTTGTTAGAAATAATAATAGGTAATCTATCACCCTTTCCAAGAAAAACATATTTGAGATGATCACACAACTATTTCAACTCAATTTCTAGATCCTACACTACAAAAGTTTGAAGTTTTTCGCTTGGGAGAGTTAGGGGTATGTGCCCAATGGCCAAAGAATCAGCAGAGAGTTCACAATAAGCATTCAACTTAGCCAAAATCTCATGATATCTATTACACAAAGAATAATCTAAACATGGAATGTCAATGTCATACTCTAACATAGATTGTAATTCATCATCACAAGTGAAATCAAAAACATTTTGAATAATGATCGAGATCAATTACATGAATGGAACAAAAAGAATGATCATCTCGCATTGTCTATGATGTATTCAAAATTTTCCCCACCAAATTCCATGGTTAGAATAGGGGCAACGTATATATCATGGTCCATATTTCATGGTCCATATCAAGAACAAAGAAATCAACAAGAAAGATCCAATTATCAACCATGCAAAGAACAACTTCAACAACCCATTTCGGGTACACAATGGACCTATAAGCTTATTACACAACAATGCTAGTTTCATGCAAAGGTCCTAGGCCTAGTGAGGTATAGACAAAATAATGCAAGATATTAATAGATGCACCCAAATCAAGCATAACCCTCTCTATTTTAGTGTTGCCTATTACAGAAGGGATGCTGAAGGTGCCTGGATCTCTATACTTCTTTGGCATGCTCCTTTGAAATAAAATAAAAACATGCTTGCTAAATATAACTTTTTGTTTCCCTTTCAATTTTTGGTTCTTTTTAATTGCGCATAAAACTTTAATAAACTTGGAAAATCTAAGAACACTTTTAACTAGATTGAGCAAAGGAATGTTTACCTCACATTTGGAGAATGTCTCAAAAATCTCCTTTTCATTCTCGGGTCTTCTAGTGTCCTTGAGTGCCTCGGAAAAAGGAGGAATTGGCTTTTGAGAGCCCATAGTAGGGAAATCGGGACGTACATACTGATCTTTGGCTTTTGGAACATTATCGTGATTGCGGTTTTCGGGCCCTGGTAAGTTCTTCAAGATTTCTAAGGTTTTCCAAATCACCGTCACACGATCGTGGTTTTCTGATCCGCGATCACGATTTTCCTCAAGAGAATTTGAGGAACTCTTAGTTAAGGTTTCGTGATCGCGGTTTTATGGGACACGGTCGTGGTTTTTGACAAGCACTTTTATGTCGGTGTAAAAGCACTGTCAAAGAAATATCCTAACTTCCTAACCTGAGTAAAGTGGAAACAAGGGTCAAACCCACAGGGACTCAGATTATTTATATTTAAATAATATTACTAAGTAAAAGGGGGATTTTCATGGTTTCAAACTAACAATATAAATAAATAAAGCAAAGCAAATAAAATGATTAAAGATTCAAATATAGAGACAAGCGTCCAACTAGTTTCGTATTCGTTGCATACATGAGTTTTGATCCTTGATTATTCTTATTGCGATTCCCTTGACTAATCTATTGTGAATTTATGAAATTCAAGGTTAAGGTGGTTATTAATATACACCATCTTTAATAACCTTTTAACCTTTTAACCTAGAAAACCTTCTATGTCAAATTAATCATGCAATTAAGTTCAAAGCATTCAATAGAAACACAGTTCATGAATTCCACCGTCTATTCATGAAGTTTTGTGATAAAATTCTCCGCCTTTGATTAACCTTATTCCACCGTCTATAAGTTTAATCAAAAGATTCATCCATGAATAATCAAATTCCACCGTCTATTAAATTATTCTAGTTGTACGTCAACCTAGAAATAGAATAGGTGATCAAGCTAATATAATCCTAAGTGAATTTAACCAATCAAGCACGGAGAGATTCAATCTAGTCAAGGCAAGGAGATAATTCAAATCTCACAAACAATCATGCATACAACTAACTAGTTGGACATAGAAAAATTAGCTAGAATTAGACATTAAAGAAGAATCAAACTTACAAGAGTTAAATCTCTCTTCAATGTTGTAAAACTAGGGTTTTGTCTCCCACAAATCTCCAAATTGAAAACGTAGAACACAAAGTAAAAGATAGCCTAATCTCTAAAATAAACCCTAAGAAAAGTATTTATATGGCAACTAGAAATATCAAAAAACAATAATAAGGTCGGCCCAAAAGATCACACAAAAGCCCGAGTCGGCGACGGATCAACGCGCCAAAGCGAGGTTTGAATCCCCCAAAGTGCAGTCGCAGAATGGCTACTCTGCCCGCGCTCCGGCCTCAACAACTCTAGTGACACTTTAAAGGCTCTTTTGACCCCCTTCGAGTTGGAATTTGGACTCGGAGTAAAAATATGAATTGTAGATCTTCGAGTTAGATTTCCAATGATACCAAATTCAGCTTCATCCGACGACTATAGCTCCCAAACCAAGCATTGAAAGATAGAGGTGTCAAAACAAGACTCCCATGCATGACCCGGGTTTAAGCGTTTTTATCCCTCAAGCTCTTGGGCCTTAGCTCTTCCAATATTCACTTCAATGCTCTCCACTCATTTCTAGATCCGGTCCTTAGCCTCATCCCAACCATGCTTCACCTTCCATCCTACAATATAGCACACAAATGTGTAGACTCTGAACTAAACCGAAATAAAACTTAAACTACACTTAAAGTAAAACTCTAGCTAAAAATGCATAAAACGGGAATAAAAACATGCTCTAAAACCTATATCTATATGCTCTATCAAATTCCCCCATGATTAAACCTTGCTTGTCCTCAAGCAAGACATAAAAATCAATCACACCACAAACAAGCAAGCCATGACTTCCATTCATTTTCAAGAAGCTCAAAATTAACCATGAAATCGTTGCATACATTTATTGAAAGCTTCAAACCAAGATATTAATCCATTCTAACCCTCACCAAGGTATATGTGTTTGCACTCAATGCTCAAGTGTTTAAAAAGGTATGTGTTTTCGCTCAAAAATCATCTTTGAATGCCAACTACCATATGCTTGCATCAGTGTACTAAATCTCCACCACTGATGTTCAAATGCACAACGTAAAACATGAGGTGTTTTTTAATGTTGTAATGGAGCCAAGGTATAGACAAGTAGGTGGGGATCATTATTTGGCCATGTGGTGCTAAATCCGGGAACTAGAATCAACTAAAAACCAAATTACATTAACACTCACTCTCAAAACATCTTCCTAACTTGCTCTTCCCTTTCTTCCATTACTTTCTTTCAACACTTCTTTCTTATTTCTTTTGCTCATCTTTTGTTTTTCTTTCCACAAACCAATTGAGATTCATTCTTTTTTCATTCTTCTCTCACAATAACAACTTTGCAATTTATACACAAAACTCATCTCAATCAACCATTCATTCCAAACTTTCCTTAAAGGATTTTCAATAAACATTCCCAACATCCTTAACTTTTTTAACAATACTTTCTTTACATTTTTCTCAATTACACCCTTTCAAACTTCCTCACAAAACCCCAAAGTACAACAAATAACCCACAAAATTCCCCTAGTCAACTCCTAATTCCCAGATAAGGGTTCGTATGTGATCTAACCTAAAATCTGGATTAAATACACGAAAACTAGGAGTCAAAATAGAAAAGATATTATCTTCCAATTATGTTATGGAATAATAATATTTTTCTATCTTTACAAATATCTTCCAATGCATAAAATAAGATACAAAGAGATGTGGCTTGATGCAAAGACAATCGACAACTTGCTATCCTTTAATAGAAAGATCTTTCCTAAAACAATAATATCTTATCCAAATCTTGAATATCACACGCGTCTTCAAGATCTTCTATGTTTGCCTTCAACTCACATCGGCAACCTAACTAACGTTGGCGACTCTCTTCACAGACTCGACGTCGACCACGTGATAGACGTTTGGAACCATCAAAATCAAAGCCTTATCTTTTCTAACAAATTCCTCCTTTTGATGGTGAAAAACTCCTTTTAACTTGATAAAGCATGACAAGACAAAATATTGATAAGATATGCAATATACTCAAATATTTCAAAAGTTCCCCCTAAGTTGGATAACCCACATGTAATTCCATATAGATATTCCCGTTAATTTTGTCTACCCCAACCTTTCCCCCTTTTGGCATCATAAAAAAGAATACTTAAGATAATCAAAAAAATAGAGATAATCAAGCAATCGTAAATAACGAAATTATCCACCCTATGCACGAGAACCACAACAACAAGAGCATAATAGTCTTAGACATGCAACACCGAGAAAGCAAAAACATCGAAGAGAAGTTTTTGAGAAAGTAGATATGATAGGGATGATAAAAGCGTAAATGGATTTCAGCCACTCGAGCTAATTCAAGGACTTAGACAGGTCATCAAGAGTGTCAGATAATCCCCGAACATCATCTTTGAGCGTAGTGTGACCTTGCAAGAGTTCCCAAACTATCTGAAACAATTTCTGGTTCTAGCGTTGGAGATCGACCGACAGTTTCATGACTGAACCAGGTTGTGAACCTGCCCCTTTTTCAACATTGACACGCAACTCAACATCTTCCATTTCTATGTCAGAGGCAACGTCCTTACCGACATCCAGTGACACCCATTTATCATTAATCAACTTGAAACCCATCTTGCGAACACTGTCATGGTTCAGGTTGCAGATGTGCTCAACTTCTTCCTCAGCCTCGTATACCTCATGGTATTCTAGAACCTTCTTGACAATGGAGCAGAATGGCAAAGCATGTCATGTACTATCCCTGACACATTGCATATGGACGAGCAAGATTGACTGACTCTTTCTTGATAATCTTATCCCTGACCATAATGTCCTGGATCATGGCAACACTCCATTTTTTCTCTCTTGGAATCAAATTGCTTATCACCTCGGTAAAGAGGACTTTCCTTTCATCCCTCATCGAGTTGGTGACAAAAGAGATACTCTCGACTTGCTCCACCTAAGTTACCACATAACCAAGAGGATTTCCATACAAACAACATTCCCCACGTGCGTCACAGTCACTAACCTTTTCCAAGATGCCAACATCCATTGAAAAGAGAACATGCCTGGTTCATTGGGGTTTTGCACAAGGGTGCCAAAGAGAACAAGGGGAAAATATTTATGTGGATTTGTCAATCATGTAGATAAGTCTTTGTTTATCAAGAACAATACAAAAATAAGCTCATAGAGACTCCCTAACATGAAAGTCTTGGGTAGGCTGTAGAATCAACCATCATTTGTGCTTGTAATGAGGATTAGGAACATTAGGTTTGATTCTTTTGGGCTCAAAGAATGGTTTCAAAATGCATTTAAGAACATAACTCAAGAAGCAATGAATGAAGACACAATGATATGCATGGATCATGAGTATGTATCATGGAAGCATTAAAGATTTAACACCTTAAGATCCTAACACTGTTGAATAATAAAGATATCATCTAATCTAGCCAAGCATTAAGGGAACATGGATGGGAAATAGATTAGTTTAGGGAAATCATACATCACTCAATGCGAAATTATGAAGGGTTCACGATTAAGAGCCTTTGTAAATATGTCTGCACGTTGTTCACTTGTTTGGCAAAAATCCATGGTCACTAATCCTTTCTCAACACAAACATGACAAGATGTAGCCTTGAACCAGTTTGGGGTTGGACTGAGGGTAGTACTGAAGTCGCCACAGGGGATAGGATAGCCTAAGCCATGCGATGTACATTCAAAGCCACAAACAATGAAGCATAAACTAGGCGCTCATAGCAGGACTTACTATGGCCAATGATTTGAACGTCCAAGACATCGAGGTAATTCATGATTCATTACTTATTGTGAATCAAGTAACAACTTCTTATGTTGTCATGGACTCAAAGATGACAAAATATTTAGAGAAAGTACAAAGCATTGTCAAAAAATTTCAACACTTTCAAATTCGACAAGTTCCTCGGGACGCTAATACATAAGAGGATGCACTGGCTAATCATGGGTCAACTATCGACCCTTGGGAATATGTAAATTTCCTTTCCTACATTTGGATGCACAAAAAAACAACAAAGACATCGATGTGTTAGAGGTTTAGGACGATAACACATCCTAACCTAGGTGACACCTTTAATGAGATGGTTACAAGAGGAAGTCTTAACAATGGATAAAGAAGTTGCTCAACAACTCAAGGTAAAATCATCTACTTTCATGGTTAAAGGTAACGTTCTGTTTAAATGGACGTCCTCAGGTTTATACGTAAGGTGTGACACGGAAAGCAAAGTGGAAATTGTTTTGTGTGATCCTCGCGATGGTGGTGGAAATCACACTAGGGTCACAACTTGACGAGTAAAGCTAGCAGAATTAGCTATTATTAGCCCACGATGAACAAAGACACCATCAACTTTGCAGAAAATTGTGACGCGTGCCAATGCCACACGCCAATTCCGCATTGATGTCCGCCTTTTTAGTCCTGTTTTTAGGGTGTGTTTTGAGTCCTTTTCTTTAGTTTTGTGTTTTTATTTTGAGTCGTTTATGTAAGTTTTCATATTTTATTAAGATATGGAGTCTACATAAGCTTTGGTGGTGTTTTGTAGGTTTTTAGAAGCTATTTAGAGCACTTTTGAGAAAAAGAGCAAAACCGAGGAGAAACACTTAAGGAAAAGCTCAAGGAATGAAGTTCATAAAGTCATTGAAGATCAAGTTTGAGCTTAAAAATAGATATAGAAAATTATTACAAGAACATAGGAAAAAGAATAGAGTCAAACGGAGTTGTAACAAACCCGCTAAGCAAGTTTTACTCAAGGCTGTTCGTAGCGTTGTAACAGCTCGGTACCGAGGTGAACTGGTCGGTACCGAGGTGTAGCGAAGACCGAGTCAGCGCATTTTAATGATCTTTTATCCTATTTCCTTTTATGTTATTAGATAGTTTTAATGGATATATCTTATTAGAAGATTTATTTCCTTATAGATAGATTTTAGATAGAATAGTTTCTTTATAAATACCCTTCTCTATCTCTTGTTTTGAGGAACCTTGTGGGAGAGAGGAGAGGACGAGATTTGTCGAGTTACTTGGAAGACAAGTTTGCTTTGGATTTGCTTGTAAGTTTAATTTTTAATTTAATTGCTTTGTTTTTAATTATGAATAGTGAATTGTCTTTCTCTGGGGTTAAACCCAATAATGGTTGTGCATGCTTGTTTATGATCATGTCTTGATTGTTTTTATTGCATGAATCTATTCTCTTGCTCTTAATCCTTGAAACGAACGTGGAAGGGAATTTCTCATTCATAGTTGAAGCGAAGGCGGAAACCTTGAATCAGAATAGTCAATTTAGGGATTTGAAGCAAAAGCGGATCTATCCTAGTTGAAGTAAGAAGCGATAGATAGTAAGTTTATTAATTTTGCAAAAGTTGGTTGATTTACTTGATTAAAGTTAACGAAAGTTAGCGCCTTTATGTAATAAAAGCATGATCTTTATGTTTCATTAGCGTTTGCATGCATAATTGTTGTTGTGGGGATACCCTAAACCTTATAATCTCTCTCTCTTACTTGATAAAAACCCTTACTTTATTGGTTGCTTGCGCTCCAAGTAAAAAAACTTACCACTGACTTTCCCCCTGTGGACGATCCTGAGCTCCCTACACTCAGCGGGGTCTTGATTATAAATTTATTTGTTGTCAAGAAACCCTTTCAACAAATTGGCGTTGTTGATGGGGAGATTTCAATAGTGCCAAGTTTTGTTCTTTTTACGTTTTTTGAGACTTTGTCGAGTCGGTAACGACCCCCTAGGGTCGGTACCGGCCATGCTGGCAAACCCAAATTTTCTTTCTTTTTTTGATTGTTTCCAGGTTTAGTGTCGAGTCGACAACGACCCTACCAGGTCGGTACCGACCCTATCGATGCATTTCAGTTTTTATTTTTACAAGATCACTGTAGGATCGATACCGACCCTCTGGGCCTCAGTACCGACCCTATGGGCCTCAGTACCGACCCTCCTCTGAGAACCCATTTTTCTTTTAATTTCATTTTTGTTTTTGTTTTTGTTTTTTGCTTTCAGTGTATGCCAGCAGAAGGACGCCGAGTTGTCTCTAATCCAGTAGTAGACCCTGAACCGAGCGATCCTTCCACCGCCGATTAAGAGAACGCAAAGCCATGGTGATGACACCTAAATAGATGGCACAACAGATGGTTGCACTCCAAAGGCACCCCAGGGCCTCACAACTGGAGAAAACCGCTCTATAAGATCAACTCAATGCTTATCTGAGGAATGCTAAATAGTATATGCATCCAGAACTGAGGGTGCCAGAGTCTACAATTGTGCTTCCGGAGATAGAGAAGAGTGTTGATATTAAGTCTCAATTCATATCCTTAATAAAACGGGCTCAGTTTGAAGGGAAACCTACTGAGTGCCTATGGAACATATTAAAAATTTTCTTGATTTATGTGACACTGTTGCTGCTGACGGTGTATCTTTAGAATATGTTCTGTTAAAAGCTTTCAGGTGGTCTCTTACAAGAAAGGCCCTGAGCTGGTTAGAGAGCTTATCTCCTAAGTCTATCAAGACTTGGAAGGCTTTGTATGATCAATTTTTTGACAAAGTTCTTTCCTCTTGCTAAGACAACGGAGTTAAGGAAACACATCACCTCATACCACCAGCTGCCTAATGAGACCTTTGTGGAGACGTGGGAGAGATTTAAGGAGATGATCAGACAATGTCCTACCCATGGGCAACAACAATATGTACTCCAAGAAATCTTCTTCCAAGGGATCAATGTTGAGACGAAAAATCGCATCAATCTTCACACTGCTTGCAGTTTCATTGAGATGGATCATGGATCCCAATGAGGCGTGGGCGTTGCTCGACAAGTTAACCAATTACGATGCAATGTATGGAGTGCAACAGGCCCAGCAACCCCAACGTTGGCTCTATAATCCTAACATGGACGAGGTAGACCCCGAAGTGAAAAAATCAATTCTTGCAAGATGAGATCAACCGCTTGAAGAAGCAGGTAAGTTATCTTAAATCACCTCCTTCTTGTCAAGAATGTGGGTCTCAATCCCATGCTACTTCTGCCTGCACTAACTTGCAATAGGTACGTGCTACTGAGGCATATGAAAAGTCAATTACATGAGGGGTCCATATAGGAACCAAGGTAATACTTTTTGTACAGGGAGGAATAACAATCAGCCCACCTGGGGCAATTACGCATATGGCCAAGGGAGCCAACCTCCTCAGCAAGGACAAAGGTTTCCACCTTACAAACCTCTAGGATATCAAGAGCCACCATCCATGTGCAAGGACTTCATGAAGGGATCAATGGAGTGAATAATGAAATCAATGGAGTCCAAGCTAACCTGAATAATCAAATGAAAAGGTGGGGAGAGTTCGAGAACTGGAAGAAGAGCGTTGACTCACAGCTTGAAAACCTAGCTGCACAAATTCCGAGACCTTAAGGGCATCTCTCGGGCCGCCCTGACGAGAACCTGAGAGGACAAATAGCAGTCGTGCACCTCCGGAGCGGAAGGACACTAATAGACCGTACCGAAGCCAAGGAAAAAGATCCAAGTACCGTAGAAAATGCTCCGGTCAAGATTGATAACGCGCCGAAAAGGGTCGTTACCGAGCCTAAAACCCTCGGTATCGATGCTCCAAAGCTCGTACCCCAATCCAAGTAAGTTCTTGACACCGAACCACTCCCTTAGTCCTAGGGTCGGTACCGACCCTTCTCCTACACCGATTGACCCCCTTGTCGATTCGGTAAGGCCTCAATCTAGGTCTCTCTCTATACCGAGTCCATCTAAAACTCTTCCTTTCTTGATTAAGAAATCTAATGATGTCACGGAAGGAAAGTTTAGACGGTTTGTTAAGATTCTTCAGGGCTTAAATATTTCTATTCCATTTACTGATGCCCTTAATGAAATGCCTGCCTACACTAAATTTTTAAAAGAGATTTTGAGCAAGAAAAGATCCATATCAGAGCTGTCAAGTGAAGTCCGATTTATAAAGCTTCCTGAAAATCTCGGTGATCCAAGTAAGTTTGCAATTTCAATTGGTATTGGAACTCATCGTTTTAAAGCTCTGTGTGATCTAGGTGCCAGTGCCAGTTTATTACCATTATCTATTTGGACCAAGGCTAACATGGGACCACTGGAGCTTGTTGATATGAATCTTTACATGGCAGACGAATCTTTTGTAAAAGCAACCGGAGTCGTTGACGATGTCCTTATCCAAGTTGGAAAATTCTTTATTCCAAACGACTTCATTGTCCTAAATATGCCTGAGGACCCTGTGGTACCAATCATTCTTGGAAGACCATTCTTATCCACCGTTGGGGACGTGTAGATGTCAAAAAAGGAATTCTCACATTTTATATTGGAGAAGAGAAGGTCAAATTTCATTTCAATTCGCCCGTAAGCGAAGTGGCTAGTTGTAGTACTAAGGAGCCTACCCACCCACCATGGCTTGGTAACGACCCCTCTCTGAGTCCAAAAACAAGCAAATTCAATGGAGACACATCTACCGAGGAGCCTACCGACCCCCATGCGTCAGTAACGACCCTTACCTGAAGGAAAACAAGGTGAGAGGTAGATCCAGGAACAACATCGAGCCACTTCCCGATCCAACAGAGTCGTTAATGACCCACATAGCCTCGGTAACGAGCCCTTATCTACTCGATCAAGGTAATTCTTCGTTTTTTGAGTTGATTGATTCTGGTCAATATCCTTTCTTATATCCTTGTTCTATGTTAAATCTTATTGTTAGTTCTGTGAAGGAGTCAAAACATCCTTGGTTTTCGGATTTTACTAACCCTGTTGTAGGATTACCAAGCATACTTAATTACTTATTGATGATCGAGGGGCCAATATTTTGGAGAGAAGCTATGATGTTTTCAGGCTAAGTAAGGGGTTCCTCACGATCCCGACATAACTGGATGGAAGCCGCCCTGATTTGCTGAGGTAAGTTCGTCGGGCTAACGACATTAAAAAATAGTGCTTATGAGAGACAACCCGCTTTTAGTTTCTATTTTTGTTTTAGTTTTTGCTTTTTTAGATCTTTTTGCTAGCTTTCTTTTGACTTGTTTTTAGGTTAGATCAGTATAGTAGGGATAGAAGTTTTTCTAATGTGAAGATCAGTACAGTTGCCGAGGTTAGATCAGTACAGTCGCCGAGGTAAGTTCCAAATTAAAAAGAGATGAAGATAAAGTGCTACAGACACTCGGTATAAGAGCAACAAGGCATTCGGTGGCAATTCAGCTAGCTCGGTAACGACCCCTCAAGGTTGGTACCGACCTCTAAGATAACCGAGAAAAGTTCAAACCTCTTCAGTGATCAATGGTTTCAAGCAACTTCGGTTTTATTGTGTGAGTTCCCTTTTCTTTATTGTCTTTATTCTTCTTATGTTTTTAAACAGTGAGGACACTGTTTGGTTTAAGTATGGGGTATGGGAAAAGGAAACTCAGTTTTTGTGTCAGTTTTGTGTCTTTCTTTGTGTTTTTAGAATTGATAATATTTCACTTAGATTTCCTATGATATGCTTTAACTTGCTTGATCATGTAATTCCATAGCATGTTTGGATAGCTTTGCATGAATCATGTTGAAAGTTTGTTTTTATGTGGATATTTAGCTTGTGATGAAATTAAGCACATATGATCTTAGGTAGAAGTGAATTGCAATCCAACAAAAATTGCTACCTTGTGAGTTATTTTTGGCCTTATAGGGAGAATATCAAAAATCCCTCTTCTTTTCTTGTGTGATTTACTCTCCTTATGCATATTTTCTCTTGTCATTGATATTGTTATTTATTACTTGAGGCCTATATGAGATCAATATTAGTTCATTGCATGTGAGATCATATGATGGAGAACTTAATTGTTTTACACACTTTTTTATCCTCTCTTTTTACCTACCCTTACATTATCCTCTTTTTGATAGCCAATTTGATCCTAAAGCCTTTTATTTTTAGCTCCACAAAATTATTCCCTAGCCGATATAAGCTTGACCTTATCCGGGAATTAGGACTTAGTATTGGTTATTGTGATGGTTTTGTTGAGTAAGTTTGTTTGGTTCAAGTGTGGGGTAATATGGGATGGGTAAGTGAGGATCTTTCAATTTATCTTGTAAAAGGAGTTTGATTCCCTGAATGCACTTGATAAATAGAAAAGAAAGGGGAAATGAGAAAATTGCAACATCAATACCGACACCAGTAGGGTTTAGTACCGAACCCGTCAGAAAGAAAAAAAGAAAGATCATGGACAAATCTGAAAATCTAAAAAGAGTTGAATAGTAAAAGTGTGCATGAGCAAAATTTCCTTGTTGTGTAAGCAAGATTAGTTGGTGTGAGCGGGTAAAACAAACATAATTACCATAGTTATTTTCGCTATAAAGGTATTTATTAAAATTACTGCGCAGTTATTTTCATTATTTTCCATATAAAATTGTATGGCGGTTATGCAACTTAATGGGAGAGTCTATCTTTTATTAAAGGATAGAATTAAATTGGAGAGAAGGTGGAATATTCCCGACTTGGGCTTTAAGGCAGTTGGCCAGCCTGGGAAGGATAATATTTTCGGCCATATGGATAGAATTTTCGGCCCCCTTCTCCCCTTCTTCCATTATAAATACACGCCCCAGGGCGTGTAGGGAGAGACACATGTGCTTAGCATATTCAGAAATCCTAGGCAGGCTAATATTCGCTTAGCTCGACTGTTTAGGGTTTCATCGCTCTCTTGTTGTACCTCGACGCTCAAACGACAACTGCACTTCTGACTTAGGCATCGGAGGTGGATTAGGGGGTCCCCGCCCCCTGTTTCCATTGTTTTGCAGGTTTTCTAGGTCAAGAGATTGAAAACGGAGCGGAAGAGGAGGAGTTCTTAATTGGTGTGTTAAATACGAATTGAAGCCGAGATTTTGTACACCAACAATTGGCGTCGTCTGTGGGAAATGAATAATCGATCCACGCAATCTGATCGATGGAAAAAATCTTGAACGAAAGCCTAGGGTTTTTTCGAAACCCTAAGGCGTCCTCGTCAGGCGAAGACGATCGCGGCGCCCCGATCGGAGAAAGCCGCGCTCGCGGTACGAACGCCGCGATCGCGGAGCAAGGAGGCCGCGGTTACGGCCCTTCTGGCCGTGATCACGGGCGGAGGTCCGATCTCGCAAGGTTCGATTCTCGATCGAACGATCAAACCCTAATTAATCCCGTGATCGGAAACCAAGAGGAAAACGACAGTACGGGGGCAAATTCGTGTCGTAGCCCCCGAAAGCGAAAGCTGTGTGAAGAAGAACCCGTCAATCAATCAAAGAAGCAAAATCCGAGCGGAACGGAATCGTAGGATTCCGGGATCGAAAGAAAGGATCGCATAAGCAACAATCGCTCCGAGAAATTCGATCAATCGCACCCGACCTCGAAGGTCTTCTCGGAAGCCATCCGCGAGCGGAAAACCTCGGCTCGAGTTCGCGGATCCCATGTTGATCGCGGACTACCCCAACACCGTCCCGACTCGCCCCGCGATGATCGCGGTTCACTTCGCAACGACCGTGGCTCGCCTCGCCGCGTTAATCGCGGACCGCCCCAGCAGCCGCGTGGCTCGCCTTGCCGCGTCGATCGCGGACCGCCCCAGCAGCCGCGGGACTAGCCTCGCGCCGATCGTGGTTCGCCTCGCCCCGATCACTGCTCGCCCCATCTCGATCGCGGTCCACCCAAGGTCGAAAAATTCTGCGAAAGGCAGGAGCTTTTCGACTTCGCTAATATTGGCTCGGAACCGACCCAAAAATCCGTAGGCGAGCTTCAGGAAATCTCGGTTAGCGAACATGAACCCGAGAAGAAATTCTTTGTGGGGGCGAACCTGTCAAACGACGAGCTTCTGGCTATCACGCATCTACTGCGAAGTAATCGAGATGTCTTCGCTTGGAGCCCATACGATATGCCCAGAATAGACCCAACTCTTGCTTGCCATAGGCTGAACGTTCGTCCTGACGTGAAGCCGATCATACAGCGAACAAGACGATCTTCTGTCCAGCACGTCGAGGCCGTAATCGCAGAAGTTAAGAAGTTGCAAGAGGCCGACGCCATAAGAGAAGTATGGTATCCAACTTGGCTAGCTAATACTGTTGTAGTGAAGAAAAAGACGGGAGATTGGAGAGTCTGCGTGGACTTTACTGATCTCAATAAAGCTTGTCCGAAAGACTTGTTCCCACTCCCAAAGATCGATCAGTTAGTGGACGCTACAGCAGGCCATGAACGCATGAGCTTTCTGGATGCATATCGGGGATACCATCAAATTCCAATGCATAAGGATGATCAAGAGAAGACAGCCTTTATTACCCCACAAGGAATATTCTGTTATAAAGTGATGCCTTTTGGGTTAAAGAATGCTGGGGCAACCTTTCAGCGCCTAGTCACAAGGCTGTTCAGTCAAAGAATCGGAAAGACCGTTGAGGCATACATTGATGACATGGTTGTCAAAAGTAGAAGAACTGCGACACACATCGAAGATTTGCAAGATGTTTTCGACATCCTCAGAGTGTCCAGATTAAGGCTAAATCCCGCAAAATGCGCATTTGCGGTCGGATCAGGCAAATTTCTAGGACACCTCGTTACTCGTCGAGGCATCGAGGCTAGTCCGGATCAAATCCGAGCCCTTGGCACCATCACAAGCCCGAAAAATGTTAAAGAAGTACAAAGATTAACCGGAATGGCCGCCGCCCTCAATCGATTCATTAGCCGGTCTTCGGACAAGTGCCAATCATTCTTTAAAGCCTTAAAGAAGGGCCGGTCTTTCGAATGGAGCCAGGAATGCGAGGAAGATTTGCAGAGGTTGAAGGTTTATCTACAATCCTCTCGAATTTTGACTGTGCCTAATAAAGGAGACACCTTGAAGCTTTACTTAGCCGTGTCTGCTCGAGCTGTTAGCGCCGTCTTAATCAAAGAGGAGGGCGGAAATCAGAGACCTGTCTACTATACTAGCAAGACGTTGCTCGATGCGGAGACGAGAAAAAAAGAAAGATCATGGACAAATCTGAAAATCTAAAAAGAGTTGAATAGTAAAAGTGTGCATGAGCCAAATTTCCTTGTTGTGTAAGCAAGATTAGTTGGTGTGAGAGGGTAAAACAAACATAATTACCATAGTTATTTTCGCTATAAAGGTATTTATTAAAATTACTGCGCAGTTATTTTCATTATTTTCCATATAAAATTGTATGGCGGTTATGCAACTTAATGGGAGAGTCTATCTTCTTTAAAGGATAGAATTAAATTGGAGAGAAGGTGGAATATTCCCGACTTGGGCTTTAAGGCAGTTGGCAAGCCTGGGAAGGATAATATTTTCGGCCATATGGATAGAATTTTCGGCCCCCTTCTCCCTTTCTTCCATTATAAATACACGCCCCAGGGCGTGTAGGGAGAGACACATGTGCTTAGCATATTCAGAAATCCTAGGCAGGCTAATATTCGCTTAGCTCGACTGTTTAGGGTTTCATCGCTCTCTTGTTGTACCTCGACGCTCAAACGACAACTGCTCTTCTGACTTAGGCATCGGAGGTGGATTAGGGGGTCCCCGCCCCCTGTGTCCATTGTTTTGCAAGTTTTCTAGGTCAAGAGATTGAAAACGGAGCGGAAGAGGAGGAGTTCTTAATTGGTGTGTTAAATACGAATTGAAGCCGAGATTTTGTACACCAACAGTTGGGATATTAACTGGGGTTGAAAGAAATGTTAGTGCAATATGTTGAGAGAGTTTGCTATGTTCTTTTATGAGAGTTTTGGAGATGTGTGAGTTGTTGGAAGTCTTTGATTCCCGGATATTATTAGCACCACGTAGCCAAAAGTTTTTCACGCCTATTTGTCTTTACCAAGCCCCATTATAACCCGACCGAATGGGAACTTCTATGAAGTTTTTCATTGAGCCTAAGTTCGCTTGATGATTTTTATGTGTTTTGTCATCTCTGGTGGAGAGTTTTATGTGCATTGACTTGATATCTTTGTTGATGGTTTTGGTTAATGTCTAGTTGATTGCTCTGGGAAAAGCAAGTTTAAGTATGGGGTATTTTGATGTCCGCCTTTTTAGTCGCGTTGTTAGGGTGTGTTTTTGTGTGTTTGAGTCTTTTTCTTTAGTTTTGTGTTTTGTTTTGAGTCGTTTGTGTAATTTTTCATATTTTGTTAAGATATGGAGTCTACATAAGCTTTGTTGGTGTTTTGTAGGTTTTTAGAAGCTATTTGGAGCAGTTTTGAGGAAAAGAGCAAAACCGAGGAAAAACACTTACGAAAAAGCTCAAGGAATGAATTTCGTAAAGTCATTGAAGATCATGTTTGAGCTTGGAAAGAGATATAGAAATTCGTTAAAAGAACATAGGAAAAAGAATCAAGTCAAACGGAGTTGTAACAAACCCGCTACGCAAGTTTTACTCAAGGTTGTTCGTAGTGCTGTAATAGCTCGGAACCAAGGTGCACAGGTCGGTACCCAGGTGTAGCGAAGACCGAGTCGGCGCGTTTTAATGATCTTTTATCCTATTTCCTTTTATGTTATTAGATAGTTTTAAGGGATATATCTTATTAGAAGATTTATTTCCTTAAAGATAGATTTTAGATAGAATAGTTTCTCTATAAATACCCTTCTCTAGCTCTTCTTTTGGGGGACACACATGATAGACACGAAGGAGAGGGGAGAGAGAGAAAGGAACCGTGTGGGAGAGAGGAGAGGACGAGATTTGTGGATTTACTTGGAAGAAAAGTTTGCTTTGGATTTGCTTGTAAGTTTACTTTTTAATTTAATTGCGTTGTTTTTAATTATGAATAGTGAGTAGTCTTTCTCTCTAAGGTTGAGGTTAAACCCATCAATGGTTGTGGATGCTTGTTTATGATCATGTCTTGATTGTTTTTATTGCATGAATCTATTCTCTTGCTCTTAATCCTTGAAACAAATGTTGAAGGGAATTTCTCATTCATAGTTGAAGCGAAGGCGAAAACCTTGAATGAGAATAGTCAATTTAGGGTTTTGAAGGGAAAGTGGATCTATCCTAGTTGAAGTAAGAAGAGATAGATAGTAAGTTATAATTTAGCAAAAGTTGGTTGATTTACTTTCTTAAAGTTAACGAAAGTTAGCGCCTTTATGTAATAAAAGCATGATCTTTATGTTTCATCAACGTTTGCATGCATAATTGTTGTTGTGAGGATACCCTAAACCTTAGAAACTCTCTCTCTCTCTCTCTCTCTCTCTCTCTCTCTCTCTCTCTCTCTTACTTGAAAAAAACCCTTACTTTATTGGTTGCTTGCGCTCCAAGTAACAAAACTTAGCAATGACTTTCTCCATGTGGACAATCCTGACCTCCCTATACTCAGCGGGGTCTTGATTATAAATTTATTTGTTGTCAAGAAACCCTTTCAACACGCATCAGTCATCGAAGTTACTCCATCTAATGTCACCCCCTTGGCCTTTAATGAAGCGGGGATATATAGGAAATTAAGTTACCTCCAACGCCAGGATAGCATGTTTATATTTTGACAATGATGGGTTATTTTTTCAAATGAATCGAAGCGGAGGCATTCAAGGATGTCAAGGACACTCAATTTATCTCCTTTACTAGGTGAAACATCTTGAGCAGATTCTGAATCCCATCTGCAATTGTTGGCGACAACGGCTCACAATTCATTTGTGAAAAGATGAATTTTTTTTGTTAGAGTTAAAACATTTAGCTTGTGATGTCAACACCATGTTACCCACAAGCTAATGGAAAAGCAGAGGCTAGCAACAAGTTGATTATGAACAATTAAAAGAAGCGTCTTAAAGAAGCCATGAAGCGTTCAACAAATGATCTACCACTAATTCTATGGTTTGACCGTACTACTCCAAAGACAACACTAGGACACACTCCTTTCTTGTTAGTTTATGGATTTGAAGTAGTACTTTTGGTTGAGTGTAAATCCCGATGACACGTTATGGCTTGACTACAGAAGAAGCCAATCGTAATAACATGTTTCATCACTTGTACACCACTGATGAACTGCGAGATGACTTAGCAATTCGCCTAGTAGCTTATAGATAGGGGATAGCTCGGAGTTACAAGAAAAGTGTTCATTGTTAATTTTTCCAAATAGGGGATTGGGTATTGAGGCAAACTTTCCAAAATACTCAAGATTTGAACGTTGGAAAATTGGGAGAAAACTGGGAAGGTCCATACATGATCATCAAAGTTGTTGGATAAGGCTCCTACGATGCCTTGTGGCGTTACAACCTAAACATAGACCCCGCCTTTCAAACATGCCAATATGCGCACAAGACTAGTCGAAGATGCTAAAGTTGGGACCAATTATAGAGAAATGGGAGATCATAAGTATCAATAATAACACGAAGAGATTTACACATAGATATATCTCATTTCATTAATAAAGATTGCATTACAATTTTTTCATCTCTGTGTTAAAACTTTACATACATGTATCCTTAGAATTCTATATAAAACCGCTTCTAAACCCGGGCACAAGTTATAGCTAACACGACGTCTTTATTCAGCTAAAAACTGCCCTTACAATATCTGCAAAAACACAAGCAAAAGAAAACATGCACACGAAGCAGCAGAAACACATAAAAATACATACGCCCTTATAAACACCAACGGGCACAGAATCCAACTAATTCCAACACAAAAAGGGCCAAAGCAAAAGACCACCTAGATCATAACAAGCTTTAAATCCTATCACCTAGGCTGAGCAAAATGATAGTACAAAGAAAAGAGAAATATAATCATTTCTTCAATGCATCGTCGACATCTTTTCCTTGGCCTCGGGGAGTGTCTCTTCAGTAGTTGCCTTCGCCGTGACTTTGCTGGGAGAATTAGAGGGGTACATAGATTTGAAATTCTTCCTCTCGCAATTTGGATCCCAAGAAAAGTTCTTTCCATCAGCGAATTCCTCTATCATATCCACGCGAACATGGAACGACCAATAGTCGGCGACATCCTCAACTTCCTTCGACAATAATGCCGCTTTCTCTACAACACCTTTGAATTTGTCCTTTAAGTCTTTGATGAATTTAGTGAACTCACACACATCATTCTCTAAATCACCCTTCTTAGCCTTCAAAGACTCATTGGCCTTCTTCCTTAAGAGTAGTTCGGCTTCGGCCTGAGCAAGTCTAGTAGGAATGTCTTTAAGCACGTCATAAGAACCTAGCATGAGTTGGAGACTCTACGTAATGGAAGATGTTACCACCTTTGAGAATAACAATAACACGATAAGAAGCATAAGAAGAATAAGGTGTCGAAGTTACCTGCCACTAAGCCTCCAAGGCTTCGCCAAAGATATCAGCAAGAGATGCATATCAGTGTCGTCTCGAGGTTCGAGAACGTGGAGAGGGTAGATAGCTTCAAGGCACATGGATGTTAGATGATCAAGTGACATCCTCATGTAGGGGAGGTCCGACCAACTGGGGGTGGCCCCATGCATAGATGAAGAAGTCCCTTTGGAAGGAGTAGACAAAGGTTTAGGAGGGAAAACGTTAGAGAAGTGTTTTCTACAGAGCGGGTAGGATCATCTTTCCTTTTCTTTGTAGCCTTAACACTCTCCAAGGTGGACATAGCGGCAGCACCAGACCTCGTCGTTCTAGAACCTGTAAGTCACTAGAAAAAAGTGTAAGGAGAACACAATGAAAAAGAAAGAGGGGAGAAACACTGAAGAAGCAATTGAGGGCTTACTAGACATGTGAGATTGCTTAGGAAAATCTACGCACATCTTAAAGATTCTCGAAAAGACCTTTCACTAGGAGGTAGGGCTTAAACATGAGTGATGATTTGTGAAGAAGAATATCGAGGTCTCAACCTAGCAATGTCCACTCTTTGAAACACAAGATCGAAATGTGATCAAAGTGTTAATAATTTTGAAGAACGATTCAAACTTAAAAAAGACAACATGTTACCTGAAGATCTCCATCGAGATTTAAGAAAATAACAATAATAGCCTAAATAAGATTGCTTCACAAAGAAAAACCATTTCGCCTAGCCACGATCATGTTTTGAAACATCCAAAATTAAGTCAAACATGCCCGTGTGATATTTGAGAGTAAAAAAACCACCACCACTCTTTGACAAACCATAAGCATAAAGGATATTTTTTGCACAAATCAAGTTGTTATAAGTCGAGCACAAGAAGTCTACAACCAAAAGAATTTTCCAGGCTTGAGGGACGAGTTGGTCGGCAGACAAATCTAGGATTTCGAGAAATTCAACCACCAACGGGGACAACTGAAACTAGTGAGCAATGCAGAAACGGTGTTCATACAAACACACCCAATCTTCGCAAAAGGAATCAGCCCCTCCCCCCTCCCCCCGCTTTGGAGTATAAACAATAGAAGAAGTAGTGAAACCGACAAATAGGGCAAACGAGGACGAGACAATAGAGCTACTAACTTTGTTTTGGGTAGTTGAAAGAATTTTAGTTTGGATAAAAATAGGGGCTTCATTTGGTTCGTAACAACGAAGAATTGGGGTAGAAGAAGAGTCGGAATCGCTTATCAGAGAATAAGGAGATGAAACCCTAAGAGTGAGAAGAAGAAGGACAATACTTGTGGAAAAAGAAATTCAGAGGTGTAGGAGGGAAGCATCTCCGAAAACTGTCATAAATAGAAGAAGGATGACTAATGGGACGATTGCAACTGTCATGTCCCATGACACGTTCAAACCCGCTTAAAATTTTTGGAGGAAGTTTTTCGCGAGTTTGGAAGGAGGGGGTAATGTTGGGCCCTCATTTTTGGGGCAAAAGTCGATGGCCCGCGTAGCTAGTAGTGGGGAATGAGGCGGATAACGTCTAATGAAGAGCGAGAAATGGGGAAATACATTAAAGAGGATTAACGAAGGAGGCGAATCTCCAAGAGGAGAAGGCGAGAGGGCGAACGGGTATTTTTTTAAGGATGTATATAAGGGAAATCAGATAAGATAGGGGGACACAAGAAATCAAGGAAAATAAGCCGATAAGAAAAGCTACTCTCAAACTCTCCCCCCATCTTGACACTAATTCGCAATATATCGTTCTTGTAATCCTTACTTCGGCTCTATCATTCCTCGTATTCAAGCATTGATCCATTCGTTGTTTGTATTCTGAATTACAGTATCATTTATTTTCTCATTCATTATTACACTATTTACATCTTACTATTATCTTATCGTGGTAACATGTTTGATTTGATACGTGACTAAGCTTTCCTCATTTTAACAAGTCTCACGTTATCATGTTACATTCTCCAAAAACAATAAAAATTGAGGGTTAACAACATATTAATTGAATATTTTCTTTTGTTTGAAAAGGTAAGAATTCTGTTTACCGAACAAGCCTGGTAAAGCCGTAAAATCAGTTGGAAACAACCTAGAGCAAAAAAACATTCCAACAGGGTAAGAAGTGAAGGGCTAGTGAAGAGAATGAAGGGCTAAAGAGAACAACGTCTTTAGCATTCGGATCAAAAGCGGACAAATCTGGTAAGAAGTGGATTGATGACGTTGCCTCCACCAAAATGAGGGATCTTCAACAACCTCAAAAAATGTCCAAATTACCTCGTAATCAGAAGCAATATATCAACACCCAAATCCAAATCCAAATCTCAAATTAGTCTAAAGGCCAAACAAAAGAGTCCACAATAGAAGCTTAGAAAGCCACGTAATGCCTACAAACACCAAAAACATGATTAATGCAAAATAAGCCACGTATATTGAAAAGAAATTGGGAATTGGGTTATGAAGATTGAACATTCCAACCAGTAACTGATCAAACGAAAAACAAACGGGAGGTACATACGAAGAATGTACGGAACCATAATTAAACATGCATGTACATATATGTGTTATCGGGTCAAACGTGAGGTACTATTTTAATTATACATGACTGTATGTTATGGGACACGAGTTTAAACACTAGTTTGGGCAAAGGATTTGCACTGTACAAATACAACCTAAACATGATAGGAAACAATATATTTTTTTTGGTCGAATGATAGGAAACATATATAATTAAACATAACCTATAAACATGTACATGATATGTGTTTTCCTTCTTAAGGCTCCACTATGATCTTGCCCGTAGCATGTCCACTCATGACCTTCTCCCAAGCATCTTCTGCTCTGCATAGAGAATGTCTTGAATCTACCACCGTCTTCAACTTGTTCTCCTTCAATAGATTAACCATATACTCCAACTTGTCGGCCTTCACCTTCAAGACGATTAGAGGCACCAATTGTTTCTTCGAGAAAGTAAGCTTGTTCATGGCATACCTCAACATGGAAGCCACCCCAGGAGTCAAGTCAATGACCCGACCGTTTGCAGCCAAGTTCGAATCGAAGGTCGACCAAGAAGTGCCTAGTGCCCCGTGGATAACGTAGTCATACTTCTTACTAGACGGGCTCGTCAGGGTAGCTCCTTCCGGTGTACTGTAAATTAAAAGCTTTATATATATAGTCAAGTCAAGTCCACTTAGGCTTAGGTTTTGGGCGTTGTATTAGTAATTATTTGCAACACAATTACGTACCTATAATCTAGGACCTCATCTGCACCCAAGCTCTTGACAAACTCGATGTTGCGAGACCCACATGTTGCAGTGACGTGGGCATTTGCTAACTTTGCCAACTGAACTGCATAATGGCCTACGCCGCCTGATGCGGCGGTGACAAGGATGTTCTTCTGTTTATCAGTGCCGTCAAGCTTGAGACCACAATCTTGGGTGAGAGCTTGGAGGGCTGTTAGGCCGGCAATGGGCAACCCTGCAGCTTCGGCCGCCGGCACTTCTATTGGCCTTATCACCGTCATCCGCTCTTTTGCCACCGCGTACTCAGCCAACCCACCTCCATCCTGCACACCATCGATCATGAGAGTATGTATATGTTATGTAATTTGGATATGCATTTTAGAAAACTCAATAATAAATTGATAATTTCATTTTTATTACTCGATCAACTCTTAAATTATAGGAGGAAAAAACTTGTATATAGGATATTAAGCTTCACCAAAGCAAGTTCACCTTTTGGATACATAGTGTGGACGTCCACACTATATATAAGCAAATTCACCTGTTGGATATGCAACTCAAAAATATGAATACAATTATATAAAACATGAATATGCAACTCAAAACAATAAATATAAACTCGGCACAAGTCCCTAGTATAAGAATGGTTTTACCTAAACTCACCTCTGATACAGAGCATGTTTTGTATCTCATCCTTTATATATGATTCTGTTATTCAAAACTATGCGTTTTAGTTTCCCTAAAATTCCACCGGCTCTTCCGGTTTGGGATCGCTTCTGTAACTCGGTTCACTTACAAGAGTTTTAGAGTGTAAGGCTATATAGGCCACTTTTCCTTCTTTAGAACGTAATGAATGAAACAGTGCCATCTTCCCTTCCCTAAATATCTCTATCCCAACCTTCAAATGTTGAATTATATCGGTTAGTTGTCTAAAAAAACAACTAATCCTTCTGGTTTGGTGAAGTTGATATCGAATTCTTTGTGATTCCTCATCAACTTCTAATTTGCATATTCAATATATAGGTATCATTGGTATTAGAGCATAGCATCCTCTCGCCTCCCACCATGTCGATAAATGCTGAGCTTAGTAAGAAATTGTTGGAGTTTCATACTGAATTTCTTAGGGCCCAAGCCAAAGTGCAAGAAGACCAAGACGAGCTACGAAAATCTCAGGAATAAGCTGATGAGAAGCGCAATAGGGAGATTATTGACTTCAAAACGATGATTGGCCCCTTCGACTATGGCTCTATAAATGCGAGCAATTTTTTTCTCTTGACAATACACTACCTAAGTATAGGGTCCGTCTTGCTTCTTTGCATTGGGATGGCCGAGCACTACAATGGCATCACAATTACATGAGAGAGCGCTCACATATGTTTCCATCGTGGTCCAAGTTTGTACTGGATATCTTTCAGCTAGGTTTTGTCAGTTGATAGAAGGACCCTCTTGCCGAGTTGGTGAATGTGAAATACCATTGCGATGTGGACTCCTATCTTGATGCCTTCAAAGCTACCTTAACAAAACTAACGCTACCGAGTTTATGCAGCAGTATACGAGGCAATTTTCTCCAACCAATATTCACAAAGCCTCCATGCTAGTGAAACTCCACAAGATTGTAAACAAAATGGCCACTACACCCCCACCCTCAAATATTCCCCACGCCAACCCCACAAATCAAGACACAACCAAAGCCCCATCCCTTAGCCATATTGCCTAACCCAAAACAACAACTAACCCCCCCTCCCAAATAGACCCGGAAGTTTACATATGCTGAAATGTAGGATGGAAAGGCTCGGGGTCTTTACATGTTTTGTGACAAGGCCTACACACCAGAATAACCAACTGAAACACAAATGGGACATCTTAACTAGATTGAGGGCCATGAGAATAGTGATGATTATGAGCTAGATGTCATTTATGAACCAGAAACGCAAAAGGTTGAGGGGTCTGCCTTGAACATTTCAATTCATGCACTCACGGGTGTAAGTGTGTTCAATACCATGCGAGTCATGGGTTATTACAAAGACAAACCTATTGATATACTCGTCGACTCGGGAAGCACTCACAACTTCTAGGATTTTGAGGTTGCCAAGGCTTTGGGATGCAAATGGAAACCCATTAAATCTTTGACGGTGTTGTTTGCAAACGGAAGCACACTAAACTCTTCCCATGCTTGTAAGGGCTTCACATGGAAGATCCAAAGAACTACATTCGTGTTTGATGTTGTCACCTTGTCCATTAGCTGCTGCGATTTAGTATTGGGCATCTGATGGCTTTCCACTTTGGAACCCATTGTGTGGGATTTTGAGAAGTGAAGGATGGAATTCACTATAGACGGTGAGACAACTGTGCTCCGAGGCCTTGTAAATTCACACTACCAACAAGTTAAGAGCTCCACAATGAATAAAATGTTGGAGCAAAGCCCTCATGTAGCTCTTATCCAAGCCACTCATTGCACGAACTCTGTCTTTACCCCCATCTTTGTACCATATTGTTGTAGTACAACAGGCTAAACCACCCCCACCTGCACTTGAGTCCTTGCTTCACCACTTTCAAACCGTGTTTGTTGAGCCTAGTCACCTCCCCTCATTCAGACCCTGATTCGATCACCATATTCCCTTCCAACATGGCTCCAGTCCCATAATTAAGCGCCCATATCGATACCCTGCAGTGCAGAAAGACGTCATTGAATCCTTAGTGGAAGACATTCTCAAATCAAGTGCCATAGAAAATAGTGCAAGCCCTTACGCTTCACTAGTTGTTTTGGTCAAGAAAAAGTCGGCTTGTGGCGATTGTGTGTGGATTATAGAGATTAGAACGCGCAAACAATCAAAGACAAGTATCCTATTCCTCTTCTAGATGACTGGATGACTTGCTTGATGAGCTAGGAGGATCCACTCTCTTTTCCAAGATAGATTTATGAGCCGGATTCCACCAAATTAGGATGGCACCCGAGGATGTTCACAAAACCACTTTCAAAACACACTTCGGGCACTACGAATCTCTTTTCATACCATTCGGGCTATCAAACACTTCGTGCACATTTCAAAGTCTCATGAATGAAATTTATTGGGATTATTTGAGGAAATTTATCCTTGTGTTTTTTGATGATATTCTTGTGGTTAGCAGGGATTGGCATGACCATTTAACGCACTTAAAAACTATGCTCTCCTTGCTACAACAGAATTAATTGTTCCTCATAACATCGAAATGCACATTCGGTGCTTCCAAGATCGAGTATCTATGGCACTATATCTCAGTCGACGGCGTTAGCACTGACCCCGCAAAAATTCAGTCCATCTCTAAGTGGCCAGCTCCCTGAGCAATCAAACAACTTTGAGGATTCCTCGACCTTGCAAATTGTTACAAATTATTCATGCGAAGTTACAGCATAATCTCCCACCCTCTTACCAATCTACTAAAAAAGGATCGTTTTGAATGGAATGACGATGCCTCCCAAGCATTCCAACAGCTCAAGCAAGCTTTAATGACCATACCAGTCCTTGCTCTCCCATATTTCTCCCAAATTTTCATCGTGGAAAACGACGCTTCAGGGTCTAGAATTGGAGATGTCCTTGTGCAAAATCACCATCCCATAGGTTACATCAACAAGGCGTTGAGCCCTCAGCATCAACTCTTGTCTGTCTATGTGCAAAATCACCATCCCAAGATCTCTATGCCTCCTTGAAGGAATCCATGAAGGTGGATCTAGTGTTGATCAAACTTATACAAGAACTCCAAGATGACCCAACTCACACTCGAAGTTCACTTTCATTAACACCGAATTAAGAAGAAAGGGGAAACTAGTGGTAGGCGATGATCCAATCTTAAAAACCAGCATTCTCAAATGGTTGCACGATTCCCCTATCAAGGCTATTCCGGAAGAGACGCCACAACTCATCAAGTTCTATCTTTATTTTACTGGAAGGGAATGCATAAGAACATCAAGCATTATGTTCGTAGTTGCAGGATATACCAGCAAAACAAGCCCAACAATTCTGCCTAACTCGATCTTATCCAGCTACTGCCCATCCCAAAGGCTGTTTGGGAAGATATAAGCCTCGACTTTATTGAAGGGCTACCTCCATCCAAAAAGAAATTCACGACTATCCTAGTTGTGGTAGATCGGCTTAGCAAGTACGCGTATTTTATGTCACTCAAACACCCTTACACGGCCATTGATGTTGCCCAAGCTTACATCGACAACGTCTTCAAGCTTCACGACTTCCCA
The DNA here is from genome assembly GCA_964016875.1 of Fallopia convolvulus. NCBI lineage: Eukaryota > Viridiplantae > Streptophyta > Magnoliopsida > Caryophyllales > Polygonaceae > Fallopia > Fallopia convolvulus. The sequence continues at coordinate 7,515,310 of OZ024732.1, forward strand.
AAAAAATTGTGAATGATCGTGATCAAATTTTTCTCAACGAGGTGTGGACTGAGCTCTTTCGCCTCCAAGGAGTCCAACTTAACTTTTCTACCTCCTACTACCCACAAAGCGATGGGCAAACGGAGGTAATGAATCGAACCCTCGATACGTACCTCCGATGCATGTGATCTGCCACCCATAAGACCTAGAGTTCATTGCTACCGCTATCCGAATGGTGGTACAATACCACACACTACACTGCCTCCCACTTCACCCCTTACGAGATTCTCTATGTCCAAGTTCTCCCAATTCACATGTCGTATCTTCCAAGAGAATCCAAGGTGCTCTCAATGGACAGAATAATGCAAAAATGAGAAGAACTCATCTCCCTCCTTAAGAACAACCTCCAAAAATCCCATAATTACATGATTCAACTTGCCAATCGACGCTGATCAGATCACAACTTTAACAACAGGGACTGGGTCTACCTTAAACTGAAGCTATACCGACAAATCACGCTCAAGTCGAAGGGCCCCCATAAACACTCACCTAAGTTCTATGGTCCGTACCTAATCACTAAAAAAATCGGCAAGGTTACTTACTAGTTGCAGCTACCTACAAGCGTGGCTGTTCATAACGTGTTTCAAATTAGCCAACTCAAGTTCTACCCCCAACCCCGCAACAACGCCATGAGTCAAGATCCCACCATACATGCCTGATGCCGACACAATTAAAGCCCTCAAATCCATCCAGGATAGATAGATGGTCAAGCGAGGAAGAGGTGTTGCAATCAAGGTACTCGTCAAATGGAAAGACTCACCCGTGGAAGATGCCACATGGGAATTTATGCCCGACTTGCTGGCCAATTACTCCGCATTTCGTCCTTGAGACAAGGATGTTTTAAGGGGTAGTATTGATACAGAGCTTGTTTTGTATCTCATCTCTTATGTATAATTTTGTTATTCAAAACTATGCGTTTTAATCTCCCTAAAATTCCACTGGGTCTTCCGATCTATGATCACTTCTGTAACCCAGTTTACTTACAAGGGTTTTAGGGTGTAAGGCTATATAAGCTACTTTCCCTTCTTATAAGGTAATGTATGAAACAATGTTGCCTTCCCCTCCATTAATATCTCTATCCAAATCTTCAATTGCTGAATCATATCGATTAGTTTTCAAAAAAAAAAAAAACTATAAGCATCGTGATTTGGTGAAGTTGGTATGGAATTATTTGCGATTCCTCGTCAACTTCTAATTTGCAGATTCAATCGGTATCAACCTTAAGTCCCATACAATAAATGACTAAATAATTTCGCTATATATTTTTGTTTTGGTTTTGGTTTTGTTTTGGTTCTTTATTTATTGTTGTTGTTTTTGTGTTTACTTTCCCTTTCGGTCTCTCGCACTTCATCTGTGTTAAGTTAGGGATTCCTCCATCTTAACTACCCAGATTCTCTTTAAGGGAAACTGTACTGAGGTAATTTTATTGTTAATCTCATCTCATATATACATGTATAACTTTATATATATGTGGTAAATTCTTAATTTTTTTGTGTAAAGTAGATCAGGAGGAAGAAAGTAATTACCAAGTGCAGCCAAGCTAAGACTTTATCACCAACTTTGAACTTGTTTACTTGAGTTCCAACCTCGACTATTTCCCCTGCAACATCACTTCCTGAAACATGTATCCAAATGAAATTAATCACCAAAATAATATGCTCAATTGAAATGAGTTTCAATAGAGTTCATAAGTACTCTATCAGTAGAGTTGTTAAAATTATTAAGTTTTAATTATAATCTAACCAATTATATTCAATATTATTTTTGAAATTTAAAATTTATTTTTATTTCACATATTTAATATTAAAGGTAACAATAATCTATCTATCTATACAACATATAAAGTTGTCCCTTAATGATAAATAAATGCTCATTATTTTGTATGAATTTAAATTTTTAATGGGCTTATACATTTGACCTTCTACAATCAGCATTTTAATAGCACTCCTTTGAGCTTCTAATTTTCTTATGATCATTTAAACTTCCTTCTTCCTTCTTCAATGTTGTAATAGCATATAAATTAATCAGCCTTTTGCTATCCTTCTTCAATGTTGTAATAGCATATAAATCATTCAATATTTCGCCTTCCTAACCGCCAGCTTCCCTTGCATTATATATATAGTTCTGGCCTTCGAAACATATACCTTTCATCTATTTTTCGAAGACAACAAACAACCAACAATCAGTTGTCCTTTCATCTTAAGAGCTAGCTGGCACACGCATTTGAAGAAATAATATATGTAACATTTTGCTCCTACATTAGCATTTATTACTTCCATTTTACGTAAATTAAATAACAACTAATATAAAAAGGACCCTGTCCAATAGACGGGCAAAGCCATCTAGTTCTATAGAAAGATAACTCTAGCGGATTCAAATACATTTACGGTGAATAAAACTATTGTGGAGAATTAATTTATTCGTGAATAGTTTTCTACTAGTAATTCAAAATTATAGGCACAAAAAAGACAACTACCCATCTTATAGTTGGCTTCAGTTTAAGATAACACTATCATTTTGGCAAATTGACACCAACTATTGTAAAAGTCCAAGGTCCTTCTGCGGGTCATGCACAGATACAACACATATAATTGTATAAGCCCACAACATAAGTTCAGTAAAATTATATAAAACCAATTAAAAACCAACTAACAATAGGAGGCTAGGAGTAACTCATTAATGTTATATACTAGAATTTTTTTTATTTAAAGTTTTTAATATGAGAACCATATATATATATATATATATGAGGTAGGTTCAAGTAAGACCACTATTATGGTAATAAGGTCATATGATTAATATGTATTTATAATTTTTTAATTATGTATGTATGCTTTTGAATAATGATATTCATGCTTTTTAATAACTTTATTCATGCTGTTTAATAACAATAACCATGCTTTTTATATATTTGTGTTTATATGACAATATTTATGCTTTTAATGAATATATTCATATTTTCATAGTTCCGTAATCATGTTTTCATATTGCACTAGCCACTAGCTATATTCATGTTTATAATTTTACTAATGTTTTTATGACTATATTCGTGTTTTTTTATGATTGTATTCATGTTCTTAATGATTGTATTCATGTTTTCATAGTTGCCCATATTCATGTCTTATTCCACCATATTCCTATTTATAGAGTAGCACATCCACATCTTTTAGTTGCCTATTCATATTCATATATTGCTATATTCACGAAGTTTTCCTCGTCTTCCATCAATTTATCATGCGTATAGAATTGCATATTCATGTTTTTAAGTTCCATATTTATAAAAGTGTGCAACTTAAAAGCATGAATATATATGTAACTCATATACAACTCAAAAGTGTGAGTGTATATTGGTCACACGGTCCACTATAAGTTGTCTTACTATAAAAGTGGTCTTAATAATATCACCTTATAGTTTTCGTAGCTATTATGTATATATAAACTGAATACACAAGTCTTATATAATTTAATCTCAAAATCAATTGATATTAGAATGATAGTAGGAGGAGTAACTTAGCTAAAGAATTTTATAGTAGCTTGTTAAATCTTAATTTTCAGATGTGAAAAAAGCTTATATTCTCAACCGAACCCAATTACCTGGAGTATACGGAAATTTTGGTGGTAGAAAAGGGCGAAATTTTCCCTTTTGTATGTTCCAATCAAGCACATTTAAACTAGGAGCCTCCACCTTCAATACCACCTCATTGGCCTTCGGAATGGGAATTGGTTTTTCAACATGCTTCATAAAACAAACTTTTATGTTAGTTTCAAGTATGGATCAACAACATTTGATTTGACAAGCTAGATGTTTGATTCTCAACGTGTTGTTCAAGTTTGGATTAAATTAACAAAATGTCCTCTTCTAGTTATAGCTCAATCAAAAAATAAAAAAACCTATAAACACGGCTAAGTTTTCTTATGAATAGTAAATCTACACGATTCCATAGGCGTTTTTTCCAATACAATATTTTAGCATTTTTTTATTCCACAACAATTGCACCCCTTTCTTCTTCTTTTATACCCAGATCTGTCGTTCTTCTCCTCCTCCTTCACCGCCCTCTCTTTGCTCTCTCTGACTCTCTTATCACCGAACCCGTCGCCTACTTTCCCACCACGCTATCACCATCCCCCTAAGTACTATCACCATCGTTGGCCCGAACATCCCGCCGGGCGCAGATCCGGTTACATCCCGCCGTCGTTGCTCCGTCTACTCAGCATCCGTGAGGACCTTCGTGACATCCCTTTCGGCGGCCGGATTATCGGACATCGAGTATCTCAACGCCATATAGGTAATTGTCTGCGTTTGACCTACGTTTCTTAATCCATTACTTTTTCCTCAATGGGGTTTCGTTTGGTTCACTACCTCTCTTTACTTTCTGACCTAATTAATTTTTTGAAATTGTTATTCCCATAATGAAGATGCTAAATTGGACATTGTTGGCATAGTTTCTCTGTCTAGGTTAGTGACCTAATTTTCTCCTTCTCTGGCTTATTTCTGCTTCAAGTTGTATGCGAAAAATTAGGTTTGATGTTCTTTTTAGAGGGTTAGGTCTGATGGTAGCCTGGTTCCTATTTTTTAACGGGTTTTGTTGATTGTGTATCTCCTTAATAGTATACAACTAAGCTATTTGTACTGTTTTTAAGTAAAAGAGGGTTAGGTTTGAAGAATTCCTATGAAGAATTCCTTTACTCAGAATTCAGTTTTGTGATTGCAAGTAAGAATGGGAAGAGGAAAAGGAAATCAACTACAAATAACCAACAAAACCCATAATGAATGGAACCAAACTTTTGGACTAACGAAGATCTAAGCTATCTACGTATTTAAAACCCAACTGAATAGCTTAGGAAGCACATTCTCTGAAAAATTTGGCCTTATATATTACTGGAAGAGTAACCATTGAAGTAACATCTGAACCAATGTACTTTTGCATCATCCTCCAGTAGCTATCTCTATCGTGGGAGTATACAGGACATGGGTTTATGATTTTGTTAGAAACATTCATATTTTTATTGTTATTTCTGCCAAGAAAGTGCAAATAGAAAAAGTTTTAAATGTTTTCATGGGTTGTCAAACTATCCCTTTTCACCTCCTATCTCACAAGATTACTTACACTCAGAAATACCAACTTGAAAGTATAAAATATAAGACATAAAATGATCCCACCATAACATGAAGCAAATGACTTTAAAAATCTTTAGGGTAAGTAGGAGCACAAGAGAGTAATCTAGCACAGTTTTGGAAAAGCATGGATATTTATTTACTTCTTAGTGAGCTCTTAAGGGAGCACACATTCAGACATTAAAGAATGGTTTCCTTATGCTAATATTTTAATGATTCCACTTTTTGCTTCTTGGTTTCTCTGATTTTATATGCTTGTCTTTTTCAGCTGAACAAATTTGCAGTTATAGGATTGTGCTGTTATGTTTTGGTTTAGCTTAATTGACTTGACAAGGGAAATTTGGAGTTTATTTTGTTAGGGTGGATTTGTTTTCAAGTTAAGATGGATTTTTATGAGGTAGCCAACATAGATTTCTCAGTAATTTAGAATTCAAATCCTGCAAATGCCTCCAAAATCATGTGCCTTTATTTCACTTAACTCTCAATTAGAGATCATGATTCACATGAACTGACCGTGAGTTCATAATCAATGAGCACCCACCATTCTGTGCTTACTCCAAGACCGAGTGTTGCTATGCTTGCTTGTGTACGTATGGTCCTTGTAAGATGCCTATTTCATTTCCCTTTTCTTGTTTTGAACTATTGCATTTTTTTTTAAATTTTGCTTTTGCTTTCAGTTGGTTATAATTGTTTACTGAATTCATGGGTTTCAAATGTCTAACAAAATTGTGGTTTAGGTGAGGTTAGCATATACGTAGCTATAAATTACTAATTTTCCCCTTTAGTTGGTGACCTTATTCCATGCACAACTTCTCACTAGGAAGTGTTGTAGTTACATTGAATATTTTAATAAAATAGGTCTATTTGTGATTAATAGCTTGTTTTTCTTATTATTTCCCTCAAATTCCTTTGCCCTGAATTTTTCATTTTTTTGTTGAATATACAACTTCTTAAGTCTAGGATAGTAACCTCAAACCCAAAAAAAAAATTGAATGCGTGATTTAGATTCACACTAAACAAATATTACTTCAAGGCACCTTGCACAACATTATCTTTATATCACAATATGTTAAAGTTCATTATATCTTTTATTGGATTGAGTTGAGGTGAACTTCTGCTTTACTTTCTTAAATTTTTGAACATGTATGTAAGACTTTGATGCATATGGCGTGCCTGATGGAATGCTTGAACGAAATGTGTAGAGTGATTAACTTCAATGTTGTTTTAGAGTTAAATTAAAGACCTGGAAATGAATATGAGCTGTTTTAAGAAATGTCTTAATTAGTTTTGATCGTTTCCAATTTCATTTCCTAATTCCATGGATCCATGCCTTTTTTTTAGATTGAATGGGTTGAATTTTTTTCGGGTTTTGATTAGTTGAAAAATAATTTCGTGATCGACTTTCACTCCTAAGCTCTAATTCTATTCTATAGCACAAAGATTTTAGCTTTATTCCTCATTTAGCTTGTATTTTCTGAAGTTTACTTACTGTTGTTGCTTTTCTTACCTTTTACAACTGGTGCTGTTGTTTGTTTGGGCTTGTTGTGATGGAAAATCTTATGGTTTTTTTCTCTTGTAATTTGTGTTGCTTAGGTGGCCCGTTTGGGAATTTTCAATGAGGAAGGGCTTTAAATATGGTGGCCGCTGATGTGAATGTTGACACAAATTCCTATGTAAATGTTGAAGAATTTATTCTCAACTTGGATAAATAATATTACTATCATATTAGTTCTCTGAAGTCTGAACATCATTTGTGTCGATTATATTGTGAAATCAAACATGTTTTATTCCATGGACGCAAATAAAGATTTAGGAATATTTTGTTTTATTTAGGCGTGCTCCATTAATATTTAGTTTCAATATTTCTGTCGAAAGTTTAGTTACCAAACAATTCCTTTGATGCATTTTCATGCTTCTTGTTTATGGCCATTATTTTTGTTGCTTGGTGGTGATAATGCTTATAGAAGTCCAACCACGAGTTATCTTGTGTCTTACAAGGATGATTGTACTGATGCTCCAAAATACGGGAAAAATGATTATGTGACCAATGATAATGGAGCTATTTTGAAGGTATATGATGTTGATGCTGCAAGAGCACTTCTTGCCCATAGTCTACTTTAATTTATTGTTCTGCATTATAGCTAAATGTCAATGATCATTGTGCTACAATTTCTAATTTGTACATTTGTTACACAGGCTGAAGAAAGGGAGAAGAGGCTTGCAAAATTATAGGAACGAGTCACAAGATCTTTCAGAGGCCAGAAAGCAAATTTCAATTGGAGAATACGTTGAACTCTTTGACATCTTTTGGAGATTCTCCAACTATAGCATCACACGGATCTTTGAACATTCGTGCTTTTGCTTTCACCAATGATTCATTGCTTCAGTATACAACTCAATTAGGCTTTTGTATCTACTTTTTTGGCAAAATACATCAATAGACACCTCAACTTGTATGTTTTTTTCAACCAGCCCCTCGTACTTTGAAATGTTCAAATAAACACCTAAACTTGACAGATTTTGTTCAACTTGACACATCTTATTTTCGTGAAATTCACGCGCGCTTATGTGGCCCTGAAATTTGCCATCTAAGCGCCACATAATTCTATTTTGTAACACGTAAGCGCCAAATAAGTCAGAATTTTTGCCAATTAAGCCCAAACTATATATTTTTATTAATTTTATTGAATTTTAATAAAAAAAATGCAAATACTCGTCTTCTTCCTCTTGGAGTTCGGATTCTTCATCGCCGCCGACATATCTTCTCGGAAGCTTCATCTACAACGATAATTGAAAAATGAAGGATGAGATCTTATAACGCAGATTTTTATATGTGAAATTACCCAATTACTCGACCCGTCATTAAGACCAAACCCTAAATTGTGGATTTTGGGATCCTGAAACAATGAAGTTGGGAGATGAATATAGAGAGACGGGCGTCTTGGCACTAAGAGCGCTTGAGGGGGCTAGGTGTCGCCGCTGGAGCACAGAGATCGGACGGCGAGAAACCAAAGAAATTGGGGATCCGTGTCTTCTCGACTTTCGACACCAGAAAACTTACCGGATCTGAATCACCGCCGACATATCTTCTCGGCTTTCAACACCAATAATCATACAATCAGCGAGGTAGCGGTTGAGGTGGCGGCAAGCTAGTGGCGTCTTTGGCAAGGCCGACGGGAATACGGTGGTGGCAATCGCATAGAGCCTTGTGGAATCGCTCGCAATCGCCGATTCGGTCGGACGTCCATCTCCGGGGAATCACTCAACACATTGAAATGACATTCTTGGAGATAAGATTTGACCTCAGATCTGATTTGGCCTCAAATCTAAAACAAGAAAAAAGAAAAAAAGAAATGGAGAAAATAATAAAATGGAAAAAGAAATTAATAAAATGGAAAATTAATAAAAAAATGTCATTTAAGTGAATATTAGTCGCAACAATGTCGATTGGTGTGCACGCACGGTGCCACCTGGGCATGAAGTGTTTAATAGAACAAAATTTATCAAATTTAGGTGTTTATTTGAACATTTTAAAGTATAGGGGCTGGTTGAAAAAAACGTACAAGTTGAGGGGTCTATTGATGTATTTAGCCCTACTTTTTTAGAGTTTTGTTGTTTCATTTATTTAAGTTGATTGAACTTGCCCTTTTTAAGTACTAATAAAACATGCTTGTGTTCATAAAAAACTTAGACTTAAATATAAAAAGAAAATACAACGCGCGGTCCTCCCCTAGTGATCTCAAATATAAAACAAAACTCTCATTGTCACGGCAATTTAACGAGTCAACCTTAATTCCTTTTGGTGCCCCTAAGTTTTTGCCTTTTCCTTTTGGTGCCCAAGAAAAAAACTTATTCCTTTTGGTACCCTTAAGGTTTTGGCTTTTCCCGTTGACGCCCCTCTCCGGTTCAAATTAGCCAATTTCAAGCTTACCATTATGTTCATCACCCTTAAATTAGTAGGATTCAACTATTAAAACATCAAAATTCATAACCAAACTACATCAATTTGAATCTTTAAACAATTTTGTAAACAACCCCTTAAAATAGAGGATTGTTTAAAAATTCAAATTGATGTAGTTTGGTTATGAATTTAAGTGTTTTAAGAGTTGAATCCTACTAATTTAAGGGTTATGAACATAATGGTAAGCTTGAAATTAGCTAATTTGAACCGGAGAGGGGCATCAACGGGAAAAGCCAAAACCTTAGGGGTACCAAGAGGAATAAGTTTTTTTCTTGGGCACCAAAAGGAAAAGGCAAAAACTTAGGGGCACCAAAAGGAATTTCCCTAATATAAATTATTGGGTCTGATTTAGGTGAGAATGGGCGCACATGTGCTAAATAAGAAAAAATAAGAGTCACTAGATGGAGAAAAATCAAAGACGTTGATCATTTCATTGAAACGGGGAAAAACGGAACGGACGAATTTTTGGCGAATTATTCGCGTTTTATTGAAAAAATACGGAAATAGGACATACGCTCATATTGTTCATCAAAACTATGGTTTTTTTCATCGTAACTGTGATTTTGTTCATCAAAACTCTGATTTTGTTCATCAACACGGTGATTTTGTTCATTATAACCTATTGTGTGTGCATCAGAATTGTGATTTTACTCATCAAAACTGTGATTTTATTCATCAAAATCGTGAATTTTGTGCATATATAAACTATTGTTTGTGCATCAAAAATCTATTGTTTGTACATAAAAATGGACAAATGTGTATCGAAATTGTATGCATTAATATATGTGTATGCATCATAATTAACCATATGTGAGACAAAACTAATTTTTTTGATGTCAATCTGTATTATCTTGTTTGACTCATTTGGGTTTGTCATTGTTGTTGTTGTGAAACATGTGGCTACTTTTTAGGCTCCGAACATAGCTCACGCAAGCACTCCTCTTCGGTTTACAGTTGGCTTGTTCTCTTAGCATACATCATATTAATGCAAAGTCAAATTTTGTTTAGTCGGTGTTAGGAACTCACGTTCATTAACATGGAACATCATCCTTACTTTTAATAATGACAAACGTCATAGGATTTAACACCTTTGCCAAGTATTTCTTAGTTTATAGGTTGTGCGTCACTAAGCAAAAACATGGAGAAACAAGTTCCCAAGAGATGGGAACTGATGCAATGACAATCATTATGCGACAACCTCAGAAGTGAACCAGAGTTGCCAAGGAGAAAGGAACTCAGTGAACCAAAGTTCCCGCGAGATGGGAACTAGATAAGAAGAACAAGATTTCCTCAAGTCAAGAGAGTTCCCAAGACAAGGGAACCGAGAAGACGAGAGTTTCCTTTGGATGGGAACTGGCACATGCGTGAAAGCGACATCTCAGTGCAAATCAAGGGATCTTGTCTAACCAGACAAAAGAGCTTCTCAGGCACCAGGCGACTTCAAACTGTACAACAGGTTGAAGATGACCATCCAACGATTCGATGTGATCCAAAAGTTGACATCTTTCAAATTCAATTCGAAATCACATGTCGACGTTAAGGATCAAGTTTGGAGAGCAAGGCGAACAGGGCATTTAGGACAAATGCCTCAAATGAATAAGGGTTGCATATCACAATCCTGAAATTGCCAAACACAAAGAGAAAAGAGCTAAGAGAAAAATCAGAGAAGGTCATTGTTTTGGTGAAAATTCCACGACGACGAGCTCATATCGACGACGGTGAAAGAAGAAAGAAGGATTTCCCAAACTTAAGCGAACGACGTGTAGAGACAGAGATTAGAAAGGTTTGAGTTTTTCTTTTGCTTTTGATTGTGAACGTTCACTATTGAGAGAATACAAGAGGGTTGCCTAGGGAGAGAGCCATTATAGGAACATAGAAGTTTGTATTTCGCCTTGTAACCAGAAGGGAACTAAGCAATAATAGAAAAGGGAACTCATTCGAAAATCCTCCAAGCGGAGGTACATGTATACACACGGGGTTAGTTGATCGTTGTGGGGTTCCTCTATGAGAAACTGTCTCATTCTGTTTTATTTACATGCTTACTTGTTTATTCCGCTACATGAGAACTGTTCGATATAGTTCTCATAACTGTTTTAACTAACCTTCGATCCAACATATTCTTTATTTATTATCCTTTGTACTCAAGTATCTACATCAAACTTATCTTATTTAGGTATATATTGAGCACTTTATTCGTATCTTTTTGTTGTGCTCATATAGATAGACATGACAATTGTGTAGCTCACTTTATCACACGTTTGTATCTTAATCTGAACAGGAACAAGCCAATGTAAATGATATTTCACCATGTATAATTGACTTAGCTGAATTGGATATCTAATATATTAACACTTTTCTCTCAAAAAATGATTTGTATAACAACTACATAACCAAGATAAATATATGTGTGCATTGAAACTAAATATATGAGTATGTGAGTGAAAACTAATTATATGAGTAAGGAAAAAAGATAGCATTAAAGCACAAAATAAATGCAAAAAAGCAGAAAATAGATAGTCCTAAATGTACAAATTAATGGTATCGACACACAAACATAAGTTTATTTCAATTCACAAATAAGGATATATTAATGAACAAACAAGGTTATATCAATGAACAAACATGGATATATCCATGAACAAATAGGATATATCAATGAACAAACAATGGACAAACAAAGTTATATCAATGAACAAAAAAAATTATATTAATGAACAAATAGGGGTATATCCATGGACAAATAGGATATATCAATGAACAAACAATTGTATACAAATGAACAATTATACTAATGAACAAATAATGATATATTAATCAACAAAAAAGTTTATATCAATGAACAAATAGGAGTATATCAATGAACAAATATTGGTATATCGAAACTAATTATATGTGCATAAAAAACTAGATAATATTGTATTCATAGACATAAATAAGGTTAAAAATAAAATAAAATAAAAAATTAAAAAAGTTGGAAATCGATGAACAATGTTATCAAATTAAAAACTCGATGCACAATTAGTTAGTATTGATGAACAATTAGTCAATATTGATGGACATTGGTCTCATAAAAACATATTTTTCGAAATATACGTGAATAATATGAAAAAAATTCGTCTGTGATATTATTCACGTGAATAATATTGACTAATTCGTCGAGATGAATATGGCCAATTGTTCATCAATAAGGTTAAAAATAAAATTGAAAATTAAAAAAGTTCAAAATCGATGATCAATATTATCAAATTAAAAACTCGATGCACAATTAGTTAGTATTGATGAAAAATTAGTTGTTATTGATGAACAATTCGTCTCATAAAAACGTATTTTTCGAAACATGCGTGAATAATATGAGAAAAATTCGTTTGTTCCGTTTTTTATTGAAAAATACGCGAATAATACAAGAAAAATCCATCCATGCCGTATTTTATCTTTTTAATGAATGTCCAATTAGGGACGTTGATTTTTGGAATGGACGAGCGATATTTATTATCATTTCTCACTTGAGCACTCATTCGCACATGGCTCTTTCTCTAATTAATTAGTATATATTCAGACTAAAATTTATATTTAATTGAAAATTCATTTAATATTATAATTTTACCAGGTTACTTTGGTATTTTAAACTTTTTCTTATTTAGTTCTTTATGTTCTAATTTTCTATTTTTATAAAAAATGAAGATTAGGAGGAATATAGGTTTCATCCTAGTGCTTCCTTTCGGATATATAAGAGCACAGAGTTCTAGGTTAAGTCTGATTTGATCGCAAATGGAAAAATGTCGAAGTTTAACCATTGTGTCAACGACTATGTTACTTTTGTGAGGCACATGTTTACTCTTAACTTCCTCAAAAAATTATAAACTTACCCGAGTATCAGTGATATTCATCTCGATCTATCGAGAACATAATCTATAGATCTCCTAGAATGTCCTTCATTAAGTGATGTTGTCTCCTTCAATTTCGATTTTAGTAAAATTTCTTTTCCTATCTTCTTTTATCTCTAAGTATAGTCTCATCACTTCAGTTTGTAATGCTTTTCTATTTATATTAGCAATTGCATCGAGGTGTATTACATCCCCTAATGGTTTCTCATGACATACCCTGCCATAGCCATACCAGTTTCCTTTTTTGATCCGTCAAAATTTATTTAATAATATGTTGCAGTCTTTTCCATTTGGTATTCTATCCATTGTGTCGTCTTTTTCTATACTTATTAGTATTGTTATTGTATGCCTCCTCATTATCTAGTTTCTTGGTTTTATGCCAGCTTTGAACTTGTTGTTTGATGTATTGTTTGGGTTTAGTGATGTTGTTGCTTCCTTGTTGATTGAAAATAGTTTTGTTTTGAATTTGCCATAAAAACCACCAGGTGGTAAAAAGTTCTACTAATTGTTCCTTTGTTAATTTTATTTGAAGCTGGTTTAGGATGCGTAAGATGTTTCTTTGATTTGTGTCTATGTTTTGTATTTGTGGTTGTATTTGTTTATTAACCCATTTCAAAGTCTCTTTGAAATACAGCCATTCAAGAAAAAAAAAGTGTATTGTCTTCTACATAATAGTTACATAAAGGGAATATAAAAGTCACAACAACGTGTTTTTTAATTAATCGGTTTTGTAGGTAATCCATTAATACACAATTTCCATATAAACACTTTAAATTTGGGCGATGCTTTTAATGTCCAAATCCAACTTATTTCACTATCTGTCTAGTTGTGTTGTTTTGATATCATTTCTATAGCAGATGTTGTGGAGAACCATCCATTACTGCTTGACTGCCAATACAATCTATCTTTAATGTGGTTTTACTAGGATTATAATGTATTTATTTTCTTCCATGATGTTCTCTGATACACATTTGACTAATTCTATGAGTTTCCATTCCCTCGTGTTAGTCATGAACTGAGCAAGTCTATAGTTCTCAACATCCACACCATTTGTTAGCGGTGTGTGTTACCCTTGCATCAGTCCATAATTTAATTGTTTTTCCATCGCCCACTTACCATATAAGATCTTCTTTGAAAGTGTCTAGTAGTTTATTAAGATGTCTCCATTGGTAAGAAGCATTTCCTTTCCCTCTATCATGTAATAAATCTTTACCTTTAGGTACTTTTTATTTATGATATGAACCCATATATTCTCAAAATTTGCAAGTATTTTCCATAATAGTTTCATTTGTAGTGCCTGATTTATATATTTGGCTTTTTGTAGTCCTAATCTGCCTTTCAGTTTTGGTTTACATATTGTATCCCAACTAATAGTGAGACATGAATATGATGTTTGTTCCAAATAAATTGCAATTTAAATTATCTACTTCCTTCAAATTGGCATTTGGTAGCATAAAGCTCTGCATTATATAGTTTGGTTTGACTTCTAGGGTTGTTTTCATAAGGGTTGTTCTCCCCGCTTGTGATAAGAAATTTTATGTCCATGTTTCTAGTTGTTTATTTGTATTCGTAAGAGTCCTTTCAAAAGTTGATTTGGTTACCCTTTCATATCTAATTGGGACTCCTAACTTGAGCGTTCGGGAGGTTGAATGTTCGTAACTTGCACATTGTATTCGATTATCGAAACGAGATAACTTGAGCATCAGAGGTGGATAACTAGAACGGATCCCTCGTCCCTTTGATCATTTTTTTGCACATTCTTATGAAGATTCAAGTTATCTACAAGAAGAAAAGGGGGTTAATTTTCTACTAGTTGTAGATCGTTTCTCTTTCATATGGCACCATCTATAGAAAACGCATACGAAAGTCCAGCAATTTTCATAACAAAACTCTAAATTAATTAATAAAATACGGGTTAACGAAATCCTAACTTGTATTTTATAAACAAATGAACCACGTGATAGAGGAAATGGGACTAACCAATCAATAAAATCAACACAAATATCGGATTATGGAGGACCCCTCAACATCAATTACATACTTAAAGAAGGCATGGTGAAAAATCAAACTCGATGTTCGAATCAAGCTTAGGGCATGATCGATCAAAGATAAGGGACAAGATGTAGCCACTATATCGATCAGGACCAAGAAACGTCAACCCCAGCACCGGGGCATGCAGTGGTGCAAGTCCGTTTGGGCCCCGATAGAAAGGTGCCTAGTGTTCGGGAGGTTGAGCTCAAGGATTAGAGTCTTCTAGGTCGATCTGGACAATTGGGCATGCTAAGAAGGTGCTTGAAATTTTTGGAGATGATTAATTCCATTTCCTCTATCTGGATGATTATAGTCCCGGTCGAAGGAGTTTGAGGACTGAGGACATAGTCACGGCTTTCTGGGTCGCGGTTACGATCCACGACCGTGGTTCCTCGCCTTGGCTCATGTGATTGACCATGCCCTTGTAGGCTTCGATTGCTTTCAGATTCAACATTGTGCATTGCTGACTCCTAGAGATGGCCAAATCCATCAGATTCAGATCGTATAACATTATGACCTTCAATTTCATTGTTTGACTCGGGCCTTTGATGGCAAGTGCAAAGAGCGGCCGCACTTGCTGGTGAGGCTAGGTCACGGTTCAGGTCGTCTTCGAGCAAAGCGCCTTGTTTTGTGCGTGCTAGGGTTCGATCCTTCAAGGGAATATCAGGGTTCGCGTAATCTCTCTGGGGGTCGTGATCGCGGTTATATGAGATGTGATCGCGGTTTCGGTCGTTGAGAACACCACACTCGATTTCTCTTCGCGTGGTTGCTTCGGGGCCACGAAAGGTCACTTCTTGTTCTTTAGGGATCGACTCCAACACCATAAATACGTGGATCGGATGCTAGTTTCCCACGGATGACGCCAATTGTTAGTGCATAAAAATTCTCCTTTTTGTCCTAATTAAATGCTCTTCTTGAATCGCTCTTTGATCTTACGTTCCAAAGTCCTTCTTCAACCTAGACCATGCAAAACAAGAGACACAGTGGGGGTGGTCCCCCTAATCCACCTCCGAAGCATAAGTCAAAAGAGCAGTTTGTCGATTGAAGACTTGCTAGCGACATCAGCGATGTCTAAAAAAATCTTATTTCTGAAGAGATAAATCAATTGAATCTAACAACAAACTGAACACAATCACACGAGAGAACACAATTGAACAACACTGCAATCTGTATTGATCTTCTTATGGAGATAACAGAGTCATTATTCTGTTTCTTACACGGTATTACATATATATACACACCACACACCAGTCTGCACTTAACCGTCTACAACTAACTTATAGAGCAGTTAACATCTGACAGTTATAAACCCTGTCTTACACGCCAAACATGTAACTTCTGTTTGACTTCATCTACAGACTATTACATAATATAAACTATTAACAACATAATTACATAATATACTAATCAAGCTTATATCTTTCACTCTCCCTCTTAAGCTTGATTTGATAATTTCATCCCAATCTTGTTTCTTAATTCACCAAACTTCTGTCTAGCCAAGGGTTTATTCAGAATATCTGCCAATTGCTCATTCGTCCTGACAAACTCTATTTGGACCTCCTCATTCTCCACACAGTCTCTAATAAAATGCACCTTCACATCAATGTGCTTGCTCCTATCATGAAAGACTGGGTTTTTAGCCAGTGCAATAGCAGATTTATTATCCATGAACAAATTTGGCGTGCCACTCTTCTTTCCTTCCAAAGAATCCACCAAACTTTGCAACCACAAGCCTTGCCAAGTCCCTGCTGTGCCAGCCACATACTCTGCCTCACACGAAGAGAGTGCAACAATTTTCTGTTTCTTAAACGACCATGTTACAGGATTCTTGCCTAGGAAATATATGACTCCACTGGTAGACTTGCGATCATCCATATCTCCTGCAAGATCACAGTCAGAATAGCCAACTAACTGTGTGAATGCTGGATTTTTCTGATACACAACACCATAATCCAGTGTTCCTTTGACATATCTTGCAACTTTCTTCAAGGCATCCATATGTGAAGTCTTTGGTGAATCCATGAACCTTCTTAACACTCCTACACTATAACAGATGTCAGGGCGTGTATTAAGCAAATATCTTAAGCTTCCAATCAAACTTCGATACTGAGTTCCATCAACAATATCTTCATCTAAGTCATACTTTGATAACTTCATTCTAGGCTCCATAGGAACTGCACTAGGATTGCAATCTTGTAATCCAAGTTTCTCCAATATTTTCCTTGCAAGTCCTTTCTGACTAATGAAGATTTCTTTTCTGGTTTGCTTTACCTCAATTCCTAGGTAGTAGCTTAACATACCCAGATCACTCATATCAAAGTTTCTTTTCATTTCATCCTTGAATGTGTCTATAGCCTCTCTACTGGATCCAATCACAATCAAGTCGTCTACATATATACCTAAGATCATAACTTCATCTCTGTTGAACCTGGTGTAAACCGAGTGTTCTGTTTTGCACTTTATAAAACCAAGCTCTTTGAGGCACAAGTTTAACTTACAATTCCATGCTCGTGGGGCCTGTCTTAGACCATACAAAGCCTTATGAAGTCTCAACACCTTCTCAGGAAATCTCTTGTCTTCATATCCCTCAGGTTGTGTAACATAGACTTCTTCCTTTAATTCACCATTTAAAAATGCAGTTTTAACATCTAAATGGTGAACTTCAAGATTCTTAGCTGCTGCATATGCCAACAACACTCTTACTGTTTCCATCCTTGCAACAGGTGCAAATGCATCTTCAAAATCAATGCCATGTCTCTGTGTGTAGCCTTTAGCAACTAGTCTCGCTTTAAACTTCTGTATGCTTCCATCCGGCTCCCTCTTAATCTTGAAAATCCACCTAAGACCTATAGGTCTATGATTCTTTTGGAGATTAGCCAATTCCCACGTGCCATTGCTTTGGATTGAGTCCATTTCAGCATCCATTGCCTTCTTCCACTCCTTGTTCTGAACAGCTTTTTCAAATGTGTATGGTTCATCTTCAGCTATGAAGCACATGCCAACCTCTTCTTCTATTTCCTGAGTAGAATCATATATATCCTGTATGGATCTCATTCTCACAGGGGTTAGTGACCTGTCCACACCAGTAGACTCTGCACTACTTGAATCTGAAGTCTGTTGCAACTGGTCAGAACTGGATTGATCATCACTTTCTAGACTCATTTGCTGTTGAACTGTATAGTTAGGAGTACTGCCTCCATCTAAGCTTACTTGTGAAGTACTCGGAGAGTGGTTTTCACCAGATATGCACACAGTGAAGGTCTTCTGGTTATATTGAGTACTATCTTCTGAGTTGTTCCAATCCCAACTCACTTCTTCATTAAAGACAGCATCTCTACTCACCACAATCTTTCTTTTAATTGGATCAAAAAATCTATACGCCTTTGATCCTTCTTCATACCCCACAAATATCATCTTACAACTTCTTTCATGCAACTTAGGAATATTTGGTGTGGTATTCTTGACGTGTGCCACACTACCAAATATCCTCATGTGTTTCACCACTGGTTTTCTGTTGTTCCATGCTTCATAGGGAGTTACACCATCCAAACTGTTTGTTGGAGATCTGTTTAGAATATACACTGCAGTACTCACGGCTTCACCCCAAAAATCTGGTGGGAGAGATTTACAATTCAGCATACATCTGGAAGTTTCCATTATAGTCTGATTTCTTCTCTCTACTACCCCATTTTGTTGTGGTGAATATGGGGCAGTGAGATGTCTTTGGATTCCTTCTACATCACAAAACTCCTTGAACTGTCTTGATGTAAATTCACCTCCACGATCAGTCCTGAGAACTTTGATTTTCATACCTTTCTCAAGTTCTACCCTGGCCTTAAAATTCTTAAAACCAACAAATGCCTCGTCCTTGCTCTTCAACAGTCTTATCCACATATATCTAGAATAATCATCTACTAAGAGCAAAAAATAGAAGTTACCTCCTAGAGTTGGTGGAGAGACCGGACCACAGAGATCAGCATGTATCAAACTTAGTGTTTCACTTGATCTGTATGAAGTTGTTTTTGGAAAGGAATTTCTATGTTGTTTTCCTACCAAACATCCATCACACAGCTTATTGACTTGACGAATTGTAGGCATTCCAACAACCATCTTTCCTTCAGTAAGTTTTTGGAGAGATTTGAAATTGACATGCCCAAATCTAGCATGCCAAAGCCAATTTAGTTCACCTAAGGAGGCCATCAAACACTCTTGTTTGACTGTCTTAAGATGAAGTGTATATAGCTTGTTCAATTGGCGCGTTACACTAGCAACCAATCTTCCTCCTCTTGTGTATATACTCAGCACCCCATCCTTTATGACTGAATGATTCCCATTTTGGTCCAACTGACCAATGCTAATTATATTAGCCTTCAATTTAGGAATGTAATACACATCTGTCAGAGTCACATGTTCACCACTTGAACTTGAGAATATAATGTTACCTCTTCCATGAATCTCCCCAGACGAGGCATCACCAAGTCTGATCCTACCTCTCAAATTCTTATCAACTGTGGCAAACAACTTGATGTCACCAGTCATGTGGCTACTGGCGCCTGTGTCCAAATACCATTTGCTGAACCCCTGCCTTTCTTCTTCTTGATCAGCTTCTGGTGCCAACAGGTTCCTCAAAACCTTGTCTTCATATTTGATCATCAACAATGCTGGTTCTTGATCATCTTTACCAATTGTGAGATTAACTTTCTCAACTTTATCCTTTTTCTCACATTCAGATTTAAAATGACCAAACTCACCACATGAAAAACATTTTATCTTACTTTTATCAAAACCTCTCTTTGGCTTGTTTTCACCATCATCACTCTGACTTTTTCCCTTTCCTTTGAAATTTGATCTCTCTGTTTTCTTATATCTCTCTTTAAACTTTCCTTTTTCTTTTGCTTTCCATTCATCACGAGTTAAGAGAGCACTCTCCAATCCCTTATCAGAAAACTCATTCAGTCTTTCCTCATGTGCCTTTAGAGAACCAACTATTTCATCTACACTTTTTGTTTTTAAATCACAAAATTCTTCCATAGTTGTAGTGATTTGGACATATTTTGAAGATGTGGATCTTAATAACTTCTTAACCACAATTTGTTCTTCTAAATTATGTCCAAAACTCCTTAATTTGCTCACATTCATGTTCAATCTAGTGGCAAATTCATCTAGTGATTCTGTTTCTTTCATTCTAAGACTTTCATACTCTCTTAGAAGGGTTTGATTCTTTACCTCTTTGATTCTTTCAGCCCCTTCATTCATCATCTTGATCATGTCCCACGCCTCCTTTGCTGACTTCTTTGCTCCAATTTGCAAGAGCACATCTTCACCAATTGCTTGGAAAATGGATGCCAACGCCATCTTGTCTTTCTTGGAGTCGACTTCAGTGGATGATTCCACTGCTTCCCATAATCCTTGTGCTGTGAGGAATACTTCCATTTTAATCGCCCACACAGTGTAATTGGCCTTTGTTAGCATTGGATATTGTAGAGACACAATCTTCCCTCCATTCATCTTTATGATCTCAGTGTCATCATCTTCTGTGTTTAACCCTTTGTTTTTCGACATTCTTTATCTCTCCTATTATGCTCTGATACCAATTGAAGAGATAAATCAATTGAATCTAACAACAAACTGAACACAATCACACGAGAGAACACAATTGACCAACACTGCAATCTGTATTGATCTTCTTATGGAGATAACAAAGTCATTATTCTGTTTCTTACACGGTATTACATATATATACACACCACACACCAATCTGCACTTAACCGTCTAGAACTAACTTATAGAGCAGTTAACATCTGACAGTTATAAACCCTGTCTTACACGCCAAACATGTAACTTCTGTTTGACTTCATCTACAGACCATTATTACATAATATAAACTATTAACAACATAATTACATAATATACTAATCAAGCTTATATCTTTCAATTTCAAGTCGGTAACGAAAGTAATTTTCACCTGACGTCACTTTTAGCGGCCAAGTCAATGTTCTATGTTAATTAAAGAAAAATACGTAAGTACACACGTAATTACATCGATATCTTGTTTTAAAAATTACGTGGCTTGTTAGCCCCCTTGACTAACCTTTGGGGTTGGCTAGTTGCCTATCGTGCTTAGTTTGGGGGAGTTTGTGGCCGAGCATGGCTTCATCTCTGGGAGATCCACATACCTCTTTTGACTCCATGGAGGTGTGATGGAACGAGTGTGTGATATTGTTCCCGTGGGAATAGTGAACTGGTCGGGCAGCAGAATAAATACAGTTTTGCAAGTAACAGCTTGACTCGATGTCTTAGAGTGGAAACCTCGATCAATCAACTAGTTGAGCGAGTAAAACCACGTACTACCTCTAAAGAAGATTTCAAATGACTTCGTATATTTTTAATTCTTTCACGAACTACAAAGGCAAGCAGGGACCCCAAGATAATCTAGTCTAATCTCTAGACCCTAGATATATAAAACCCTAACTTCACCCTAAACACGTAAAGATAATAATCTAGAAGACCGAAAAATCATAGTAACAACTTATTAACTCCTTGACAACTTCAATGGCACCTGAATGCTCTGCTACTCGATAGCAATGGAGATCGGTCGTGATCGGTCAATATAAATGCTAAAGTATACTCTTATTTATAGAAGAGACTTGGATCTAATATAATATTATGTCTTTGCCACAAAATAATATTTTTCAACCCAAAAATATCTTCTACAAACTAATTACACAATAAAAATATGCTCTGAGATCTTTCCATAACCTAGAAATCTTCTCCTTGCATGACAAACTACTTCGAATTTGGTGAGACATGATTCCGGTTTTATCTTCAGAGATTATCTTCTAATAACCAACTACTCTAGTTGTCTAATCTTGATAATCAAATCTTCCAAAGTTGAAAGGACACACTTTCCTTATTTAGAATCTATCAAGGCGTAAACAATATAATGTTGTTCCCTTTGTTCCCTCACATTAGGGTCAACTCATTCCTGCTTCCATACTTCTCATTTGACCTGTATTATCTGAAATTACTATGGAAACATGCAACCCATCAATTCTAATAGAGTTTGTCATCATCAAAACACAAGGGAATGATCGGTACTATTTCCATTAACAATTTCCCCATTTTTGATGATGACAAACTGATACAAAAAAATTTCCCTATCATCTATGAAGTTGATAAATAGACACACCATGTGAATGAAACAAACCAATGTTCCTCCTTAATAGGACTTTACCATACGAACTACCATGTGGTGTTGTTCCCTCTCAGCTTTTGAACCGTTCCCTAGAGAACCTTTTTCTAAACCTATAACCAAGCGTATCTCTGCAATTTTCCATACTTCCCCCTTTTGACATCATAAAATGATCAAAAACCATACTAATGGAACAATGCACAAGATTTAAACTCATCATCATAAAGTTGTCATTGTAGCATTAGAGCAAAGTTACATAAGATCATAGGTACTCATGGGAACAGTAATCAAGAACACCAAAAACATCAAACAAAAACCTTTTAGTGGAGGAAATGACGGCTAAGGGGAGAAGCGGGGACCAATCATGATTTCGAGTCAAGGTTTATTATTCTCACCATCCTTCATTAGCATCTCAAACATCATATCCAACTTCTCATTCAATTATGACTTCATTTGGTTCTTTTCTCTAAGGTCCCCTTACCCCCTTTAACTTCTTTCATCATGAATCTTTGAAGATCAGTTTTCTCTCATTTTTTCTTTCTTTCTTTCTTTCTTTTCTTTTCTTTTCTTTTCTTTCTTTTGGCGCATGCTTAGCAACTCAACTTCTTTTACTCCACCTTCAAACCAAATGCTCTTTTCTTTTTTGTTTTGAACTTTGAGAATCAATGTTCCCTTCGTCGTCATCATGTATGGAATGAAAAGGCTGGTTTGGATAGCAAGGGGGTCGAAAGACAAATATAGCATGTCCAAACAAACAAACCATGGTATAGAACATTTAGTACTCGAAGTAATTGAGTCCTGTTGGGGAGTAAATGCTTACTTGGACCATGGCTTAGGCCAGCTGTACGACCAAACATCATATATATCGACTTGTAAAGAGGGATAACATAGATCAATTTGGTCGTTTCGGGCTAAAAAGAAGCGTTTTTATGCTTATGGTAATGTTCCTTGACATTTTTAGAATTTTTTTTTTGATAAGACATTTTTAGAAGTTATATGCATGCAATCATGAAAGAATATGCATTTCACCTTGCAGATCACTATAAGATAACATGATCAAAAAAGTAAGCAACTGAAATCATTGTTCCTTATATAGTTTTGATCATCTTAGCCAATCATCAAGGGAATAGGACCGGGACTTGCAAGTTCAAGGTGATTGTGCCTATGAGCATCCTCAAATGCTTGTATGATTTTCTGTCCAATTCTTTGGTAAGGATATCATCAACTTGGTTTTCAACCCAACACATATACATCTAAAGACTCTCATGCATGCTTGCAATTCTATTGACAAAGAGCTAATCACAACCAAGATTAAGAATATGATTAGAAATACTAATCTGGATTGTTCCTTAGGTACCAACTACATAGGTTGTCGTTCCATCTTCTTTCCTTTGAACGCTTCATTCCACCTTATAGTCCTCAATTGTGGAGGATTTCATTGCTTCTTTGTTGCTAGTTCTTGACTTGAATTTTTGTGACATCAATTGACTCTGATCCCGCCTCTTCACCTTGAGTGCATGGTTCCCCTCCAACATAGGTCACTAAGTCCTTTGTTGGAGTCGCGCCAAGCACTTCCTAGGCTTTGAAGTGGGATCAGTTATAATGTCACAAAAATTGTCAAGAACTTCTATGGTATCTGTAATAACTGCGGTTTTTTAAGGATATTTTTGATTTTTTCTCGGATATCCTTTTAACCTTTTTGGTCCATTTTAACGCTTAATCCAATATTTTTGTTGGAGATTAAATCCTAGAAAATTATTGGTGATATCCTAAAATCACAAAGAAATGATTTTATGGATCGGTGTGAATTCTAGGATTTTTCGGTGGAAAAAAAATATTTATTGGATAAGCCGTCTTTTTAAATATGTACCGGAAAGGATTTAAAATAAGAAACGGAAGCCTTAAAAATTGAAAGTAGCAAGATAAAATCATGGAAAATTGATTTTATTGGTCTACATAATTTACGGAACGTTTTGTATTTAGTAAGTTTTTCCATCTGAGGTACATATTTTTACCGCTTTAACGCAAGTCCAATTCCGAGACGGGAAATTCCTTTATTGCCAACCTTCTTTGCTTAGTGGGGGAGGTAAAGTGCTGATAAAGGATAGATTTTTATTTCATCTTGATCGGTTTCACCTAGAGCGAAAACAAGAAAGGGGAAAGGAGAGGTGAGTGAACAGGACGACGACGGTCTCGAAAAGAATTGAATTTTTCACCGTCGGCGATCGTTTTTTTTCCCAACCACCTTCCACCTCATCATCTTCTTCCCTTCTAAATGTTTATGGGCTCATGTTGCTGCTGAATTAGAGCCAGAAAGAATCAGGACAACAACGCACTCGGGAGGAAGAATTGAACTCTTCACCACCGGTCTCCTCCTTGCCTCGCTGCCCACGTCGTCGGCGACCACCACTCCTCCGACCACCACCCATGGCAAGAGCTGACATCGGGAAATACTCGACCGCCCTCGGGCTCGGGGATCGAGCCATGGTCGATCCAAACGAGCCATGGGCTCGAGTAAAGGTATATACGATCGGAATTAATTAGCGGGCTGATTGCGGAGCCACTGCAAGGGCCTTTCGGTGCCGCTTTGCTAATTAAATTTATGGTTTTTATAAACTTGACGTTGATACGGTTCTACAGGTTCGAACCGCTCGTGAAACAGACGCCCGGATCTTCTGTTATAGCGAATACATGTTTTGGATACCGATTGGCAGGTAAGGGACTTCGGATAATTACTCGGGATTCGTTGTTAATCCGTTTGATCCGAAATTTGGTAGCCTTTAAGAACTATTGTTGATGAACAATTTTTTTTAGAAAATTGTTTCAAAAGTGAAGCTGATAATTAGTTATAATTCCACCAAGATGGCTCCTTGAAGCATGATAATTAAGGATTTATTATATATCGATATTCAGAAATCAAATCGGTTATCGATTAGGAAGTTGTAGGATTTGAGTATACAACCAAGAAGTATTTTTGTGAGCTCGTTGTTGAAAAATCATTTTGTTATATTTGTTAGAAGGATGATAAAGATTACTGTTGGAATTGCTAAGGACGTCGAGCACGCCTTATAAGGCAAGTGGACGGATCTCTCTTTGCTTTATGGTTATTAATGAGGAATTGATATCCAGTTGATCCTCATGTTGGAAATAATTTGTATGTTGAATAAAGTTTGACAGATTGTTATTTTGTTAGAAATAACGACCATGACATTATTGCGGTTTTTGTGCTAGAACTGAACTTAGGACCGTTGTATGATTAGTTGTCTCATGCTGAGACATTGCTGTGAAATAACATGGTAGAGATGGGTGTTTAGACTCCAAGACATCTCTTTAGTGGTCCTGTATTGAAACATTGTTGCGAAATAGGTAGTCTAGGGGTAGGAACGGAGTCTCCAATGACCTCTTTATAACAAAATCTGTATTGGGGGGCGTAGCTTGCTAGCGTACCCCAATATTAGAGTCATGACTCATGTCACGCTTCACGTTGAAGGAGAACGATGGTGCACTCTAGCTAAGTGCAATTGAATCTTGGTTGTTGGTCGAGCACATTTGAAGGAACATGGATGGAATAGGCCATCTGATCTCGGTTGTTGGCCGAATCTCGGTTGTTGGCCGAGCATATATAAATGATCATGGATGAAACAGGCCCTCTGATCTCGGTTGTTGGCCGAACTACGAAAAACTATTAAATGGTGCGAGTGCACAGTTTGAAAGTAATAAAAGATTGTTGCGTTAGGCACATTAAAGTACCATAATGGTTAGTCCATTTGATAACCATTCTTGCTCCTGATTAAGAATGATTCTTAATCAAACTTTGATTAAGTTAAGTTGTTTAGTCGTTGAAGACAATGGTGAATGTTGAGTGGTTAGTATAAGTTCCATTAATCGTTTATGCTTCTTAAAGAAACCACAAGCGGTGGTGTTCTCTCTCTAGATTATGCGAGTCTCCTTCTTATTCTCTATAAGACTGCTACCTGTTGGATCATAATCCAAGTCTATTCGGATTTTGGATGCCAATATGTTTAGTTACAACCATAAGAACCAAGTTAGATTCTCCGCTTGCTAGTCTATCATTAGACTAACCCGTCCATTTTCTTTTCTTTTATATGGTCGGCTGGTGTCCATCGTTGGTTTACGACACATCAGGTATTTCTTGGAAGTTGATTCAAGAGGCGGATTCAGATGTTTGAAGCTCCAGAAGTTGAAGAAAGGTTTCCAATGGCTATACTTGAGTGAAGATCATGATTGAACTACAAAGCGAAGTTGAGTTTCAGAAATAAGAACTCAAGGAAGACTTGTTGAAGATTTTGTTTAAATAGAAGATTGTTCTATTTATTTATTCTTTTTGAATTAAGGTTTGTATAAGACCAATTGTATTTATTCCGTTGTAATTTTTTTAGTTTGTTCAGTCAGTTTAAAGCCTTGGGTAGCTTCGGTTTAGTCTTAATCGGGGTTACTGGCGGTAATACCTCCAGGGTAGGAAGGGGGTGTTACAGAAGTGGTATCAGAGCTAAAAGTTCCTAAGTCTTGCTTAAGACTTTCATCCTTCCATATAGAATTGTGGAGAATTTTATATTGGTGTTGTCTTAGAACCATTTACGGAAAGTGGTTAAGATTGAAGGTCAGACTCATGATGAGATAGAAGGAGAAAAGGGAATTGGAGAACATGAGATAACTAGTTTGTAATGGCTTATGTGAAAAAGGTCCTATAGTGGACATTTGATTCCCTGGAGATGGGAATGAATTCCGAGAAGGATCCATAGTAAGATTAGGTGAAGATTCCTGAAGTTGAATCGGGTTTAAACCAAATTCCCAATAATTTCCTATTCTCTCTTGAGTATCTGAATGAGGTGTACCCTTGTCGTTTCTCATGTCATTAGGAAACTTTTTGTGAGATTTTAAAGTTAAGAATTTTTGTTAGAAAGTTGATGATTCAAAGTTATGTGAAAGAAATTGTTAATTCTTTTCTTGATATGTGAAAATTCAAGTGTTGTCTTTAAAAAGGAATTTTCAAAGTGAGTTTGTTTGACTTTGAAGTCATAAGTGTAAGAGTTCCAAGAGTATATTCTTATAGGAATTTCTGAACTTTGAAATTCGATTATCAATAGAAGTTTGGAGTTGGAACCTCTACTCCTCAATGTTGAGATTTGGAAAATCTTATAAGTCTTGAGTGATTCTAAGAGATCAGTATGGATCATGAAGGGATGTAAAAGAATCCTGAAAAGAAAAGGATTGTCTTTGGAAACTTTCTTCAACAACTGTGTTTGTGACTCTATGGTATAGAATTATGGATATTCTGTACTTTTCTTTGCTCAGTTGGAAGTTAAAGAGCTTTGAGGTGCTCAAATGTTGGATCAACTGAATTGTTAAACTATTGGAAGATGCAATTCAAATTGAATCTGAAAGTATTCGAACTCATATGTTCATATATGTTGTTATCGTTTGAGTTAAGAGGATTGAGATTCTTAAATGGAATACGAATTTCTTATGATTATAGTAAGAAAGTAAGGAAGAATGTTGGTTCAGTTTAAGTTGTGAACAAGTGGTTAATTATCAAGGTTGTTGTGTATAAGGTTAATTGGTCAAAATGGATTGAACAGGTAAAAGTTCATTAGTAATGTGTTTATGTTCAATTAACTACTTGGCACAAGTGTTAATTGATTACATGAGTTGTTGATATCTAGACTACTAACCTATGTGACAAGGTTATTGGAATTTCGTTGTATGATACCCAACTCGGGATAATGAGAAGAGACTTGAGGTTTATTATTGACTAGTAATGGAATCAGTAGTAAGATGTTCTAAATTGCCAATAGTATTGGCTTATGTTTCTTCAAGGATGGAAATGATAAAGTTCAGTTTTGAGTAGATCAATTAAGGAATGATCTTAGCATATTTGTTTTTTATATTTTAAACAGTTGGGAGAAAAATATCAATCATTCAATATTATGGTCAATAAAGCTTAGACCCTATCGCTGGAAGATAATTTCAGTTGTGTAGGATTTTGAAGATTTTATATCAGTCAAATCTAATGCCTAAGGTGGTATTGGTGAAACTGTTAAGTTGTTTGCAAGTCTCCTAACCATAAGCTCTTCCTTTGCAATGTGGTTTGAAGTTAAATTAATGAAAAGGTATATGCAATCTCCTTATGGTTAACTAAGAAGACAAGGGAATGATGGAGAAGTTTAGTTTGTTCACCAATGTTGAATTGAGAAAGGTTTAAGAATACCTTGTTGGGTCATGTGCATTCTTCTGCTAAAAGAGATTGGAAATTAAAGGAATTTCCTTATATGTAGAGAGATATAAGGATTGGATGTTTGAAACTAGATGCAAAGTTTGAAAGTTCACTTTTTATATTGAGAGGATTAAGTTGTAAAAGGATGGAAAGTCCTTAAAATCGTCATAAGAGTTTAATAGTTCACTTTTGGACATCGGGATTTAAGTGACTATTAATTTGCAAAAGGCTTGTTGATTTGTGAACGGATGAACTGAAGTATTAAATTTTTGTCAATGGATTATATCTACATAACTTTAAAGTAGTATGTCAAGGAGGCATACAAATTGAGAATGATCGAAGAAGAATCTTTGTCATGAGTAAGAAAATGTTAGAATCATATTTTCCCTAATGATTGCAAGTAGATGGATACAAGCAATCAACTTCTTTTATTAAACTTGCGAAGTTAAGTTGGGTTAAGAAGACTGAGTTAAATCAGGCAGAGATTACTCGATACTATGGATTATAGAAATGTTTAGCAGTATGTCTATTTAAGAAAAGTCAAGGTATGTCATCAGGTACTACCTTGAAGAAGAAACGAAGAGTTATACTTCCCTTTCGAAGTGATATGTCCAGAAACGAATTAGTTGTCTTTGCTTCTTTGAGACTTATCTTTGAGTCTGAGAAAGGCAATGTTAGTGGTTAAAACGATTTGAGAGTAAATGTTTTACGGTTTTCATGGTGGTGAGTAAGAATGTGATTTGTCTTCCATCTTGATCACATGGTAAGGCAAGATTACATGTCTTATTCCTATGAGAATGCAGTAAAGGATTATGTTTAATTTTGTTTCCCATCCTGATCACATGGTGGAATAAGATCACATAATTCCTTGGGTTTTAAAGAATAGTTTCTAGTATGGTTTAGCAATCATATAAGTTTTTCAATTATATGAGTTTTGCAAGTGTAGTTGGTAGAGATGAAAAGATGCAAGCTTTCTTTTGCATTATACCACTTAAGGAGTATGGTTAAACTTCCCAAAATAGTTTGATTATAAGTAAAGAAATTTGGTAAGATTCTTTACAAATCTGTGTTGGTCTCTGAAGAATATGGAGTAACTTCGTACTTCTCTGAAAGTTTGGGATTGTTTTCAGTCAATGATTATTGGAATTCTCTAAGTAGTTTGCTAGTAGTTCATCTTGGTTGACGACATGACCTAAGGAAGTCATTGCTTTTTTAGTGGAATTATCTTTGAAAGTAAGCTGATATGGACTCCTGGAATGGATCCCTCTCTAAGAAATGATACTCTAGTAATCCTTTCTTTGGAATAAAGGATGTACTAGTAATTTCTCCATTAGTTGTTATTTGTTTTCATGTTGTCTTGAAAACTTAAATCTCTTTGAGATAAGATAGTCAAGTGAGGACTTTAAGCAGAACTCTGATGTGTCTGGAGTTTGGATATGTAAATTAGTATTGTTTTTCAATCTCAGCCTGATAAGTTGTTGTATATAGAGAGTGGACACGTGAGGATATGTTTTTAATCCTAAGAGTTAAGTTACTCAACAAGTCAGAATGTTAAGTGAAGTCTAAACAGTTCTTTGATGAAAAAGACTGAAAATTGTCAATGGAGACAATTTTGTTGGAAATTATTGGACTAAAGATATTATTGTCCAATATGTTGGTATAGTAATGCATAAGAGTTTAGTTTGAAGTAGTTGAGAGAGATAACTACTTTTGAACGTCAGTATGCCCAAGTTGAGTTTTGGTTGAGAAAAGAATGTAAAGGATTGACAAGACAGGTTATTACCTTGTCATATGTTGGATAAGTTTCATATTCTTGGTTAAAATAATACTGAGATTTTATCTCAAAAAGGAAATTGAGTAAGGATTTTAAGTAATCCTTGTAAAGAAACTGATTTGAGAAGGACTAAATGCCTAGTTTGGATGACAACAAGGTTGTGTGAATCCCCTAGGATGTTATTCAAAATCTGTTGACCAGATCAAGGAAAAGCATTATGGGAAAGTAATATTGTTTAAGAACAATGGAGAAGATCAAGAAGGTAAGACACCGGAATTTATTATTCAAGATTATGGATTGCTTGGTTTCAAAACTGTTCATGTGTATCTGTTGTTGATGAGCTTTGAAATCTTATTTCAAAGGAAGCATATTTATTTGCTTAATTAGTTCATCCTGGAACAAGTAAATGTATAAGGATTTAAGATAAAACTTTTGATGGATTGACATGAAGCGAAATGTCACCAAGTTTGTTTTGATATGCTTGGTTTGTCTGGAATTCCTGATTGAGCATAGAAGACCAGATGAAATGTTACAGTCTCTTCCTGTTTCAAAATGAAAGTGGGAAGATGTTACAATGGATTCTCGTCATTAGTCGTTCAAGACTTAATGAAAGAAAGATGCATATGGAGGTTGTTAAGAAACTCATCTAGAGTGTTCTTTCTAATGCATTTAAGATGACTTAAAGAGTACAGAAGTTAGTTGAGGTGTTCATGCATGATGTTTTTGATCTTCATAAAACTCCAAAGACTTTTATCTCTGATTGAGATAAGTGGTTCATGTCAAAGTTTTGAAAGAAGTAAAATCAAGCTTTGTGGAGTGAATTGAATTTTAGTGCAAGCTTCCCTCATCAAAGTGATGAACAATGCAAAGAAACAAATTCAAACTCTTGAGGACATGTATTCTGGATTCCACACGAGTTGGAATGGTAGTGAATTCACATATAAGAATTCTAATTTCACGATAAAGAAAATCACTCTTTTTTTAGGCTTGGTAAGGCCGGAAGTGTTGGTTGTCAATTGTTTGGAATGACAATACTGACAAGGTTCTTCATGGGCTAGACTTGGCCAAGAGAACAACAATTGATATCGCACTAACGTTCAAGGGTGTTGACTGCTCAAATCGACAATAGTTGTGTGTTGTCTTAATTTGAGAGCATGTTGAGTTCACTGCAGAGAACAACGTTTTGTTTATAGTATCCGCCTTGAAAGGCATATTCCAATGGGGAATACGAGACAACGTAAATACTCGGTATGTTGGATCTTTCGAGATACTGGAAAGAACTGATAAGCTTGTTTATCGGTTGGCATTGCCACCTTCAGTGCATTCTATCCGTAATGTCTTCGTAAATAGGAAAATTATCTTTGATTAGGCTACCTTGGCCTAAAAATGGAAGTGAAGAAAAGACTTCCAGAACCAGACAGGAAATGCTGAGTCATTTTCCAAAGTCAGTGAATGTTGTAAAGAAAGAGTTTGGTAACTAAGCAATGGTTGATTGTGCTTGGTGCAGAAGTAACAGTATGTTTTTTTAAGGGGGTACTACAAACTTCTGTATAGGTTTGTAGTGGTTGTGCTATCCTTCCTTGTGATCCGAGTTCTCCTTGGTTTCGAGGACGAAACCATTTTAAAGGGGGTACTAATGTAATAACAGCGGTTTTTTAAGGATATTTTTGAATTTTTCTCGGATATCCTTTTAACCTTTTTGGTTTGTTTTAACGCTTAATCCAATATTTTTGTTGGAGATTAATTATTGGTGATATCCTAAAATCACAAAGAAATGATTTTATGGATCGGTGTGAATTCTAGGATTTTTCGTTGGAAAAAGAATTTTTATTGGATAAGCCGTCTTTTTAAATATGTACCGGAAAGGATTTAAAATACGAAACGGAAGCCTTAAAAATTGAAGGTTGCAAGATAAAATCATGGAAAATTGATTTTATTGGTCTACATAATTTACGGGACGTTTTGTATTTAGTAAGTTTTTCCATCCGAGGTACATATTTTTACCGCTTTAACGCAAGTCCCGTTCCCAAACGGGAAATTCCTTAATTGCCAACCTTCTTTGCTTAGTGGGGATGTAAAGTGCTGATAAAGGATAGATTTTTATTTCATCTTGATCGGTTTCACCAAGAGCGAAAACAAGAAAGGGGAAAGGAGAGGTGAGTGAACAGGACGACGACGGTCTCGAAAAGAATTGAATTTTTCACCGCCGGCAATCGTTTATTTTTCCCAAACACCTTCCACCTCATCATCTTCATCCCTTCTAAATGTTTATGGGCTCATGTTGCTTCTGAATTAGAGCCAGAAAGAATCGGGACAGCAACGCACTCGGGAGGAAGAATTGAACTCTTCACCACCGGTCTCCTCCTTGCCTCGCTGCCCACGCCGCCGGCGACCACCACTCCTCCGACCACCACCCATGGCAAGAGCTGACACCGGGAAATACTCGATCACCCTCAGGCTCGGGGATCGAGCCATGGTCGAGCCAAACGAGCCATGGGCTCGAGTAAAGGTATATACGATCGAAATTAATTAGCGGGCTGATTGCGGAGCCACCGCAAGGGCCTTTCGGTGCCACTTTGCTAATTAATTTATGGTTTTTATAATCTTGACGTTGATACGGTTCTACAGGTTCAAACCGCTCGTGAAACGGACGTCCAGATCTTCCGTTATAGCGAATACAAGTTTTGGATACCGATTGGCAGGTAAGGGACTTCGGATAATTACTCGGGATTCGTTGTTAATCCGTTTGATCCGAAATTTGGGAACCTTTAAGAACTATTGCTGATGAACAATTTTTATTTAGAAAATTGTTTCAAAAGTGAAGAGGATAATTAGTTATAATTCCGCCAAGATGGCTCCTTGAAGCATGATAATTAAGGATTTATTATATATCGATATTCGGAAATCAAATCGTTTATCGGTTAGGAAGTTGTAGGATTTGAGTATACAACCAAGAAGTGTTTCTGTGAGCTCGTTGTTGAGAAAACCTTTTGTTATATTTGTTAGAAGGAATATAAAGATTACTATTGGAATTGCTAAGGACGTCGAGCACGCCTTATAAGGCAAGTGGACGGATCTCTCTTGCTTTATGGTTATTAATGAGGAGTTGATATCCGATTGATCCTCGTGTTGGAAATAATTTGTATGCTGAATAAAGTTTGACAGATTGTTATTTTGTTAGAAATAATGACCATTTCGTTATTGCGGTTTTTGCGCTAGAACTGAACTTAGGACCATTGTATGATTAGTTGTCTCATGCTGAGACATTGCTGTGAAATAAGATGGTAGAGATGGGAGTTTAGACTCCAAGACATCTCTTTAGTGGTCCTGTATTGAAACACTGTTGCGAAATAGGTAGTCTAGGGGTAGGAGTCGAGTCTCCAATGACCTCTTTATAACAAAATTGTATTGGGGGGCATAGCTTGCTAGCGTACCCCAATATTAGAGTCATGACTCATGTCATGCTTCATGTTGAAGGAGAACGATGGTGCACTCTAGCTAAGTGCAATTGAATCTCGGTTGTTGGCCGAGCACGTTTGAAGGATCATGGATGGAATAGGCCCTCTGATCTCGGTTGTTGGCCGAATCTCGGTTGTTGGCCGAGCATATATAAATGATCATGGATGAAATATGCCCTCTGATCTCGGTTGTTGGCCGAACTACGAAAAACTATTAAATGGTGCGAGTGCACAGTTTGAAAGTAATAAAAGATTCGTGCGTTAGGCACATTCAAGTACCATAATGGCTAGTCCATTTGATAACCATTCTTGCTACTGATGAAGAATGATTCTTAATCAAACTTTGATTAAGTTAAGTTGTTTAGTCGTTGAAGACGATGGTGAATGTTGAGTGGTTAGTATAAGTTCCATTAATCGTTTATGCTTCTTAAAGAAACCACAAGCGGTGGTGTTCTCTCTCTAGATTATGCGAGTCTCCTTCTTATTCTCTATAAGACTGCTACCTGTTGGATCATAATCCGAGTCTATTCGGATTTTGGATGCCAATATGTTTAGTTACAACCATAAGAACCAAGTTAGATTCTCTGCTTGCTAGTCTATCATTAGACTAACCCGTCCATTTTCTTTTCTTTTATATGGTCGACTGGTGTCCATCGTTGGTTTACGACACATCAGGTATTTCTTGGAAGTTGATTCAAGAGGCGGATTCAGATGTTTGAAGCTCCAGAAGTTGAAGAAAGGTTTCCAATGGCTATACTTGAGTGAAGATCATGATTGAACTACAAAGCGAAGTTGAGTTTCAGAAATAAGAACTCAAGGAAGACTTGTTGAAGATTTTGTTTAAATAGAAGATTGTTCTATTTATTTATTCTTTTTGAATTAAGGTTTGTATAAGACTAATTGTATTTATTCCGCTATAATGTTTTTAGTTTGTTCAGTCAGTTTAAAGCCTTGGGTAGCTTCGGTTTAGTCTTAATCGGGGTTACTGGCGGTAATACCTCCAGGGTAGAAAGGGGGTGTTACAGTATCAACAATAACGTCATTGTTTTCCTGAGAACTACTCTTGTTACATCCAAAGTTTATAGTACTATTCCCAGTGTCAAAAGCACCTAATGGTTCACTGGTCTAATCATCATATCAATATTATCCTCTTGGTCCTTTTATCATCCACAATACGCTCTCTTGAGAAAACATTTTCTCATTGTTCCACTAGGACCAGATCTATGCATCATTCCAATGATAAAACCAAGATTATTCACCAGAATTACCTTGATGTAATCATTTAGTTTAGCTTTGCTAGTTCTTGTGATTACTCCGTGTTGTTTGCCACCAAAGGAAATGCTTCCTTTAGTGTTTTTATGAAGTGAGGATAGATTCTTGTTGTTTCATGTCATGTGGTACGGGAACAAGTTCACTATATACCATTGGTCGTACCCCCTCACTTTTTATCCTGCAAAAGAGAAATTCAAACCTTCACGACCCAAGCAATCATTGCCTTTTTAGATCGGTTAGGATAAAAACGTTTATTTTCCTGAGGACAAGCAACAACACATTCATTTAGATTAACACCATTGCTTTGAGTTTGGTTTCCATGATTTTTCTTAATACTTCTTGAAACAAAGCTATTATCTTAAACACGTGGAGAGTATGAGTTTTGTTTCTCTTGCTTATTGTTCCCTTTCTAGTGGTGACAGTTATTCTTTTCTTGTTTTGTCCACTGTTACCTTTTTGGTTGTAAGACCTCCTCCCTTGATTTTTCTGAAAGTTTTGATAGGTTTTTACCTTTTTGCACCGAGTGTGGTCGTGACCTCCCTTACCATATTGCCTATAAAATTGATAGTACATACCAAGATAATACTTAGGACGAGGTTTTTGAAGTCTTCTTTCCTTAACATGGCCAACATTTAGGTCTTTGGGTTCATTTCCTGAAGACTACTTTATAAAGATTTTGTGAGCAGTTTGACTATTGTACCAATCCTTTTTCCCAGTGTTTTCACTTTCTACAGTTTTAACCCTCTATTCTAGATGATAATTCTTTTCCTTGAGATTTTGAATTTCTTTATCCCTATTTTCTATCATTTATGGAACGGGAACATTAGGTTTAGACTCTTCATCTCTTGAGACATAAACTATTCCATGTCTAGAGGGACAGAAATTGGTTTCATTTTTCTACTTTTCTTTTATTAGCTCATCTCTTTCTATCTCCACTTTCATTAAATCAGATCTGAGAGAATTGTTGACTTCCCTAAGAGAGTCAATTTCTTCTCTCAAGGAATCACAAGTCTTACAGGGAACAATAGCACCTTTCGTGGGAATAGTCATTTTCCTTTTCACATTATAACATTGTTCCTCAGCATTATTCAACTCATCTTGCAAACTGAGATTTTCTTCATACATTCTTTTCAGAAGTTTCACAAAATCAAATCTACTACTAGAATCAAGAGTAACAAGAAATTGTTCATGGCTTTGTGGCCAACTCATGTGGTTGTAGCTTTGTGGCCATATTGTCATGAAAACAGGCTCGTGGCTAAAGTTTAGGCCAAATTGACGTGAATGTCTCGTGCGACTAGATTCATTTCTAGTGTAGTAGCTAATTAGCCACGAAAAAGGATTCGAGTGTATATTCACGGCAAAGTTTGGAGCTAAGTACCCACATAATATGTATGGATAGTTTTATGGTTATTTTTGTGGGTTATTTGAACCATTAACTCATGAATGGTCCTTCATTTCGTTAGAAATCTATAGAAATAGCCACAAAACTAGCCACGAGTTCTTATTTTCGTGTCTAGCTTAGTTTGTGTGAAAAAATCTGCGATAACAGTCACGAGATTAGCCATGAGTTCTTTATCTCGCGAGAAATATGATGAAATAACCACGAGACTAGCCACGAGTTCTTCATTTCGTGTCTAACTTTTTTTATTTGGAAAAATTGCAAAATCAATCACGAGATTAGCCACGAGTTCTTCATTTCGTGATAAATCTGCAGAAATAACCACAAGATTTAAACGAAGGAAGAGGAGAAGTGTTTGGATTGGGCTGCTCCTCCATTTGGGCCGAGTAGGTGATCCAAAAACGGGCCCATTTCTTTTGACTCCCAAGCCCATGAGATTGTATTTTAACTCCAAGCCCATTCCTAATTAATTTTATTATTTGTAAAACATTTCCACTATAAATATATAAAAATTATTTTAGAATTTTAATAAATATTATCCATAGGCCTTTGTAAAGAAAATTTATTAAAAGAAAAAATTAATCTAGCTCACCTAGCCACCTAGAAAATTAATAATTTTTAATAAATTATAAATGACTTCCTAGAATAATAATGTTAATTATGCATGTTTAAAACTAAATTATTCGAGAATAATAATTTAAAAAAAATTCCTTTAGAAATCGTTTATTCTTATAAGAAATCGTTATATTCCTTTAGAATCGTTCATTCTAATGAGAAATCGTTATATTCATTTAGAATCGTTCATTCTTATAAGAAATCGGTATATTCATTTAGAACCATTCATTCTTATAAGAAATCAAAATATTCCTTTGGACTCGTTCATTCTTATAAAAAAAACGTTATGTTCCTTTAGAGTCGTTCATTGTTGTAAGAAAACATTATATTCCTATAGACTTGTTCATTCTTACAGGAAAACGTTATATTCCTTTAGACCCGTTCATTCTTATAAGAAATCGTTATATTCCTTTAGAACCGTTCGTTCTTATAAGAAAACGTTATATTCCTTTAGAACCGTTTATTCTTATAAGAAACCGTTATATTACTTTAAAATGGTTCATTCATATAAGAAATCAATATATTCCTTTATAATCGTTCATTCTTATAAGAAAATGTTATATTCCTTTAGAACCGTTCATTCTTATAAGAAATCGTTATATTCCTTTAAAATCGTTCATTCTTATAAGAAATCAATATATTCATTTAGACTCGTTCATTCTTATAAGAAAACGTTATATTCCTTTAGAACCATTCATTCTTATAAGAAATCGTTATATACCTTTAAAATCGTTCATTCTTATAAGAAATCAATTTATTCCTTTAGACTCGTTCATTCTTATAAGAAAACGTTATATTCCTTTAGAACCGTTCATTCTTATAAGAAATCGTAATTCCTTTAAAATGGTTCATTCCTATAAGAAATCAATATATTCCTTTTAACTCGTTCATTCTTATAAGAAAACGTTATATCCTTTAGAACTGTTCATTCTTATAATAATATCTTTTGTTCCTTTAGAACCGTTCATTCTTATAAGAAATCGTTATATTCCTTTAAAATGGTTCATTCCTATAAGAAATCATAATATTCCTTTTGAATCATTCATTCTTAGAAGAAAACATTATATTCTTTCATATACTTGATGTTGTTCGCCAGGGGTTCGGGGATGGAGTCCCCGACAACACCAGAGATCCTAGGGGGCGAAGCCCCCATGTAGGGGGTTAGGGGGTTCATGGTGCTGGGGGCAGCGCCCCCAATAAAAAGGTATACAATATTTTTTTGGGTTTATTGTAATACATTTTGAACTATGACCTAAAATTTTGAAAAATAAATAGTTTAAGTTCTATATAATTTTTTTAAATTACTTGTTAATTTATCATACAGAATATTTGGTTTAGGAGGGAAAAAGATGGGAATATTTAGTTAAAAAAATTTGGGCGGGCTGAAATGTTAAAAGGAGGGAAAATTTAATTTTTAAAAGAAAAAAGATAATTATTTGGCAAATTAGGAGGGAAATGAAATTTCTTTTCCCGCTCTAAGTCTTTTAACTCTCTTATGTTCAAGGCCCATATTCAATTTCTTTTGTTTAGGGTGAGGCCCATATTCTGAAACCCTAGGAAGATATGCCGCTCCACCTTCATTCTAGTGACCTTGCTACTCTAAGAAGGAACTTGAGAGAGAGAATCGAGATGAAGCGACACGCTCAGGGAGAAATAATTTGCATTCTTCACCACCAACATATCATCTCCGCGTCGTCAAAGTCCGTAAATATGTCCCCACATTGATTGGTAGCTTGTCATTCTCAGTTAATTTTTTTTTCGTAATGTCTTTTTGTCAATCGTGATTCTTATTTCTCATTGGGATCCAAATTCATCTCCAAATTGGTCGGTTTCAAGGTGGTGGATAGGTTCGTGGAGGAGCTCAAGGACATTCAAAGCCATTTTGTTGGATTTGGTTAAACTTGGGGATTTTGTTGTGCTCACAAATGGACGTGAATCAGGTCTGGATTCCCCATTTATGATCTTCACAAAATGGATTTGCCAACAAATCTGCTTCTCCTACTGTTGAGGGCGACTCTTCTTCACTAGTAAGTATATATTGGTCTCTATTTGTGGTTCTCCCTCCCCTAAAAACGAGATCTAGAGCAGCTCTATTTGTGTTCTTCCTTCCATTGTAGATTCTGCTGAGCTTTTGTCTTGTGATAGGATGCTTGTTGATTTCAGTTATTGTGGGCATCAAACCAACATGTCCCGATTTCAGAAGCTTAAGTTGAAAGATGTCTGTTTTCAATGGAGACTAGAAAATTCATCTCTGATGGTGTTGAGGAGCAAACTGAGTAGGTAACTAATAGCCCAGTTTTCTACTTGTATTTGTCTTATCTCCTGGTAGAATCATGATAGTACTATATATATAGAGTTAGATACACATATGTTTTCTTTGCCTTCATTGTGATATGTGAAAGAAAATGTGTAGACATTTGTAGTCATTTCTGCTCAAATGTAATGAGTTTCTATGTTGCTATATTAGTTCAAAAACAAACACATTTACATTCTCACCTTTACCACCATAATATACAGAGACAATAGTAGTGGTTTGTGTTGCATATTAGTGAAAAAGAATTGGTGATTCCAAGTGAGAGAGACTGTAGTTTATTGGTAGGCTAGAGAGACTGTCTCTAGTTTTATTTACTTGTTCCCATTTGATTTGTCATATGTTTTTCCCAAGTCATTGACCAGTTACAAATGATCCGATATTGCATTATTGCTCAAGTAGTTCCATGAAGCAACTCCTTCATCCAAAGATATTTGAACTAATTAATGTAGTAAAATGGTGACTTGCATTTATTGAGACTTGAAGTTATAGCCATTGCTGACTCTCTATGGTCATTGTATATCTTTCAGGTTCTCAAGAATATGGGTGAAATTCTAAAAGCTAGTGGCCCCAGCTATTCATCAGTAGTTAAGACAACAATTATGTAAGTAATATTTTTTTTGCTAATGCTATGAGTATTGCTGAAATCACTATTAAACTCAGCCTTCACTCACTTCGTCAGCGTAAATGGTAAAAATTACCTGCTTTATAGTTGATGAAATTCAACAGTCATTTATGAGTTCTCATTTTTACTATAACTTCTTCGGTTCTAGGTATATATAGAGTGCTTGTGCCACTTCGGAGGAAGGGCTATATGAAGGTCTTGATTGGCTTTCCACCAATATGAATATCAAGGTAGTAGGATAAGCATAAATCCTATTTAATATAATAGAACACATTGATATCAATGGCTTCTATGTATTGATAATAATTTGATATAGCTATTGTTTTATACATTTGGGTTGCAGTAAACTAATAATCATGGAATCCAAACAACTTTAGGATGTGAGAAATTGAGCTTGAAGTCCTCTGTTGGTATTGCACTTCATTTCTGATACTCTTAA
This sequence comes from Fallopia convolvulus, assembly GCA_964016875.1. Lineage (NCBI taxonomy): Eukaryota > Viridiplantae > Streptophyta > Magnoliopsida > Caryophyllales > Polygonaceae > Fallopia > Fallopia convolvulus. Next base: position 7,555,661 of record OZ024732.1, read on the forward strand.
TACAGTTTTACGGATACCAATGTGTTATATGTGGCTCTTGTTATATCAATAAAATGATAAAGTTCTATTGTTTCTATACACTGCCTAGCATGGGTTCTTATAGCTTCTATTGCTTCTATTGAGTTTCAGCTTTCTACAAGATTAGTATTCAAACAACTGAATCATGTGGTTGGTTTTATTTTCTAGATCGAAAACGAATATGGGAAGCAAAACAAGATGCTTGGACAAGAAGGGTATAACTACATGAGTTGGACTGCTAACGTTTCTTTGTTGAACCATCTATGTATTTATCATCTAGGAATTTTTTGGTTTGTTGTGGGTTTTGGTTAGCATGTGGATAGAATGTGATTTGTTGTGGAATGTTTCAACAAATATGTATTATAGACTATGTAATTGCATTTCTATGATGATTCAAATATGCAATATTATGGTATAATATTTTTATTATTTTTAAATGCGTAATTATTTAACCACAAAATTTGAAACAAAATAGATTCAATGCGAATTTCAAGGCTAAATGGCCACAAATTAGGGAAGATAATGAGTTCAAATTCGACTCGAATTTAGATACAAAATATATTTGTAGCTAAAATTTGATGGTGATGCACTCAAAACTAACCGCGAAATTCTATTCTGGCTAGTATGGCTGAACATGACGTTTGTGGCCGATAGCCACACATTTAGCAATGAACTAGTTCGCTGTAATATCCCATAAACTCTAAATAAAATAAAATGGGTAATCATCCCAATAATTTTATTTTCTAAAATAGAGAATTTAATAACTTTATAATTTCATATTATACTATGAAAGGTTACAAAAGTTTACTACAAGGGAAATTAAAATTTTAATTAAATATATCAAGCAAGTCGGGTAAGTATTTAAATATTTTCTCTTAAAAAAGAGAGTTAATTATTTTTTAATTGTTATAATAAATTATAAAGAAAGTTTATAAAGGAGTTTCAAAAGGGCAAATAAAATTTAAACAAATATAATAAAATTTTGAATTTTATTAATAATGGAGTGTTACAAGGCTAAATAAATAAAAAGGAGTCGAGAGTCGGGACTCGAACCCGAGACCTCTCGATTCTTTCATGGAATCACACACTCCTCAAACTCCCTATACATGGTAACTTGACTACGCAAATAGGACTTGTATTTCTTTTATCTCCTTCTTTTCTTCTTCTTCCAAATTGAGAAATCATACAAGTCAAGTCTGATGTACGTAGAACCAATGCATGTGAAATCTTCCTCCCAATTGCCATGGTTGCTTCAATTGACCACCAACACCACCATCATCCCATGTCATCCTTGAAGAAGCACAACCCCCACCAATCCTCTTCAAGCTTCTTTCATTCCATTGGTAAATTTCCACCATGGAGGATCAAGGGAAGCTCAATTTCCTCTATTTAAAGGGCTGAATTTTTCCATGGAAGACTCACACTCTCTTATACTCTTCTTCCTCTTGCAAAACTCATCTCTTTCAAGCCAAAAATCAGCCAAAAAGCCCTCAATTTAGTTGCTGTTTTTTTTTACAAAAATCCCCAAAAACCCTAATTTTGCCTTGCCTTGCACCACCGGAGGACACCACCGACGACGGCAGGCCACCACCACCACTTGGGCGCACCACCTCCGGCCACCAGGGGCTCCGCCCTCCTTGCACTGGTGCCTCGCTGGTTCCATCATCGTCCGTCCTGGTGTTATAGGATTTCCCACTTTAAAATAGTTAAGCCGGCTTGCTTTGTTCCTGGTTCTTTATTTTAGCGGTTCAGTTTAAAATTCAGTTTTTACTGTGTAACGGCCCTAGGCCTTATCTCTGGCAAACTCACGCGTTGAGCATGACACTTGCTATATGTAGCCAATTTGGCATTTGTCAGAGGGTATCCAATCAAAGAATTATTCTCTATCACTAACAAACTCTCTGAACTTTCCAATCGTCACCATCTTCCTTCAAATTGGTTTTTCTTCTCTGCAAATCAATTTCTAGGGTTTGGGGCTCCAACCTCAGAATTCAGTGGAATTTTCAAGTTGGTTATCGTGTCTCGTTTGATTTTTAAGCTGTGATCTCGTTTTAATCTGAAATTCCATCTCACTGGTATCAGAGCTAACGACCTTGGCACGATGGTGGACACTAGAAATCAGGATCTGGTCTCTAAAGTTGAGCAATAGGGAGCACAAGTGGAGAAGTTGGTCACTGACCAAGCTGAGCTAAGAAGAGCATGGATCGAATTGAAGCGCTCCTGTCGAATTTAGACACTGAGAAGAGGAAGTCACCGGAGGCCGGCGATCCTTCTCGATCGACCATGGATTCCACTCTTAAATCCCCGGATCCTCCTGATTTCTCCAGATCGGGTCATCTTGTCACTCCGTACCACCCGATGACGGTTCAGGGGCCACAAGCGTTCCCCGGAGGTCTGGCATCTCGCCTCGCAAAAGTGGAGTTCCCCAAATTTTATGGATCGTTGCTGAAAGAGTGGATTTACAGGTGCGAGCAGTTATTCTCTCTCGACGGTACGCTGCCGGAGATGAAAGTCCGATTGGCCTCTCTTCACCTGGAAGGTAAAGCTTTACAGTGGCATCACAATTATATCCGTAGTCGTTTTGATCAATTTCCTAGCTGGCCAGAGTATATTATTGACTTATCGACAAGATTTGATAAGCTATTTGATGATCCCTTGGCTGATTTAGTGAGTTTGAAACAAAATGAGCCTGTTGATGAATTCCTGGACAAATTTGAATGCGCCGTGACGAGGCTAACCCTGCCCAATGCCCACGCTCTTAGCATCTTCCTCGCTAACCTCTACCCACACTTACAGATGCATGTGCGACAATTTAATCCCAAGACTCTCGGTGAAGCTGCGCGCCTAGCCCAGCTATATGAGTCCACATTGCAATTAGCCCCACAAAAATCAACCTACCAGAAACCAGCCTATAACAACAAATCCCCTTTCCAAAGCTACAAACAACCACCACTCCTCTCCACACCAGATTCCAAAACACTACAACCTAAACCATCTATTTCCAAACCAGCCTTTGAACGCCCAACCCGAAAATATACGGTGGATGAAATCCAAGAGAGGAAGAGTAAGGGTCTCTGTATGTACTGTGATGAATCATATACCCCAGGACATCACCTTAAACATAGAAGGGCTCAAATCTTTGTCATGGATGGTGAAGAAGAGGATGATGGCGATGTGGCTGATGAACAAGTTGAACAGCCCAATGACATTGACCTGGCAGCAGAAACAGACCACATGCCACTTATTTCCATCAATGCTCTACATGGATCAACTAATTACAATTGTATGCTCATGACGGGGCAATGCAACAATAGAAGGATCCAAATACTGGTGGATCCTGGTAGCTCTCATAATTTCTTAAATTTGGAGGTGGCCAAGGAAATTGGTTGCAAGCTAGAACCGGCTTCTCAAATGCTGGTTACTGCTGCATCAGGGCCAAAACTGAATTCCAGATTTGTTTGTAAGAATTTCAAGTGGAAAATGCAGGGAATTGATTTTTGTGATGAAGTGAGGACGTTATCAGTTGATTGTTGTGATTTCGTGCTAGGGATACAACGGCTAACTAAGGTTGGGCCCGTGCTGTGGGATTTTGTTAAAATGACCATGGCACTCAAGATCAACGGCTCTAAAGTTCTACTAAGGGGCACCAATTCCAACTGCAAAGTAATTAAAGGGAGCAGCCTGAACAAAATACTACTTGACAGCCCACAACTAGCACTGTTGCGAGCTTGTTCCTCTGAGACACCAACCAATGAGGCTTATTTCTGTCATATAAATGCCAAGCAGGCTACTACAAGTCCTGATGACAGATTACAACTCTTGCTGACAGAATTGCAGGATCTCTTTGCTGAGCCGACAGGTTTACCCCCCTTCAGAGCAGGGTTTAACCATCAGATTCCTCTACAAAATAGGGCCAATCCCATCAACCAAAGACCCTACCGTTACTCTGTGCTACAGAAAGATGTCATCGAGAAGCTGATCCAAGACATGTTAGATCAAGGCACCATTCAACATATTGTGAGCCCGTATGCCTCTCCGGTTGTGCTGGTAAAGAAGAAAGATGGCTCCTGGCGTCTCTGCATTGATTACCGGGGTCTGAATAAGCAGACCATAAAGGATAAATATCCCATCCCTTTGTTAGAAGATTTATTGGATGAACTGGGAGGTGCCAAACTCATCTCTAAGTTGGATCTCCGCTCAGGCTTCCATCAACTTCGAATGGAGCCTAAGGATGTATACAAGACTGCATTTAAAACTCACTCTTGGCATTACGAATATTTGGTCATGCCCTTTGGCTTGACCAATGCCCCTTGCACATTCCAGGGACTCATGAACTACATTTTCAGCGAAGTAGCTCGTAAGTTTGTGTTGGTCTTCTTCGACGACATCCTTGTTTACAGTGAAAACTGGAATGACCATCTATATCACTTAAGAGTTGTCTTTCTGATCATGCGACAACAGCAACTCTACTTGAAGCCTTCCAAATGCATTTTTGGCTCATCTGAAATTGAATATCTAGGGCATGTTATCTCTGAGCAAGGTGTGAGTACAAACCCTAGTAAAATACAAGCTATTACTAATTGGCCTCAACCCACTTCACAAAAGCAGTTGAGAAGTTTTCTGGGCTTGACCAATTATTACAAACGATTCATTAAAGGGTATAGTCTGATTGCCAGACCCCTTTCTTCTCTCTTACAAAAAGACAACTTTCACTAGAATAAAGATGCTTCAGCAGCTTTCTCCTCCCTCAAATCCGCCCTTTCCATAGCCCTAGTCTTGTCTCTCCCAAATTTTCAACAGCCCTTTACCATTGAAACCGATGCTTCCAATCAAGGAATTGGAGCTGTTCTTATACAAGACAAGCATCCAATCTGTTTCATCAGTAGATCCCTCGGCCCCAAACACCAAACCCTCTCCGTTTATGAAAAAGAATTACTCGTTGTGGTTTTAGCAGTCCAAACCCGGAGTTCATACTTAACCCATCGGTCATTCATCATCAAGACAGACCAGAAAAGCCTCAAATATCTACTTGATCAGCGTGTCTCCACTCCATTCCAGCATTTCTGGCTTTCTAAATTGATGTGATATTCTTATGAAATCCATTACAATCAAGGGAAGGAGAACATTGTGGCCGACGCCCTCTCCCGAGTAAGTGGTGCTCAGCTCCTACAAATTACCTTGTCACATGCCCATCAAGATTTCTATGCCAAACTTCAGCTACATTGGCAAACAGATCCATCCTTGGTGAAAATAATTGCAGACCTATAGGCTGACCCTTCTTCCCACCAGAAATATTCTTTCACTAATGGTGAACTTCGAAGAGCAGGGTTGTTAGTGGTGGGCAACAACAGTGAAGTTAAGCTCCACCTTTTAAATTGGCTCCATGACTCTGCTTTAGGTGGTCATTCGGGGCGTGATGCTACGCTTCACCGCGTCAAAACCCTTTTCTACTGGCCAGGCATGAGCAAGGAAGTCCAGCATTATGTCAGAAATTTTGAGACATGTCAGCGCAACAAGAATGATTTAGCCGCCTCACCAGGACTTTTGCAGCCCTTACCCATACCAGACGGCGTATGGCAATCCATCTCTATGGACTTTATTGAGGGGTTACCTCCCTCTTTCAATAAGCACACTATCATGGTCATAGTGGATAGGCTGAGTAAGAACGCACACTTCTTAGCCCTTTCTGATCCCTACACAGCTTTGGATGTAGCTCAACATTTCCTCGACCATGTGTTCAAACTCCATGGTATGCCTCAGTCCATTATCAGCGACAGAGATCTGATCTTCCTCAATGAAGTGTGGAAAGAGCTCTTTAATGTCCATGGTATCGATTTGAAATTCTCCACAGCCTACCACCCTCAAACAGACGGGCAAAATGAAGCAACTAACAAAACTCTTGAAACATACCTGCACTGCATGACTTCTGATGCTCCACACACTTGGAGCAAATGGCTCCCTCTCGCAGAGTACTGGTGTACAATACCACATTCCACTCATCTATTCAAGCTACTCCATATGAGATTGTATATGGCCAGCCACCACCTATACACCCACCCTATCTCCCCGGAGAAAGCAAATCTATAGTGGTTGACAGAAGTTTGCAAAAAGAGGCAGGAAATTATCAACATGCTGAAGTTCCACCTACTTCGAGCTCAAAATCGAATGAAGCAGGCCGCGGATGCTCACAGATCAGAGAGACAATTCGATATTGGTGATTATGTATATCTAAAGTTACAGCCTTATCGCCAGAACACGCTCAAGAAAAAGGGACCACACAAGCTTTCCCCACGATTTTATGGTCCCTATGCAGTCATTGACAAGATTGGGCCAGTAGCTTATCAGTTGCAGCTCCCGTTCTCTGCAGCAATCCATAACGTTTTTCATGTTAGCCAACTCAAGAAGTGTGTTGACTCGGCTAAAATCGTTGTTGCCAAGATCAAAGATAAATAACCCTAAACTACTAACTAGTATAGCAAGCAAGCTAGGGATCGAACCCAAGAGAATCGGGATTCTGATCAATCAGCAAAGAGTAAAGACAGGGGTTTTTGGAAGTTCAGGCAAACAAACAAACAAGCAAATATTATTGGGTTTAAATCAATTGGAAGGAAAGCAGAGTTCATTCAATCAATTCCACCTTTTTAATCATCCGATCATTGATTCATCACTTTTCTATTAATTCCCTAGTTAATTCCAATCCTTATAAAAGATATTCGCTTGTCCACGGTCCAAGCAGAATTATGATATGAACAAGAACGCTTAATTCAAATCATGCAAAGTATTAAGGATAGAAGGATATTAATTCATGCAATCAAGCTACGAGTCTCATGCATAAAATAACAATCAAATACTCTTTCTCAATTCTAGTCCACGGTCCTAGAAAAGAGTTGTTTCAAGGATAAATAAGATTGCACAGACAACAATTAAACAAATCCAAACAATAGAATATCAATCAAATTCAACAAGTTGCGCACCAAGAGAAATCAATTGATAATCATAAATTAAGCACAAGAGTTTTGATATTAACCAAGGGATAGAAAAGTTACCAGAATCTCACGAAATACATAAAAAGGCTTCCTTGATCAAACAAACTCCAAAGGGAAATTAGTTCTTCATAATACTGAAAATATGCTAGAAATTGTCTCTAAATTCTGTTGTAACCCTAAAGTGAAACTCGAAACAAACCTTAAATAGTAGAAAATAAGTCCGAAATATAAAAATATAAAAACACAAAAGATAAAATAAAGACGAAACGAAGGCGGCGCTGAAACCCTCGATCCGCGAGCGCGGATTCAATCTGCGGACGCGGATCTTCTCTCTTGCCTCGGCCGCGGAAACTCCTCGATCCGCGAGCGCGGAAATAATCCGCGGTCGCGGATCCAACCTTCCTCGCCCTCGGATGGTTTGCTTCTACCTCCGCACCGCGGGCGCGGATCTGATCCGAGGGCGCGGATCTTGACTCCTTGGACTTCAACTTCGAATTTAGGATTTCTGTCTTCCAAATCTTCAACTGTAGGCTTCTGCTGATATTACAGATAATCACCTAATCTAGCCTAAAACACTCAGAAAATCCTAATAAAAATACAGAATTACGATGTACTAAAACCAGCGTATCAAATTCCCCCATACTTAGATCTTGCTCGTCCTCGAGTAAGCTCAAAATAAATCTAACAATCAATCCTATCAAAGATCCACAGGAAGTAAAGGGAAATATGAAAAATCTACTCTGAACTCACAACCCAGACCCATGTAGAGAAATAGTGAGCAAAACAAGAAAGCTCAAATAACACACCTCACAAATACAAGATATAACACTCAAGCTACAAAAAGTGTAGAGCAACCTAGGATCTACCCAATATCTAAAGTGTAATCCCCAAGCCCCAAAGTAGAATATGATCCTAAACACTCTAATTTTACCACTCATTCTACTTAGGCGCCCTTTCGGGTTTTCACCTAATCACTCTTTTAATTTTTCTTAGGTGTGCTCACAAATACTCACATCTTTCATTAAACTCATATTACCCCAGCCTAATGCTGGTCCGGGTTACCTGCTTATTACCTGAGCCGCCCATTCGGGTTTTCAACTCATCCCAAGATTTTTATGCCTTTTTCTGAATTTTTTTTATGGCTTTTTTTAATTATTTTTTTAATTTTTTTCAAAAATTTCTCTATACAAAACATGGAATAAGGATCCCATAAAATAACAAAAAAAATAAACTAAAAAGCAACTAACTAGGATAGGCGTAGTGAGTACTTCCTCCCCCATACTTAAATCCTTCATTGTCCTCAATGAAGTAAAGAGAAAGGAATTAAGCATCGAAGCGGAAAATCAGAAGACTCACATACAAAAGAAGAGATGGAAGAACTCTTCCAAGGCTTGAATGAATAGCTCGAAATCTCCATATGATCCGTCGTCAGGAAAAACCGCGGGCGCGGTGGCCAGGCCGCGGGCGCGGGTGGTGCTCCGATCGTGAAAAAAATGGTTAGAGAACACGATCAACAAAACTGAACACGAACTCACAAAGGAACTCTGCATCTCGCCTTAAGCATTAATGTAGTACGAGCCTTGAAGAGGAATATTCCCCCATACTTGAGGAATTCCAAGGAATTAGACATGGAAAGAATTAGTAAAATGGATTGGTGGATGATGGTAGAATATGGAAGAACACTCTTTTTTTTTCTCTCTCTTCTTTTTTTTCTGACTTATCTCGGGGGTTTCACCCGAAAACCTTTTATTTCAGGGGTTTCACCTGAAAACCTTTTATTTCAGGGGTTTCACCTGAAAGCCTTTTTTTTGTTGTGAATAAACGATAAAAATCAGGCCGATCCGCGAGCGCGGAAAAATTCCGAGGGCGCGGATTTTCAGTGGGCTCGGAAAAATTCCGTGGGCACGGATTTTCCGCAGGCTCGGACTCGCCTCGTACTGGCTTCTTTTGATGGGAAAAATTATACCTGCAAGTTAGCCCGACAAAACCAAAACCAAAACTAAAACTAAAACTAAACTAAAAAGATAAAAAGAAAAGAAAAAGAAAAACTTACCTCGGGTTGCCTCCCGAGCAGCGCCTTTGTTTAACGTCGTTTGACCCGACGTCCTTATTGTCTCAAAACTCGGACATAGTCAAAGCCCTAAGCAATCTGTCAAAATCCCGCGAACAACTCTCATGCAGGCAAATATAACATATTGACAACTTGAAACTAAATAATATAGCATTCAGACACCGTTTCAGTTTATCAAACCCACTAGAAGAATCAGAGTTAGATGGTTTAGGATATAACCAGTTAAAAAATGAGGTATTTTTTCAAAATATAAATCAAAAGTAATGATTTTCATGTTAGCACTACCACCCTTAAAATTTGAGAAATCACTAGGTAATCTATCATGCTAGGGACCTTTCTCAGACACATCAGACAAACAAATATCAAGAGTAAGTAGGGAGGAAGAAGGAAGGATACAGGGATCATGATCGATCATAACAAAGGCCTCCACAGTAGGAGACATAGACATCTCCTCAAGTGGAAGGGCAATCCCCGGCAACGGCGCCAAAATTTGACTCGGCTAAAATCGTTGTTGCCAAGATCAAAGATAAATAACCCTAAACTACTAACTAGTATAGCAAGCAAGCAAGGGGTCGAACCTAAGAGAATCGGGATTTTGATCAATCAGCAAACAGTAAAGACAGGGTTTTTTGGAAGTTCAGGCAAACAAACAAACAAGCAAATATTATTGGGTTTAAATCAATTGGAAGGAAAGCAGAGTTCATTCAATCAATTCCACCTTTTTAATCATCCGATCATTGATTCATCACTTTTCTATTAATTCCCTAGTTAATTCCAATCCTTATAAAAGATATCCGCTTGTCCACGGTCCAAGCAGAATTATGATATGAACAAGAACGCTTAATTCAAATCATGCAAAGTATTAAGGATAGAAGGATATTAATTCATGCAATCAAACTACGAGTCTCATGCATAAAATAACAATCAAATACTCTTTCTCAATTCTAGTCCACGGTCCAAAAAAAGAGTTGTTTCAAGGATAAATAAGATTGCACAGACAACAATCAAACAAATCCAAACAATAGAATATCAATCAAATTCAACAAGTTGCGCACCAAGAGAAATCAATTGATAATCATAAATTAAGCACAAGAGTTTTGATATTAACCAAGGGATAGAAAAGTTACCAGAATCTCACGAAATACATAAAAAGGCTTCCTTGATCAAACAAACTCCAAAGGGAAATTAGTTCTTCATAATACTGAAAATATGCTAGAAATTGTCTCTAAATTCTGTTGTAACCCTAAAGTGAAACTCGAAACAAACCTTAAATAGTAGAAAATAAGTCCGAAAATATAAAAATATAAAAACACAAAAGATAAAATAAAGACGAAACGAAGGTGGCGCTGAAACCCTCGATCCGCGAGCGCGGAAATAATCCGCGGTCGCGGATCCAGCCTTCCTCGCCCTCGGATGGTTTGCTTCTACCTTCGCACCGCGGGCGCGGATCTTGACTCCTTGGACTTCAACTTCGAATTTAGGATTTCTGTCTTCCAAATCTTCAACTGTAGGCTTCTGCTGATATTACAAATAATCACCTAATCTAGCCTAAAACACTCAGAAAATCCTAATAAAAATACAGAATTACGATGTACTAAAACCAGCGTATCATGTGTCAACCCCGCGCCTCTCAGCATTGATCTTCCTCAATACATTACTGATGTTGGCAAAGTTAAGGAACCGGAAGCCATTCTTGACAGGAAAATGGTGAACCATAAAAACAAGGCTACCAACAAAGTGCTTGTGCAGTGGAAGGGAGAACCACAAGACAAGGCAACTTGGGAATTTTACAGTAATTTCATCAGCAAATTCCCAACCTTCGATTCTTGAGGACAAGAATCATCTGAAGAAGGGGGTGTTGTTATAGGATTTCCCACTTTAAAATAATTAAGCCGGCTTGCTTTGTTCCTGGTTTTTTATTTTAGCGGTTCAGTTTAAAATTCAGTTTTTACTGTGTAACGGCCCTTGGCCTTAGCTCTGGCAAACTCACGCGTTGAGCATGACACTTGCTATATGTAGCCAATTTGGCATTTGTCAGAGGGTATCCAATCAAAGAATTATTCTCTATCACTAACAAACTCTCTGAACTTTCCAATCGTCACCATCTTCCTTCAAATTGGTTTTTCTTCTCTGCAAATCAATTTCTAGGGTTTGGGGCTCCAACCTCAGAATTCAATGGAATTTCCAGGTTGGTTATCGTGTCTCGTTTGATTTTTAAGCTGTGATCTCGTTTTAATCTGAAATCCCATCTCACCTGGCTTCTCTCTGGTTTGTACGTGAAAGTCAAGAAGAAGGAGGTTGGGCCTAATCGTAATTTTTGGGTAATTTCTAATTAATCTTGGGCTAGAATACTAGTACATAAATCTTAATAAAAATATACATGCTTGTAAGATTCAAGAGAAAATAAATTTTATAAATTATAAAATAAATCATAATAAATTTTAAGGATTATAATAGTGTTTTTAGGCATGTAAGTGATGAATTTAAAAATATATTACTTGGTTGTAATTTATTTTTAATGATTAAGGAAATAGAGTAAGATAATGATATTTAATATATCTAGGCTCTATTAAAAAGGAAAATAGACTTGTATGTTTTTAATCTTATTATAAACTTGGAAATAATATGGATAAGATATTCTTATCATAAGATAATTTTATATGATTAAGTTGAAGGCTAAAAACATAAATGAAATAAGTTGCATGTGTCTTTATAACGAAATATAATATCGTAGACATGGGAAAATTGTTAAATAAAATCATGGGATTTAAAACATGAATTTATATACTTGAAAAGTATAATATAAATAATATATTTACCTTACATGGAGCTTAATTTAATGAATAAAAGAATTTGAGCAAGATGATAAAAATTATCATCTTAAGACTTTTTATAATATATAAAGTGATTGATTTTCTTTTAAAGACAATATGATAAACTTAAAAATATGTAGATAAGATATATTAGTCTTAAGGATATATTGTATGATTTAAGTATGGAATAAAAGATATCTTGTATAAAAAGATATAAAAGATAGAGAAGATAATATTATGATCTAAAATATAAATAAATAATAAAATTATATACTCTTAGTTATAAGATAATATTATAAGACATGGTTCTATCTTATGAACTAAAAATATGGGAGAAATTATTTAAATAAGATAATAAGTTTATTCTATCATCATATCATATTTATGGAAATCATACTATATAAAGTGACTAGAATTTCTATTTATGGAAAGTACTAAAAAAGGACATATATTAATATTTTAATCTATGTTAAATATTACATGTATTTTAAATAAGGTATTCATGAGGAGATATTATAATAAGACCATGTTATAAAAAGATATTGGTTGATAAAAAGATAATATTATAATAATGCTAAGAATAAGAGATATTAAATGATAAGGGCATTTTAGACTTTTCACAATCATAAGAAGACTTTATTTCTTATAATGTGAAAACTATATCATAAGATTTTATAAAGTTTTCCTTGCTCATTTATATTAATAAAATATCAAGTTAAGATTATCAAGGAATATGTTAGTAAGTTAAATAAAGCTATCATTTGATTTTCAAGAATGATAATAAATAATAATAAAATAAGGATTTTAAGGATTAAAAGGATATTACGATATTTAAAATAATAATAAGAAATATTATTATTTTATTCTCATACAAATAAATTATTATATAATTTAGTAAAGTAATCTCTTGAGAAGAATAAAAGAGATTTTTCGTAACTTTAGAAGAAACGGAAATTCTTATTAAAATATCAGAATATTCCGTGTCAATAGGTCGAGTTTCCGTTCCAAGTCGTGAACAACGTTTTCCGCCATCTCGCTAATCCGCTATCATAAAAGCAAAGGCAAGTGGAATTTCTCCTTGTAGCCTTAATAAACTCGTTTCGTGAAATTTCTCGATGTTGGGAACAATTTGCTTGCTAATAATAAAACGAACCTAGGAATATTGATTGCTAGATTTAATGACCCTATTGTTATCGTTATTCCGTCATCTAAATATTCGATAGGACTATTATGCTAGTCTTGTTTGTGACCATGATTGTTTACGATCTCTTTTCGAGATCGGTTTGGATGAAATAGTAAGGGGTGCGGGCCTAACCCGACACCTCTATATAACCTACTAAAGTCGTATTGCCACCATGCACAAACTACGACTTGTCGATCATGATCCATTTCCGCTCCTACGCCTCGGAGGGATGTAGGCACTCTAGCTAAGTGTCGTAACTTTTGTTCCTGTCAGTGGTTCGGGCCGGTACATAAGCCCCTCCCACGCTATTAAAATATGTCAACCTAGGTGAGAGTTTTCATCACTATACAAGATAAGTGCACAATGCACAATTAAAAGACACCAAAACCGTACCGATCTCAAATGATCGATCCGGCTCTCGGTCCGCAAGGGCGCGATAGGTATTCAAAAACTTGTATAAATTAATAACGTTCCCAACATACTTCCTACTCTAAAAAGAAGTCTACAATCTCGTAGTTCTTCTCTCGATTAACGAGTTATCTCCTCTCGAGATACACTTTTCTCCGTCCCGATAAGCCTCACATAAAGACCTATACCTTAAAACACATTCTGTTAATATTTCTCGAATATTATAAAATTACCGAAATACCCTTGAGAAGTTCCGTTTTCGCTTGCTTAGTCTCCTTAGACTAATTCCCCTACTTCCGCATTTTTGCTTGGTATTTCTCGCCCTTCGCGACAAATGCCAGACTGTAGGATTGGACACCGAAGTTTTGAAGACGAAGTCTAGAAGGTTCGAGAAGCGTTAGGCGAGAATCGAAGGTCAAGGCAAGACGACACTGAAGGAAGAAAGGAAGGAATTCTCTCTGACTCTTCCCTTTTTTTTAAAACCAAGCAAATCATCATCACATGAGTTGTCTTGGGAAAATATAATTGTATTTTATTTACGTCTTTTAAACCCTTTCTAAATGGGCTTTACTTTCCGCTGCTACATTTGTAAAATGACTCTCAATGTAATGAACGCAAGTTCTCATCAATAAATAAAATTCCGCTTTTAGTCAATTTCATCTTCAATTAAAGAACAAAGTCTCATTCGAGAGCAACCTTCTTATTGTATAAATTATGTTAAATTTCGCACTTTATGAGTTCAATATCATTCTATAAGCCTTACGTGGATTTGGACGGTAAAGTCCGAGGCCACTAGCGGTAATACCCAATGTTGTAAAATAGGGGTGTTACATTCACTGCTATTATTTGCAGCTATATAGCCACAAAACTATAATTGTATGGTTCTTTTCCAGAGTAATATTTAGCCTCGGCCGTTTTAGCCCCGGTGCACCTTTCGAGGCCAATCCGTTGGGGAATGTGATTTCGTGGTTATTTTTGTGGTTGAAGTCGTGACTATTTTCCTGGCTAAAAACGTGTTTTCCAACAATGCAATACATGCTCGATATCGATCCTCCATGGGTCGATACCGAGGCTTTCAAGAGGAAAATCCAGAGTCCTACCGACCCTGACGGGGTCGATACCGAGGTCCCCGTGTCAGTAGGACGTGACCGACTTAGTGCAATTAATGATATTATTCCGACGTCTTTTATGTTTAGAAGTTTCTATATATCTTTAAGGAAACTTTTTAGATAGATGTTTTAGTATACATATCCTTGTTTAGACAAAGTTTGGGGGGCTCTCTTTTGTTTTAATTTATTATTCACGTACGCTAATGTAAGGGTTTTAGAGAAGGCTACTGCTTGGAGCGCAAGGAAAAGGATTTGTTGGAGTTTTCTTGTGTTCTAAGTTAGATTTCAAGACAAGTTTGTGTTTTGAATTCAATTAAGATTTTAGTTCAATTAAAGTTATGTTTACCTTCAATTGTTTTGGTTGTTCTTTTCTCAACAATGAAGGAGTAATTCTCTTTCTAGGGTTGGGGTTTAAAACACAACATAGTTATGCATGAATGATGATATGAATGAATAAATTGATTGCCTTTTATCTATTTTCTTGCTTGTTTGTGCATATGCTTAGACGAAAGTCAAAGTAATTCATGTTTATGACTTGATCGAAAAATAAAGTTGTGAACTTGAATAGAGATAAAGTTTGAAACGAAAGTTGAGAACTTTAGAACAAAACAAGTAGAAAAAGTAAGTTGATTTATGAAAGTTAATTGATTTGCTTGTTTGCTCAATGAAAGGTGGTAGTTTATGTTTAACGGTATGACTTTTATGATTCATATCATTCTAATTGTATGACCATGTTCTAATAGGCCCTTAATCCTAGATTTTCTACCGTTTCTGAAAGTTTTTTTTTAAAATCCCAAATACCTCCCAAATACCTCGTTACCGACCTGCAACACCTCGGTACCGAGCTTGCATGTTAGTTGATTTACTTTGATTTTCGCCTCAGATTACACCTCGATACCGACCTTGACAAGGTCGGTACCGGGCTTGCCTTGTTGAGTTGTTTGCTTTGTTTACTTCTTGTTTTGCTTCTGTTTGTTTGTTTCATTTGCGTTTTAGATTGGCAAATTTACATAGGCTTCACTTCCCATGGACGAACCTGACTTTAGTATACCCAGCGGGGTCTTGACTTTAAATTTATTTGTTGTCAAGTAAATCCTTTTCAACAATGACTGCCTCGAGCCTTTCCTTGGTTGTAGAAGCTTTTCATGGCTCGGGTTATAAGAACATTATCCTCATCCTTGTCATCCTCTCCCATGACTTTTTCAAATTTGACGAAGTCATATGCTTTCTCATTGTTCAGAACTATTCCCTTGTTTGAGGTATCTCCTGGTTTAGCATTGACATGTTACATCTCATAATCCTAGATTTTTCCAAACAACTCATGTAGGGTTGACGTCTTAGTCAGGGGGTTTTATTTGAGCAAACCCCTAGAGTAAGCATACTTGGGATGCAAGTTGTTGATAAATCGGAGCACCTTTTCGTTTTGATCAATGAGTTTATCATCGATCCCCAGAGCATCCAAACGACTAACAAGCTTCTCAATCCTTGATCGATAGGTTGATACAGTTTCATCATCCTTTATTTCAAAGTTGAAGAAGTCACGCTTGGTATCATGAAGATGACTTTTGTGGAGATCTTCACTCCAAACATGCATATGTTCAATAGCCAACCACATTCCTTGAGCATCTTTGACATTCACCACCTTCAGCATGCCTTCATTTCCAAGGGCATTCACTAGAGGGACTAGTGTTGGAAGTTTGGTCGTTGGTCATTTTGGTAGCAAAGTGGTGGTAACGTGTTTGATTGGATTTTTGGCTAAAGGCCCCACGGTGGGCGCCAATTGTTTTGGGCAGAATTAACATATGTAAACACGTTAATTCGCAATAATAAGGGATTCACGAAGAGAAATAGCAAATGAATTAATAAACAAGTAATGAAAGAGAGATGAATTCAGAATAGTGAAATAAGATTGCAGTTGCACTGCTGCGAGTTTACTCCTATATGATTCTAGATACCAATGGTAAGTTCTAAACACGTTAATTGATAAAACAATAGATATCGAAATAAATAGGCAAAAATATAAGATAACGGGTATAAACTTCACTATGATTCCATTCAGATGTCGAAGTACAATCGAGGGGTCCACCAGAGGGAAGATGAATATATCTCTTGAGGTCAAGAATGAATAATCGAAGAAAATAATAGCCCAATTGTATGTGGATTGTTTTGTCGTCGTGAGAGAGTCCCCTTGATGATCTTCTTCTCCCCCTTTTATAGGCTCACCTCATGGTCATTTATGAGTGTCAATTCCGAGAATCTCGCCCTGTTATTAATGCTTTCCAACAACTAGTTTGACAAGTTACCACTTTCGTAATTTTCACTAAAGTCTTAGGCATTTATGGCATCCGTGATTTTCGTCATGCAGTTAATGCGTTCCAATAACTATTTTTTTCTCCTTGATTTCCTTCATGCAACTTAATGTCTAATTAATGGTTAATAATATCTTTACTTCCTTCCAATCTCTTCATATCTTCGTAGTCCCACCTTAGAATTTAGCTCGATCTTTTAGGGCCCAACAATCCATAGTCAAGTACATCTTGCTTGTCGCACAATTTTGTCCAAGGTCAAGGAGTTTGAGGATAGGCGCAATAGTCTCGTGGTCTGATTTGGCAATTGGAGGGGATTGGAGCTTTGTCCATGACTTTTGCTTCCTCTCTTTTTGTCCCTGCCACATGTACTCCTTTCACATTAAAACTATTTACTTTCCATTCAATTGGGTTGTCTTAAGTAGTGTGATTGCTTATGCTTGTTTTGAAACAATTTTATTTTTGTTGTGGTGGATAACTATTATGACATTTTGAAACTATGGTTTATGTTTCTATGATTACCTCTAATTCTATTTCTCTTGTTTTTATTCTTTGGGAAATTTTCGAACTTGCGGCATCGTGAAGCGTCTGGCCCAGACGTGTACTGAAGTCGTCGCCGGACAATGTTGAAACCTCCTTCGTCGCCCTAAGCCTCTCTCCCTGACGCGAAGTCGTCATCGTCCTTGTTGTTCCGACGTCGGCTCCAACAAGGATCACCGCCAGTAAGTCGTCGTCATCGTCGTCTACAAGCTTAGGCCACCAGCAAGTTGAATACAGAGTGAAGTGTGAAAATCTTTCACCGTCTGCAATTGTCGATAGGGGAAAAGATAGAGAGTAGGAAGAGGCAAAAAAAGATACAGAGTAAAAAAATACAAAAAAAAAGAGAATTCATTTTAGATTTCTTAACGGCAAATTGGATGATAAATGGGGTTTAAGGTATTTTAGGTTACGGGACACACTTTGTACAAATCCTAGGGGCACCAAAAGGAATATAATTTTTTTTATTGGACACCAAAAGGAAAAGTCGGAAACTGGAGGGCACCATAAGGAATTTCTATTATTCTTTTTATAATACCAATCGGGGGAATTGATTTATGAAGGGAGGGGGGTCTACTACTGAATCTTATACGTGTATTAAACTTAGGGGAGACTTTTCTTGTTTTTGTTTGTATGCTTTTTTATATGCCTTGGATTTCTGTGTTGCAAAGTTATAACATGACAAGTATGTTTGTCACTATCGAAAAGAGGAAATTTGTTAGAATGTTAAAATTTTGATGGTTCCAAACTCAAATGAGTCAGTGACACCGATGAGTCGGTGACATAAAGCTTGGAAGACGATGATGTTGACATGGATAAACTGGAAAGGTCTTATTATTAGGAAAGTGAGCACGACGCACGTTATGGCCAATTGAAGTGTGATATATTTTAGGAGAGCATATCTAAAGATATTTCAATGAAGGAGATCCAAGCTGCACGCATAAGAAGATCTTGAAGATTTGATTTGTTTGGGATATTTCCGATTAGGAAAGATCTTGTGCGATTGTGTGAAAATTATTTCCTTCAGATTAGGAAACAATCTTTCACCTGATTGCACATAGTCATATAAATGCCAGGTGTTTTGGTTAGACGAGACAAGCATCTTGAGCATTATCTTCATATTTGGTGAGAATTTGTAAGACTTATGGTGCAAGATCGTCGAAGTGAAACTGACTTGGTAATGCTTGAGAGTGAGAGTTTTAATGCAGAGGGTAAGGGTGTTCGAAGTGTTGCGGGATCCAACTTTCAAAGACAAAACTTTATAATTAAACTCAAGACATCAATAAAGTGAGCCAATTAAAACAAAAGTGCTCTTAAAGTCTGACCGAGAGAGAAGCTAACATTTAACAACATTTCAATCAACCAAATCAATGCAACATTAACCTTCTGCAAGGTTTCAGTAGTAAAATTACACACACATGACACATGCATATATAGTACGTAATTGAATCAACCTAAGTAACCAAATTATCTAGGTGTGTTTATCCATGTAATCTTGGCTAGTGTAAGGGCTGAATGCCTCAGAAAGCCAATTGGCCTTCCTCCATGAACTCCATCCCATGTCTTGACATATATCATCGTTGTGGTTGATGCTGAATGTCGAAATACAATGCCTCTTGTAGAATCTCGTCGTCTTCTTCATTACTCCCACCTCCTCGGCAATGTCCTCTAACATCTTCGTCGTGCTTGGGAGCTTCATTCGTGCATCGATGAGCTGCGCAAGCCACTTGCACCGCAGCTCGGCTGCTTGCAGATTCGACACCGTCTCCACGTACCCCACAAACGCCATCTTTGGGATCATAGGGTTGATTGTGCTCCTACGTACATTCCACAAACACCATGTTGTTAAGGATTTCGTAACATATTTTTTTAACCATACTAATTAACGAAGGAAACTAAAATCCTAATTAGAAAATTAATGAACCTTTTTAAGAAAAAATCTAAAATAAATACAAACTTATAAGACATTGTCATTTTTAGGAGCTTAACCTATACCTTGGAACATAGCTAAGAAAAATCATTTTTTTAATTTGTGACTGAGTCAATGGACCCATCCATCTTAGCCAACATATGGGTACTTTTTCAATTTGATCATGGGCTGTTTTTTTCAATTTTGGCCCCCAGATTTCCGACAAAGGAAGCCGCACTGGGTAAATATTGTTGTTGAAGAAACTTCCAAATTACTGGCCGGTAAATTAATTGAAGTAGTGGATACCTATAAAGTGGCATAATCCCATCAATATACTCCAAGAAGCTGCTAAAGGGCTGAGGAAATACGTTATTGAGCTTCTGCTTGCCATCATAACCGGTAGCCAAAACCACCACATCAGCCTCCAACTTAGAGCCATCACTAAATTGGAGCCCATTTTCGTAGAACCACCACTTACTCGAACCGGCCTTCTTGAACTTGATCCTTCCCTTATCGGCCTCGGAGAAGAAGTTTTCCGGCAAGATGGCCATTTGACAAGACGCGTAGTCCTCCTCGAACGCGTGATCTGGCTTTAAACCATACTTATCTAGGGCAAGCTTCCATTGAAGGTAGCTCTCAACAATCTTCGAAACACCTCTCCTCTAAACACATTCCAACAAATCAAAGTTTATCATTGATCAATAATATATCAATTGTGATACATTTTAACTAACTTTAGTTATTGTTGTCATATAGCTGAATTTCTGTTTTCTTTTAAGTCTATTGGGCATATCTTTTTGACATATCAAGGTACGGGTGGCTCCGTCTTGATCCCTTAAATCTTGCCTGTGTAGGACTGTATTGAGACGATGATGTTGATTGGTATGTTTAATTTATTAATGAATGAAGAGCATATATGTTAAATGCTTCAAAGGGAGATCGATTAGCTTAAAACTTACTAGAGGTGAGAAAAGATGACAAGTGTGTCGTCGATGAGGCTTTGGATGGAGGAGTTGGGAAGATCTTGTGGAGTAGAAGAGGTAGAAAGGCAACCCCCAAATCCAATAATGGGGAACAACCCAATGTAAGGTCCTTATCACCATGGTGCAAGCTTGCCCTTCGTCTCCTGCATACGCACATATACAAGTATATATTTAAGTTTGCACCATGTATATGTAAGCTTAGTATACAAATTCGGTGGATTGTATCTTAAAATTAAATGATAATAGAAAGACTAGTGCACAAGTTTATATATTATTTAGTTAGGTAGAGTCCCAACTTTAAGATGCGGAAGTTATATTCTCAACACTATCTAAAAGTGGTAGGTAGCTTGGCTCATTGACACTTGGACATCACGTACGGATGATGGTATTTCAATCTCTTTTATAGCTGAAATTAATTCTTGGTAGCATATCAGTCTCTTCTATACCCGAAATCAACACGTACACAAAAAATGGGCTTGGATCGACAGAAGCCGTTAGGCAATAGCTCGATATAAAGTTTGTATATTTATTAATATACAAACTTATTAGGTCTCGTTTGGTTTAACTTTAAACTATGAACTGTTTATATTTTCTATAGTTATTAAAAAAATTAAAATATGTCATATTTGAATAGTAGGTTCTCTTAATTGATAAAATTGTCAACTAAAAACATGAAGAAAAAAAATGTGTTCATGTTGAAAAAAATAACTGAAAAGTAAGGGCTGAACCAAGTCCATTTTCTTATTGATTTAAAATTTATGTCATCTATGTTCACACCGAAAATTAATGAAAAAAATAGAAGACAAAAATGGTTTTGCACTTTTAATTTGGGGCTTACGTCATAGTACTATTTGAAAAGTTTAAAGTTAAACCCAGCTGTTTTTACAAATTTTTTACGATAAAGGTCGATTTAATCAGTCAACTAAGGACAATAGTGAGATTTTTGATCGAGTACGTACAAAGTACACTGATACACATGTATGCAATTCAATTACTCAAAATGAAGGCTAGGGTTGAAACTTATCAATTGATGTGTTTGTGTTGGAACAGGTCGTCATTAAATTTGCAGACATAATATAGATAGGTACGTTTCCAATTTATTGACCAATAAAACTTGTTTAACAAGTGAGAGTACCAGTATATGCATACAATTATAAGTGAACAATAAAGATTTGAGACAAAGTATAGACCTTTATAGAATTATAGATTTATAGTTATAAACTGGATTTTTGTATAAGTCTGTATTTCTAACCTATATCTATTGGACATAGATTAATTAAGCTTCTTAAAATAGTAATATTTTATTAATTTTTATTTATTTAAAATTAATTATTTTTATAAAAAAAAAGACTCATCAATTTCCTTATAGATTAGCAAAATCATATTAATATTAATACTTTTTTCCAAAATATGTTGCAATATCACTATTCATGTTATTAATTAATTAGATCATCAGATGGACAACTTTAATTAATTAGTTTATTTATAAAAAGTACTTTTGCAATCAAAAGATAACTTTCATATATAAATGTGTACCACCACACAAGAAACAAAATTTTAAGGTTGTAACTAATGATCGAATAATCATAAAATTTAAATTTCGTACTCGTACCTTGATTTGCTTGTGCACATTCAACTGCAAGATCAATGGCTGATTTTTTGTAGCCAACAATGGCAACTTTCTTCCCTCTAAAAAGATCATCGGCTTCTTCTTTGCTTAGCTTGCAATAGTCCAGAGTATGTAAAACTCGCCCTTTGAAGATTTCAGGACCCTTTTCATTTCCAAATTTCGGAATTTGCGCAATATCCCCATATTTCCCCAGGCATATAACCACAAACTCAAACTCGTACACCTGAAAAATACAACAAACATATATGTCTTATAATTAGGTTTACACCAAATTCATGTCTTTATATGTCACTAATTAAATGAGAAACTAACTATTTTTTTTCTAATGTAAGTTGTTTGTTGATTTTAATTTTTTTTTTTTTTTTGTAGAAGTTACCTATTAATCCAATTTCGAAAATAGTATGAAAATAATAGTTTCCGGATTTATGTTTAGAAAAATACTAGCTTAAACAACAACTAAGATAGAGGGATTCGACTTTACTTATAATATATTGATGATATTGTCCGAACCTGAACGTCACACGAGCTGCTATCTTGAACAACTAACTCCCATGATGGTCGACCATTCAACAACTTTCCATCACTTGGGAATGGATCGGAGTCGACGAACCGGAGTTGCACCACCTTGGAGTTAAACCTAATGAACTTGAGCACATCAAAGTGGTTACAATAATCATGCAAGTAGTCCAAGATCTCCCTATGAGAAGGGAAAGTGGAATTATCCCTGTCTGGCCAAGGGAAGTCCGAGAACTCGTAATCGCATCGAGGAGTTTGGAGCTTGGTGGACTCGAATGAGGCGTGTCTCCACACGCCTCCGATGGAGTCCGTGGCTTCAAAGACGATAGGGTGGTATTTGGCGAGCTGTTTTGCAGCTGCAATGCCGCTTACCCCAGCTCCGATGATGGCCATTTTCGATGAGATTGGCTTTTGAGATTTCATCATGGTGATCAAAGGTAGTGATATGGTGATGCTTGATGTAGAGTTTAATTTGCAATGGTTTGATTGTAGCTAGGTTGGTATGGATTGTATATTTGTATGCATACGAGCAAGCATGGATTTATAGTAGTTGAAGGGGGGTAGATCACGTGCTTATCACGTGATGTGTGGGTTTACATTGAAGCGATGAACCGGCCAAATTGTCATTCAAAAAAGATGTTTGATAGCCACGTACATAAAATGAAAATTAAAAATAAAATCTTGTGTTGTTATTGGATTAGAGCATGTTTGTTTATTAGGGACCTTGCGGAGGAGTGATCACAATAAATGTTTCTGCTAATGAAAACTGGAACGTCATTTAGGTTGAGGCCGGCAAGAGGAATGTATGACGTAGTTTATGAAGTTAACGCCGGGAATATTTCGAAAATTGAAATTAAGGGAGACAATTTTGTCGTCATAAACGCCTTAAAAAGAAGTATCTAGATTGTGCCCTTGGCAGATTGAAATGTTAACAGCAGATGCTTTGGTTAATTTACAATCCTTTGTGGTTGTTCGCTTCCTTCATACACTTTGTAACCGTAACAAAGTGGTTGATTTGATAACTGACCTTAGGCATACGATTAGTGTCATTCAGATTCAGACCTATTTAGGATTTCACACCCTCATCCGTAAGAATGTACTAGGTTAAGTTAATTAGTAAGTTGTGTCGACCTAATTTTTTCTTACTCAAAAAAAAATGTGCAATGGAGATGATTAAACATCCTTTCTACACTCTTTCCTCATAGAAAATTGAATCACCCCTCCATTGCATATGCTTTTATAAAAAAAACGTTTGTGTGGTCAATATTCCTCATAGAAAATTGAATCACCCCTCCATTGCATGTCTTATATGTCTCACATGGAGTAACCTAATGGTGAGAGGCATGGTGGATTGTTGAGAGGTTTCAGGTTTGATCCGTGTCTCCTCTCCTTCACTTAGTGAAAAATCAAGTCTCACCATTCTCCCTAACTAGCTACCGTTAAGTCGAGCCGGTCAGTACAATCCGGTTTACTTAATCCGTGCCCTTTGCCCGCTAGTTCACGGATTCGAATTTTACCATCAATAGTGGCTTCCTCGTTACTAAAAAAAAATATGCCTTATATAAGACAATTTAAATAATTAAATCCAACTTTTAATATGACATAAAATTTTCTTACGACATTGGATCTGATGAGAACGTCTGCTCGTGCGAGAATTTAAAATGAACAATGATCATTGAATCTCAAATAAATTAACGACCTAGATCAATGTTTTATTAAATATAAAAATACAAAAAATTCAATACGGTTGAGTTTTAGTATTAAATTTGAAAGATGTTACTTGTTACAGCTGATCACGCATAATGCATGATTGAGTGTGTATAATTTTATAGCTGGATGTGTATAATAGCACACTCGAATTTACCCGCTCACAACTACTTTAGAAGCTTTAATTTATGGCTTAAAATTTAAACTATTTTATTACATTAGAAACTAGTTTAAATTGTGTATGCAAAAACATCTTGATATACAAATTAACTACCAAATTTTTTTTAACTAGTTTACATCTCCTTGCAAACACACTCTAATATAGACCGTTAGATCATATTCATATATAATTTCGGTTAGATCGTAATCATAATTTCGGCATTTCATATTTCAGCAGGAGAAATTCATATTTTTATACTTACATATTCATTTTTTATTTCATTGTATTCATGCCTTTTTATGAATATATATATTCCTGTTTTTAATTATTGTAATTCATATTTTTAAGTTGAATTTTCATGTTTTGAAGTTTCATATTCCTTTTTTTATGTTGCATATTCATGTTTTTAGTTGTGTGTTCATGAAAGTTGCATATTCAATTTTAAAATATATTCATGTTTTTAAATTGCATTCATAAAAATTGTATATTCATTTTTTTGAGTTACATATTCATGAAAGTATGTTGTATATTTCTATTTTAAAAGTTTGTATCCATATTTGTAAGAGAAAAGAAATTTAAAACATTGATCTAATTTTATCCAACACTCTAAATTAATCCACAACGTTTTACTCTAAGATTCGTTTTAGTTGAAATTAAATCTATATATACATATCATATGTCCCGTACGTTCTAAACTGAAAATTAACTAATTAGATTAGATTGAGCACTCGAGAAGAAAACCCCATTTACAGAATAAAATAAATAAAGTTTTGCATGTATGTATATTTGTGGGTCCAGTTCCGAATGTCTGTTTGTATTTTTTTGACCAAATTAATGTGTATCTTGGAGGGCCCATATAAACATTAGATTGCATACATTCAACGGACAAGTGATCGATAACATGTTTTAAACACCAAATTGATCGAGTATACACAGTCCAATGCTTCCAATTGTTGTAAACAAAGGCAAGCAATTCAATCATTCTAATTTTTTGATGCATTCAATGTCATAGTTATAACTGACATATAGTGTGACCAATATTGCATGTTTATTGCATGAATTACATGGGTGCGCATGATACACATACAATGTGTACGTCGGATTTTATGAACTTTCAAAGCACCCGCAAATTTGAAACTTGTCAAATTGATGAATTGAATTTTTAATTTCTTATGATTTGCGTACTGTAAAATCATGGAAGATACGATTAGACATTGCAGGAACCAATTCAATTGACTTATAATGATCCAAAGGGTTTAAACACACGTCTATAATCATTATTTCAAGATTGATCGGTCCAAATACTTGATTTAGTGTGAAATCTGCGTGTGTTTTTACACGGTCAAGATGCTCAACGTACGAAGCATATATTATTGCTTTTTCTTTCAATTATAAGGGAAAATTAATATGCGTGCTTAATTAAAAAAAAATAATGCAACATATATGCTTCTGAAGAGATTGGGATTAATAATCAACCCATTCGTAATAAATATTGAGGGGTGTGTGTATATAAATATAGTTAATTATATTAGTCAAAGCGTACGTACAAAAAAGTTAAAATTGATATCTTTATACAAATGCATGACGTTTACATGTGGATTATTCTTATGTTGAAAAACGCTTAGAGCTTTTCAAAATTTATAAAAAAAAATACTACTTATGCATTGTTCATTGTAGAGATCTTGGTAAGTAGAAATTGAACATGATCGAGGAAACCGCACTTTAATTAACCTTTGTGATCGATATGGACTCAAGGTTGAAGTTGTAACAAAAAAAAAATCAATAAATTCTTTGAGATTTGGGGTGTTTTTTGGAGATTTTGGACTATTTTTTTGGTTTAATAGATTTTCCATATCTTTTTTATATTTTAAAGTAATTTTTCAAAATGGGTAGAGATCTCCCCAAATTTGGAGTGATCTTCAAATTTCCAAAATCATTTATTTTACTTTTTTATAATTTAAAGCATAAATAAATAAAGAGTATTTAATACAAAGTGAACTCTTACAAACAATCTTCACTAATTCTAGCCATCCAATCTGCAACCTGGTTTGCCTGCCTAGTAATTTTCTTGATTTTGATCTCCCAGTTCTGATTCGCGATCAACTCCTTGCATTTGGAGAGAAGATCCCACTTGTGTGCAGGACGGGCCTCCGAGTCAGACACAACTGTTACCACTTACATAGCATCAAGTTCCACTTCAAGTTTAGGAATGTCCATATTAAGCTTTATGCTCAAAAAAAGTTTGTAAACCCATATTAAGCAATGGAATATATAAGCAAGAATAAAATAACAATCAAATAAAAAATTTATAGTGGAGTCCTTAATTGATCAGCTTAGTTAACTAAGAGAAAACCAATCCCTAGATGCTCACACGCACTAGTATTGATACTATTCGAGCTCTTTTTTTTGGTAAAAGGAGAGACGGTACTCTCCTACTACCCGAGCTCTTGAACCAATGCTCAATCACCTTAGATCAAGAGTACACATACCAAAACCGTAGAAAGTTTACGAACTTCACTCGGTAAGCTTAGAAATAAAACTCTATCTTTCTTCTTTTTTCTTTATTTTTTTTCTTTGGTTAAACTATCAAATCTCTTTTTTGAATGCCCACCCTCTCAATGGTGCATAGCTCTCAAGAATTCTCAAGTTACCCACAAGACGCATACCTTCTACAAATGAAATATCTTGAACTTTATGGCCCAAATAGATTCATACGTGTTCAGCTAAATTGATTAGCCAAAAGTGAGTCCACAAGTAGGCCCCTATAAATGTCGTGATTTTATGGCCAAAATCACGCGCATTTAAAAAGACCTCTATGGGTGGCTTCATATGTGGGGCCTAGGAAATATCATATGGTTCAAGGTGGTCGTCTATCTCTGACGTAACCTCATCAAGACCAATGTCGTCACTAGGTCCGCGCATAGCTCGACACACCCCTTCGTTCACAAGATGCCATTACGCCTCTTGATGTAATTACATCTCTTCACTTCATAAGACATCATTATGCCTCTTCAAAGACCGAATGTTGCATAGTCCTTTTGCTTTTCATCATGCATGAATACACCTTTAATAACCCGTGAAATGCTCAACACTGCCTACCACAATTCAGGATTAACAAAGGAACCATAACTTCTCGATAAGAGTGTTTCACAAAACATTATTCTAAACAGAAAATCAAATTCGTCCTTAACTAATGAAGCCTCATTAAACATTAGAGAGAAACCTCATGGGACAAAACCCCTCCCAGGAGAACAGTACTTCGTATTCTTCTATGCTCCTAAATCTTCAACTTTCTTGGCATTGTCTCGGGCCGCCGCGCCCTTTGGTAAGCCGAATGTTATACCCCTTGGCACCCAAGCATTGTCATACAACTTCTCGATTTGCCCTAACTTGCATTATGCGGCCATGGTGCGAAAACTAGGTCATTTGATGGAGCATGGAATGAACTACTCCCATGGCATGAATCCACGGTCTTCCCATAATCACATTGTATGCTGATGATATGTCCACTATGAGAAATTTAGCTTCCACACTCTTCCCTGCCAAGTTGACTTGCATCCTTAGTAGCCCTAGTGGGAACACCGAATACGCCCCAAGATCGAAAAACTACATTAACACTTCCTTGAGGTCTTCTTATCGTAGACCAAGTGTTTTGAACAAATCATAGTACAAGATCTCGACCAAGCTCCCGGAATCCAACAATGTACACTTCACGTCGCATCTACCTATCCTTATAGTTAGAAATAGAATTAGCGGGTCGTTGTGTGGGGTTTGTACCCCTTACATGTCAACATCGCAAAAGATCATGGAGATTTGCCTTGCTTTTTGTGCTTGCCTGGGTTTGTGCAATGCGTTCATAACCTCCAACTAATGCACGCTTTATTTGTATTCTATCCTGACGTTTTCTTTCTTTTGATGCTTGAGGTCAAATCCTACAAGTATCCTTCCGAGACTAGGCGTTGATCTATCCTACACTTGATCAAAACCTTCAAGTGCCCTTCCAAGACGGCGTTCCAAGTATTTCTTATAAGGCTCACAATTGTCAGCCTGGTGTTCTCGGGCTTGATGATATACGCGGTATCCTCAACCATACTCGCTTTCTGGCCTCTTTTTGTCGTTCGCATGCCATTCGACGCCTTGTCTTTTATAAAAAACATAATCTTCTAGATAGGGATATTAAAGATGGTGGCTATGGCCCTCATTGATCCTAGCGAGCAACCTCTCTTCCACTGATCTTCATCGCCGGAGTGAGATTGTTCACCACCTATCGCGGCGAATCCTACCATGCGAGGAGGGGATGGTCATTGCCAGACATCCTTATCTAATTAAACATACTAATGGATCCGTTCTTGAAGGTTAGCAATAGTGGCGGGGGTTTGAAGTGTCAAGCTTTCCCTTAACTTTGTTGTCTCTTAGGATGGCGAGTCAAAATACCTTTGTGGTCAATTTTCGTCACATCCCTCAATACCTGCGTACAACTCCATGAATCTAGCTACACACTTGTGCATACTGTCCCTGATGTGAACCCATCTTCAAAGAAGTCGTTTTCACGAGTGGATCTTGTCAATGGATGCGTATTGTGTCTTTGATGGCAATGCGGAAGCGATTTCGACGTGAGGTCTTTATGGAGTTGTTGGATTTTTTAGAAAAGGGGGTGAGAAGAGAAGAGATAAGAGGTGTTCTAGTTCAAGGGAGAACAAGAACGAGAAGGACAAGGAAAGGGGAGATGACGCACAACAACAAAAAGGCTGGAATCAATCCGACAACGTTTCATTATATTAAATAATGCGTAACCAAAACAATCATAAGAATCTCCTTTATATAGAGGAGAGCATCAAATAACCCTAGGAGTCTAGAAGGCCCATACAAGAAAGGCCCAAAAGACTTATTCTAAGACTAGAAATACCAAATAATAATAGTTTAACAAGGGAAATACTAAAAATAGTAAACAAAGGATAAATAACATGTCATGCCAAAGACATGCCAAGACAAGGACCGACCATGTCAATGGCACAGCGCTGTCGTGCCAAGGCACGGAACGGCCCGGCGTCACGGGCTGGTGAAACCCGAATCCGGTGCAGGGCGTAACGAGGCTAGCCGTGCGGTACCAAGGGCGTGCGTCGATGCTGGAGATGCACCTTAGGCAGGTGTTAGATTGCCTCCACGAACTGTCGAGTGCGTGTGCCGAGGTTGGAGCTACGTCACCGAGGGTATGCGTCGAGGCTGGATCTGCGGCACCGAGGGCGTGTGCCGAGGCTGATGCCGAGCTGGTGACGGTGACCACACACATGAGCAGAGGCGCGTTCGTGGGTGCGCCGAGACTAGCAAGTGATCGAGCTACTATAGATTGAGTGGCCTCGGATATGTCCCGGGTCTGGCTCTGAGTGACCGGGCCATCCGAACGTAGAGACATAGCAAGCTCCTCTTGCGTGGCATCCATAGTCGGGGTCGTATCACCCTCCCCCCTTGGGTGGGAAACGTCCTCGTTTCCTCATCATAGAAAGCGGGTTCGTAGTAGGGAGAGAGATCAGCGACGTTGACCGTCTAGTGGACCGAATACTTGTAGGGAAGATCAATCCTATAAGTGTTGTCTCCAATACGCTCAAGGACTTGGAAGGGCCCGTCGCCTCTAGGATGTAACTTGGTCTTGCGGGCTTCAGGGAAGCGCTCCTTCTGAAGGTGTAGCCAAACGAGATCGCTGGGCTGAAAAACCAATTAACGATGCCCTTTGTTGTGTTGGGCGGCGTATTGGTCGGCACGACGCTCGAGCTGAATGCAGGTGCACTCATGTAAGCGACGCACAACGTCGGTGCGGTTGGCCACGTCGATGTGCTCGCCTGTCTTCAAGGGATGCGGCACTAAATCCATAGGCGTTTAAGGATTACGCCCATAAACCACCTCAAAAGTTGTCTTCTATGTCGCCGAGTGAAAGGACCTGTTATATGCAAAATCCACAGTAGAAAGTAAATCCTCCCACCGGCGTGGGTTAGATTGAGCATCGTCCGAAGAAGGGTGCCCAAGGTCCGATTGGTCACCTTAGTTTGACCATCGGTTTGGGAGTGGTAAGAAGTGGAAAACAAGAGTTGTGTACCTAACTTCCCCCAAAGTGTTCTCTAAAAGTGTCCACAAAACTTGGTATCCCTATCACTAACAATAGTTTTAGGAATGCCATGTAATTTCTCCACATGATCAAAGAACAAGTTCGCGATGTCAGTCGCGTTGTTGTTCCCTTCACAAGCAATGAAGTGGGCCATTTTCAATAAACGGTCCACAACTACAAAAATATTGTCTTTTTCGCGCCTCGACATGGGAAGTCCCGTCATAAAATCCATGGAAAGATCTTCCCACCGGGCTTCGGGAATGGGTAAAGGCGTGTAAAGACCGTGAGGATGGGATCGAGACTTAGCCGTTTGGCACGGCACACAACCTTTGCAATTTTTGTTCACATCTCGGGCCATGTGTAGCCAAAATCAATATTCATGAAGTGTTGCTAAGGTCTTGGCTATGCCAAAGTGTCCTCGACCATCATGAGCCTCCTTGAGCAACAAGTGCCTAACCGAAGAGGCCGGATTGCAAAGCTTCCCGGCTCGGTATAGATACACATTGGCCTAGAAATAGGACTTGTGGATACGAGTTTGCTCAAGTTTCTCAATGATCGGTTGGAAGAATGTATTTGAGGCATACAACTCCTTGATTAAAGAGAATCCGAGTAGCTTAGATTGAATGTGGATGAGGAGTACATACCGGGGGGAGAGCGCGTCGGCAACGACGTTCTCCTTGCCTTTTTTGTGAGCAATGACGTATGGAAACGTCTCCATGAACTCAACCCATTATGTGTGGCGTCTATTTAGAGTCGTCTGACTTTTTAGGTACGCTAAGGCCGCGTGGTCCGTATGGATTACGAACTCGCTTGGCCAGAGGTAGTGCGACCACATCTTAAGGACTCGAATAAAGAGTGTAAAGCTCTTTATGATAGGTCGGATAGTTTAAGGTAGCCCCTGTAAGCTTATCGCTAAAGTAAGTGATAGGCTTTTGCTATTGAAGAAGTACGCCGCCAATACCATAGTCGGAAGCGTTGCAATCGATCTCGAAGTGCTTGGAAAAGTCCGGCAATTGCAGGACCGGGGCTCGGTATAAAGCATCTTTTATGGCCTCGAAGGCGGCCTCATGATGCGACAACCACTTGATTGTAGTCGCCTTCTTGGTCAAATTGTGGAGCGGCCCGACGATAAAACTGAAGTCCTTGACAAAACGCCTATAAAACCCAGCGAGCCCCAAGAAAGAAAGAACCATCGTAAGGTTGTGGGAGTTGGCCACTCACGGATGGTGATACGCTGTGTTTTGTACAGCGTAACTAGGACTTTTTAGTACATATTTATGTAGTGTTTTAGGCCTATTGTGAGCATTATGGAGCATCAGAGTTGAAGGCCGAAGTTTAGAGTTAGCGACATTTGGAGACGTCGGAGGATTCTGAAGGCCGCGATCGCCGCCGATGCTGAGGGCGGTCGCGGTGGACGTCGTCGAGGAAGACAAGGTCGCCATTTTGAAGACCGCAAGGTATTGAAGGCCGCGATCGCGGCCATGTATGGGTGGCGATCGCGGTTGCCAGAAGTCGCCGATGGGTCGCGGTTTGCAGCCAGGCAGCGATCGCGGCTAGGAAGAGGTGGCGATCTCGGCTCTGTGGATCTGACACGCGTTCATATTTATCCGCTTAGATAAATATTTTATATTTTTATCTTTTTAATTCCGACTTGTTCGAGACTATATTAGGTTATTTTTCAGACCTTATTTTGTATTCTCTTTTAGACCTAATTTCCAGACTTTTGTGTTTTTCTCATGGAGAACTAAACTCCCTAAATTCTATTCGAGTTGAAGCTTTTCAGACTCAAGTTGTTGTGAGATTCGTCTTTACAAGTTTATTTCTATAGGTTATTTCAATTCTCTTGTGCGTAATTATTATTGATTGTATTGATTTCTACTTGATTGATCACCTTGTTGGAATTAATATTATCTATTGCTAGATCTAGGTTTTCTCGTAGCAAAGCCTGATCTTTGTAGCAACTCAATTGGTTTAGGACTCGTTGGACTAGAACAATTGAGAAGAGATTGGAATGCATGTTGATTGTTTGACTCGTTGGAATTCAATTGCATGTATCCTGTTTATCCTTGTTCTTAATGCTAATACCTTATTGTTTATGATCGTTTCATGAATTGTTTGGATGTTAAGTTGCATGTCTCGTTGCCATGTTATAATTCTGATCAGGATAGGAATAACTAAAAGAAATAACTTGTTTGAATCTAGGATCAATAACTTGAGGAAGAAAAGTGGATACTTGAATAGGATTGTTTTTCCCTACTTGATAAAAATCCAATCTTTGCCTTGTTTGATTACTTGCTTTGTTTGTTTCAATTCTTAGTTTCTAGTTTTAATTCCAAAATCCCCCCTTTGTTACTTCTTTGAGTTGATAATAATACTACTTAGAATACAAGTGTCTCTTGGGTTCGACCCCGAGTTACTGACTATACTAGTTTAGTAATTAGGGAATTTTTTTTTGATTTGGCATCAACGATTCTAAGCCAGTCAAATTTTGGCGCCGTTGCCGGGGAAGCACTGCACAGATCAGGTAATCCGACGATGTGTCCCGGATTCTGAGGTACAATCTATTATGTCTTTTTGTCATTCCTATACATGTGGGGGTCATTTTGGGACTAATAAAACTGCTAGGAAGGTCTTAGAAGCTGGTTTTTATTGGCCTCATATTTTTAGGGATGCATTTGCTTTCTGTAAATCATGTGATCGTTGTCAAAGGGTGGGTAATATTTCTAAAAGACATGAGATGCCTCAATCTCGCATGATATTCTGTGAAATTTTTGATGTTTGGGGCATTGATTTTATGGGACCCTTCCCCTCTTCCTATGGGAATCTGTATATTTTACTTGCGGTGGACTATGTTTCCAAGTGGGTGGAAGCAAAGGCCACCAGAACTGATGATTCAAAAGAAGTTGCAGGTTTCCTTAAGGACAACATTTTTTCCAGATTTGGGATTCCAAAAGCTCTAATAAGTGACAGGGGTACTCATTTTTGCAACAAGACTGTGAGCGCTTTATTGAAGAAGTACCATGTCACTCAGAAGATCTCTACAGCCTATCATCCCCAGACCAATGGACAAGCTGAAGTGTCCAACAGGGAGATAAAATCCATCTAGAGAAGACGGTGGCACCTAACAGGAAAGATTGGAGTTTGAGACTCAATGATGCTTTATGGGCCTACCGTACTGCTTACAAGACACCCATTGGGATATCTCCTTTCAGATTGGTTTATGGCAAAGGGTGTCACTTGCCAGTTGAGCTTGTACATAAAGCTTATTGGGCGGTCCAAAAGTGCAACTTCAACATTAAAGAGAATGGAGAGTTCAGGAAATTACAGTTGTAAGAGTTGGAAGAGTTGAGATTGGATGCCTATGATAATGCTGTGAATTACAAGAACAAAACCAAAGCATGGCATGACAAAAACATCCTAAGGAAGGAATTCAAGGTTGGAGACAAGGTCCTTCTATTTCAGTCTCGTCTCACACTCTTCCCAGGCAAACTCCGTTCCAGATGGGCTGGACCGTATACAATTACTCAAGTTTTTCCACATGGGGCTGTGGAATTATTGGATGGGGATTCCCAAAAGGTGTTCAAGGTTAATGGTCAAAGATTAAAGAAATACCATGAGGGAGTCAGCCATGAAGTGCTAGAAGAGATGGGTCATGAGGATCCAATCCCAAATGTCAACTAAAAAAAAAGGCACCAATGTCGAGCCAACGACATTAAACAAAGGCGCTGCTCGGGAGGCAACCCGAGGTAAGTTTTCTTTTTCTTTTTCTATTTTTGTTTTTCTTTAGTTTTCTTTTCAATCTCGTGAGGCTAAAATGCAGGTACTAGGTTCGAAAGAACATTACTAAAAACAAACCGTGATCCTTCCTTCAACAGGGCGATTGCGGGGCGTTTTTCGGAAAAGAAAGGAATTGACGGCACCTTGCGCAGGCCGCGATCGCGGCCCTCACAAGGCCGCGATCGCGGCCCATGAGATATAAAAATAAAAAATAAAATAAAATTAATTAACACGAGGCAGTGGGGCCACTCCCACCGCCGGCCCCACTCCTCTTCATTTCGCTTCTCCTTCTCCTTCCTCCTCTATTCTTCATTCTTCTTCACCCTCCATCAAACCTCCATTAAAACCCTCTTCAAGCTCTCATACCCTCCTCAAAAATTTCTTCCAAACTCAAAACAAAACTCGGATCTACAATCCTCATTCCGTCCTCAATCCAAATCCGTTCACAAAATTTCTTTTACCTCTTTAT
This sequence comes from Fallopia convolvulus, assembly GCA_964016875.1. Classification (NCBI taxonomy): domain Eukaryota; kingdom Viridiplantae; phylum Streptophyta; class Magnoliopsida; order Caryophyllales; family Polygonaceae; genus Fallopia; species Fallopia convolvulus. The sequence continues at coordinate 7,590,343 of OZ024732.1, forward strand.
TTCTTCCCAAAAATCAAATCTACAAAAAAATCCCAAAATTTCCCCCACACCTTTCAAATCTAGCATATACAACCATCTTAGCCCATTGACGGGTCGGTGAAGGCGTACCAAGGAAGCGACCGCGGTTCGGAGTAACGACGAAGTCAAATATCGCTGATCGCCACCAGCCGCGATCGCTGCCTCTGTTCAACCGCGATCGCGGCCTTGCCAGAAACCGCGAGCGCTGCCCCATCTGCTCGGCGATCACGACCCACCAACAGAATCGAATTTTCCAGCTTCTGTAAGTTGTTTATTCGCCTACACTATTGATCTGATTAGCTGCATTTATTAGATGGAGTATCCTGTTCAGAAGCTAACTCCTGCTCAGAAGAAAAAATGGAATTCTCTGGCTAAGAGGAAATTCACCAGTACTAAATTCTTTGATGTTGAGATGCTTGGTACACTAGGCATGTATAACTGTACTAGTGGATTTCTGATGAATGGTGGATTAGGGGGTTTTATTGAGCTGAATGTCCCTACTTATAGGAACATATTGCTAGAGTTTCTGTCTACATTTCAGGAGGATGAGGGTTTGTTCAGATTTAACATTCTGGATGAGCCGTATTATATAGACAGAGAGGGGTTGAGAGGTGTGTTTGGGATTACTGGTGTCCCTACTGAGAATTGGAAGGCAGTTAATAGAGAGGCAGGCCTTAATGATTTCTGGGAGGCAATTACGGGTTTTGGGTTTTCGCCTAAGAGAGGAGAGTATAACTACTGCATTACCCACCCCTGTATTAGATTGTGTCATAAGGTGCTGTCTATGTGTTTTCTGGGGCAAGGGGAGGTCAACAAGGCATCTCGATTTGACTTGAGCATGATCTGGTGTTTGATGCCTATGAAGGATACAGTTCCTGATTGGGTTGAGTTATTTATCGGGAGTATTAAGAAGATCCTGAAGAAGGATACAGGCAAGAGTGCTATAGGTGGCATGATTACTCTGATTGCCAGAGAGTTTGTGGGTGAGGAGCGATTTGGACGGCCTGATAGTGTAGAGTTTAAGTTTAGTGAAAATCAGCTGAAGAGGGCGCATTGTTTGAAGGGATCAGCTGAGCAGGGTTATATCTGGACCATAGGTCATCCAGCTCAGGATTATTTGCGTCTTCCTAGAGTCATGCCTACCGGCCCTGCCTTAACTTATCTGTACATCGCATCTGATTTTGGCGGTGGGGGTGGGGTTCAGCAGGAGGAGCCTGCAGCTGATGTAGAGATGGAGGATCAGGAGGAACATGATGGTCATGATGATGATGATGGTGATGACGGAGACGATGGAGGAGATGATAGAGATGGTGGTGCTGGTTTTGTGCCTGGAGGTGGTGTTGGTACATCATCTGCTGGATGGGGTGGCAGTTTTAGTACAGCACCGTCGAGTACATCGAGTTGGGCACCAGTAGGATATACTGGCTATGGTGACGGTGGAGCTGCTGCTTACATAGGTGGTTATGGAGGATATGGAGATACTTCTGCATGGGACGCTGCTGCAAGTAGAGCTGGCTGGAGTGGACATTCTGATTCAGATTGGCAGAACCGGATGCTATGGGAGATGGGACGACTTACTGTGTCCCAGAATGAGATAGTGTCAGTTCAGAGAGATATTGTTGCACAGCAGAGAGAGTTAGCAGCTCAGCAGAGTGCTATTGCATCCACAGTTCAGGACATGCAGCGGATGCAGGGGCAACACCATGAGTTTTTCAGTCATATGTGGCCAGGTTTTCCTGATTGGTCACAGTATCAGCAGCCACCAGGTTCCCCACAATGAGTGTTCTGATTTCCCTTTTCCTTTATTTTTATCTGATTTGTCTTTATTTCATTGAGGGCAATGAAAGGTTTAAGTATGGGGGAGGGCGTACTCACTGTTGTATATATGTACACATGCATTTCAGTTTTTGCATTCCAGATTAAGAAAAAAAAAATAATAAAAAAATAAAAAATAAAAAAAGGCATAAAAATCCTGGGATGAGCTGAAAACCCGAAAGGGCGACTCAGGTAATAAGCAGGTAACCCGGACGAGCATTAGGCTAGGGTAATAAGAGGTTAATGAGAGATGTGAGTATTTGTGAACACACCTAAAGAAAAATGAAAAGAGTGATTAGGTGAAAACCCGAAAGGGCGCCTAAGTAGAATGAGTGGTAAAATCAGAGCGTTTAGGATTCATATTCTACTTTGGGGTTTGGGGACTACATTTTAGACGTCGGGTAGATCCTAGGTTGCTCTACACTTTTTGGAGCTCGAGTGTTATATTTTGTATCTGTGAGGTGTGTGATTTCAGCTTTCATGTTTTAGCTCATTATTTCTCTACATGGGTTCGGGTTGTGAGATTATTTTGAGTGCTTTTTAGTTTTAGATCATTTTCTCCCATTGCTGTCTGTAGACCTTTGTTAATTTGTCATTTTTTATTTTATTTTTGAGCGTACTCGAGGACGAGCAAGGTCTAAGTATTGGGGAATTTGATACGCTGTGTTTGGTACAGCGTAACTAGGACTTTTTAGTACATATTTATGTAGTGTTTTAGGCCTATTGTGAGCATTATGGAGCATTAGAATTGAAGGCCGAAGTTTAGAGTTAGCGACATTTGGAGACTTCGGAGGATTCTGAAGGCCGCGATCGCCGCCGATGCTGAGGGCGGTCGCGGTGGACGTCGTCGAGGAAGACAAGGTCGCCATTTTGAGGACCGCAAGGTATTGAAGGCCGCGATCGCGGCCATGTATGGGTGGCGATCGCGGTTGCCAGAAGTCGCCGATGGGTCGCGGTTTGCAACCAGGCAGCGATCGCGGCTAGGAAGAGGTGGCGATCGCGGCTCTGTGGATCTGACACGTGTTCATAATTATCCGCTTAGTTTAATATTTTATATTTTTATCTTTTTAATTCCGACTTGTTCGAGACTATATTAGGTTATTTTTGAGACCTTATTTTGTATTCTCTTTTAGACCTAATTTCCAGACTTTTGTGTTTTTCTCATGGAGAACTAAACTCCCTAAATTCTATTCGAGTTGAAGCTTTTCAGACTCAAGTTGTTGTGAGATTCGTCTTTACAAGTTTATTTCTATAGGTTATTTCAATTCTCTTGTGCGTAATTATTATTGATTGTATTGATTTCTACTTGATTGATCACCTTGTTGGAATTAATATTATCTATTGCTAGATCTAGGTTTTCTTGTAGCAAAGTCTGATCTTTGTAGCAACTCAATTGGTTTAGGACTCGTTGGACTACAACAATTGAGAAGAGATTTGAATGCATGTTGATTGTTTGACTCGTTGGAATTCAATTGCATGTATCTTGTTTATCCTTGTTCTTAATGCTAATATCCTTATTGTTTATGATCGTTTCATGAATTGTTTGGATGTTAAGTTGCATGTCTCGTTGCCATGTTATAATTCTGATCAGGATAGGAATAACTAAAAGAAATAACTTGTTTGAATCTAGGATCAATAACTTGAGGAAGAAAAGTGGATACTTGAATAGGATTGTTTTTCCCTACTTGATAAAAATCCAATCTTTACCTTGTTTGATTACTTGCTTTGTTTGTTTCAATTCTTAGTTTCTAGTTTTAATTCCAAAATCCCCCCTTTGTTACTTCTTTGAGTTGATAATACTACTACTTAGAATACAAGTGTCTCTTGGGTTCGACCCCGACTTACTGACTATACTAGTTTAGTAATTACGGAATTATTTTTGATTTGGCATCAACGATTCTAAGCCAGTCAGATGGCCCAGATTTTGTCAGAATCCACTCGTAGGCCATCCTTGTATACGACGAAGCCAAGAAAATTCATCATATCTAAGCAAAACACACACTTATCCATGTTTACATACAAAGAAAGTTCGTGGAGGCAATCTAACACCTGCCTAAGGTGCCTCGCGTGAGAATCCAAAGTCTTAGAAAAAATTAAAATATTGTCAAAATACACGAAGGCGAAACGACCCAAAAACTTCCTAAGTACAAAGTTCATTAGTCTCATAAAAGCAGAAGGAGCGTTCGTGAGGCCGAAGGGCATCACAAGCCACTCATAAGGACCATGCTTGGTCTTAAAAGCCATCTTCCACTCATCCCCTTCTTGCATCCTTATTTGATGGTATCCTCTCCTTAAATCTATCTTTGAAAACAGCACGACACCATGGAGCTCATCTGGCATGTCGTCCAATCGGGGAGTATGGTGGCGGTATTTCACGGTAATTTAGTTGATGGCACGACAATCCACGAACATCCTCCAAGAACCGTCCTTCTTTGGCACTAGAATGACCAAAACCGCACACGGGCTATGGGGCTCTCGAACAAACCCCTTATCCAACAAAGATTGGACTTGGCATTGTAGTTCTTGAGTCTCCTTAGGAGATGCCCTATATGCAGCCCGGTACGGTAAAGATGCGCCGGGAACAAAATCAATCTGATGCTTGATTCCCTGAATGGGCGGTAACCCATCGCGAAGCTCATCGGGTATGATATCCGCATACTCCTGCAAAAGAGAGGAGATAGACTTAGGTAGAGGGTGTTCCTTATCAGTAATAATAGAAAATAATGGACATAAAAGGAAACAAGTGTTACTCCCCTGAAGTGACTTAGTCACGGCGCGACGGCAGCAAGCATTAGACGCTCCGGGCACGTGCCAAGTAATGGTGGCTCGTCGTCCTATTTGATCCTTTAACTTTTAGAGGCCCTTGTTTGACCATATATAGAGAACTGTAAATGGGACCCTTTGGAAGGAAAAACGTCCCTAAAAGTGTCCGAAATTGGCGTATGGCCCCAAATCTCCAAAGATGCGTCGCTACGCGTTGCCCAATCAGTATTAGTGGGCGTTCTTCGACTTGTGGGCACTTTTTCTGGGCGTTCTTTCTTCAAACCTGTCTTATATGTAGAAGGCACCCCAGAGGCGTCAAAAACACCCGTGGCAGCCCCTGGATTGCGCCGTGGCCCGGAGACACCGATTCAGCGCCGCTGCGGCCCTATTTCGCACTGTTGTGCAGCGTCCTACTCGATTTCGGCACTTCCACTGGGAGTTCTTCATGCCTAACTTTAGCGGGGCCAGAAAAGTACCCTTTTGAGCTAAGAACACCACTGGAATGTGGCAGGGGCCCAGATTTGGCCGTTTGGCCTTGATTCAGCGCGTGACTCGATTCCCTAGCTTTTGAACGTTGACTTTCGGCCTCATCCTATAGAGCTTCACTAGGAGACATTGGTAAGAGGGTCATGCGCTTACCTTGGAAATTGAACTTGTATGTATTCAAAAATCCATCGTGAAGCACGCGACGATCGTATTGCCATGGGCTCCCCAACAAGATATGTGTGGCGTCCATGGGTGTGACATCAAAGAGAAGGGTATCACAGTATAAACCAATTGAAAAGTGAGAGATACTTGCCTTGTAACCCAGTCGCCGCCGTCGGAAGAAATCCATTGAATCTTGAAAGGCGTTGGGTGCTCGGAAGTTGGCAACTTGAAGTGATCTACCACCTTGGAAGAGAGGAAGTTGCTACAACTCCCGGAGTCAATGATGACACTTAAGGACATGTCATGAACCAAACAATGGGTGTGAAAAACTTGCTCCCTTTGGTCATGTTTGACCGCCTCTTTAATGCTCAAAGCGCGCCGATTTACCAAAAGAAGTTTGGAAGCACTATCCGATTCGATCGGCAGGCAATAAAGCTCGCCACCCTCATCATTATAGGCCTCCACCAACTGAGGTTCATCCTCATCAAGACTCTCATAAGCATCAATTTGGGATGAAAAGAGAACCTTCTTAGCATTGGGGTAATCACGCATGAAATGACCCCGCCCGCCACATTTATAACACTCGATGTCTCGAGTGCGACTTTGTGGGGTAGGGGCTGATTTTTCATGCTGTGTACCAGCTGAAGGCCCCTTGAATTCTGTCTTGGTACCTACCTTAGAATGAGACACACTAGAAGAATAATTAGTACCCAAACTGGAGGGACAAGAGTTAGGAACATACCTTTGGGAGTGCCATTGAGATTTTGCCCTTGTTGCTTGATTGTGGAGCTCCATAGCCGTATGGACAAGTTGATTAAGATTCTTAATGTGCAATACCACCATCTTGTCATGGATTCTTTGGTGTAAACCTGCCATAAAGCGACATTTCAAGGCGCCAAGGGAAGCACTCACGCCCGCCTTAAAGAACAAATCTTCAAGGTGAGCAAAGAAAGCTTCGGGAGTCATAGAACCTTGGCGAGCATTTTGGACCTCCATTCACTTGGTTTTCCCTATAATCTTGCAGAATATACTTCCGCTTCATTATATAAACCATTTGATGCCACTTGGTGATGGCGGCCTTTCCTTGACGAGCACGCTCGTCCTCAAGGCGATTCCACCACCACCGAGCTGCACCTTGGAAGTGAAGCGAAACTACTTCCACCTTCTCGTGCTCCTCATACTTGCAATGCCTTAGCACATGTTCGGTACCTTGCAACCAAGTGATAAAAAGATCAGGATCGTAATGACCAAAAAAGGGTTTGAACTTTACCTTAACGTCACGACGAGATACGTTCGTCGCGCGTTCATTGTCGTTGTGACCAATGGCACGGTTGGGGGTGCGATTTTGTTGGCGCCGGCCTCGAGGTGGCCCTCGGCCATATCCATCATCATCATCATCATCATGATCGCCGCCACCTCCTCCATTGTGCCTCGGTCGGCGGTTGTCATCTCGGTTTGGATCATGGCGTCGACCTCCATTGCGCTAGTTCTGGTCGCGGCCACGGTTTTAACACCGATCATACTCCGCGTGGTTCGCAACCAAATGAGGAGGTGGAATCCAATCCCTATCCCGAGAAGGCCATTCTTCCAAATCTTGCAAAGGCGGGTGGTCGTAATCGTCGTCATCGGATTCCTATTGAACTCCCCAAAGGGGTCCTCGGGATCGGAGTAGATAGGAGTGATAGGGGATCTATGCTTTTGGAAAGTGTCAACATCAAATTCATCGGCATTGTAAGCGTCGGATTTATGCTTAGGAGTCGATGTGATTGCCTTCTTCTTCTTTTGTTGACGCCTAATCTCAGCCGAGTCATAGGCATCATCATCATCATCATAAACATCATGCACCTATACTTGGCCCTTTCCTTTCTCTTGCGCCATTGCACGTGTGCCATCTGGCGCGACCACGTTTGGGAGGACGGGCGCGCCTTGGGTAAGCGGTTGGGGACTGGGGTTACAAGAGCCACTCAACGCGTCATGAATGGACTGTGTGCGGACCATGAACTCTTGGAACATGCGCTCCAAGGCATCAATCCTTGCATCGCTAGATCCGACCCCCAGTGTTGGTAGAAGAGCCGATTGGCGCGCCACGGAAAGATGTTGTCGAGCATTAGGATCTTCGTTGTTGTTATTCTCTGATCCATCACCTAATTCAACCATTGAAAGTACAAGTCAAATGTTCACAGAAAAAGCAAAATAAGGCGTCGAGATATAATAAGATTCACCGACTCGAGTACTCTAATGTGCACAACACAAGAGGCTTAAGGGTAAGGGTGGCTAAGGATCTCGACTTAGACAAATGCACGGTTGAAAGTAAACAATAAATGCAAGCAATGAACAATAAAAGAGGGAGTGGTTGGCCTAAGGTAGACATCCCACAAGTATGCAAGAGATAGAAAGAAAGTATAAAGGATATCTCGTCCAAGAGGAAGGTCGAGATTTATGCAATGTATGATTTGATTGTGTCTTAACAACATATGATTGTGTCTTACAAAGAAAGAAAGGGAGCTAAGAGAGGCATGTGATTGATTGTCAATCAAGGATTGTTTCCAAATTGTAAAAGGAAAGAAGCAAGAGAGATGGAAGGAGATATTGTAGGAGATACTTACCTTATTTTGGCTTGTGTATCTCCTATGAGATCTTTTTTTAAAATAAAATCTTGACTTCCAAATCTGATTTGATTATGCTCTCTCTATTCTTCTTTTTTTAAGCAAAAATATCTTGTGGATTTTATCCTCCAAGAAACTTAAAAAGGAAAGCAAATCCCCCGAAATTCGCCAAAATGGACTAGAATGGATTTTAACCTCTTCTAGTGTTCTTGTGTATGGAAAGAATTTTATTCTCTTCCACCAATGGCCGAATTTGAAGGATTGATGATAAAGCTTTTGGATCTTGAACAACAAGAATGAGTTTATGGACAAAACTCACACTAATTGCCACAAATCACCACACAAATGAAAAGGTCGAGTAAGGTAAAGGCTGTTTTTTTGACGATTTTTTTAAGAAAAAAAAAACAAAAAAATTGGTAAACCTAGATGAATGATGGTAGGAAGATGGAACTATGGTGAAAAATTGACCAAAAACGTGGAGAAAAGAGAAAAAAATTCGTGCACAAAGACCAAGGGGGTACGAATGAGACTTACGCAATCCGTAGGCTCTGATGTCAGTTAATGTGAACCCGTCTTCAAAGAAGTCGGATTCACGAGTGGATCTTGTCAATGGATGCGTATTTTGTCTTTGATGGCAATGCGAAAGTTGGAGTTGTTGGATTTGTTAGAAAAAGGGGTGAGAAGAGCAGATTAAGAGGTTTTCTAGTTCAAGGGAGAATAAGAATGAGAAGGACAAGGAAAGGGGAGATGACGCACAACAACGAGAAGGTTGGAATCAATCCGACAGCGTTTTGTTATATTAAATCATGCGTCACCAAAACAAGCATAAGCATCCATCTCCTTTATATAGAGGAAAGCATCACATAACCCCATGAGTCTAGAAGGCCCATACAAGAAAGGCCCAAAAGACTTATTCTAAGACTAGAAATACCAAATAATAATCATAATAGTCTAACAAGGGAAATACTAAAAATAGTAAACTAAGGAAAAGTGACATGTCTGATAGCTTGCATTTAGGTAGTGTTTAGGATGCATATTTATATTTATTTGGCATGGTTTTAGTTTAGTTTAGTCTAGTTCTTAGGTTCTTAGGTTTTCTAGGAAATTCGGGTTTTGCGCTTGTTTTGTTCGGTTTTGCAGATCTTTAGGTAAACAAGCGTGGACTGGATGGATCTTAGGGGACTATGGTGGAGTTTGAGGAAGCTTAGAGTGATACAAGTGAATATTGGAAGAACCAAGTCCCAAGAGCTTGTGTGAAAAGAACGCTTAAACCCGGGCTATGCATTGGAGTTCTTGTTTCGACACCTCTATCTTGCAATGCTTGGTTTGAGAGCTACAGTGGTCGGATGAAGCTGAACTTGCTATCAGTGGAAAACTAACTCGAAGAGATACAACTCAGATTTTTACTCCGAGTTCAAATTTCAACTCGAAAGGGGTAAAAACAGCATCTAAAGTGAAGCTTAAATGCTGAGCCGAGAAATGCCGCGGGCTGAGAGTGCACGGTGCGCTGCCACGCCACCCAAGTAGGAGACCACGCCCTATGTTTCTATGCGGAGAAGTTGGGCCGCATGTTTTGGTCTTCGAGATGGGTTTAATTTAGGTCTTGACCGACATGTTTTAATGTATTTCGGGATTTATGGGTCTTTGGATATCTTGGGTTATTTAAACCTTGTTTTTAGTTTCTCTTTCATAACTCTTGGAACATAATTTTGGAGGCTAGTGTTTTCTCTCTAAAGGAGCAAACTTTGAGCCTCTTGTAAGTTTTTCTTAACTTAATTATGCATTGATAAATTCCATTGTGTTTGGCTAGTTATTGAAATCATGATTTGCATATTGTTGTGAGGTTTGATTGATTCTCAACAAACTTGAATAGAGTTTATTCCCTGTGCTTAATTGAATCTAAACTAGGGTTTTGTTAGATTAGCTACCTAATTGAATTTCTAGTTATAACTGAATCTTATTAATTACCGGTCGGAGTTAATTTGATAACAGTATACTTTAATCAATTTAGTACCGGTTGGACTAGTTGGTTAAAGAAGGGAATAAATTCACAAGTCACTTAGATGTCTGGTTGTTCTAAGTGTTTGTTTCTATTGATAACTTGAATCATTATGCTATTGTCTAATTGAATCTAAAAGGTCTTTTAGGTTGTTAGATAATTAGGGTTGTTAGACTGGTAGTTCTATCAACTAAATTTGAAGTTCGGGTCATAATCCTTAGCAGGGTCATAATCTACAATAGATTATTCAAGTTAGAAAAGAACCAAGAGAATCAATGATCAACAAAGCAATGTCATGATGGATTTAACTAGTTGGAACACATTTGTCTCTCATATATTACAATCATATTTGCATTCATACTATTATTTTGCATAGTAGTTTAGAATTTTCATTATAAAACTCCCTTTTTGGTTACTTGGCATCTAAGTAACAACATAAATACACGAGTCTCTATGGGATCGACCCTTACTTACCATTCTACTCAGTTTGGATAAGTTAGGATTCTTTGATAGGTAAACAACTGAAAAATACCTCATCAATGTCATGCCAAAGACATGCCAAGACAAGGATCGTCCATGTTAATGGCACGGCGATGTCGTGCCAAGGCATGAAACGACGCGGCGTCACGGGCTGGTGAAAGCCGAACTCCGGTGCGGGGCGTACCGAGGCTAGCCGTGCGGTACCGAGGGCGTGCATCGATGTTGGAGATGCGGTGTCGAGGGCTTGCACCGAGGTTGGTGCTGTGGCGCCGAGGGCATGCGTTGAGGTTGGATCTGCGGCACCAAGGGCATGCGCCGAGGCTAGTGCCGAGCTGGTGACGGTGACCACACATATGAGCAGGGGTGCGTCTGTGGGTGCGCCGAGACTAGCAAGTGACCGAGCCACTATAGACTGAGTGGCCTCCGATATGGCTCGAGTCTGGCTCCGAGCGACTGGGCCATCGGAACGTAGAGACATATCAAGCTCTTCTTGCGTGGCATCCATAGTCGGGTCGAATCAGTCCCCCTTCTTCATCTTTAGAGTGAAGAGACTATCGAGGGAAGCCAAGTCTCTACTTTTAGCTAAGAAGTATGTCACAAACTCCCTCGCTAATTTGTCTTGTAAATGAACTGAATTCGTTTGAAAAGAGTGGAACCATTTGATGGTTGAGCGCACAAGGCTACCTAGAAACATTTTACACATTCGCAAGTCATTTGACACCCAAAGTTCCATTTTATGCGTGTAGGTGACTATATGGTTTACCGGTCCACTCTTCCCATATCATAAATGCCGAAGCTTGGTATCGAGAACCTGGGCAAAGGATCATGTTGGCGGGTTGCCCGTCTAAAAGGAAATGAAGCCAGAAGTGCTAATTTTTGCTCGACGTTCACTTGCGCCGTAACTAAAGCTTCCCCGCACTCACCCAAAATCCGTCGTAAGCGCTCCTCTGTGATGTCGTTCCCTCTGGCCGGACTAGGGTGTCGTCTTCTTCTTCGAGGATTCTCGTGATCTTTGGCATGGTCGAATGAGACGCTGATACGAGTCCGGTGTGGATCCATATTGAGCCCTTGTTGGTCAAGGGTTTTGAGTCGTTACCGATGTGGCACACAACTCGAGAAAGATACGCTAGAGAGAAAAGGCAAACTAGGGCAAACTAATATTTTCATTAGTTACTCTTGCAAGATAAGAAGGGATTATTTAAACCTAAGCCCTACGGTTCAAAAAAGGCGTCTCGGGAAAGAACCGTAAAGAAAACCCGAGAAGAGAGATAAATCTCTAGTTTATAAAAATTACAACTTAAATAAATAATTCAAGACAACAATTATTAGTCTTCATATCGTCTTGGTCGACGGCGATCTCTTGTTGGCCTCTTGTTGGCCTCGTATTAGTAATTTGAGGCGTATCAGACGCTCTCAGTTTTTGGGATTCGAACAAAATTCGGGCCTCTCATATACTTGAATACGGGATTTTTAAGCAATTTTTTTCCTAAACATCTTGAGAATATCTTCTAGATTCGTGCAACTCCAATTCTACAGAAAAAGTGAATTGAGTCACCGAAGATTACAATACTTGAGCAAAAAATATTCTTGCTAGTGAACATTAAGATCGGAAAAGCAACCAACTTATCAATTAACGATTTTTGGTGTAATTTTTTAGGTTTAGAGTACCAAAGATACGTAATCCTATGAACACATACATTTTGCAATTTACTCTGATGTTTCCAAGTTAAATGACACATTGACACACAAGATTCTTTTGGATTCATAATCTTCAAACTAGAAGAGGTTAAAAGCTGAGTCACTAGCATTTAGAAGTTGGGAGCTTAGGTTTGAGGAAAATTAAAGGGAAATTCCGTTTGGTATTCCTAAGGTTTTTGCTTTTCCGGTTTGTGCCCTGAAAAAAAGAAGTTATTCCGGAATATGCCCTTGAACTTTTATAAGAGTTTGTCCCATGCCCTTAATTAGATTTATGTTTGATTTTCCGTCCATTTGAGTCACTGTGTTGTTTCCGTTCATTGTGAGAATCTGAAGAATCACTCTCGAATCGCCTTCATCGAGCAAAAGGAATTAGGCAAAGGCAACCCCCAACCTCTCTGCTTTTGTTATTTTTCTTCATCAATTGGCTGCTTCTAGCCAATTTAAAGACATAAGGCAAGACCATTCATTGTGGAGGTTTGACGCCATTGTTCGACTCCATTGTTTGAAATCTGGAATGACAATTTGAAGATATGAAACTTGTTTGAAAACAAGCAGAGAAAAAATAATCCGTCATTATTCGACTCTGTTGTTCGACTCCTCCCTGGCCATCGTCATCCTCCCATGCCTAGTTTTTCTCCTCCTCTTCCTCCTGATTTACACCATCAACAAGAATTTCTAATCGATCGATTTAAAACACAATCTTGCAAGAGAAGATTTAGCAAGCAGAAATTGTTATTGGAGAGGTTAAGCTTGCAAATCGAAGCTGGATTGATGAAATTAGGGTTTTGGGGAACTTCATCAAGTAATAGAGAGCTCAAATTGATGATTTCCAGCCTCTTTGTTTGCTCATCTTCTTCACCACTTGAACTGGAAATTAAAGAATTGATCTTTTGATGACGGAAATGAGGATTCAATTTATTGAGTTTTCTTGAGTTTACTTCTACTATGGGTTGTCATGGACGGATGTAATTGATAAAGAGAATCAAATCTCCTAATTAGTCAAAGTTGTTAGCTAATTTCTAGATGGTTCAAGTATACAATTATATATTAATTTATGTAGTTATCTAGTTGTTAGCTAAAATATCTCTCACTTAAGAAGATTTCTCTGTGGCAGATATATATATCATTCCTGCTATAAGTGTATTTAAATCTCCAGTTCAAAAATTTTCAGTAATTAGGGTTGATGATAAGGAAGGTGACGTTTACTGACTGAATTTTAAGAAAAATTAAAATTAAGGGCACGAGACAAACTTGTAAAAGTTCAGGGGCATATTCCGGAATAATTTTTTTTTAGGGCACTAATCGGAAAAGCGAAAACCCTAAGGGTATCAAACGGAAATTCCCAAAATTAAAATTGAAGGGGATAGTTTTATTGCTATTAACTCACTCAAAGTATTTATTTTTGCTCGTAGGATATCAAGATCATAACTCAAATCTCTTTTTTATTGGCAATCCTAAAACAATATGCATTCTAAGTTGACAAAACAACATATAAGAGGGGAGTTCGGGTGAGAATAATGATTATAGTGAGAAATGAGAACAAATTTAGAGCGTTAGATCAAAAGAATGTACGGATGAGATTAGATCAAAGAACATGCTTATTCATTAATAAATGGCACGGAATGTAATTATTTTAAAAAAAATCAGAGTGTTCCAAAAATACCCTTTCTTATCCCCAAATTTTTCTCCCTTTCAAACAACCCTAGGAAGGAACAACGAGAGAATCAGAACGGAGCGACGGACGGTGCGCATATCTTCTCCGCCTCATCAAAATGTACAATTTCTTCTCCAAATTTGATCGGTTTGAACTCGTACTTCTCAATTGAATTTTGTTTCTACAAATTCGTTAAATTTGATCGGTTTGAACTCGTATGAGTCGTATCTTCTCTACCTCATCAAAATCTACAAATTCGCCTTCAAAATTACATCGTCAGAGTTGTAAATGGTAAGGCCCCTCTATTCTGAGTTCTACGTTTGTTGTAATATTGTCATGAGATGATATTCTTAATGTTGTTGGATAATTTTACTTGGTAGAATTAGAATGAGTTTAGACAATATTGTTCGATGTTCTTTTTCTTACAAATGAGTGGGTTCGATCTTCGATCTCTAATGTCTGTTCGTAGTCTATTGATGTCCTTAGTTGGGCTAGTACTCTATGTTGAACTGTTGATCGATAATTATGTCTGGCTCATGAGTTCATCCTACAACCTGGTTTGATCGTTGTCTTTGGTCCCATTAATTCTGGTTATTGCAGGTGTATCCAATAGGATACTATGGTCCTCCAACATGGTTTGATCTTGAAACCTGCCTTTTATGTGTGTACTTTTAGGTGGAGTTTAAGCCCTACTAACAAGAGAATGTGGTGGATAGTTAGCATATCGAGTTCCTTCGCCTTGAATTATGCTAGAATTTGATTTGAAATGACCTTTTCATTCTCCAATAGACTTGCTTACATTAGAGATGTCGGGCTGTATTTGATTGCTTTAGACTGCAACAGAAATGGCAAAAGCTAGCAGGGAAGGAGTTACTGATTTATATTGAACAATATAAATGCCTTCTTCATGGGGACCAATCTGAAGACATGTCTACTTTCTTTGCCATCACCTTGTAAATATGTAAGATATATAAATCCATGTACACTATTTATGTAAGACAAAAGATTGAATCTCTTAACACACACAAACTTTTCCTAACAAACTTTCTTTGTTATATTTGATTAATGTATGTGGATATGGATGTGTGTTCAAATTTAATAGCCTATTAGCTCAAATGGTAGAGCAATGTGCATGTGCACATAGATGTGGGTTCAAATCTCACATAGGTTAATTCTATAAACGCTTTATATACTTTGGTTCATTATAACTCTTCTTTCGGTTCATGATTTTATAAGCTCGGGTTCATAATAGTTAATCTTACAGTTCATGTCTTTTGGGTTCATGACATTTGTTCTTTTGGTTCATAGTAAATTAAAGTTTGGTTCATAATAGTTCATCTTACAGTTCATGTCTTTTAAGTCATACATACTAGTTGTAATTTTGGTTCATGCTATTTGTTTTTTGGTTCAAAGTACATTAAAGTTTGGTTCATGAGTTTTTAAGTTTCAATTTATACTTGTAGGTTGATTGAATACTACCTATGATTTTAAATTACATTGTTATTACAATAGTTAACTAGAAGCAGTGAAAAACACTACAGGTGCTACGCAATGGAAAGGGTCCATTTTGAGAAAACAATGTAAAAGATTGATCCTTGATTACTTGCACGGTTCATAGAATTAATTACACGGTTAATAGTGTTCGAAATGAAGGTTCATAGTGTTCGACATAAAGGTTCATATTGTTCAACATGAAGGTTCATAGTGTTCAACATGAAGGTTCATGATTTTAAATAATCAGTTCATTTAACATAAAATGCATAAAAATTTGTAAGGAAAGCATTCAACTCATTGGGTTCAATGTGAAGTAAAAAACAACCTTAAAAAAATTACAATGTAGTAAAGTGATTTGTCAAACACAAAGTAACATAAACATAGACAACTTAATCCCCAAAACACATAACAACTACTAAAAAGACAAACAGAGTATTGGAACTTCAATGTTCAATCTTTAGAATGAAATAAGAACAATCTTGTGATAAGTGAATAATGTAGGTGTCACTAGCTTCATCATGATCATCCAATGGAACTCCATCAACATTCTCATCATTATCAAGACCCTTTAATGAAACTCCATCAATACTAGCATCATTATCCGAATGAGACAAGTTAGGATGATTGGAGCTTGATGAACAACCTACAATAAAAAAAGGAAAAAATTAAGCTAATTTATAAGCAACATGGAACACATAATGGACAATAAAAATGTGAAAAAAACGTTTTTCATTGGTTCACAAATATTGTCATTACGGTTCATAATATTACCCTATAAGGTTCATTGTAAATCACAACGCGGTTCATGTAAATAAAAATAGTATTTGACATAAATTGTATCAAATTTGGTAATTTTTGGTGGATTTGGAAACCAAATGACCAGTATCTATTAGTTTACTTAAAATGTTAGGATGACCGGAGCTTGATGAACCCCATCAACACTAACATCATTATCAAGACCCTTCAATTGAACCACATCAATAATATCATCATTATCCAAATTAGGTTGACCGGAGCTTGATGAACGACCTACAATAAAAAGGGAGAAAAAGAAGAGATCTAGAAAAAATGTTCAAAATACCGTTTTTCAATTGGTTCACAAATATTGTCATTTTGGTTGATAATATTAAATGGGAAGGTTCACTGAAAATAACAATGTGGTTCATATAAAAAAAACAATACGAATTTTAAGTGATCGATCTAACAAAGGTCACAAAAATACTAAATGCTTGTTCAAAACAATATCCTCCTAATCAATGTGGGATAACTAGGCATAAACATATACACAAAAGCATCATATTCAACAAAGCATACTAAGCATCATATGCAAACATTCATTTTATCCACAAGGGGGAATTTGAACATTAAAACATCATCAATACATGAAAAGGTTTTGCAATTTGTCTACATTATCTTCATATTCACTAATTAGGACAGTAAAAACAATATTCAAAGTCATTTTAACAAAACATGTTCATTGAGACATTTTATCAAACACTTTGTGTGCAATCAAATAAGCATACAAATTTAGATTCTAGTTTCTATAAAATTTTGTTTCCAATCCCAAAATCAAGAGTACAACACATTTCTTCATGTTCTCAAGCAACAAAGAACCATAAAACAACAACAAATTTAGGAATTATTTGAGAGCAACAAATCATCCACCAAACTAAACTCTTCTTAAGTATTCTTTATAACCACTTACCTAAATTCATTGTGTCTTCAAGTTGGAGTAAGACTATGTATCGATCGAGATCGAAAAGGAGATTGAGATCGAAAGGGGGGTCGAGATTAAGACTAGGGATCTCGTATGTCGTCGTTGTTGTTCATCACGTCGTCGTTGCCATTGTTCACGTAGAGAGGGAGGAGCAATTTAGGGCTGAAAAGTAAAATTAAAAATAGAAGAATAATAAAATGACAAAAGTGCCCTTCCAGCTTTAAAAAAAAGGAGTGTGAGTGTGGATAGCAGCCTATCTGGACCCTTAATCTCATAAAATCAACGGATGAGAGTTGTTCTCATTTCTTAGGATAAGAATTGTTCTCATTTGATCCCCAATCTAACATATAATTGCATTTTTAAGCCACACTTTCTTTGAAACAAATCTAAAACTATTAAGAGCATTCGCAAGGATGCTAAAAGGCCCGGAGTCTTTGAATTATAAAAAAATTGTAATTTCCCCTCCATCCAGCAAGTTTACAAATTACAACTTTCAAAGTTGTCATGGACTTAGTTTTCAGTTGTATAGATTGTAGCCTGTTGTGCCAAAAACTGGGCTACAGAAATAAATGCAAGATGGACTCAATTCCTTGGCCCATATTGAGCAGGCCCAATAAGCCTCACGCCCACAGCTCACTACATACCCCATGGTTTTCAATCATTTGCCCAATTCTTTATTTCCTTTTCAGTAAGACAAGTGTAGATGGCACTATACTTTCATTCATATCATGTGCTAAAACATTAATTTCAGCAATGGGATGATTGAATTTTTTTATTTTTTTTGAGAAATTTACCATGTGCTAAAACATTAATTTCTTCTCTCCACGCAACATTCTAAATTACTCTTATTTCAGTTTCTAGTTAAGGCAATATGTGCAATATATCACGAGCAACACATCACATATATGATATATCCAATGGCATAAAAAGTTTCCTTAATCCATGTAAAGTCAATCTTTAAAGTGGAGTATTTATTTATTTATGTCTTAAAGGGTATACAAAAATGAAATCTTGTTGATTTAAACATTACTTTTCTGTTATTATGCATGATTGAACATACCCACTTTCAAAATGGGTGACCCTACACCACACAAGAAAATAAGAAATGGTGGTGCTATTATATGGAGTCTAATCATAATATGCTGGCGTTGGTCATAACTCATAATACGTCTTCTCCTCGTTAGTGGGGGAAATATGCTGGCCAAATATCTCATTTATTAGAAAGGAAAAGGACTAATAATTACCTTCTTATGCATAGAAATGAGCCTTTACATATTTTTAATCTGAAAAAGATGGAAAAAATTATGAGAAAATTTTAAAATATTAATAACAATAACATTAATTCAGTATAATTCTGTTGCAGTAGAATTTAGAGACTAAGATATAGCACTCTTAACGACTGTAGGATCGTTGTAAGTCAAGACAATCGGGAACTGTTTCAGTGACAGTTCCCTTACGCAGCGTTATTATATAGAACAAAACTAAACAGGAAATTAAGACAGGGACACAGTTCCTTATAGAGGAACCTCTTTAGCCAACTAGCTAAAGAGTAAACCTCTACCTCCCTTGGAGGATTTTGAACACACACTATATTCTATTGATATATCTCAGGTTCCACAATACAAAGTCGAACTTCTCTATTGTTTGCAATCCCACTCACAAACAATACTAACGACTAAGACATAGTAGTTCCTAGATCTAAACACAACTGAATATAGAGAGTGAACCTTACTCGTTCCTGTGCAGTTCCCTTTACACAGGAACCTCCTTCTTCAAGCTGATGAAGATCTTCACGCAGCCTTCATCACTTGATACTTCCTTCCTTGAATTTCTGGATTGATGTCTTCACTGAATCAGCTCGGGCTCTCGATCTCGTTCTTTCCTTCTGTAGATCTGGTTTTCTTGTGTGCGAGAGCTCCATTAGACCTAGCGGCGTCGCATACTATTTATAGAGTTTCCATCTTTAGTTCTGATGCCTTTGCCCTTCTTGTCTTTGGGAGTACGACACTATTCAAAAAGACTAGCGTACCCTTCTTCATCTCTATTCATTCGGAGCTTTGGCTTGCCGCCCAAGACAATAGTGAAATGTCTTTCCTGTCCTTTAAAATACTTGCCACGTACACAGGGGACATGACAGACGTTTCCCTTTGCTTTTCCTGTGAACCTGCTATCTTTCCTGAGATCACTTTGTACAGGGAATTAATTCCGTTTGTTTGTCATTATCAAAACTTCGATTGCTCGAATGGAGAAACCGTTGTTCCAGTGTTAGTTCCCTAACACTGTTCCAACAACGACTTTACCTGATGATACCTATATTTTCTGATGGTAGTATATGCCCGAGTTGCAATACTCTCAGGATGGACAAATGTAAGGATCATGTTGTCCAGTGTTCTAGTGAGGTGGGTGCGAAATTCATGTAGAATTTGGTGCGTGATATTCTTGTTGATATTTGCTCCAAAGTTGAGATCGCGGTACAAAAGTATGCTCCCATTGGTTTACTCTTGGAGAATGAACAGTATCTTAAGCATCCAGACCTTTTACTCTTAATTGAGATCAACCTTTTACTCTTAATTGGCATCAAGATAAGGATAATTAATTAATTGAATACTTAAACAACGTCAATTGCCCATGATGTACGTACGTTTAATCAAATAACTTATAATTAATTACGTATAGCTTTAACCTTTAAGAATAAAGTAAGATATGACACAATTGCAATTTGCAAGATTTATACAAGCAGCTAAAGATTAAAAAAAAAAAAAGCGGCCAAAAGCAGAAAAGCTTGCTAGGGTTTATATATTAGTTAATAGAATTGTTGTATAGAGGGAGGAGAATGTTAAAATGATTCTGTTGGTTGGTTTGTTGTTTCACCTCTGCTTCCTATACACATGTGTGGGTGTCCCCATGTGCATGCCTAACGCGGTATCATTTGGTTGGCTTGTCTACTCCTCCTTCCAATTTTCTTTACATCTTATGTTCAGACTTTCTCACTAAACTTGTTTATCAATGGGTCAAATCTCGGGTGGTCATTCACAGGACAATTAGTTTCATGTATGCATCAAAGCATGGCATCTATGTTTTATATTGGCGTGTTTTATGTACGTAGTCGTAGTGTAATGTCATTTTCTTAACTATTGTTTGAATATCCAAATTTTAATGCAATTAATGAATATTAAACTAGTATAGTATCCAAGTCTAAATGTGGAGTCAGGTTACTAACCAATTCTAAAGAGGATAAGAAAAGCTACTATATGTGGGGTTCGAACAATAGTTAGTTGGATTTTGATTTACTTTGAGTTGTTTGTACACTCTAAGGGCAAAGAGGTTAGGTGAGTATGGAAAAATTTGAATTGGGAGGGTCGCCCCCAGCAATGTGCCTCTACAGTACCCGGTTCGGACGTAGATTGGCCCCGGCTAATCGAACCGAGCGAGAGATCAAAAAAAAAAAAGAGGTTAGGCGAGTATTTTAAAAGTCTAGTTTACGTTGGGATCTTAACTTGTCATTTGTAGTTCATGATAATCATATAAAAGAAAGTACACTATTCAAAATCCTTTTAGGGAAGCTAAGGTACGTGTTTATCCATTCAACTGGTTGGTCGATGTGGAGTTCCTCTATAAATCACTGCGTCTTTTTGTTTGTGTTTTATTCCGTTGCGTGAAGGAGTGTTCTATAAGGAACGGTGCTTGCTTTGTTACCACCCCTAGATATACAATGTTTTAAAAAACACTAGGTAGTTCTTGGGAGGAGAGAGATCTTTTAATGTCTACAGATGGCTGCCTAGACGATCTAGACAGTCACTTAGACCGGCAGGGACCTTTCAGTACTAGGGCCTAGATGGAGACTAATTGGGATTTTTAAAAGTAGTTAGTTGGTCTTAACCATACTACTCCCTCTGTCCCATAATGTTTGTCCACTTTCCATATCCGTCGTCCCAAAATGTTTGTCGTACTATCCCCTCTTTCCATTTATATCTACACTTTACTCAATCTCTTTGCTACTTTATCTACACTTTATTCACTCTCTTTCCTACTTTATCTTTTCACTCTCTCTTCTCCTCTTTACTCCATTGAAAGCACCTCCATTAAAATCACCTCCATTAAAATCATTTTCATAGCCCAATTTTTTTCACGTTGATTTTATAATAATCAAATTTTTTTGTTCACTCTCTCTGGTTTTTTGAACCCATTTTAATGGCAGCCCAAAACTTTGCCTTGACCAAATCGAGCCAGCCCAAAATCTTGCCTTGCCCCACCATAAAACCCTAAGCATGAGGCTTTAAATGTCTCACATGAAGCTTCTGGATGCCTTCCACCTCTCTAAACACTACCTCTTGCAAACCCTAGTGGTGGCGGCGCAAGAGAGCTTTGCTTCGCTCTCTGAAATCTTGCCTTCCTCTCTCGAATTTGTTCTCGATTTGGCTCAAATTCCTTCGATCGGTCATTTCTTTAACGATTTTCTTCCTCTGATTTCTTCCTCGTTCCTTCCCTCTCCTTTCTTCCTCTGAATATTGGCTAATTCGAGTGTTGGATGTCTTTGTTGAAGATGGATCGCAAGTGCTTTCACTCCATGACTGACGAGGAAGTGGATGCCTTGTTCGCCCATTCCGATGATGATGATGATGGCCTGTCTTCGACTCCCTCTGATTCTGTCCCATGCTCCCAGCATCCGAGGTGTGAGTGGAGCTATGGGTGCAAGGGAAACCATTCCTTTAGTCCTGGTCAGTCTGAGGAGTCTATTGAGGGCTTCTTGCGGTCCGAAGATGATGACTTTGTTGACCAAGTGCGTCTTCCCTTGTCTCCGGGGAATGGTGTGAAAGTGGAAGCTTAAGATTCAACTTCTGATGACCCTAAAGAGATTGATGGCGTAGTAGCATCAGATTTGAAGCCTGATGCTTAGATAAGTCCCCTTTGAACTTGTATTAGCTTCTGTTTTATTTGCATGGTGTGTTGGACATGTTTCTTCTGTTGTGCGTCCCCTTTTGAATGCTTGAAATTGATGTTATGGATTGATAAGCTTCATGTGGTTGATATTTGTTGAAACTGATGTTGAGATGTGTTTCTGTTGGCCTGTTGTATGCTTGATTTTATGGATGATATGGAACATTGAGCTAGTGATTTGTGTTGGATGAATGTGTTGGCATATGTGCATTGATTTCTTTGAATGCATTATTGATGGGTGTATGTTGTTGTTTGAAATGGATGATTTGTATGATGTGTCTCCTATCAGATAAAACTTGTGCTTTCATGACAATCAATGAAGAGAACTTGCTTTGTGTTCTTAGAGATTTTTTTTTGGCAATCGATGAAGAAATTTATTTTGGGAGCCTGAGATTGACATTCTGATTTCATACTACCATTACATACAAATGGAAATCGGCCATGAATATGTGGCTGAATTGAGGCCTTTGTATGTGAATGAGTTTTGTGGAATTGGTTTTTAATCAATGATGCAAAAGGGGAAAACTGAGATTGCCTTTTTTTTAATCAATGATGAGTCTTTGATGAACTGAGAATACAAATCACATATATCTATAGACTTGTTGATATACTATAGGAAACCGGCCTTGAATGTGGCTGAATTGAGGCCTTTGTATTTCAATGAGTGTTGTGGATTGATTTGAATTCAATGATGGTTTAGGAGACACCTGAGATTTTTTTTTAATCAATGATGAGTCCTTTAACTGAGAATGAGTTTTATGTGGAGGATAATTTCATTCAATGATTGAATAGGGGACAACTGAGATTGCCATTTTCATTACACACTTGGTCATTAAGATCCCAAAATGCCATATGTTTTCACTTAAACATTTACACAAAAGGCTAGTAATTACACAAAAGTGGATGAATGCTTGATTACATCCTAACTGAATTGACTATCCTCTCCAAATTCATCTTCATTGTCTTGGTCTCCATTGGTGGTTTGATTCCCTTGTATTTCTGTTTCTGGTTGTTGACCTGCTTGGCTTGCTTCTGTTGCATTTCTAACTCCATGAATTCTGTTCCATGCTTCAATAACTGCCCAGCTAGGTGCTTGCACTTGTTGTGGTAAATTCCCCTCAGCTCTTAATCTGTTTTTGTTGACATGTGGGACATCATAGTCATTGCCCCCTTTTGCTTTTAGTATTTCATTCATGACGTATTGTAATGTCATCCACACATTAGCTAGTGTTGTTGGTTGTAGCTCATAAAATGCCTCCTTCACTGCATCCAACATGAGATCAATATTCTTGGGCATCTTTTTATGCATTAAAGATTGTATGCTTCTGAAAAACCCAAGGTCTAAGATGTTTAAATCCGGACTGTTTGGTGGTTGTTGGATTAATATGAATGTGAAGTCCTCTTGCTGATACACTTGTTGCCACCCTGCATCTTCTTGAGTGATATGAGCTTTTGCATTATCTTCTTGGATGAATATGACCTTATGCCCTGGATGTTCTGGCCATTTGGATTTTATTGTTGGGACTATCTGGTCAATTAGTATTCTCCTTGTGACATTCTTGTTCACTGATTCTACCAGCTTTGTTACAACTGTCCCCTTCTCCCTATTTTTTTATTTTCTTTTTGCTGCCTCTTGATAAGTGAATGGAAAGATCCCTATCTTTCCATCAAATGTGCATTGCCCCTCTGAATTGAATCTTGGCTGGCAACTGCTGTTGTGAACATTACTTTTGGTATGAACTTGCTTGAGCTGGCAGCTCTGTACTTGTCCCTTTCATTTTGAGCTAGATACACTCTTTGTGTCTTCTTGCTTAGATAGAACCATTTTTCATCAATATGGACGAAATCATACATGTTGTAATATTGTCTTTTAGTTTCTGCATTAGAACCTTGCAAGAGATTTAGGATCCACTCTAACCTGGTTCTCTTGTTTGCATCTTTGAGGCCAGGGTGGAGTGAGTTAGTATGTGGCCGTATAATTTTCCTCTTGACCAATGAGTTGTGCTTTTTGACACTGATAGATGGTTGGCTAAATCTCTGATGCATGACCTGTCTCCCATGTTGATTTCAGTGATTTTTGCTGCTTCTACTTGTATTCTTTTCCTACCACACTTGTGATATTTTGTGCTGACATTGGGCACTTGTGATGCATTGTCTTGCTCCTTGTATGTGTTCCATAACCTGGATATTGTCCTTGTTGACAGATCAAATTCTAAGGCAAGATCCTTGAATGCACCCTTTGGTAGATGTCCCCCACTCTCCACTTGTAGAAGCTTCATGAGTATGTGCATCTTTCTATAGGAGCTGAGTCTGGTCTTGAAGCGCTGATGATGTGAACTTGCTGGTGGTTGACTTTCTGGTGTTGCTTGATGCTGACCTGCTTGTTGGTTGTCTCCATTAATGGAAGATTCTTCTTCCATGCCTCTGATTGGCTCGTTAAGATCAAGTAGGAAAACATTATGGTCAGCGTCACAACTTTCTTCCTCTTGTGGAAATTCATTTAAGTCAAACACTGAAGCCATCAAGGTCAGACAATGATGCAGAAAAAAAAAGATGCCCTCTCTTTTCACTAAATGCTCTTTTTTTTTTTGAGTAAATGTTCTTTGTTGCTCAGAAATGGAATGAATGAATGTGAAGACAGGTTAAAGAAGAATGTTGTACAGTGAAAGAAGATAGCCATCTGTGTGCTTTGTTTCTATTGGTTCATTATGTATGAGCTTGTTTCTTATTGGTTGAAATTAAAACACACGGATTACTCTTTTGGAGTTGTAAAAATTTGCACTCATTCTACTTTTTGAATGTACTGTTTGAACAGAGAGCAACTTGTACTTTCAACCCCTTTTTTTACTTTCCTTAAATAATGTGTCCTTTGTCCTTTTGGACAAACATATTGGGACAGAGGAAGTAGTTAACTATTGTTAAGTCAAGATAGTAAGTTTTACCAGTCTTGTATATAATTAACACAATTGCATTCGATCTGTTTTGTTATTGTTGCACAAAGAATAAACTTTCCTTGCTTTTCTTCGAAATGCAAAATTCAGATTCACACCAAGTTTAATTTGTAGAGTACGTAAGGAGTTGGTAGACTTGTGTTTACAAACGAATTGAATTAAAACATTTTTTCATCAAAGTAAGGGGCTGGGGTGATTTACACGCGTATATGCGGACAATATAACACCTGAAATTCCATTTTTACAAGTAGGAGGCAAATGGCACAATTGACTTTTGTTTGCAAACACACCTGAGAATATGTAACCCACTTATATACCTAGGAGACAATTGACTCTTCTTTTCATTCTCTTGTCTTAAACTTCTCGAACAAGCTAGTGATCGATTCGGCAAAATCTATAAACTCGCGAACTTCATTTTTAGGAATTCCAACGATTAGTTAAATTTTAGTTAATCATTGTCATGAGAGGGAAACACTCAAGTTTAAAATTCAATTTGTTATTCAGGTTATTTAAATATAATCAGGATAAAATAGTGAGTGAAGTTCGAAAACCTCATTGGAATACCATAAGTCTTAATGTCTTATACTAGAAAATTGATTTATAAAGTTGTATTAGTAATTTTTAACTAATAAAGTTAGTAAGTTACTATATTCGTCTCATGTTAAATTAAACTATTTAACTTTATTTATCTCAGGATTTGAAAATGGATTTTTTGTAGTATTTATAGTGCGTTTGAGAAAAATATAACTCTCAAGTTATTTTTTAATATATTTAACTAAGTTTAATTATTTTTATTGCATAATTGAATATAATTTCTTGTTTTGTTCTTGTCATCTTTAATTTTTCAGAAACGTTCTTTCAAGTTTTTCAAGATAAGGTATTTACATCTTAAACTCGAAACAAAACTTAAAATGTAATTTTATACACTAGTTAATAAGTATAACGTTATCCATAGAGATGCACATGGGAGCGGAGCGGGTCGGGAAATGCATCCACTACTCCATCCCCGACCAACTATTATGCCTCCATCCTTACCCCTATCCCCGTCTAATCGCCATCGGCAGTGGAGAATCCCCGACGACGATTATAGGATTGTAAACGAACCCCCGTTTAATTTGTTATAAAAAATTATTTTAAACTAATAATTTAATATTTAAAAATTTAAAAAATATTTAGAAATATCATATATAAATAACACAAAATTAAATATCATTTATAATTGACCCCTATTGACCTATTCTCGCCCCGTCCACACCAGGTTTGGGAATTCCCGCATCGTTAGTACAAGTCCCCACCCCTACAAGCTTTTTTGTACATCTCTAGTTAGTCACCACTTTATTTTTTTGAGTAGGTAAAAATTAGGCCAAAACAAACCAGCCTAGTGCGTCCTTATGGATGAGGACCCGGAGTACATGATGAGTCTGAATTTGATTAATACTACAAAAATACCGTAAAAAAGCAATCAAATCTCAGTCGTCTGGTTACAATCACGAGGCACATGTTGAAATTACACTATCTCAAAGGATTGTAAGAGACAACTAGCATATCAATTTGCTAAGGACACGATTTATTTCCTTTTAAAGCATTTATAACAATAAAACTATCTCCTTTAATTTCAAGTTTCTTAAAATTTCTATTTTTGGTTTCACATACTACGTTATACATGGTTTTCATTTCAACCTGAATTATTCTCCAAAATTTATTAAAGGTTGTATTCATACAGAAAATCTGTTCATCATAATCTCTAATGATGTATCTTGCTATTATGTTTCCATTATCTCATTTTCACCCATCAAAATTTAAAAACCACTTCATTTATTTATGGAATGCACTAAGCAACTCTAGTAATCATAATTATCTTCACTTATTATTTTCAAATTCTCCAAATTTTAAATTAGAGTTTGGTTCAAATAAAAAAAAATTATCCTGAAATGAAAAGTGCACTACAAAGTGCGAAAAGTGTATTATAAAATACAAAAAGTGCAATTCGAAAAGTGTACTAAAAAGTACGAAAAGTGCACTACAAAGTATAAAAAGTACAAATACAAAAAAATGCACTCCGAAGTAGGAAAAATGCACTACAAAATAGAAAAAGTACAATTCTTTTCATTTTTCAGGATAAGAGTTTTTTTTTTTATTTGAACTAAATTCTTTTAAATAATGTCAACAAATAATATATTTATTACTTTTTATTACCTTTAAACCTTTGTAATTCATTTGAAAGGATTTTAATTTTACAAATTACATGTTCTCACAAAAACCGCCAAATTTTGTCCAACCAATTATACAAATGGAGGAGGTACAAGCTAAATAATATGTCCAGCGCATAGAAGAGCACAGTAACAACACTTTGTTAATTCTTAAACATTAATTAATTGATCAAACAAAATGCTTGGTTAGAGTAGAGAGGTTGACGCTCTTCGGGTTTAGTTCCAATGGAGTTGTAAAAAAACTCTATGGGTAGAGTTGGAAAGATCTGAATCGTTAAATAAAATATCAATGGTTGAGATTAGATTTTTCTCTCACCAAATCTAATTGTAATTTTTTTCTTTTTAATTATTTCCTCTAGGGTTCATTAAATTTCTATAGGGTTTTAGAACTTCACCCATAGAGTTTCTAATCAACTCCATGGGAACAAGACCGACGCTCTTCTCCGTCCACTTTTCTCTGTCGGCTTCCAAAAGCTGTCTTTCTTTTTCTCTCTCCTCCCCCATTTTCCGGCGCCTACTCCACCACCACCACCACCACCTCTTTTCTCTTTTATGCCTTAGTTATTCCTCCTTACCTCCACTCTTCACCTCGCCGGCGTCTTCTTTCCTCCGCCGAATCGTTCCTCTTCGCCGGCGGATTCTCCGTTTCATCCAGACTTCTCTTTCTCAGGCGAAGTTTGTTTGTGTTTGTTGCGTCTGGAGATCTTCAGTTTTGTTGCCTTTTCCGTGGAAAATTAGCTTTTTGGCGGATCGGAGAAAGTTAGGCGCTAGATGAGGAAAGTGTATTTTGCCGAAAAGGAACTCTTTTGGCTACACTATCACGCTTTCTCTGCACATTCTCTTTGCAATTGACCGCTCCCTTTCCTGAGGAGCCTTTGATCTCACGATTTAGCTACTTGGCCGGTGCCTGCAAATAGCTACTAAATTTCAACTGCTTTTGATTGATATTTTTCACCGAGGAAGAGTTCCTCGCATGTAATTGGGAGCTAAGTTGTCCTGGAATGTAGCTCATTCTAGCAGCGTGATATCGGTGCTTAGGAGCTTCAGTGGAAGGGATTTGGCTGGCTATGTTTATAACGGCCCTAGCAAGATAGCGGGAGTGCTAATTGAAGGACAGAATCTTTGTTAATTTAACTGTTTTTCTAGGTTTAGAGTGTGTAACGATGAAAATTCCGCCCAACGGATACATTTCAAATTCTGCCGACGGTATGAATTTCATCTCCTAACATTGATATATGCGTCTATAGTTGTGATTTTTATGTGTTTTGCTTCCGCTTTCTTTGGCTGGCCAGATTCTGAAGCTTTTCAGACGGCCTGTGTGGGGTTCATTAATATCTCCAGACCAGTATATATTTGGAATCCTTAATCATGTAGTTTCAACAAGATGATGGTTACGAACAAGGGGCAAAGATAAACAACGGAGTTGATACTTAAACTTGATCCCTTTCTTGTGGATGATAATGATAAATAGATTTTCCAGCTACATTAATTGAACATAAGGAGATTCAGGTTATCTTGATTTCTTTACCATCTTTGCCCGTCTCTTGTTTGGATTTGAAATCTTGGAACTTGGAAGATTTTGAAACCTTGATTTGTTTAACAATAGTTGAATATATATTACCTTTCGGGGTTTTGAGGCTTTTTATGGATCCATTTATCATAGGAACGAGCAAGTTTAAAATAATTATGATGTAGGATAGAGTTGTTCCTGCTACTAGAATACGGGAATGATAGATTTATTCTTTTAAGCTGACATTTAGTCTCTTGGGTACATGTTGATATCTCAGTCTGTCTGTCACAGATGTGACTTTGCTTTTTGTAATATTCCACTTTGTTTGTTTAGCCAATAAGTTCTCAAATATATCTTATCTGGGTAACTACAGAAGGGAAGGTTTATAATTCGGAGTTATGGCATGCCTGTGCTGGACCACTGGTTTCTATGCCTCCTATTGGAAGTTTGGTTGTCTATTTTCCTCAGGGCCACAGTGAGCAGGTATGCCCACTTTCTATGCTCATAGTTAATTTCATGGTATACAAAGTATATATCTCTTCTAGAAGCTCATCTTTTTCTTGTCCATGAAAGGTTGCAGCATCAATGCAAAAGGAAACTGACACAATCCCAAGTTATCCAAACCTGCCTTCTAAGTTGGTTTGCATGCTCCGTAATGTCACATTACATGTATGATATCCTCCTTTTTCATTCTTAAGTAGAATAATATTAGTAAACTCACTTTCTAAAATTCTTATAATGTCATTAATTTTATAATGTCTCTATTCTCATCCTTTGTTTACCTTAATTATGTAACAAAATTGGCTCCATGTATAATAGGTGAAACACATCATATTTCTTAAATCCTTGGCAGTAGTTGATTGGTTGAGAATTTTCATTGTTTATTTACCCATCGAAATACACTAATAAGAGGAATTCCATGAGAAAAAAACCAATCACGAGTCTTATCTTTGTTGCTATTCTGATTGGATCTCCTCATTTATCTGATCTTGGTTCTTTTCTTGATAATAGGCTGATACAGAAACTGATGAAGTGTATGCCCAGATGACTCTTCAACCAGTTAACAAGGTATGCCACACCTGTTTTCACTTAATTCCAGAGTTTCCTGCATGCTTCTTTCTTGAAAGTCAAATCCTTTAGCGTAAATGGAACTTTATATGTCCTTAGCAGTTGGACAAAGAAGCTTTACTAGCGTCTGAGATTGGCCTCAAACAAAACAGGCAGCCTACTGAATTCTTCTGCAAAACTCTTACTGCTAGTGACACAAGCACTCATGGTGGATTTTCTGTACCACGTCGTGCTGCAGAAAAGATCTTTCCTCCTCTAGTAAGTATGAGTGTATATGCTTGTCTATTTCTATATCTATAGTTGTCAACAGTGTGCCTGTCGTTCTCAACTGGGATGAGGAAGTTCTTATTCTTATGGAGATCACTTTATACAGGACTTTTTAATGCAACCTCCTGCCCAAGAGCTGACTGCCAAAGATCTTCATGGGCAGTCATGGACGTTCAGGCACATTTACCGAGGTTTCTTCCCACCCTTGATTATTTTCTCTCGATAGGAAGTGATGGCTTGTGGTTTTCTGTCACCAGTCAAAGACTAACATTTACAAGATACTGGATGTAGGCAACATCCATTTACTCATTGTTCCATTGCTTAAATAGTTAAATGTGGAAAATAAAAGGTCAAATTTGCTGATTATAGATGAATCTGTGGCATGTATTTTCTAATTTCAGGTCAACCAAAAAGGCACTTGCTGACCACAGGTTGGAGTATCTTTGTTAGTTCAAAAAGATTGTTTGCTGGGGACTCAGTGCTCTTTATTAGGTATTAAATTTAAACAGTGTTCATTATACATGTTTATGCTATTTGTACCTTATCAAATGTTTGGATATGATTTGTAGAGATGAAAAATCACAACTTCTCTTGGGCATCAAACGTGCTAATAGGCAGCAACCTGCCCTTGCATCTTCAGTCATATCCAGTGACAGTATGCACATTGGAATTCTGGCTGCCGCAGCTCATGCTGCAGCTAATCACAGTCCATTTACTATTTTCTACAACCCAAGGTATTTTGCTTCTATCCTGATCTTTGTCTCGATTAATGCATAGGCTGATGGGCATCACAATAACAAAATCTCTTTATTTTGACAGGGCTAGTCCGGCAGAGTTTGTGATTCCCCTAGCAAAGTATAACAAAGCTTTGTACACTCAACTTTCCCTGGGGATGCGATTTAGAATGATGTTTGAAACAGAGGATTCAGGGGTGCGGAGATATATGGGTACTATCACTGGTATAAGTGATCTTGATCCAGTAAGATGGAAGAATTCCCAGTGGCGTCATGTCCAGGTGTGCTTCTGCTTCTTGTGATGAAGCAATTTCACTCTTTGCAAAGAGATTCTCATTAATGACTAATTAACAGGGTTGCAGTAGGCCAATAGCAATGGAAAAACTGCTGATATTTCTTGTATTATTGTGACTATCAATATAAAAATCCACATGATCCACATGCCAAAACTTGAGAGTAATTGAAGTGGAAAATCTAACACCATTTCTACTGCATTGTTTCATCATCAAAGTACTGGTGTTTTAGATATTTCAGTTTGCAATGGTGTTATGGTTATATTTTCTTCTTTTATAATAAAATTTGCTTCATTATTAATTGTATCAAGAATTAGGCCTAATCAGGACTGTGATGTTCTAACTAATTTGCGGTAATGTAATCTATTAGTTGCTAGGTTAATTCACTATCAGCGTAGCCGTAAAGATTGTTAAATGTTCCATCTTCAGTTTCTCACAACTGTAATCTAGCTACATTCTATCTAATAAATAATTTTTTTTGACAAAAAGAAAGAAAGAAATGACAAATTGACAAGCTGACTTTTATAATCTTCTCTCACTTGATGTAGCTTTAATTCAGTAGGAATATAGTTGATTATTTTCGGGCGTACCCCCTTTCCCGTGGGCAGGGGTACCTCCATCTTGAATCCCCAGATTCCGCTTTAGCGGAGCCTCACTGGGTCAATGATGATGATATGTAAAATGTTGTATATTTATATTATTGCATCATGAAATGTGTTTCTGTATGTACTGTTTCCCATCCCTAATTGATGAACCATGACGTCCATGATTATAATGAAGTTGAAGGATTTAAACCTTAAAGTACTTTTATCTTCTATCATCAAGCTTCATATTGAAGAGAAAATTATTATACATCTTATTGATAGGTTGGTTGGGATGAGTCAACCGCTGGCGAACGTCCAACTCGGGTCTCTATTTGGGATATCGAGCCTGTTGTAACTCCTTTCTACATATGCCCACCTCCTTTTTTCAGGCCAAAGTTTCCGAGACAACCAGGGATGCCAGGTATCCACTTGTACATATTTACCATGCAGATGCTGTAACAATTTCTGGCAATAGATGGTAATATATATTTGATTTGCAGATGATGAATCTGATATGGAGAATGTATTCAAGAGGAACATGCCCTGGATTGGAGACGACTTTGGCATGAAAGATCCTGCCAACTCAATGATTCCTGGCTTGAGTCTTGCTCAGTGGATGAGAATGCAACAGAATAATCAATTTTCAGGTGTTCAACCCGGGCTCTTGTCATCCATGATCTCAGCTTCTGCCTTTAACAGTAACCTCAGTGGTGATGACCCCTCCAGATTGTTAAGCTTTCAAGCACCATCTTTGAGTATGCCTAATCTTCAGTCAAACAAGGTTAACCAACAAAGCCAGGTAGATCAGTTGCAGCAACCTCCAGCATCCTGGTCTCAACAGCAACAGCTTCAGCAACTTCTGCAAG
This sequence comes from Fallopia convolvulus, assembly GCA_964016875.1. Lineage (NCBI taxonomy): Eukaryota > Viridiplantae > Streptophyta > Magnoliopsida > Caryophyllales > Polygonaceae > Fallopia > Fallopia convolvulus. Next base: position 7,622,656 of record OZ024732.1, read on the forward strand.
CTTCCATTAATCCACAGCAACAACAACATCAACCACTTCAGCAGCAAATGCAGAAACAACAATTGATGCAGCAGCAGCAACAGCAGCAGCAGCAACAACAACATCAACAACAGCAGCAGCAGCAACAACAACAACAAAAGCAACAAGTGGCCCCAACACCTCTTGTAAATAATGGCCTTGTCTCTACTAATCATACCATAAACCATAACTCACAGCAATTACCAATATATCCTCAGTTTCAGCAACAACAACTGCTAAATGCAAATAACCAGGCCCATCAAGCTCTTGTCTCTAGCAACAAGAGTTTGTTACCATCGACACAGTTGCCTCCAGACATGCAGTTTCAACAACACCTAGAGCACCAACAGCAATTTCAACTTCCATCTATGCAGTTGAAGCAATCTCCACAACAGTCATTACAAGAGAGCTTGTCACATAGATCATCGATGTTGCACAATTTGCCCGAGCAACAGATGCAGCTGTTTCAGAAATTGCAGCAGCAGCAGCAACAACAACAACAACAACATCACTTGATTTCTTCTGTTAACACACATCTGCAACCTCAAGCAGCACAGCAGCAGCAAAATCAGCCAACACCACAAATTCCTTTGCCTCAGTATCAGCCACAACCAGTAGTAAGCAACATCCCAACCTGTTCAGTAATGCATTCACCCCAAGTTCAACCAAACCAATATCAGGGAATGCAGAAATCGCTTGCGACTCTAAAACCTCATTCAACCCGGACAGATGAAGATGCTCCATCTTGTTCTACATCTCCTTCAACTAATCAGGTAGCCTCATCAAACATGTTAAAAAGCCATCAGGTGCCGAGCATGATTGTTGAAGATTCTGTGGTTCAGCCTGACAGCAATTTGATTCAAGACTTCCAAAGGAGTAAGAATGAAACCTCCAGCTCAAGGGTAATAGGCCAACCAAAATTCAAAGGAGCTGTTGCTGATCCATTGGAAGCTTCCTCTTCTGCCACATCATATTGCTTGGACAATAATGGGCTTCAGCAGAACTTCTTGTTGCCCAACTTTGGTCTAGATGGTGATATTCATTCCCATACAAGGAATGATCTTCCTCTAACTGCTGGCATGAATGGTTTGGCTCCGGATGCGTTGCTTTCAAAGGGGTTTGATTCTGGAAAGGATATCCAGAACTTGCTTTCTAATTACAACAACGGTCCTAGAGGTATGGAGACTGAGTTGTCAGCTGCTGCAGTCAGTTCTCAGTCTTTTGAGGTGCCAAACATGCCTTTCAAGTCTGCTTGTTCAAATGACAATGCAATGAATGACCTTGGAGTTTTAAATGGTGGGATGTGGGCGAACCAGACTCAGTGTAAGAGGACGTATACCAAGGTCTGTGCCCTTGAACTTTTGTCTGCATTATACCAAGGAATTTCATATGTAGCTAATTTAATTATACAATTTTCATTTTCCATTTTTAAGTGAAAACCATTAAAAGCTTAGAAAAGAGGTTTAAATTCCCTCAATTTCTTGGTGCATTCTGAATTATATCTATCCATAACTGTTGTCACTCTCTATCCTCATTTGGAAGCTCCTAGCAAGATACTACTCAGCTTTAAAAAAAATTGAAAATCCTTTGATTTGGCATAGTCATTCCTTCCCCTACTTCTTCTGGTTATGTCAAGTTAATTAAGAGGCATTTTGAATTTTATCTGTATAGGAAGCTGCATGCATCTGATACTTGAGGGAATAATATTAAAATCCTTTCACTCTTCCTGAATTCTCAAATCTTCAGGTTCAAAAGCGTGGCTCTGTTGGGAGATGCATTGATGTGAACCGCTACAGGGATTATGATGAGCTAAGGCATGACCTAGCACGTATGTTTGGGATTGAAGGACAGCTAGAAGATCCTCAAAGGACGGAATGGAAACTTGTCTACGTGGATCATGAAACCGACATACTCCTTGTAGGAGATGATCCATGGGAGTAAGTCAAAATTTTGTTTTCTGGGACTTTCATTTTATATGATTTCTTTTATTCATTCATTAACTGTTGCATGTGCACTGTTTGCAGGGAGTTTGTAAGTTGTGTTCAAAGCATAAAAATATTGTCATCTGTTGAAGTGCAACAGATGAGCTTGGACGGAGACTTGGGCAGCGTTCCTATTACAAATCAAACATGTAGTGGAACAGATAGTGGAAATGCGTGGAGAGGCCAGTATGATGACAATTCAGCTGCCTCTTTTAATTGAACAGGTGGAATTTCAATTTATCTTCCAGGATACTAATCTTCTTGCTATAACACGTATGCATACTGTTTGTGTAAATGATGTTCAATAGTCACTAAAATGCACTATATGGGTCATTTTTGCACAAATTAGCCTACCAGTGTTTGATATTGGTAGGCTATTTTGTGCACAATGCTCATTAATGTAGTTATTTTTTGGTGCTTGTGGAGAGAAAATTTGCTTGCTAAAATGTAAACTTGAATTGCTTATTGTAATGTAATGACAAACTTGAGTAATTTTCGATCCCTCTTTGCAATATAATCTTCTTAAGCTTTGGTAAGAGGATGGCAAGTAATGGATTCCGAACCATAACATCTACGGCCTTTCGTTTAACATGGTATTCCAGAGCTAATAACCGTATGGAACTTGGGCAGGCTTAGCAATTGGGTCAAACGGGTCATTTTGGATAAAGTAGTATTAAATGCTGGTCTACTTTGTTTTTCAGTGACTGTCAGGGGTTTTACCATATTCCAATATTTTGAGGCAGGACTAGTTAGGGTTTTTTTTTTTTATGGAAAGAGCCTGCATTAACTTAATGCGCCTTTGTTAAAGAGCATGCATTATTAACTTAAGTGCACTATGAACTATTCCCTGATTCAAATTAATTATCGTTTAACACTTCAAATCTATGTATATATATAAAAGACGTAAGGAATAAGGCCATCACTTTGCGTTACCTAGGATTTTGCGCCACCTAGGATTTTCCTATGTGCCGTTCCCACGTTAAGTCACCTAGGATTTCGCCATATATGATTTTTTATTTTAGAAATTTATATATGTTGATATTATTTTAGGATAATATAGAAATAGGATAAATTAATTCAGAGGAGATTCTATCTAAAATAAAGATGCTATCTATTATATATTAGGAATTATGATAGATTTAAAGGATTTTATCTAAAATTAAAATAAATTATAGAACATTAGATATTATATTTAAGATAGATATATTAATTTAGTTTTTCCAATTAAATTTCTATCTATTTATATGAAAAAAATTAAATTCGAATTTTATTTAAAATTAAAGAAAATTATTTTATCTTTATGTTTTTTAATCTATTTATGTAAAAGTTTTATCTTAAATAAAATTTTGAAAAAAAAAAATAGAGCTTTCAATCTAGATAATTACTTGCCTAAATTGACTTTTGATAAAAAAAAAATTACGTTATCTTTTCCTTAATTTTCTTTTTGAATTAGTTATGTAAATATAAATAATTTTCTTATCATTAAAAAATTCATTCTTTATTTATATTCTTTATTGTTTCTTATTAAGTATATTTTTAATTTTTATTCAAATTTTTTGAAACAATTGAATTTGATAAACAAAAAATTACAAGAATTTAACGAACTCCCTTTTTACCTTTTTATATTTTTTGTAAAACATTTTTAAAAATAAATGTTTTTAATTCAAATAATTTTTATTTATAGTTTTGCATAAATAAATTATCATTAAGCCATCAAAGTTATAGTGGGCTCACCTTAATAATTTTGGCCCCGTTTCACATGACACCAATTGTAAAACTTTATATAATTTTTTTCTAATAAATAAGTTTTTTATATATTAAATTAAAATCATATTCATTAAATAATGTATGTATTAAATTCATGTAGTTGTGCATGGCACGACGGATATACCTAGTTTGATCTATTTTATATGTCGTTTTAGGTTTTCTAGGCAATTGATTAGCAGTGAGTTATGAGAGTTGTTATTGAATGTGTTTTTATTAATTAATGTTATTCATTCATTGGTTAAAAAAAGGTGATGAGTGGTAAAATTTATAAAAAATTTACCTTTTTGAGTTTAGTTAATGCTTTTCTTAATTCTTGTGTCGAAAGCTAAAACGACAATTATTTTGGATCGAAGGGAGTATGAACTAGGAAAAGTGCATTCGTTTTACGTTTCAGGATAAGAGTTTGTTTCATTTGAACCAAACTCTAACTATACCAATAATTTAAATAAAATTTTGAATGGTTAACCAAACCGAAAAATCGGCCATCCTTCAGTTTGGTTATGGTTATTACTTCGTATTATTTTTCGAGCGATTTAAAAAAAAACTGATAATATATACAATTTTGATGAGATTTGGTTAATTTTAGGCCTTTTTGTTAACCAATTAAAGGTTATGTTCTTACAAAATTACTAACCGAAATACCGATTAACCAACAACACTAATACATCAAAGGTTTGCAATTTTATCAGCCTTGGAATCCCATTCTCTATAAATATGAACTGCTTGAAAGAATGTTAAATAAATTAGGATATTAGAGATAATCATCTTAGTTTCTCAAGGGTACTTCCAAATTCCTTCAAATCTTCAATAGACTATCCCCTTGAATCTTAACTTTTCTTAATCCACGTCTTTTTTACAAGGATTCCATTCTTGATACCCATGGATTCCATTTTCAACACAATTATCGTTCCACACAAGGTTATCAGGATAGGGATTCTAGGTTGGATTTTTGGAGATCTTTTGGATCGGATTGTTGAATCATAAGATCCTACATTATAACTAAAAGTATGCAAGAATAACCAATCATCATAACTATAACCTAAAGCGGAGGTTAAAAAAATTATTAAACGACACATGTCACTTTTAGATTGGACCACACCGCCCTTTTTTTTTAAATAATCTTTTATTTTTATATGATCTTATCCATTCCTTTAGAATATAGAATAGAAAATTTCATTATTGAACTGATGATGTCCAAAACAGTAAGATAAAAAGTGGGTCCGGGGTACCAAGAACAAGTAGGCCCGAAGAGATTCCCAAGGGCGACTCAGAGACCCACATTCATACCTCTCATTTATTTAAACAAAGTTTATACCCTCGCGAGGTCTCCCAAATCCCCAGGACGAGGTCTAGACCTCGCCACCGACTCTACTAAAACACCCGCCCACCCAGACCAATCACAAGCGGCCTCATCCCCGAACCAATCACAAGCGGCCTCGTCCCTGGACCAATCAAAAGCCCCTACTCCGGGCGTCCCACATCGGACCTTGGCCTAAACTCGGCTCCCCAATTCTCTATAAATAGAGGAGAACCTCGTAGGAGGAGGGGGTCGAAAAACCCCTTGAAATCAAGAACTCTCTTGCTTGATAAAGATCGACGTGATAGAAACATCGTCAAAAGACCTCGCTACAGACAGGAGAAGTCGACGAAAAGACTTCAAGTCATACAAAGACCTCGCCCACACTAAAGACCTCACTACAAAATCTCACAAAGCTCTCTACACCACGCACCCAAATCTACCTCGCCCTAGGGTCAAACTCGCAACATTTAAGTTTGATCTCGGAACTTCGTAGGAGGTCTAGGTGTAATTCTCAAAGTTGTTTATCAACCTCGTAGGTTTGTAACCTCGTTATTGGGAGAAAATCATAAATAAAGGAGCAAGTGTTTGCACTCTCGAATATAAGAATCTTTTTCCTTGTCTCGTAGTTAGCGTTATTTCGGGTTTCATCACTGGCGCCGTCTGTGGGAAACTTCTTCAACCTAAGCAGTTTCCCGATTAGTGCAAACCTTGGCTCTTTAAAAAAACCCTCAAAATGGCTTGCCCAAACAATTTCTTTCCCCAACATCTCGACAACATGGCCGAGACCCCACCGTGGATGACGACAGGTCCCCGGGGTACCCTTTTGTGGTTCCGCCAGGTTGGACGTATAACGCTCCACAAAACCCATACCCGTTCCAGGGGTATGAACAGGGTGGCGCGCCTCCTAACTCCTATCCCTACCCGGGTTACGGACAGTTCAGCAGGGCCAAGCTCCCTCATATGTCCTGATCCCCTCCCAGGGGCAACCTCACTCCGAGTACGTGCCCGCGTATGTCCCCGAATATATGCCGGGGCAGGAGACGCCCACCAATGGCTCCAACACAGAGGGACCCTCACGAGATCCGATGCAGATCTCGCGATCCCGTTCGCGACGTGCAGGGAGACGTGACACGGAGTTGTCCGAGATGGCGGCAAGCGCGGCACGCCCTCTGGCAAAGTCAAAATCAAAATCTGTCTGTCCGTCCGTCGAGAGTGGGTACAAGAATCCCTTTGTGCCTGAGATCCAGGATGCACACATGCCCAAGGGTTTCCACTGGCTGCAAATGGGACTCTACGACGGCACGGCCGACCCCGAGGACCACATAAAATACTACGCCGTCCAGATGAACGTCAACTCCTATAATGACGCCATTTTCTGCCGCATCTTCCCAACCACTCTGGACAAGGTGGCAATGACGTGGTTCACCAACCTTAAAGTCGAGTCGATAGCCTCGTTTTCTCAGCTATGCGAGTCCTTCGTCGGGCACTTCAACGACTCAAGGAAGCGCAAGAAGAACATGCGCGATCTCCGCGGCATTTAGAAGGGGGAAAACGAGAAGTTGGGTACCTTTTTTACGAGGTTCACCACCGCAGTCGCGGAGATCGCACAAATCGACGAGTCATCGGTGCGAGATATCCTCATGGGCAACCTTTGCCAGGGGGATTTTAAGTGTCACATTTTTCTTAAGAACCCGACGACGTACGAGAGTCTGTGTGCTCGGATCACGGCGCAGGTCTACGCCGAGGACGCTGCCAGCCAAAGCTCGCGACCGAGGACCGATAAGGAAATCATGATCGAGGCTAAGGGGAAGGCTAAAATGGCTGCACCGGCCGCGAGGGATGCATACATGACGCAAACTCACGACCGGCGCGCTGACCACAAGAGCAACAACAACAACAACAACAACAGAGGCAACAACAACAACGACAACAAAAACAACAGCCGCTACGACAACCGCGGGAGTGACGGTGGGGGTTGGAGCTACTTCGGCGGGAAGCCACGAGGTTACAAAGGCAAAGGTGGCCCCGCCTACAACCCAAACGAGAAAAGGCGCGCCAACCCCGCGTCAGGAGCCAACCTCGTGCAGCAGGGACCAACCCAGTCTCGACCAAGCAACACGGAGCAACACGCCCCTGCGAGGCAGTCGCGTTCCGGACAAGCCGCGGCGCCCGATGGATACATCAATACCATCTCGGGCGGGCCCTCGCTGGCGGGTTCGAGCCAGGCGGAAAGGAAGAGATACGCGAGGGCAAGTCACCATGAGTCCTCGGTATACAGCGTGACGCAGACCTCACGGTCCCACGTGGGTATGGCTTTCACCTCCGAGGACGCCGAGGGACTCCACATGCCCCACTCCGACCCCCTGGTGATACACGCTCAACTGGGCTCGAAGATAGTGAAGCGGATACTGGTGGACACGGGTCCTTCCGTGGACATCATGTATTTTGGCGCTTTCGAGCAGTTGGGAATCTCCGCGACATCTTTGAAGCCCTACGTTGGGAAGCTCACCTCCTTCTCGGGAAACGAAGTCGATGTCACTGGTCTCATAGACCTGTGGATGACACTCGGTGCTGGCCCTACAACGAGAACCGAGGTGATAGAATTTACGGTGGTGCACCTACCTTCAACCTACAACGCAATCATCGGGAGAGTCTCCTTGATGAAGTTCTAGGCAGTGGTCTCCATCTACCACCTCAAGATTAAGTTCCCCACCAACGGTGGTGTCGTAGAGGTGAAGGGCAACCAAGAAGAGGGCCGAGTCTGCTACATGACCTCGGCAAAACAAAAATGCTCCGTGTTCATGGTAGAGGCCTCCGGCAAAGCAGATCTCGAAGTCCGGTATTTCACAATACCCACCCCCGAGGCAGAAAGAAGGGTGATCACCCCCTTCGAAAACAACTCCGAGAAAATCTACCTCGGGGGGTGCCTCGCCGGAGATACATCGACGTCACTAGAGGCCTTGCTTGCTGGATCCCGCGACGTGTTCGCCTGGACTGCAAAGGATCTCCGAGGTGTGCCTCGGACATTGGCTCAACACTCCCTGAACATCGACGTCGCCATTCGCCCTGTGGTGCAGCGTCGAAGAAAAATGAACGAAGAAAGAGCAACCGCTGCGAACGAGGAAGTGGCCAAGCTGCTGGCCGCGGATTTCATCCGCGAAGTCCAGTATCCAAGGTGGCTATCCAATGTCGTGTTAGTCAAGAAGGCCAGCGTCAAGTGGCGGATGTGTGTAGATTTCAAGGACCTCAACAAGGCATGTCCCAAAGACAACTACCCTCTGCCCTCGATTGATGCGCTCGTAGATTCAACTGCGGGGCACGAGGTCTTGAGCTTCCTCGACGCTTATTCGGGATACAATCAGATCTCGATGAATCCGCGTGACGAGGAAGAGACGTCCTTTATCACCCAGCGTGGAACATACTGTTACAAGGTCATGCCATTTGGCCTCAAAAACGCCGGTGCCACCTTCCAACGCCTCATTGATCGGGTCTTCAAAGACCACCTGGGCAGAAATGTGTCGGCTTACGTCGATGACATCGTGGTACGAAGCAAGAATCCCGGGTAACACCTGGCCGATCTCGCCGAAGTCTTCACCACCCTCAGGCATCACCAACTCAGCCTAAACCCCGAGAAATGCGTCTTCGGCGTATCCCCGGGGAAGTTTTTGGGCTTCATGATCAGCGAGCGCGGGATCGCCGTCAACCCCGCCAAAATAGAATCGATCCTCTCGATGAGGTCTCCCAGATCTCGAACCGAGGTGCAGCGACTCAATGGCGTTGTAAATTACTTGGGGAGATTTTGCTCCCGTTTAGCGGACAAATCTCTTCCTTTCTTTGCCTCCCTCAAGAAGAATGACAAGTTCGTCTAGGACGAAATCCTCGAGACTGCCTTCTCCGAGTTAAAAATCTTCCTCACCAAGCTCCCCACCTTGTCACCTCCGCATGCGGGCGAAGACCTGCAACTGTATGTAGCGGTGAGCCCCGAGACAGTCAGCGCGGTGCTCACTAGAGAAGCCATGCACCCGGTGTACTTTGTGAGTCGCGTGCTCCAGCCTGCGGAGCAGCGATACTCCCCAACAGAGAAAATGGCGCTGGTAGTAGTGACCGCCGCAAGGCGTCTACGCCCGTACTTCCATGCGCATCCCATCCAGGTCCTCTCGGACCACCCACTCCATCAAATCCTACATCAGCCCGCCCTCTCCGAGCGTATGACGAAGTGGGCCGTCGAGCTCTCTGATTTCGACATCAGTTACCTCCCGAGGACCGCAATGAAGGGACAGGCCCTCGCCGATTTCATGGTAGAGGTCACCTTCCCCGAAACCGACACAAGCTCGGACGAGTGGAAGGTGTTCGTTGATGGCTCACGGTGTGACGTCGGTGGCGGAGCCGGCGTATTCCTCGCTGGCCCCTCAATCGAGACGGAGTATGCTCTCAACTTCGCCTTTGATGCCACCAACAACGACGCCGAATACGAGACCATGATCTCCGGGATCGAAATGGCGCTGCTTAACGGAGCCCGCAAGATCAGGGTCTACACAGATTTCGAGTTGGTGGCGCGACAACTCAAAGGCCAATACGACACCAGGACGGGTTTTCTGCCCGCCTACCGAGCAAAGGTGAAGGCCTTGGTTTCATGGCTGGAGACCTTCGCGGTAGAGTCAATTCCACGAACCTCAAACACAAAGGCAGATGCTCTCGCCAGGTTAGGCTCCGCACTTCCCTTGGATGTGGGGAACCGCGTGATGATAGAGAGAAAACTCTCACGAAATGTTGATGGTGAGGTCCTGTCCATAAGGACCGAGGACTGGAGTTCCCAGTGACGCGGTATATACAAAGCGGCGTCCTCCCAAAGGACCCCGCACTAGCCAGGAAACTAAAGATGCAAGCTGCCCGCTACTGCGTCATCGGTGACCAGCTCTAACGGCGAGGCTACGCTGAACCCAACTTGCTATGCATACCGCCCGAGGCCACGGACCACGTCCTCTACGAGGCACACGAGGGGTTTTGTAAAGGGCACCCGGGGTGGAGGTCTTTGGCACACAAGATCGTCCACTTGGGGTACTTTTGGCCCACTCTCCGACAAGATGCAAAAGCTTACGTCCAAAGATGCGTCGGATGCCAGAAACACGGAAACCTCCAGCACACCCCGACGGCCCCCCTCCGCAGCATCCACGCACCTTGCCCATTCGCGGTGTGGGGAATGGACATCTTAGGTCCTTTCCCCAAAGCAGCTGGCCAGGTGCAATACATTTTGGTCATTATCGACTACTTCACGAAGTGGATCGAGGTGCAGGCCATGGCAAAAATCACCGGGGCAAAGATCTGCGAATTCCTATGGAAGAACCTCGTTTGCCGTTTCGGTGTCCCCATGACAATCATGACTGATCATGGCCCCCAATTCGACTGCGAAGAGACTCGGGCTTTCTGCTCTGAACTGGGCATCAACCTCAAATTTTCCTCCGTGGCCCATCCCCAGTCCAATGGTCAGGTAGAAAACGTCAACGCCCGCATCTTGAAAGACCTAAAGAAGCGCTTGGGCGTGGCGCAAGACCGCTGGGCCGAGCTACTCCCATTCGTCCTCTGGACGTATCGCACGACTGCGCGTTGCGCAACGGGCGAAACACCCTTCGCTCTAACCTACGGGGCGGAGGCACTGGTTCCCGTGGAAACCCTGATCCCATCGGCAAGGGTGTACAACTTCGACGAGAAAGAAAACGAAGCCAACCTTAGGGTCGAGCTGCAATTCCGGGACGAGATTCGCGAGGTGGAAGACCTACGCTCCAGAGAATACAAGCGACGCGTCGCCGTATACCACGACAAGAAGGTCAGACCTCGCCTTTTGACCACAGGAAACCTCGTTCTGAGACGCACCGAGGGAGGCAAATTGGACCCTAACTGGGAAGGACCATACCTCCTCGGGGAGGAAGTCGCGCCCGGAGCTTTTAAGCTCAAAGACAGCGAGGGGCGTACACTGAGCAAGATGTGGAACGTAGCGCGGCTCAAAAAATATTACATGTAAATTCTCGAAACCTCGTTGTTCCCTACAGTTTTGGTGAATGAAGGATTGCAGGCTTTTCAAAAAAGAAATCTCTCTCGAGAAGAAAAACCTCGTTTGGTCCACCCCTCGCTTCCCGCTTGGGGTTGGAGTACCTCGTTAAAGTCCACCCCTCGCTTCCCGCTTGGGGTTGGGGAACCTCGTTTGAGTCCACCCCTCGCTTCCCGCTTGGGGTTGGAGAACCTCGTTGAGTCCACCCCTCGCTTCCCGCTTGGGGTTGGAGAACCTCGTTGAGTCCACCCCTTGCTTCCCGCTTGGGGTTGGAGAATCTCGTTGAGTCCACCCCTCGCTTCCCGCTTGGGGTTGGAGAATCTCGTTGAGTCCGCCCCTCGCTTCCCGCTTGGGGTTGGAGAATCTCGTAGAGTGTGGACCCCTCGTTTCCCGCTTGGGGTTGGAGAATCTCGTGTTTTTATCCACCCCTCAGCGAACGAGGTTCGTTGACTCCCTAAGAAGGCAAGGTTCGCTAATTATCTAAAGCGGCGAGGTCAAAACGAGCCTGCCAGATTTGTTGGACCGAATCTCAAGATGTTTCTCCAGGTTAAAGACATCTATTGGGTGAGCAGTAATCGCACCCCGCAGGAGTCAAGGGGGTGTAGCGGTAGGATTGGAAGCACAACCAAAGGCGGCGGCTAAACACGATGAGAACGAGAAGTCGCTTTCGCCAACAAACAGGATCATGTGGAAGTCGTTGTAATACCCCATCCAAGTCTCACTGACACCGGAATCGGAATCGTAAACGGACGAGTTTGATCAAGATGCGTGTAATAAGTTGTCTCCATACTAGTTCTAACTAGCGCTTGTATGGAGTTGCGTGAATCTCGTACGTCTGACTCAGGATCATCACGTGAGATCATCACGCGAGATCCGAGCAAGGCTCAGGATCTCGGCATAACAATTGTTTAGGTTGGTACGAACTTCCGGAACAACGAAGTCGAATTTAGAGAAAGGCGAGGTCCAAGCGAAGCTCATGACCTCGATGCGGAACTAAAATGCCCGATGTGGCCCGAGTTCCACAAAAGATGTGGCACTGGAACCATGGGGTTGGATGGATAAAGATAGAGGTATGTAAGAAAGACTAAGGCAAACAAACATAGGAAAAGAAAGTGACATAAAGTAAAAAGGCCACGAGGGCCAAGATGTTTAATTACAAACCCCGTAGGGCAACCAGCAAGACGAAAAAAAAAGATGAACAACATCTCTTAACTCGTCGGAGCTTCGGCGTCTGGACCGGTGAGGTCAACGGTTTCGCTCTTGGAGGCTTCAGCGGTAGGGTCAACAAGCGCGTTCGAGGCCTCTGTAGCCGGAGCAGGAGTAGCGGAAGGCTGGGAGGTGGGCGCATCGACCGCGGGCTGAGGTCCCGTGAAGATCAACTCCGGGTTCCCTCTAGCGAGCTCCGCCTCGCAGGGAGCCTCGCTGGACACGGTCCCGTCCGCATTAAGGAAAAATTCACATTCCCCTTCAGGCTCCTCCCCATCAAGCTCCCCCATGGTCTCGTCGTAATTGGGGTTGAAGAAGACGATGCGAGGGTCAAAGTGCCTATACTTGGCCACCGCCTGTTTAACACCCATGCGAACGGCCTGGTGGAACATTTTCCTCACACTATCCCCCAACTCCTCTTGATACTCCTCTGAGGCCACGTACTTAGGGCCCGCAACCATCACTTCCTCATTAAGCTCAACAACGCGCTTTGAGAGATGGGCAATCAACTCATCCGCCTTCAAAAGCCCCGCCTCTTTCTCCTTGAAAAACTTGTGCTCAGCGGAGAGCATGCCCCGAAGCTCCTCAACCTCCCTCCGCAAAGCCTTGGCCTCATCCCTCGCCTGTTTCTCCCCCTCTTTAGCCGCCGCCGCCGCCTTTGCCTCGTCCCTCGCCGCGGTCTCCGCGGCCTCGACCCGCTTCTTAGCCGCAGCCTCCGCGGCCTTGGACCTTTCCGCGACCTCGGCCAGTTCCTTGGCCTGTCGCTCGCATACCTCGTTGCGAGCTTGGAGCGCCGCCTCCATTTTGTCTATCCTCGCATGAGCAAGGACAACGCGGCCCTGGTTATAATTATCAAAAAAGGTATGCTGCAAATTTACAGGAGGGTGAGAAAAGAAACAAAAGGAGGACATAAATAAAGCGCATAAAAGCGGAAGCTTACCATGGCCGAATACTGAGCAGCCTCGTCGTCAAGCGCCGCATCAGTGAGGTTATTGGCCCACGCGATCTCCTCCTTGTAATCTCCCCGGGTCCATTCCAACGGGCCCCCCCTGATTGGACCAGGACAGTGAAACCTTGCGGGATGGGGGCCTGCGACCTCGCGGCCTCGCCCTTCGAAGTTGAAGGCGGGGATGATGTCCAAACCCCGCGCGCCTTGTTGATGGTCGCCCTTCCGGGATTTCTTTTTCTTCTTCCCAGGATGAGACTCCGCGTCCTTCCTCTTGCGACCGGCTTTGTCGTCGGACCCCCGAGGAGGATGGGAGGGTGTCTTCGCAATGACACCTTTCAGAGGGGCTGCCTCGGACCTTTTGTTCCCTTGGGGCGGTCCCGCGACGTCCCATTGGGACGCCCTCACAACGCTCCCCTTGGGCGGAACCCCCCGGCCGCGATCGTCGGCGGAGCTGGTTTAGGCTGCGTTGTGCTCGGCCTTGCTTGCGGGCTCGACTCGTTGATGCTTATTCCCTTCAGACCCCGGGGAACCGGGGCCGTAGAACTAGAAGTCATGGGCTTTTTCCCCTTCGACTTCGAGGTAAGAGCGTGCAGGAGATTCACTGTCAGGGGAAAAAGCATAAAAAGCAAGTTAAGAAGAAATCAAAAACAAATATAACGAGGTTTATAAACTCGTAACCTTACAAAGAAAAGAAGAGCAATCAAAAAGAGAATAAAATACCCTCTCCACCCTCGCTGGGAGGGAGACTAAGGCTCAGCCCGGCCCGCTCAAGCCGGTCCTGAGAAAGGTATATCTCGTATGGCGCTTGGATCGCTGTAGCGTATCGAGCCTTAAGTGCCTGAAACTCGGCGACCTTGTACGGGCACACGCACCTCTCGAAGGTACCCGGCGCCACAGGAAAATTGAGATATCTCCCGCGGAGATCTCGAACCAAAAACCACTTCGGTTTCCACGTCCAGACAAATCATGACGTTCGGCGTGCTGAGATTGATAAGGGAACACCGAGGTTCCCTCCTCGCTAAAACCAACGCCGACAAATCATCACAATTCGGCTCGTCCCCAAGTTCGCGACTTCGAATCGTGTAGGCACACAACAGCCGCCAGGCATTCGGAAACAGCTGGACGGAACAGACACCCATAGCCCACATGTAATCCACGATGTGCTGGGCCAAAGGTAGTCTGAAGCCCGCTTGAAGACTGAAGAGGTGCACGACCGCGCACCTCTCATAGGACGCCAAGGGCCGTCCCTCCTCCTCGGGGAGTGCCAGCTCGACTCCCTCAGGCCAGGGGAAGTCCTTGGCTATCTTCGCGAGGTCTTCCAACTTAAGGTCGGTGGCCATTCCCTCGGACAGATAAGCCTCGGGGGTGATCGGGCTCATAGGAATTCGTTCTTCAAGAACAGCAGGAACGCTAGACACGGCGTCAGTAATGTAGGCCTCGGGAAAGCTCGGGGGCACGTAGGAGGCAGAGGCTGAGGCAATTGCCGCATTCAACCGCGCCTCAACCTCGACGACGATCTCATCGGGAGTAGAAGAGGAAGCCATTTCGACGCCGGAGTAAACACGAAGACGAGGGAAGAGTGAGTTGATCGAAGCAGCAGAGTCGCTAGAAGAAGGGTCGCTAAAGACCAGTGAAGGAGAACTCGGGTTCTGAGAGTCGCTAGGCTCTACGCTCCCTACAGACTCGGAGACCTCCTGGTAAAAACTCTCTTGAATTTTGAAAACAAAACCAGGCGGCGGGCTCACAAAAGCTCTCCTAGGCATGAAAGGGCGACGTCCAGGCCGCGAAAGGCTAGCACCTGGAAAAGAAACGGTCAGTAAGACACTGGGCAAGGTAGCCAAAAGAAAAAAGCAAGAGATCGTAAACTCGGAAGGAAAAAAGCACGAGGTCGTAACCTCGGAAGAAAAAAACACGAGATCATAACCTCGGAAGAAAAAAGCACGAGATCATAACCTTGGAAGGAAAAAAGCACGAGATCGTAACCTCGGAAGGAAAAAAGAACGAGATAGTAACCTCGGAAGGAAAAAACACGAGATCATAACCTCGGAAGAAAAAAAGCACGAGATCATAACCTCGGAGGGAGAAACTACGCGAGGTCATAAGGGAGGAAAGCCACGTGGCACCCTAGAGGCTACTCTGACAAGATAGGACGGCACAGAAGAATTTGAAGCGCCATAAGAAAGGAAAGAGAAAGGAGAAGGCCAGCCAACGGTGGAGGCCAGCGGTGTAAGCCCAAACGTCCCGTCAGTCAAACATCATGACGTTTGGGATCCCAAAGGTTTTGAAATTAAAAAAGTGGCAGACGGAGGAGCAGAAGTTCAACCGCCCCCAAACAAGCAATGACCCCAAAAACACAGCGGTGACCTCACGGTGGTGACTGCCCGCCACCACCATCCCACCGCCACAACGCGGAGGAGAAACACCCGGCAAAGCACCGTCTCCCACCAAAAAAGGGGGAGAGAAAGAAAAAAAACCAACAACAAACAAACGAAAAACGAAACGGGAAAAACGCCAAGCGACACACAGAAACACCCGCCTCCTCACCACCGTCGTTCTGCCACCGTGACACCGGCGCGAAACGCCAGGCGACACACCGTCGCCCCTCCGAAGCACGAAACAAAAAATAGGCGGAAGAGAATCTGAAGCAAAAAGCACCAAAAAGCGAGAAAAAGAGAGTCGAGAACTTACTTGTTTAGAATCGGCGTGGAAAGAGCGGTGATACGCCTGGAAAGCGGTGGAAGTTCGTCGGAAACCGTCTCGAAAACCGTTTGCAGGAGACTGAGAAGACAAAGAGAAAGGAAGCGAAAAGGTTGAAGGAGAAGATGAAAGGAAAGCGTGTGAGGTACTCCCTTATAAAGAGAAGGTTTGGGCCTCCTCTCACCCACAAAAGGCTTATTGGGCCTACCCCACCTAGACGGCCCATTAGTCTAAAAACACGAAGGACAAGCCCCGAAAACTCCGCCCGTACAAGCAAGAGAGAAATCCAGAAGTGCAAAGCCTCGCAAAGAAAGAACCTCGCGGAAAGAAGAACCTCGCAGAAGTTCCCTCCGCGTACCCCGTGGCCCCAAGAAACATATGACCTGTGGACCTCGGAGCGAGATCCCCAGGCCATGGGGTTGTGATGATGTCCAAAACAGTAAAATAAAAAGTGGGCCCGGGTACCAAGAACAAGTAGGCCCGAAGAGATTCCCAAGGGCGACTCAGGGACCCACATTCATACCTCTCATTTATTTAAACAAAGTTTATACCCTCGCGAGGTCTCCCAAATCCCCGGGACGAGGTCTAGACCTCGCCACCGACTCTACTAAAACACCCGCCCACCCAGACCAATCACAAGCGGCCTCATCCCCGAACCAATCACAAGCGGCCTCATCCCTGGACCAATCAAAAGCCCCTACTCCGGGCGTCCCACTTCGGACCTTGGACTAAACTCGGCTCCCCAATTCTCTATAAATAGAGGAGAACCTCGTAGGAGGAGGGGGTCGAAAAACCCCTTGAACTCAAGAACTCTCTTGCTTGTTAAAGATCGACGTGATAGAAACATCGTCAAAAGACCTCGCTACAGACAAGAGAAGTCCACGAAAAGACTTCAAGTCATACAAAGACCTCGCCCACACTAAAGAGCTCGCTACAAAATCTCACAAAGCTCTCTACACCATGCACCCAAATGTACCTCGCCCTAGGGTCAAACTCGCAACATTTAAGTCTGATCTCGGAACTTCGTAGGAGGTCTAGGTGTAATTCTCAAAGTTGTTTATCAGCCTCGTAGGTTTGTAACCTCTTTATTAGGAGAAAATCATAAATAAAGGAGCAAGTGCTTGCACTCTCGAATATAATAATCTTTTTCCTTGTCTCGTAGCTAGCGTTATTTCGGGTTTCATCATGAACAATTTTTTATTTTTGGATATGATAGATAGAAAGATCATTATGATATTTTTTATGCTATCATACAAATTCTAGAATATTTATTTTATTTTTAGATAGAATCGTTTTTTTACTAAAATATCTTAATTAAATAGTTATCTTTGTAACCATATATTACTAGCAATCTCATTGACAATTTGGTTATTATTATAATACAATTATTTGTTACCTTATATGAAAAGATCTTGATTAGCTATATGATAATTGTCTTATCTTTTTACGCAGATCATAACAAAAATTTATATGTAAGCATTTACATGATTTTTTTCGGATAATATTTGAATATATTTTATTATTAATATTTTATTTAAGAAAAATTCGTACAAGGTACGGGAATACATACTAGTATATTGTATATTTTGTTACATATGAAGTAAGAAAATGATAAACCTTATTAATTTGATTATTAAAAATGGTGTAGGATGGACTAATCAACTAATTTAATGGAAATTATACGTTAATCGTAAATATATCAATAATGTATAGATAAAGTTGTCATTTTATAGGATTGTTAGAATCGTTTGTAGGATCGTTAGAATCATTTATAGGATCGTTAAAATCGTATGTAAAATCGGGATCGTATCGAGATTCAATTCTAAATGATTTAAGATCCTACTCCAATAAGATCCTACTTGGGGATCGTGGATCGTTTTGCGTGTTATGGATTGTAGGATCGCTAGATCATAGAATCGGATCGGGATTCTGATAACATTGGTTCCACACTCAACAGTTCGACACCAATACAAATTTGATACCCATGGATTCCTTTTTCAACACAATTATAAGATCCTACTTGGGATCGTGGATCGTTTTGCGTATTATGGATCGTAGGATCGTTAGATCATAGAATCGGATCGGGATTCTGATAACATTGGTTCCACACTTGTCAACAGTTCGACACCAATACAAATTTGATGCCCATGGATTCCATTTTCAACACAATTATCGTTCCACACTTATCAACAGTTCGACACCAATACAAATTGCTTGGGTGTTCTGGTCTCGAATAATAAAACCACTTTGTTTTGTTAGGATTGGTTGCTAGACTTTGATTCTTCTAATTCCCGTGGACGAACCTGACTTCGCTATACTCAGTGGGGTCTTGATCTATAAATTTATTTGCTTGTTAGGATCAAGGTATACTCTCTCAACAAATTGGCGGCGTTGCCGGGGATTTCGTTTAGTTTCTTTGTCTAGTTGTCTTTCGGGTTTGGGAATAGCCCATACCTTTTGGTGTTTACTAATTCGTTTCTTTGTGTTTGTGCATGCAGGTTTATGCCCTCTAGTTCACAAAGGGGAGTCGACGATTTTCCTTTTGATCCCGAACTTCAGAGAACCCTTCATCGCAGATTAAGAGAACGAAGAGCAATGGCCAACGCTGAGGAAATTGCTCGACAGATGGCTGAACTTCGCCTTCAGATGGAAGGTATTCAAAGAGAGCGTGATGCTCAAGCTGCTGCTGCACATCGAGAGAGAGAGGTTGTTGCCCGTCTCCAAGAACAACTCGATGCTATCCCGCGGAATGCAAATCAATACATGCATCCGGAACTTAGGGTTCCCGAATCCGCGATTGTGCTCCAGGCGATTGAGCGCGCCTTTGAGATTAAGTCTCACTTCATCACTCTTATCAAGAGGTCTCAATATGAAGGCAAGCCCACCAAGTGCCCCATGGAGCATATCAAGAACTTCACCGATCAATGTGACACCATCGCCGCCGATGGCGTGTCACTTGAATATGTGTTCTTAAAGGCGTTCAAGTGGTCCTTCGTCGGGAAGGCACTTCATTGGCTCGAAAGCTTACCTCCTAGGTCGATCACTACATGGAAGGCTTTACACGACTTGTTCATGACAAAGTTCTTTCCACCGGCGAAGACTACGGAGCTAAGGAAGCGGATCACTTCTTATCATCAACTTCCTAATGAGACGTTTGTGGAGACTTGGGAGCGGTTCAAGGAACTTCTTCGTGAATGTCCTACTCATGGACAACCACCTTTCGTGCTCCAAGAGATCTTCTTTCAAGGGATTAACGCCGCTATGAAGGACCACATCAATCTTCACACCGATTGCGGGTTTATTGAGATGGATCCCGATGAAGCTTGGGCTTTGATGGACAAACTCACCAACTATGATGCCATGTATGGGACCCAACAAGCCGTCAAGGTTCAAACGAAGAAGCTCTATGATCCTAATGCCGAACCGATTGATCAAGATGTGAGGTTTCAATTCATGCAAGATGAGATCAACCGGCTCAAGAAGCAAGTTGGCTACTTCAAGTCCACCACTCAAGCTTGTCAAGAATGTGGTTCTCAATCTCATACCACCGCTTCTTGTACAAACATGGATCAAGTCCGAGTCGCCGAGGCATATGCAGAGGCGAACTATATGCGAGGGCCCTACCGAGGCCAAAACAATGCTTATCTGGGGAGGAACAACAACAACAACTATCCTCAATGGAACAACAATGGCCAAGGCCAAGGTTTTCCACCTCCCCCACAAGAGCAAAGGGCCCATCCTTATAGACCTCCCGGTTACCAAGAGCCACCAGCTTGGGCGCAAGGTCTCCTCGAGGGGATCAATGGCGTCCGCACCGATCTTAAGGGAGTCCAAAACCAATTAGGAGACTTCGAAGCATGGAGGAAGAATGTAAACTCCAAACCTGGTGACCTAGCGACTCACATTCCACGACCCCAAGGGCGATTACCGGGCCATCCCGATGAGAACCCGAGAGGTCATATTGTCGCGGTCCACCTTAGGAGCGGAAAGAAGTTGCCGAAATGCGATACGAGCAAGAAGACGGCGGACAAAGAGAACCAGCCCGGTTCAGAGGAGGTCGTTACTGACCCATCTAGAGGCGTTACCGACCCTCTCCCCACTACAGAGGAGGTTGTCACCGACCATCCACAGGTCGTGACCGACCCTCTTCCCGGAGTTCCGATTTCAGTTCCTTCTACATCAACAACAAAGGTGCTTCCTTTCCCATCCAAGAAGACCAAAGATTCCACGGAGAGCAAATTCAAACGCTTTGTGAAGGTTCTTCAAGGGTTCAACATCACCATTCCTTTTGCTGAAGCCTTGAGTGAGATGCCCGCCTACACCAAATTCCTTAAAGAGATCTTGTAAAGGAAGCGGTCGATGTCCGAGTTGACCAATGAGGTGCGGTCTCTAGAGCTCCCGGAGAAACTTGGCGATCCGGGTAAGTTTGTTATTACCATTGGTATAGGTGCTCATCGCTTCAAAGCTTTGTGCGACCTTGGTGCGAGTGCTAGCCTCCTCCCTCTTTCTATATGGTCCAAGACCAACATGGGTCCTTTGGGCCCGGTGAACATGAGGCTCTATATGGCGGACGGTTCTTGTGTGAAGCCTACCGGTGTCCTTGACGACTTTCCTATCCAAGTCGGCAAGTTCTTCGTGCCCAATGATTTTATTTTGATGGAGATGCCGGAAATTCAAAGGTCCCGATCATTCTTGGGCGACCATTCCTTGCCACCGCCGGTGCTATCATTGATGTGAAGAAAGGCCTCCTCACTTTTGAGATTGGCGATGAAGTGGTTGAGTTCCGGTTCAATCCAACGATGAAGGAGACCGACAAGGCCATGGAGCTCAAGATATTTTACACCCACTCAGATTACATTGATTGCGAAGATCCGACCTCACCTCGCTCGACTCCTACCCCTCTCCCACTCGATGATGTGAACTTCGACCATAATTCTGGCTTGGTAACGACCCCCACCTGGTCGACACCGACCCTCTTGGAGTTAGATGATGAGGAGCAACTCTTGACCGAAGGTGAAGACTTCGAGGAGATATTCAAGATGGAGAAGGATGATGACATTGTTACACCACCACCACCTACTCCGGAGCTTAAGACTCTCCCCGAGTCTTTGAGGTACCAGTTTCTTGGCCCAAATTCCACTTTTCTCGTGATTGTTAATGCTAACCTTAATGCGGAAGAAGTTGGAAAGTTACTTGATGTGCTTAGGACTCATAGGAAGGCCATTGGGTACTCACTTGAGGACTTTAGTGGTCTTTCACCTTCTTTGTGAATGCATCGTATTTTTCTTGAAGAAGGACATAGGCCAACCATTGAGCATCAACGACGGCTTAACCCAAACATGAAGGAAGTGGTAAAGAAATAGATCTTGAGAATGCTTGATGCAGGTACCATCTTCTCAATTCGGATAGTAAGTGGGTAAGCCCGGTTCATGTTGTACCTAAGAAGAGTGGTCTTACCGTTGTGGAGAATGAGAAGGGCGAATTGATTCCTTTTAGGACTACCACTAGTTGGCGCATGTGCATTGATTATAGGAAACTCAATAGTGCCACTAGAAAGGATCACTTCCTGTTGCCCTTTATTGACCAAGTGCTAGCGAGATTAGCTTTGTATGATTACTTTTGTTATCTCGATGGCTATAATGGCTTTTGGCAGGTTCCGATACATCCCGATGATCAAGAGAAGACCAGCTTCACATGTCCTTGTGGTACATTTTCTTATAGGAGGATGCGATTCGAGCTTTGCAACGCCTTCGCTACCTTTCAAAGGTGTATGATGGCCATCTTCTCCGACATGATTGAGGACATTGTGGAGCTGTTTATGGATGATTTCTCTGTTTACGGTACCACTTTTGACTCTTGTCTTGCTAATCTTGCTAGAGTGCTTAAAAGATGTGAAGAGACTAACATTGAGCTTAATTGGGAGAAGTGTCACTTTACGGTTCAAGAAGGAATTGTCTTAGGTCATATAGTATCTAAAAGGGGGATTGAAGTGGACAAAGCTAAAATTGAATTGATTGAAAAATTGCCACCCCCTACTTCCTTGAAAGATGTTAGGAGTTTTCTAGGTCATGCCGGGTTTTATAGGAGGTTAATCCAAGATTTCTCTAAGATTAGCAAACCATTGACTAACCTACTAATGAAAGATGTTGTGTTTGAGTTTTCTTCCGAGTGTCTTGAAGCTTTTCATAGGATCCGGGATGCACTTGTGTCGGCCCCTATCATGCAAGCACCGGATTGGACACTTCCCTTCGAGATCATGTGTGATGATAGTGACTATGTCGTGGGTGCGGTTCTTGGGCAAAGGAAGGAGAAGAAGCTTCATGCTATCTACTATGCGAGCAAGACGCTCGATGAGGCCCAAAGCAAGTACACCACTACGGAGAAGGAGTTCCTCGTCGTGGTGTTTGCTTTCGAGAAGTTCTGGTCATACTTGGTGGGCTCTAAGGTAATCATCTACACCAATCATGCAGTTGTCCGTTACCTTATGGACAAGAAGGACGCCAAGCCAAGATTGCTCCGATGGATGCTCCTATTGCAAGAATTCGACCTTGAGATACGAGACAAGAAGGGAGCAGAGAATCTTGTGGTGGACCACCTCTCTAGGTTACCCATTGAGCACATCGAGGAGTCCGGAGACGCGGTACCTATCAATGACACTCGCCCGTACGAAACCCTCTTGAGCAACGAAGTCCTACGGATGTAGGACTTTTACCTTGGGGGTACACCTTGATCTTAACAAGCAAATAAATTTATAGAAGGTAAAACCTCTCTAGGTTACCCCCCTACTTCTAGCGCCACAATTTGTTGAGAGGGTATACCTCGATCCTAACAAGCAAATAAATTTATAGATCAAGAACCCACTGAGTATAGCGAAGTCAGGTTCATCCACGGGAATTAGAAGAATCAAAGTCTAGCAATCAATCCTAAAAAAACAAAGCAAAAACACACAAAAACACTCTCAGATGTACCTCGTTACCGACCTTATCAGGGTCGTTAACGACCTACAGCTCAACACACAAACACACAGAAATCTGGGAAACTGAACTGCTCGGTACCGACCTATAGGGGGCGGTAACGACCTACTCTGGAATCATTAAAACTTTGAAAAATCAATGTAAAAGAGATCTAGGACAAAGGATCTACCACAACACAATCATGCAAGCAAAACATAAATCAAAGATCAACCTACCAATAACCTCATGAATGACTTTCGCCACAAATCAACAAGCATATATCTCAATTTTCATAAAGATAGAAACTTGCAATCCTACTTGTTATCTAAAGCTTTTAACTTTCATCAAACCCAAATAATTATCCAAATTCACAACTTCATCTTTCAATTCGATTATGAACATGCACATGCCTCAACTTTCATCAAGGAATTAAGAACAACAAGATGGATAAAGATAGAGATTAAAGGTAAGGTTTATCAAAGACTCATGCTTTAACATGCACAATCATGTTGGGTTTCACCCCAATCCTAGAAAAGAAGACTAATCACAATTCATCATGTATTCATCAATCAAAGAGAAGAGAGAAGACATGATCAAAACAAAGCAATCTTCAATTGAAAGAAACAAACTTACAATCTCCAACAATCATCCAAAACTCTTTCAAAACTTGTCCAAGAGCTTGGAAATAATCCTAGAACATTAATTCAATCTCGTAGATAATGATGTGTGTCACTAGAAAAGGCACCCTAAGGCCCCTTATATAGTAGTAGGAATGTTCTCATAAAAAAACAAAAATCTATCTTTAAAGACCCATAAATAAAACATCTTTTAAAGACAAACTTAGGACGCAAGTTTCTTCCCGTTTGATCTCAGAGGTGGTCGGTAACGACCCAAAGTAGGTCGTTAACGACCTAAATCAACACTTGATTTCTTCCTTTTTCTTGCTCGAAACTCGTCCTATTATTCGGCCTTTCTTCGATGCTTTTTCCTTGATTATTCTTGGTCTTCTTAGACTTCCTTTAGCTGCTGAGACATCTTCTTCTTGCTAACTCCCCTTGAATCACGTGGAATCTCTAAAAGACTTCTACTCTCACCTCTAGTAATTACCGCCACAAGTTATCTCCAAACCACCTTCTAGAAAACATGGAAAAGACCGGGATATCTCCTCCTCAACGCTTCAAACACCTACAAAACAACAAACAAGCACAAAACGACTCCAACTCTCAAAAGAGAGTCGAAACGATATGCGAACCAAAACAAACTACCTAGAAAAGACTAAATCTAGCTAGAAAACAACCTATGAAAACTAACTAAAAAGCAAGACATCAAAAATTTGTCATTTCAAGGCTTTAACATGTAGAAAAAGTGTTACTTCTCCCACATTTTGGTTGAACAAATGCATCATAGAGTTGAGCAAATTGGCAATAGAGCTGAACAAATTATATACAATTCTATTGCTATAAAATACGGATGAATAAATTGACCATAGAGGTGAACAAATTGCCAATAGAGCTTAACAAATTGTATAAATTCTATTGCTATAAAACAAGGATGAACAAATTGACCATAGAGGTGAAAAAATTGGCAATAGAGTTGAACAAATATGGATGAACAAATTGACCATAGAGGTGAACAAATTGCCGATAGAGCTGAACAAACTATACAAAGTTCTATTGCTATAAAATATGGGTGAACAAATTGACCATAGAGGTGAACAAATTGACAATAGAGTTGAACAAATATGGATGAACAAAGTGACCATAGAGGTGAACAAATTGCCAAAGAGTTAAATAAATTATACAAAGTTTGTTTGCTATAAAAATATGGATGAACAAATTGACCATAGAGTTGAACAAATTGGCAATAGAGTTGAACAAATATGGATGAACAAATTGACCATAGAGGTGAACAAATTGGCAATAGATTGAACAAATATGGATGAACAAATTGACCATAGAGGTGAACAAATTGCCAAAGAGTTAAACAAATTATACAAAGTTCGTCTGCTATAAAATATGGATGAACAAATTGACCATAAAGTTGAAAAAATATGGATGAACAAATTGACCATACAGTTGAAAAAATATGGATGAACAAATTGACCATAGAGTTGAACAAATATGGAGGAACAAATTGACCATAGAGGTGAGCAAATTGGCAATAGAGTTGAACAAATATGGATGAACAAATTGACCATAGAGGTGAACAAATTGCCAAAGAGTTAAACAAATTATCAAAGTGCGTCTGCTATAAAATATGGATGAACAAATTGACCATAGAGTTGAACAAATATGGATGAACAAATGGACCATAGAGTTGAACAAATTGGCAATAGAGTTGAACAAATGTTGGGCGCGCGTTGTATCCGTGTTTTTCGAAAAATATGCGAAAAATTCGGTCGTGCCGTTTTTTCCCTTTTTTTTCCTAAGCACTTTGATCTCTCCTCATCCAACGGCCCTTATTTATTCCTATTTCCCACCCTAGCACCCATTCTCACCGGATCCGGACCCTAATAATAATAATAATAATAATAATAATAATAATAATAATAATAATAATAATAATAATAATAATAATAATAATAATCCGGTTCAGGTGCGAATGGGCGCCCAGGTGCGAAATAAGAAAGAACAGGAACCATTGGATCAAGAAAAATCAAAGGCGCTGATCATTTCACTTAAAAAGGGGAAAAAAACGGCACGGGCGAATTATTGGCGAATTATTCGTGTATTTTTGAAAAAAAACGGAAATAGGACACGCGCCCAGATTGTTCATCAGTATTGTGGATTTGTTCATCAGTAATATGGATTTGTTCATGAAAACTGTTATTTTGTTCATCAAAACTGTGATTTTGTGCATAAATAAACTATTGCTTGTGCATCAAAAATCTATTGTTTGTACATAAAAAATGAACAAATGTGTATAAAAATTACATGCAATATGTTCATCAACATTGTGATTTTGTTTCATAAAAAACGAAAACATTTGTTCATTGGTTTTGGCATATTTGTTCATCGGTTTGTGCATATTTGTTCATTAGTAACATCAATTTGTTCACTGGTTTTGCATATTTGTTCATTTCCTTCTTCATATAATTGTTCATTACTAGATGCATATTTGTTCACTAGTAAACTCAATTTGTTCATTTCTATATGCATATTTGTTCATTAATAACATCAATTTGTTCATTGTTATATGCATATTTGGCCATATCAATGAACAAATAAGGGCATATCCTCATATAATTGTTCATTACTAGATGCATATTTGTTCACTAGTAACATCAATTTGTTCATTGCTATATGCATATTTGTTTATTAATAACATCAATTTGTTCATTGCTATATGCATATTTGGTCATATCAATGAACAAATAAGGGTATATCCTCATATAATTGTTCATTACTAGATGCATATTTGTTCACTAGTAACCTTAATTTGTTCATTGCTATATGCATATTTGTTCATTAATAACATCAATTTGTTCATTGCTATATGCATATTTGGTCATATCAATGAACAAATAAGGGTATATCCATGAACAAATAGGGTATATCAATGAACAAATAGGGTATACCAATGAACAAAAAAGAAGTATACTAATGAACAAATAATGGTATACCATGGGTATATCAATGAACAAATACGAATATATCAATGAACAAATATGTGTATATCAAAACTAATTATCTGTGCATAAAAAATTACATAAATATTGTATACCTACACATAAATAAGGTTAAAAATAAAATTAAAAATTAAAAAAGTTCGAAATCAATGAAGAATGTTATCAAAAACTCAATGCACAATTAGTTAGTATTGATGAACAATTGGTGAATATTGATGAACAAATCGCTATTCTCATAAACAAATTGGGCGCGTCTCATAAAAACGTATTTTTCGAAAAATTCGTAAATAATTCGAGAAAAATTCGTCAGTGTCGTATTTTATTGAAAAATACGCGAATAATACGGGAAAAATTCGCCCGTGCCGTTTTTTATTTTTTTAAATGAATGTTTAATCAGGGACGTTGATTTTTTGGAATAAATGATCGAGATTTATTCTTATTTCGCACACAGGCGACCATTCGCACATGACTCTTCTTCTTCTTCTTCTTCTTCTTCTTCTTCTTCTTCTTCTAATAATAATAATAATAATAACAATAATAATAATAATAATAATCGATCTTTGTATAATTTGTTCAGCTCCATTGCCAATTTGTTGAACTCTATTGTCAATCTGTTCGTCTCTATTGCCAATTTGTTCATCCATATTTTATAGCAATCGAACTTTATATAATTTGGTTACCACTACTGCGAATTTGTTTATCTCTATGTCAATTTGTTCATCCATATTTATAGCAATCGAAATTTGTATACTTTGTTCAGCTTTATTATATTGATAATGTATTCACCTCTATTGGTCACTTATTCATCTCTATAGTCACATCTATTGCTAACTTCTTCATATCAATTGTCAATTTTTTCATCCATATTTTATAGCAATCGAACTTTGTATAATTTGTTCTTATCTATTTCAAATTTGTTCATCTCTACTGTCAATTTGTTCATGCATATTGTGTAGCAATCGAACATTGTATAATTTGTTCATATCTACTGTCAATTTGTTCATCTCTACTATCAATTTGTTCATCTCTATTGTTGATTTGTTCATCTATATTTTATAGCAATCGAACTTTGTATAATTTGTTCATATTTATTTCCATTTTGTTCAACTCTATTGTGAATTTGTTCATCTCTATTGTTGTTCATCTCTAATAATGCGGATTTATTCACCTATACATGCAATTTGTGCATATAGATGTGAAGAATAGATGTGAAGAATACAAAAGTACGAGAATAATTAAAAAAATGCTGGAATAATTCGAAAATACGAGAATAATTCAAAAATACCTAAAAATACGGGTATAATTAAAAAAATACACGAAGAAAATGAGAATAATCCGAAAGATACGGGAATAATTCGAAAACTATGTGAATAATACGAGAATAATTCGAAAAATACGAGAATAATTCGATCGTGCCATTTTTCCCCATTTAATGATGTATTAATTTGGAGAGTTGATTTATTTTGAAGTGACACATAATGCATTCTCGCTTCTCACCGTAAGACTCATTCTCACTTGAGTCTTTCTCATAATAATAATAAGGAAAAATAAATTCAAATAATCCCAAGTATCAATTTTCAACCAAAAATAATCTCAAGTTTTAAAACCATCACCAATGATACGAACTATCACGAAATTAACCAAAAACCATCTAGAAGCTTTTTTCGACGAGTTTTCCGGTAGAATTGATGACGCGGGGATCGAAAATCAGATATAACAACTTAATATTTTACACTTGATTGATGTATTTTTTATCTTAATATCATCGATTCCACCGGAAAACTTCTCGGAAAATGATTCCAAATCGTTTTCAGTTAAATTGTAATAGTTCGTACCGTTGGTGATGATTTTGAAACTTGGGGTTATTTTTAGTCATTGTGGTTTGGATGTTGCTCTCCTTGATACATTGCTTTCCAAGCAATTACGTAATGTGAGTCTATCCCTCCCAAGTGTCGCTTGGGTTTTTCTCGAGTTTTGAAAGGAACTCTTGATAAGGTGATTGACAAGCCTGGTGACGTCTCTAGCTGGGTTAGTTTGCTTGTGTTTCCTCTTTGTACCCTTAAAGTTTTTAGCCCGAGAAGTAATCTTGAGTGCATGTCTGCCATCAAACGACAACGGTAGAAAGAGAGTATCTTTAATGCTATTCGAACTTGGTGTGAACGTGGAGGTATTTTGTAGCTTGTGAGGGAAACATTGACTAATGATTCTCCTCCTTTTGTGGATGTTGATGAGGACCTTGACTTGTGTGAGCATAATATCAAGAAATGTAAGAGGAAGATTTGCGATGGCCATTATACTGTTGTTGTCAGAGTTCTTTCGTCCTCCGGTGTTGCTCCTTTTAATGATGCCACTCTTGAGGATTTCAAGGCTAAACACCTCTTCTCCCCAGCTCTATCCTTGCCAAATATACCCATTGACCACCATCACCTCTTTTCTTCCCAAGCTATTGTTTTGGTAATGATTAAGAGTTTTCCTCATTACGTCATGTGGAAGGGATGGTTTGCGTGCTCATCATCTTATGGATTATTTGACTGGTGCTGCGGTTGCTATTTCTGACGAGTTAGTGGCCTATATATCTCAAGTGGGCAATCTCTTTCTTGCTGGGAATTAACCCAAGGTGTTGGGTGAGTATACTGCTAGTGCTCCTCTCACACCGCTTGTCAAGCCCGGTGGTGGTATTCGTCCTATTGTTGTGGGTACGGTTTGGAGGTGCCGGGTTTCAAAGGTTAGTGCTATTTTGATTGGTCCTTCTTTGAGTGGTTATTTGGACGGTCTTCAATTTGGTGTTGGGTTTCCTGGAGGTGGTGAGGGTGAGGCAAGTCTTCATGCCATGAATCGGTTAATTGAAGTTCGTGGTGATGAATGTTGTTGGTAGATTTTAAAAATGTTTTCAACTTGGTAGATCGAGAGACCATGTTACGAGAAGTTCGTCTTCATTGTCCTGCTATTTCGCGTTGGGTTGAGTTCTGCTACACTAATCCTGCTAGGCTTTATTATGAGGAGCACACCTTATGGACGTACCAAGGGGTACAACAAGGTGATCCTCTTGGCCCTCTGCTTTTTGCCCTAGTTTGGTGTGTAAAATAAGAGATACCTTTGACTTATGTCTGCAGGCTTGGTATTTGGATGATGGCACTATAGTTGGTGATACCTTGGTTGTGGGGAAGGTTTTGGAGTTGATTTGGGAGGATGGACCTCGTTTTGGCCTACATCTCAATGTGTCCAAAACTGAAGTCTTTTGGCCCAAAGAAGACCCTAGTAGTAGGCTTGTAGGTATCTTCCCACCTGATATTGCCAGGCCTCTGCTTGGTGTTAAATTCCTGGGTGGGCCTGTCATCGTGGATTTCGCTTTTAGCAGTGAGCTTGTGATGAAGCGAGTTTCCAAAACCATTGAGCTTATGACTGCAGTTGCTAAGGTTAATGACCCAAAATGTGAGTTGTTGCTTCTCCGTGCTTGTTCTGGAGTTTCAAAACTCTACTTTGCTTTGCGTACTTGCTCCACTCGTATCTTTGAGTCGGTTCAACGCTCGTTTGACATGGCTCTTCGCTCTTCCTTTGAGCGTATTGTTACTACTTCCGGGCTCGGGTTCGGCAATTGGCTATGGAGGCTTGCAACCTCTCCCTTTGCGTTTGGGGACCTTGGTGTTTATTCTGCAGGTGATGTTCTGCATTATGCTTTTCTTGTGTCGCGGTTGCAGAATGTTTGTTTGCAGGATAATCTTCTTTGGCATACGGGTATTGTTGCATCGGGACCTACCTTTGATGATGCATTGAGTCTGCTTGATGAGGTTGTGGAAACTGATTTTTCGAGTAGCCCTAGTGAGGTCACTACCCCCAAACTCATAAAGAAACTGGCAGAAATATATTTCACAAAGATTGCTAGAACTGCCGAATCCACATTTTCGTTATATCCACGACAATTGGCTTTGTGGAAATCTCAGCAGGAAGACCACACCTCTGATTAGCTACGGGTGGTCCCAATTTCTTGTTTGGGACAAACTATGAATGGTAAGACTTATCGTTGTGTGTTATGTTACCGTTTGGGTGTTCCCTTGTTCTCCGTTTCGAAGCCGTGCTCTGCTTGCTCCCGGATTTTTGATGGTGATATCTATGGAGATCATGTTGTGTCCTGCGCTGGAATTGTTGGTATTAAACATCCACATAATATTGTTCGTAACACCCTTGTAGATGTCTGCTATCGGTCTGGGATTTCTACGGGTAAAGAACTTGATATTGGGTCGTGTGGTGGACATGACAAACCTCTTCGTCCTGCGGACATGCTACTCTATTCATGGGACGAGGAGCTTGATGTATGTGTTGACCTAACTGGGTCATCGCCGTTGACACAATCTTGGGTGTCTGACTTTGGGCCCGGTCCTGTGGTGATTGATGCAGCACACCGTAAATGTGTCGAGTATCAGGCTAACCGTGTGGCTATTGGGTATGGTTTTTTGCCTTTCTCCTTTTCTTCATTGGGAGAATTAGAGACGGGGGCTATTTCTCTACTTAAGCGAATCAGATGTTCTCCAAGGCTCAAGATATTGGGGCGCGTGCAGCTACACACATCTTTACTAGGATCGGTTTTGTTGTAGCTAAAGGGATGGATGCCCAGATTGTATCTCGGCTTCCCACCAATTTTCTGTAAAAATATTGAGCTCATTTGAATAATAATATTAATAATTATAAAATAATAATAA
Organism: Fallopia convolvulus; assembly: GCA_964016875.1. Classification (NCBI taxonomy): domain Eukaryota; kingdom Viridiplantae; phylum Streptophyta; class Magnoliopsida; order Caryophyllales; family Polygonaceae; genus Fallopia; species Fallopia convolvulus. The sequence goes on from OZ024732.1 coordinate 7,653,899, forward strand.
TAATAATAATAATAATAATAATAATAATAATAATAATAATAATAATAATAATAGGGTCCGGATCCGGTGAGAATGGGTGCTTAGGGGAGAAATGAGAATAAACAAGAGTCGTTGGATGAGGAGAGATCAAGCGCTCAGAAAAAAAGGAAAAAAATGGCACAATCGAATTTTTCGCGTCCAAGATTGTTCATCAGTAATAAAAGTTTGTTCAACTCTATGGTCAATTTGTTCATCCGTATTTGTTCAACTACTCTATTGCCAATTTTTTCACCTCTATGGTCATATTGTTCATCCATATTTTATAGCAATCGAACTTTATATAATTAATTTAACTCTATTGGCAATTTGTTCACCTCTATGGTCAATTTGTTCATCCATATTTTATAGCAATAGAACTTTGTATGTTTTGTTCAGCTCTATCGGCAATTTGTTCATTTCTATAGTCAATTTGTTCATCCATATTTGTTCAACTCTATTGCCAATTTGTTCACCTCTATGGTCAAATTGTTCATCCATATTTTATACCAATAAAACTTTGTATAATTTGTTCAGCTCTATTGCCAATTTGTTCACCTCTATGGTCGATTAATTCATCCATATATGTTCAACTCTATTGCCAATTTATTCACATCAATGGTCAATTTGTTCATCCATATGTTATTGCAAAAGAACTTTGTATAATTTGTTCAACTCTATTATCAATTTGTTCATCTTTATTGTCAAATTCTTCATCCATATTTTATAGTGACGGAACTGTGTATAATTTGTTCATGCACTGGGGAAGTATTTACACGATCAAATCTTTGGATGATGAGGATCCTAAAAGAACAACCACATCAGCAATGGCAATTATAGTCAACCAAAACCAATTGTGACGCAGCTTCGGGAAGAAGATGAGTAAGCGTTTATTAAACCAAGAGCTTCTCATGTCCAATTTGTTTAATCTACTTCAGAAACTCGTCCAAAACCATAACCGCATCAGCCAAAACTAGACAGCGACCCGAGAGCAAACAACTCCACCACTTCGGTTGGCTGTTCTGAACACAAATATTCAAAGATAAATCCACAGAAACAGACCGAAAATGAGAAAGAAGAACAGACCAGAAGCGGTTTCAAGGAGAGAATCAACCAAGGCGGAGGAAGCAATGACGGCAACCGCCGCCCTCTGTTGGAGGCAATCACATCGATAGTAGAGGCCGGATCGGGGGCGGCGCCGCCAGCGTTAACCGAAGGCACAACGCGCCAACTCGGCGGCGGCGGCGGAGGAGAAACAGTGGGAGGGGATTTTGAAGCTACAGAGTCGTCGGCGCTGATAGGACAATTGGGAGAGTAACAAGAGAAAGACGTCGCTTTTTGCGGAGCTAAGGCCATTGCAGAGGATTTTTTATCTCACCGTAGCAACTGCTTTCGTTGTGGTCCACAATTGAAATTGACATACAGGTACGACAACCAGTCGCTGTCCTCACCGGCGCCGCCACAGCCGCCATTGAAGTGCCCACCTCTGTCAAGGATTCCAAGAGAAGGGGGAAAGCCCGACGGATCGCGATTAAGTTCCATTCTTCAAATGTGTTGTTATATCTTTTCCTTTTTATTTAGTAATTTTTTTTAGAAGGAACGCGTGGGTATTCTCACATTCTCACTGTAAGACTCATTCTTACACGAGTCTTTCCCTAATAATAATAGTAATAATAATAATAATAATATAATTTATGAATTTAAGAGGCATAGAAAGGTGAAGAGTCTTGTGAACAAAAGGGCATATCAAGTGTTTCAAATAAATGCAACTAGGAAGGAGAACAATATGCATGCCATTTATTTGACCTTCAGAGACGAACAAAAGAGTATAACCCGTTTGTTGGACTGACAAAAATTTATATGGAATACATATATGTTTTTGTCATATTTTTATAATATTATGTGTAAGTTTTTTTTTGGTCAAATGAAGTCATTGATATCGTAAATTTTTATGCTTGAAAAAATTAGAAATCAAAATTAAAAAACAACATTCATATAACCTAGAGGAAATTTTTTAAGTGTATACTTGTTATCCTAAATCGTAGTTTTATTCATATATAATATTACATTTATATAGATGATTAATTTTCAATATTTATATACTAAAAGCAATTTAAGATCTTTTGTTTGAATAGCATAACAAAAGTTTATATGTTGTAAAATCATAATTATATGTCACATGTGAAATATACTTTTTTTAAAAAACATTGTATCTTATATATTATCATTTATTATAATAAAAGTAAGACTTTTCCTCTAGATTGCTTTTTCTTTTGGTCAAATGAAGTCATTGATATCAAACATTGTATCTTTCAGTTTTTATGGCATCTATTAGTAAAATATGTATTACTTTAAAGGGAGTATTTGAATAGACATTAAAATAAAACATAAATAACACAAAAGAAAAAGCAAAGTAAAAAACAAAATGGATTTCCATTTATTAACCTTGAGGGACAACTTTTAAGGGGCTATAGACTTCAAAATAAGTCACATATATAATAACGTTTGCAATCAATATTGTAAAAATATATATTAAATAATAATTAATTTTGACGCACACAAACAATCCCGTACAAGGTACGAGTCATTTACTAGTTTTTAGTTTTTACTAAAGCCAAAACTCATTAATAATCCCATATAGCCTAGTAAGTAGTTACCCATTTTATAACATTTATTTTGTAAGAAATAGTTACGGGGGAATGGTGCCCGAGTCTAAGAGGGCAGTTCTTACAATCACTTTAAAAAGACTAGTGGGGTGCCCGAGTCTAAGAGGAGAGTTATTACAATCACTGTAAAAAGACTAGTGGGGATCGAACGTGTAACTGAGCAACCTCTAGCTCTCAGCAGCACTACTTTCCATCAGCACAGAATCGTCAACCCTAATTTTGTACATCGACCCAAACAATTATATCACAACCTTCTTACGGAGGCCGACGAGTTAAAAGAAGAAAACAACAAATAGTGCAATACTGCAATGCTAAAGATAAGATCAAACATATGCCCAATTGCTCAATAGAATGTAATTACTGTAAGCAACCAAAGTTTCAGAAATCGAAGTTGGAGAGCAGAGAAGAGTGTAATAAAAAAAAACAGCTTTGTAAATGGGAAACATCCAAAGAACATCTTAACACACAATAAATTAACTAGCCATATTACATAATACTCTTAAGGACTAAGTTCAAGAAAGAAAGAGAAGGTAGAGGACGCTATTGTTAGACAATCTCAATTTCAAGCCTTGATGAAGAGGTGCTTCACGCCCTTGAGCCAACTCAAATAGTCTCGATTTTCCTTGTTCAGAACCAAGTAGTTGGTGAGGTACTCGCGCAAAAAGTTGGTTGTGCTCATGTTGATCCCCCTTACCTCAAGATATTCCTGGAATGCTTCTTGTAGGTTCTTACCCATATCCCTTAGAGAAACCAAACCAAACCAAATTACTTAATTAACTCGACGTTGAAAGAGGCTCAAGAAGTAAAGAATGGAATATACGTACTTGAAAGCAGGGGCATCACCAAACGATATAGTGTCCATATATAAGGAATCAATGGTGATTTTATCAGGCAAAGCTGTGCAATGGAAGTGCAGCCAAGTATCATCTTCATCCTCCAGTTTTGCCCTTATTGTGACAAGCAGTCGCAGATTTGAAGCAGGGCTCGTCTCTTCGTCACCCTTGTACTCTCTTATGAGTGTTAGTTAATACGTCCAAGGTTCATCCTTGATTTCAAAAGGGAAATCGTCTGGTGCCTCAACCGCTGCCTAAAAATTCACCAAATTGATTGTTTCAATACATCAAAATAAATCGAACACAACAAGGACATCACTCTATCACTCTTAACTAATGAATACACCACCTTGTAGAGATTACTAGTACTAACTAAATAGTTGAGCCCAAAAGGAAGAAGAGATTCTTCCAAAAAATTGTTTTCCTTTTCCAAATTTTCAGTTATTTAGGTTGAGCATTGGCAAGAATTAATACAACATAAGTAGAGAAAAGCAGAACAGACTCTTTTGAGGGATCTAAACATGTGTAATTTCCCCTAAACACTCAAGGTTACTCTTGACACAACTCAGCTACAATCAAGATACACTAGCTAATGACCCAACCTTTACCAATCACGCCCCTTTTCAGGATTCAATTAAGCATACAAATTACTCAAACTTGCCAACCATCTGTATCCAAATCTGAATGAACCCAACACACAAAGGAACATCACTCCATTAGTTAAACCATAAACCTTGTCCTGGTACTACTAACTACATGAAGTTTCCAGAAATCCGTTTTTGTTTTCCGAAAATTCAGAGCGGATTGAATTCAGGGCTTGCATTAGTCTGATAGGTAAAAAAGCAACAAACAACGCAGTCAAAATTTAGTGTTAGAGTTGCCAAAAACAACCTCGTTCCTCCACCGCCATATCCACCACAATGCATTGCAAAAGGTAGCAGCCCATCCTTGGTCACCCTCGATCCTATGGCTTGAGAGCAGATTGTTGCGCATCCACACTGCAAAGGGAATATTAAAAAAGTCAGTACCATTGTTTGGTAAAGGCATCACCTGCAAGACAGCAATAACACGAGGACAGTCCCTAAATAGGTGTTCGAAGGACTCCGGATTAGCCTTGCAAATCTGGCAAAGATCTTTGTTGGCGATGTGCCGCCGAAGACGCTCACTGTTCGTCAAGACAGCCCCTTTCACCGCCATCCAACAGAAGATCCGGATCCTTTCTTGGACCTTCACCTTCCAGATTTGCCGAAAAACATGCTCATCATTCCACTCGGTCCTGGCGCCACACAAGATCGAATTGTAAGCCGACGAAACCGAATAGTTCCCATCCGGGCGAGGCTTCCAACAGACAATATCCTGACAACCACCATCATCCTGCAACCTAACAGCAGCCAACTTCATAAGGACAAAACTCAACAACAAGCAACCAACCCACTGCCAATCCTAACCGCCATCAAGCAACCAGTACTCCCGCACACAAGCTTCTTGGTCCTCATCCTCAACCGTCGATGGATCTTTTTCTAGCACCATCATGGTTCCCTAAATGCTTAGGATTACATAGATCCTCCCAGGAAACGAGATGGATCTTTTTTCTAGCACCATCATGGTTCCAAATAAAATTCTTAACCAACTGATCAACCTTGTCACACACCTCCTTCGGGATGACCACCGTAGCCATAGAGTAAATAGGGATCGAGCATAGCACAGACCTCGCCAAGGTGATTCTCCCGGCAAGGCTTAAATACTTGCACTTCCAGGCAGATAACTTAGCGTTAATCTTATCCAAAAGCGGGCTAAAGGTATCAGCCGTTACTCTCGAATGAAGGATAGGCATACCTAAGTAGTTGCCTAAATTCGTAGTCACCTCAAAACCCGACTCCCTCTTGAGCTCCTCAATCACATTGGCCCCAACATTCTCAGAGACAAACAGCTGCGACTTCGCCGTATTAATCTTCTGCCCTGAAATCTCACAAAAGGCGTTCAGGATCCTATTAATAACTCTGATCTACACGACTAAAGCCTCCGACACTAGCACCACGTCGTCGACAAAGAAAACATGGGAGATATCAGGCCCGAACCTCTTGAGTTTAGCCGGCTTCCATTCCCCTACCGACACCGCTTCCATAATAATATGGCTCAGCCTTTCCATACACAGGACAAAAAGATACGACGAGATCGGGTAGCCTTGACGGATTCCCCTCGTCGGCTTAAACCCTTCCGTCTTCTCGCCATTCCACGGGATACTCGTAGTCGTAGAAGAGATACATTCACCAATCCAATCAGCCTAACACGGAGGAAACCCCACATCCCTAATTGACTCATCAATGAAATCCCATCTCATACGATCGTATGCTTTTTCAAGGTCGATTTTGAGCACCATCCAACCCTTCCGACCTTTCTTTTTCCTCATAGAGTGAACAATCTCCTGCACAAGCACAATGTTGTCGGATATCAACCTCCCCAGAAGGAAGCTCCGGTGCATAGGCCCTATCAACGAGTTGAGTACCGGCCGCATCCTGTTTACAAGAACCTTGGTGATCGTCTTGTAAAGCACATTACAGAGACTAATCGGTCTAAACTGACTAATCTTCTCCGGTTTGGCAACTTTAGCAAGCAACACAATCAGGGTGTCGTTCGATCCCGCCTCTAAGGCCCCAGAGACGAAAAAATCACGAACAAACTTCCTCACAAAGCAACACACCGACTTCCAACAACGATGATAAAAAAGCGGTTGGAAACCGTCCAGGCCGGGAGCCTTCAAGCCACCCATCTGATGCACATCACATTCAATCTCCTCATTTGAAAAGGACGCCGAAAGCGATGCCCACACATCCCTATCAATCGGCGGGAATTTTCTGTAATATCCGTATTCGTTTTAGATCTCGTAAGTCGGAAAACGGGTTTCCTCCGTTACAAACATTTAATAATTCGTTTGAATAATTAGTTTGATTTATTATATCTAATCCTAATTCTACCTAAGTAAATCTAGTTCTTTTAACCGAAAATATTGTCATCCAAATCAGTAATTAGAAAATCTATTTAAATCAACTTTGGATAATTAGTTATCCAAATCTATCCGAATCTATCTTAGCCAATAAATATATCCAAATTGGCTACATTGGTTAACAAACCGAACCAAATTATTATATAGCCAAATCCTTCTCAATTTGGACTCGATTCAATCAAACACTCAGTTTGTCGTCCGCCCTGCGTTGAAGGCCGGAGAGGGGGTCAAAACTGTGTCGATCATCCACGCCTATCGTCGTGTGCTTGCGTCCACTACCGGCGACGTCGTCAATTGCCGTTGTAGTACACCACCGCCTCCAGCAGCGACTTCGTTGACGGATTTTCGCCGGAGTCGTCGTCCCTCGTCGTTCTCGGTAAGTTGGCTCTGTTTTCTTTCCTCGTTGTCGGGCGGGGCAGGGTAAATGTTCAGGTCGGGTTGGGTGGCGAGCGCGAGTGCGGAAGTGAGGGAAAGGGCGGGGGTGAGAGGAGGTCGGAGCCACGATAGGTCGCCGGCGTCGGCACACCACGAAGCAGAGGCTGTTGCGGCTTCCTGTTGGGAGAAGGACACGCCGAAGAAAGGAAGGGCGAGAAGCCGGCGAGGTCGAATTTGGGCCGAGGGCCGTGGTTGTCGTCCGGTAACGAGGGGCGAACCAGAGAAGGGCCGGAGATGCAGCGGCGAGGCGAGGTCACCGGTTCTCGCGAGGTTGAAGAAGGCGTGGAGTGGGGCCGCGTTTGGTCAAAGTCTCAGGCCGGTCAAACGGGCTTGGGAGAGAAGACGGGGGCCAGGAGGAAGGTTGCCGCCGGTGGAGTCGGGTGGGGGAGGCGAACCAGAAAAAGGGGCTTCGGTTAGGTTGAAGAACAAGAGGTTGAAGAAAGGGGGTGGGGTCCACGCGGGGTCAAACTTCTTTGCCCGGTCAAAGGAGGGGTGGGAGAGACGGGCCAGTTTGGTTGGCCCAAAACGCGAGCTGGGCAAAGGGGGGGGGGGGGGAACGGGCATGGGTTGAATTTGGCCCAATATTGGGTTAGTTTGCAATTCTTCTTCTTGGGCTGATATAAATGAGTTGGAGAAATTGTTATTGGGCTAACTTGTTCCTTATTAGTAATATTTGTTAGAGGGTTTGGGTGAATTAGATTGTTGGTTTGGGATAAAATTTATAAGGGGTTAATTAGCACATTCAAATATTTATTAATTAGAATGCTCTTAATAGAAGTTAAGTATATCAGCTTGAATTTAAGTTAATCATCCCTTAATAATTCTTTAGGGAATCGTTCCGTTTGAGATCGTAGGTTCGTCTTTCCGAGGATTCTTCGTTCGAGGTAAGTCGTTTTTCGACTTGCTCGGTTCTTTTCTCCCTTGTTAAACTGCGTATCGATATTGTAGGGCGGGTTTTGGGAACTAGTCCCGAATACCTTTTAAATTATTTTGAACTCCTTGTGTGTTGTGTGCGTTAATGATTTTAAATATGTTTTATCGGAAATTATTTTGGAACGTTTTCTCTGTGTTGGTACCGTTTCCGACACGGCCCTTTGTAGCTGGTGTTGAGGAAGAGTTGGCTACTTTGACCCGGGTGACTGGGAAAATCGTACCCCTTCAAACGAAAATTATTATCAGTGTGTTTTTGGGCAAGCGCTCCAGTGGAGGCTTAGCCAGGAGTTCGAAGGGAGATTGGGAAGTGGAGTGGGAGGGCCTGCCTCTGCACTCGGCGCGGTGATGAGCGCCTTGGACGTTGGATCGTGGACAAAGGAAGAATTGCATTGATGTGTGATTGTGATTGTGAATGCGTATGTGACTTGTGTGACTGATATAACTAATTTAGGTATTGGCCTTTAGAGTGATGATTGCGATTGTGGATTTGTATGCTGACTTTAGATAACTGATTTCAAAACGTTCTACAGTTTCCATATTCCTTCTAGCTTGGTAGATTAGACGCTGACCCTTCGGGGAACATTTTTCAGTTCCAGGTATGAATCAGGGAGCCGTGCAGGAACTGAGGCAAGATGGCGGGCCGGAGCGGTAAAGAGCGCGTGTCATAGTGGGATTGGTTTTTATTAGTTATTTATAATAGTTAGGATGTTGATTTTAATATTTGTTAGACAGAGTTGATATTGTGTTTTGTTTATTATAATTTTGTTCGAATAGTTCAGTCAGTAGGCGGTGTGACGTATTTGAATATTTATGATTTTTGGGGATTCATGCATTATTACGTTTTCTAAGTTTTATTAAATAAAGGTTGGATGTCTTATTATGTTTTCTCGTCGTGCCCGAGTTGTAAGGTCCTACAATGTAGTTGTCAACCTAATTAATAGTACCTTGTAAGGTCTATTTCCCAGTAGAGCCTCGACGGAAGTCGCGGTGTTACAAATTGGTATCAGAGCCAGGTTGAGAACAGGGCACATGGAACTGACCAACAAAGAGTACCCGAGGTCAAACTTAAAACCAAAATCGGCCGGTGTTTTCAAATGTTTTTACTGGGGTAGACATGTTGCATATAGGGGGGTAGGTGACACGTCGCGACTCCGCCCCATCAGCCGAAGGGCCTCACGTAGAATAGTAAGAATCAAGTTGATAAATAGAATGTTTAGGTTTTGACTGTGGGACTTTCTATTATAGATTGCCCCACCAACCAGAGCTAGAGCTGCTGAAGCTAACGGAAGAGGCCGCGGAAGAGGCCGCGGTAGAGGCCGAGGATGTAATATCCGCGATATTCCAAGCTTTTTATAATATAATATTTAATACCAATTATTTTCTCTAATTAAAAAGGAAAATTTCTTAGTATCAAATTAACTTCTACTATTTATCTTTTGAAAGAAGTTTATCAAGAAGATTAAAAATTCAATAAAATGACTTGAGGGGCATAGATTAATAAAGTGAGGTAAATTAATAAAAAAAAGCATTAGATAAAAATAAGGTCCTTTAGAAATTTAATTTATTTCCTAACATAGATTACACAAAGGCCTAAGAATCCAATTTAGAAGCTTTGTAAAAAGGATGCAAGAGCCGGGATTTGAACCCGAGACCTCTTGCAAATCTCTACACACGCCTCTCCCCTCTTCCACTAGACCAAGTGAACTTTCTTGCCATTTACCCCCCTCTTTTAATTTTATATCAATTTTTGAGTCTTCTTCTCCAAACAAGTCAAAGTGATGTGACATGGGAGCAATGCATGTTCTCCATCTTCTCCCCTTGCTTGCAAGACTTCTATCCTTGCATCACCTTCCATCATCTTCAAACTAACACAAGTGTGACCAATGGAGGACCATCCTCCTCCTCTCCATTGGTGCATCACCCATGCCATGGATCACTAAGTTGCATCCCTTTGCCTATATAAAGGAGCTCCAACTCCCTCCAAACTCACACATTCATCCTTCTCTTCTCCTTCTTGCAAATTGATCTCAAGATTCCCAAAAAAATCAGCCACAATCAAGTTTCAATCCTCCACCAAAATACCACAAAAAAACCATCAAAATTCCTCTTCTTCCCCTTGGAGCCACCGCCGGACCACCTTGGAGCCCCGATCGGACCACCAGCCCGCTGCCGAGACCCGTCGGTGCCACCGAGCCCTCGCCGTCGTCCCTGTCCCGCGCCACCGTGAGCCGCCGGTCCCCCCTCCTCTGCCTTTCTCCAAGTGTTCTGTAATTACAGAATACCAAAAGTATATTTTTCTATCCTAAAATTATATTATCCAATTATGTAGTTATTTAATTAAAAGTCTTTTATAAATTGTTAGACCATATTTAGGATTTAAGGGAATAAAAATAATGAGTGAGATCTTGTTAGTTAGAAGAAACTAGAAACACATTGTTTTTACTATGGTAACTTAGGCTAAATAAAATTAAGTGGATATATTCATGATTTTATTACATGCATGCTATTACAAGATATAAATAGATATAATAAAATTAATATAGTATGAAAAGTCCATAATTAGTATTATCCTACCTTAGATCAAAATAAGAAGTCTAGAAATATTATGCATGTTCTATACAAAGGATGATATCATATTATGACCTTAGAAATCAAAAGATTATGAAATAAAACAAATATCATCTTTATAAAGGTTTTTAATAAAGTTTCTAGTAGAGGAATCGTGTTTTGAACCTTTCGTTAATTCCATATCATTAGTTCGAAATCCTTGCTCGTAGTAGGAAATCGCCTAAGTTTCATCAAAGCTCGTTGCTAGAACTCGTTACACTAAGGCAAGTGGAATTTCCCCTTGTGCCCTTTTATATCCGTCTTTATACTATTTCTCGATGTTGGGAACGACTTGTATGCTTAAATAAAATGAATCTAGGAAATATCGATTGCTAGAAGTAACGACTATTGTTAGCATAGATTGCTTTATATATATATTCCTTGTTAGGATTATTTATGCTAGTGTGGTTATTATCTTGATTGTTACGATCTCGTCTCGAGATCAATGTCGAACTAGTGAGGGGCGTGGGTTAGCCAACACCTCTACATAACCCCACTAAGTCGTAAGTGCCTACGCGTTTGAAGTACGACTTTCGGGATCATGATCCCATCCGCTCCGATTGCAAGAAAATGAAAAGTATTAAATAAAACTTTGTTTTAGTAATTTTCAAAACCTCAACTTCCTTCAACATGTCTTCGCCTTATAGAATCAAGGATATTCTATATAAACGCCTTCTTCTCCTCTACAGAAATGGTTCTCACTAGAAGCCAAACCCGAATCGAGAAAGAAGCCAAAAAGGCCGCTCAAGAGCTTGACGAGGCTTTCGCTCAATGGCCGTTTTTGCCAAATGGATACCCCGAAGACAACCCCGAGCTAACTCCACAAGAAGAGATGCATGAAAATGCACCCGAGGCGAATCTCGAGGAAGAGAACCTTGAAGAAGCATTCCTCGAGGGAGGAGTTAATAATTCACTTCCCGGCCAAGCAAGTCCGGTAATCACTGAGCAAGAATTCTCGGGATATCATCCATGGGGACGCATGACGGAGACTCCACGTCATTAAATCACAAGTCAAGTTCCAATGACCTATCAAGCGGGTGGATGGGCTAACTGGACTCAAGGTGAGTCATCCCATCACCAAGCAAGTGGTCAAGCAAGAGAACCATCTCCAAACAGAGTCCCAGACCCAACAAGGGTTCGTCAACCAAAGTACGACGAAGGAAGCCCAACACCATGCTCGTCTTGCAATCAACTGTGGCTATATAGCTGCAACCCGTCGGCACATCGAGCAAGCCCAATTACTGATGAACCACGAAGGAAGCACCCTCGATGAAAGTTTGTTCGATGAAGGATTCTTGGACACTTTTTGTTTCCTAAGCACACCCTAGGGCTAAAAATTCGGTTGTTTATCATTAAGAAGTGTGAAACTCTAAGTAGTTCACTTAACTCGACTATTCATTTTGTCCTTGAATAGTCAGGTCGATAGTAGCTTTGATTTCGTCCCTAGGCTTTGTCTTAATTGTATCTTCTCGTTGTAAAGGAGGGAGCTAGTCCGCTCCTCTCGACTTTCGTTTTGTCCTTGAAAGGCCGAGTCGACATTGTTTCTTTTCCGTCCCTAGTGTAATGGCTTATTATATAGAGCCTTTTGTAATCCGTTTCCATAAAAATTCTAATAAAAACTTCCTCTCTTCTCTAAACTTGCGCATCATTTCTTGCCTATGCTTGGGAGTTAACAAAAACAACTATATCCTTATTCAAATATAGAATTACGGATATTCTATATGAATGTCGATTTTACCCATTTACTGAAAACGGTTGTAATAAAAACTAAGTTCATGCACATCGGGAATGAGAAGAAGTCACGCCAACTAAAGGGAATACTTACGTTTCCATAGAGTCAAACTTACTGAGCCAGTGACTCACGGGAAGATAGAAATTTCCAAAGAGGACACCAAGGAAGGCTTAGTCGACTAAAGATCTAACATGTCTCTACGTAACCCGATCTCGAAACAGATTATCGAGAGTTATGTGAAGGACAAACAATGATCTAGCAATAAAGGAGTGGTAGAGAGTTCCGACCAATGAAAGATATATTAACCCGACGTACCGACAAGCAGTTAGGAATTTCTCAACTAACATATGGAAGCTTGGCGTGATATTTGATGTTTGTCAACCAATTAAGCCAACCATAATGCGAAAGCCACGTCATGGACTTTTCTCTGCCTCGATTTTGATAAGTCAACAGGGTGACAAATGAAGTCAAAAAAGAAGTGAATAGGGCCAAGATATTTTGGACATGGATCCCTATGGCATCATTCTCGGAAGAGATTGGTTGTCTCGTCATGGAGCGATAAACCGTAACCCTCAACTCAAGAGGGAAGCACATATGTAAATTCAAGGGAAAACGAGAAGAAGAAAATGGGAAGGTGATCAACGCCAAGAAGTCCGGGAAGCTACTCCGACAAGGTTGTGTTGGGTATCTTTGTTACCTCGAGTCGGCGGAGAAGAAGGTCGTGGATATTCAAGAGATTCCGGTAGCCAAAACATTCCCCAACGTCTTCCCAGAAGAACTCCCTAGATTACCTCCCCGACAAGAAGTCGAGTTTTCAATAAGCCTTGAGCCAGGAACCACGCCAATCCCCAAGGCACCCTACAGAATGGCCCCGCTAAAGATGAAAGAACTCAAGAGTCAACTCGAAGAGCTGCTTTAGAAGGGTTTCATTCGGCCAAGTGCTTCGCCTTGGGGAGCACCGATGCTCGTTTTATAGAAGAAGGATGAGACTTGCCGTTTATGCATCGTCTACAGAGAGTTGAATAAAGTCGCCTTCAAGAACAAATATCCTCTTCCAAGGATAAACGACCCTTAGATCAACTTCATGGTGCAAAAGTCTTCTCAAAGATTGACCTAAGACAAGAGTATCATCAACTTCGGATCCGGGAGGAGGACTTTCCGAAGACCGCTTTCCGCATCCGCTATGGGCACTACGAGTTGTAGTAATGCCATTTAGTTTGACCAATGCACCTGCGGTGTTCATAGACTTGATGCACCGATGCTTCCATGAATATCTCGACAAGTTTGTCATCATCTTTATCGACGACATTCTGATCTACTCCGGAAATCCGGCTGAACATGAAGAACAGCTCCGAACTGTGTTACAGATTTTAAGGCACAACCAACTTTATGCCAAATTGTCCAAGTATGACTTATGGCTTAAAGAAGTGACTTTCTTAGGTCACGTCATCAACAAAGACGGAGTTATGGTAGACCCAAAGAAAATGGAAGCAGTCTCAGAGTGGAAGCAACCAAAGAATGTAAAGGAAATTCGCAGCTTCCTAGGACTTGCAGGGTACTACCGAAGGTTCATCGAAGGGTTCTCCAAGATCTACCACCCAGGCAAAACTAACGCCGTAGCCGACACTCTCAGACGTAAGACACACCAAGAGGGCTTAATCGCAGTGCTAACAGTTCAGCCAAAACTCCAACAAGAACTGATAAGAGAAGGCCTCGAGGTCTGGTTTGGAAGACAACAAGGTTGTCCAAACACCTTAGAAATCCATTCCGACCTGTTAGCCGAAATCAGAGAGAAGTAAATAGATGACATCATGCTAATCAGGATCAGTGGTAAGGTGCAAGAAGACATGCACCTAGGTTCGTCATTCAAGATGACGGTTTCCTTTTGGTTCCAAAATCGGATTTGTGTGCCAACAGTGGACGAGCTTCGAAAGATCATCCTGAAAGAAGCCCACACATATGCCTATTCTATACACCGAGGAGCAAGTAAGATGTACAAAGATGTACGAAGAAACTTCTGGTGGCCAAACATGAAACAAGATGTCGCAGAATTCATATCCAATTGCTTAGTTTGTCAGAAAGAAAGAAAGTAAAAATCGAGCACACAAGACTCAGGAGAAAAAGGATTTCATCAAGGAAATAGTCCGCCTCCATGGAACCCCGAAGATAATTATCTCTGATCGAGATGGTCGTTTCATGGCCTCCTTTTGGAAAGAATTACATAGGGATATAGGCACAGAATTGAAGTTTAGCACAACTTCCTATCCTCAAACCGATGGTCAATTGGAAAGGACCATCCAAGCCCTTGAAGATATGCTTCGAGCCTGTGCGCTAGACCGCACAACGAGTGAGATGACAGCCTGAACCGTATAGAATTCACCTGCAACAACAAACTGGCATTCCACCATCAAGAAGGCTCCCTCCGAGGCCTTGATCGGCCGGAAATGTTGTTCTCCGATCTGCTGGGACGACAAACGCCGACAAGATACTTATCGGACCGGAATTAGTGGAAAGAACTGCCTCTGAGGTTGCTCTCATCCGTCAAAGAATGTTGACTGCTCAGAGTCGACAAAAATCATATGCAGACCGGAAGAGACGAGACATCAAGTTCATAATAGGAGGCAAGGTTTTGTCAAAATATCGCCCTCGAAAGGCGTGTTCCGCTTCAAAAAGCGAGGCAAACTTAACCCTCGTTATATAGGACCCTTTGTAATCTTAGAAAGAGTCGGCAATCTAGCTTATCGAGTTGCCTTACCACCGTCAACTCACCCCATTCATAACGTGTTCCTCGTGTCACTCCTAAGGGAGTATGTGCCCGCCGAATCCCACGTAATCAATTTCAACGACGTCGAAATCCGGTCGGATGTCACTTATAAGGAGAGACCGCTCAAAATAGTAGAGCACCGGGTAAAGCAGCTACGCAACAAAGAAGTACCTTTAGTACGAGTACTTTGGTCCAAGGATGGCAATGAAGGTACAACATGGGAAACCTGGGAAACCGAGCAAGATATGCAGAGGCGTTTTCCCCAGTTAATGTCTTCTTAAGTACCATTAGTATTATCTTTTTAAGTGGGTACTAGACCCCGTAGCATCTTCATAGTGTGAGTTCAGTAGCTATCTTCCTATCCGAGTTTAACCTTCGTAATCATATTAGTTTTTCCCTTAAGGCACTTTTACATCGCAACAGTAGTTGAAATGTCGAACCCTACCGGTGATACTCTTCCTCGTAGGGGTGTCCCATTTTGAAATTTATATTATGATTTTGGTTATCATATTATATCCTTGCGTATCAAACCAAATACCGCGTTCCATCACGAACTTAATAGAGGAGAAAGTTTGAGCTAAACCCTGATTTAACTTTACGACATATTCACTGCATGACTAAGTTCGCCTAAAAATTTACTTTTATGCCAAAATGAAATAGGAAACTATAAAATCAAATATTCGGTATAGATTCATGGTGGAGAATAAGGATGAACTTTTACCTCCCACCTTGGCCACGTGGTTGAGGTAGAATTTCAGGTCTTATTCCCATAAAAATATACACTTGAGGCGATTGTATTGGATATAGTTCCCCGATACTGATCACATTGGTGGAACTAACCACACAGTCTCTCGAGTTTGACCTTGCTTAGGAAAAAACTACATTTTTGTTATACTGTAAAACAGAATATAAAGGGACGCTCGAACCATTCCTCGATAGTATAATATATATCCGAATACGACATCGTAACGATGGTTACTCCCTCTTGGAAAATAACCATCCCCTATCCCAATAGTAACTTCGTTAGGAAACATAAATCGAAATTCTTCTTCTAAGGCATGGCCCTTACATATTCGAAACTTCGATTCCATATCGACAGTTGTCAAACATCCATCTTAAAAGGATTCTTCCGCAACGACTCTATTCTAGAGGTATAGAATGGATTATTTGTTTATACTCGCTTCCTTGAAGCACAAAAACACTCGTTCCAATTAGGATGCTTATTCTATAAGCAGTCCGACTTTTATGTTGGGAAAATCAAGCCAAAACTTCCGTAGGGTTGACCCAAGCTTTTGAATAAAACCGTTGGACCCCCGCCTACTTCGCTACCCAGACCAATCGGATTTCCCATCCTATCCCTAGATTACAATTGAGCTGCATAAGCTCAAATGTGGGAATCTTCTTAAGGATTTCTAACTTGACGTTTCCTTAAGATAAAGATACAATAAAAATCCTTCTACTTGCACAGTCATCATAACTAAAGAACGAAATGTTCTTTAAGGGGGTACTAGACCTTTTCTTGTTTCCTCACGGATTTGAGCGTTAGGAGCTTTCCGTGATAACCTTGTACCGCCCTAAGTCTTTCCTAGTTTCGGGGACGAAACTAATTTTAAGGGGGTACTATTGTAATATCCGCGATATTCCAAGCTTTTTATAATATAATATTTAATATCAATTATTTTCTCTAATTAAAAAGGAGAATTTCTTAGTATCAAATTAACTTCTACTATTTATCTTTTGAAAGAAGTTTATCAAGAAGATTAAAAATTCAATAAAATGACTTGAGGGGCATAGATTAATAAAGTGAGGTAAATTAATAAAAAGAGCATTAGATAAAAATAAGGTCCTTTAGAAATTTAATTTATTTCCTAACATAGATTACACAAAGGCCTAAGAATCCAATTTAGAAGCTTTGTAAAAAGAATGCAAGAGCCGGGATTTGAACCCGAGACCTCTTGCAAATCTCTACACACGCCTCTCCCCTCTTCCACTAGACCAAGTGAACTTTCTTGCCATTTACCCCCCTCTTTTAATTTTATATCAATTTTTGAGTCTTCTTCTCCAAACAAGTCAAAGTGATGTGACATGGGAGCAATGCATGTTCTCCATCTTCTCCCCTTGCTTGCAAGACTTCTATCCTTGCATCACCTTCCATCATCTTCAAACTAACACAAGTGTGACCAATGGAGGACCATCCTCCTCCTCTCCATTGGTGCATCACCCATGCCATGGATCACTAAGTTGCATCCCTTTGCCTATATAAAGGAGCTCCAACTCCCTCCAAACTCACACATTCATCCTTCTCTTCTCCTTCTTGCAAATTGATCTCAAGATTCCCAAAAAAATCAGCCACAATCAAGTTTCAATCCTCCACCAAAATACCACAAAAACACCATCAAAATTCCTCTTCTTCCCCTTGGAGCCACCGCCGGACCACCTTGGAGCCCCGATCGGACCACCAGCCCGCTGCCGAGACCCGCCGGTGCCACCGAGCCCTCGCGCCGTCCCTGTCCCGCGCCACCGTGAGCCGCCGGTCCCCCCTCCTCTGCCTTTCTCCAAGTGTTCTGTAATTACAGAATACCAAAAGTATATTTTTCTATCCTAAAATTATATTATCCAATTATGTAGTTATTTAATTAAAAGTCTTTTATAAATTGTTAGACCATATTTAGGATTTAAGGGAATAAAAATAATGAGTGAGATCTTGTTAGTTAGAAGAAACTAGAAACACATTGTTTTTACTATGGTAACTTAGGCTAAATAAAATTAAGTGGATATATTCATGATTTTATTACATGCATGCTATTACAAGATATAAATAGATATAATAAAATTAATATAGTATGAAAAGTCCATAATTAGTATTATCCTACCTTAGATCAAAATAAGAAGTCTAGAAATATTATGCATGTTCTATACAAAGGATGATATCATATTATGACCGAACTCTGAAGAGGAAAGTTCCCATGAAGTGGGAACTCCCAGAAACAATCAAGAGAACACAAGCTTACAACGATGAAGAGTTTCCATCAAGGGAACTCTGAAGAAGACAGTTCCCGTGACATGGGAACTCACATGTGAGGACAACGACCGTTCAGCGCAGATCGCGGGATTCTATCTCAGACAGCCCGAGGGAACAGTCTGAGGATCAGACTGTCACGCTTCATCCAACGGTCCGATTGATCCAAGAAGTTGACCTAATTCAAACCAAAGTCACATGTGAAGAAAGTACAACTTGGGCATCAAGCAAAGGGCATTTTGGACACAAACAAAAGATGCGACTGCCCAAGCTCATTGGACTATAAAGCCAAATGAATAGTACTCGGTCTGAGTACTTCTCCCAGAACTTAAAAACACCCACATCAGAGAAAAGAAAGAAAAGGAAGAGAAGTCCCCGCCGGCGAGTGTGTGATCTCGACGACGGTGAAGCTGAAGTTCCCAGGAGCAAGGGAACTGAGAAGTCAGCGTAAGGTTTGAGTTACTTGTGTTTTTGCTGTTGTGAGCTTAGGAACTCAGTTGAGAGGATTTACTAGTGTTGCTAGAGTTAGGAAGAACTTGTAGGAACAGAGAAGTGTAAATCCGGCTGTGCAGAAATCAAAAGATTATGAAATAAAACTAATATCATCTTTATAAAGGTTTTTAATAAAGTTTCTAGTAGAGAAAAGTCATGCATGGCCTAATCTATAAAAGATATAGAAATTATAAAGTTGAGTAAATATAAGAAATTTAGTATGAAGTATTCATTCAATACAAACTTAGCATACCTCTTATATGAGGAACATATTAAAAGGTATTAGCTATTATGAAGGATATAATAAAATATTATCATTAGCATATGAGTTTAAAGTATAGAATATGATGGAGATCTAGAGACTATAGTTTAACTTAGACAATGATTTCATGAAAATATGCTAATATTAAATAAAATATTATGAGAATCTTATATCAGAACATAGGAATTTTAATAAGCTTCTAGTGTAGAGATTTATGGAAAGATCTAAGTTTAAAATTAAATATATCAAGTATGACATTATAATGAAACTAGTATGTTTTATAACATAAAGTAGACTTGCTTGAAAAGAAATCAAAAAAGAAAAGATTCTATGTTATGAACTATAATATCATACTATATAAATATGATCAAAGATGTTTTATGAGTTTTATAGTATAAAAGGGTTATGGAAATAGAACAAATAAGAGTAAAAGTTATTTTAGGCAAGTTACCTTATAAGGAAAAGTAGAGATTTCTATTTAAGGAAACTTTCTAATAAAAAGGATTATTTAAAATAATTATTTTAATAGAAGATTTTCGGAATTAAGGATATTACAAAAATCAAAATAATAATAAAGGAATATTATTATTTTAAAGAAAATAACTTTCTAAATTATTATTGTAATAATTTAGAAATTCAAATCCTCTTATAAAACATTAGAACAGGTGATCCGAATGTTAGTAGAGGAATCGTGTTTTGAACCTTTCGTAAATTCCATATCATTAGTTCGAAATCCTTGCTCGTAGTAGGAAATCGCCTAAGTTTCATCAAAGCTCGTTGCTAGAACTCGTTACACTAAGGCAAGTGGAATTTCCCCTTGTGCCCTTTTATATCCGTCTTTATACTATTTCTCGATGTTGGGAACGACTTGTATGCTTAAATAAAATGAATCTAGGAAATATCGATTGCTAGAAGTAACGACTATTGTTAGCATAGATTGCTTTATATATATATTCCTTGTTAGGATTATTTATGCTAGTGTGGTTATTATCTTGATTGTTACGATCTCGTCTCGAGATCAATGTTGAACTAGTGAGGAGCGTGGGTTAGCCAACACCTCTACATAACCCCACTAAGTCGTAAGTGCCTACGCGTTTGAAGTACGACTTTCGGGATCATGATCCCATCCGCTCCGATTGCAAGGAGGGATAGGCGCACTCTAGCTAAGTGCCGGGAAACGGAGTTTTCCCTCGGGTGGCTCGGATTATCCGTGTCCCACCACATTCTCTTTTAAATGATAAATGAAATCGAACGTCCTTTGTCACTAAATAAGATAAGTGCTAAGGCACAATTAAGATACCAAAACCGGACCGGTCTCAAATGATCGATCCGACCCTCGGTCCGCTTAGGGCGCGAGAGGTGTTTGACTTGTTTGAATAAATGAACGTTCCCAACATACTTTCAATTCTAAAGAAGACTACAATCTAGTAGTACTTCTCTTGCTCATCAAGCTACCCCTTTTGGATATGCTATCGCTATCTTTCGTATCTTAGCTCCACATAAACAAGCTCATCGTAAACACAACCTTACTATATCATCCGATAAGACTTGAAATTTCCAAAATACCCTCGGGAAGTTCCATTCCCGCTTGCTTAGTCTCTTAGACTAATTCTTCTTTTCCGCATGTTTGCTTGGCAGTCTCTCGCCCCTCGCGAATTATGTCAGATTTTAGGAATCCCACAAGGCATGAAGTGAAGTGAAGACGAAGGAAGAACAAGGATTTTCAAGATGTACCTTTCTATCATTTTGCTTTAGTTTCATTACGTTTCAAGGACAAGCAAGTTTTGCATTTCAATTCCGAACATCTTTATGTTTGAAAACAATGTAAGATGTTTGTAAGAACTAAGTCTCCCTCGGGAGCACCTTTCCTCATTATGTATTATGTTTTTATTCCGCATTTTAATTGTTCTATATCATTCTAAAAGCCTTGGGTGACTTTGGACGGTAAAGTCCGAGGTCACTGGCGGTAATACCCAATGTTGTAAAATAGGGGTGTTACAGAGGAGGAGGTCGTGGCAGGGGTAGAGGAGAGGCCCTTGTAGCAGCTGAGCCAGAGGTACAACAAGATAACCATCAGGAGGAGGTTGCTGAGAGTCAGGATGTGGCTGATGCTGTTCATCGAGAGGACAGTGCATCTGTTGCTGGAGGAGGTCTCCCAGCAAACGGGGCTCAAGTGGGAGGAGGAGTACCACCAGCAGGACTGGCCCCAGAGGTGACTGCTGCGATCCAGCTGTTATTGCGGACTTTGATGGGTGCGGGAGCTGCACCGAATCTGAACGCAGTTACGGAGCAACAAGGAGCTGAGAGGAGGGCACCAGGATCAGATTCTATTTTGGCTGCCCCGCTAGGAGCAGCGCCAGCTTCGAGAGGACCAGTGATGGCTGATCATGTGGTCGAACCGAGGAGACAGTATCGTGAGCCTCAACCTGATAAGTGGCTCGCAGAGTTTAGGAAGACTGGAGTACCGAACTTTGCTGGAGCTCAGGGTTCGGATGTAGAGCAGTGGTTGAGGAGGGTGAAATCTGCGTTGGATTCTATTAAGGCACCGGAGGAGCGGAAGATGTCCTTAGTACAGAGTTTGCTACAGGAGAGCGCTTTTGACTGGTGGGAGCTGTGTAGGGACCACCGGACTAAGGTTACTTTCGAGGAGTTTGAGAGGCAAATTCGGGATCAGTATTGTCCTCCGGTGGTGAGGGCAGCTCGGGAGGCTGCTTTTCGGGATGCTGCACCCGAAAATATCACAGCATCTGAGACTATTCTAAAGTTTCAGCAGGAGTTGGCAGCGGTGCCAAATGCTGCCCCTACTGAGGAGCTGAAGATTGCGACCTTTCTGAAAAGGTTGCAACCGCATCTACGTGCTTATGTGTCTGGTCTCCGACTTGCGACATTGACAGAGGTTCAGCAGTCTGCTTTGGCGTATTCAATAGCCACTCTGAGGCCGGAACAGGTGGATGCTCAGGTAGGAGGGGGTAAGAGACGGAAAATGACAACTACAACGACTTCTAGGGGTGACGATCAGTCTGGACAGTACCCGTAGAGTAGACTAGAGTTCCAGCCATCGGGACGCCAAGAACGATCACAGCAGAGTCGGGCTGCCGGGAATCAAAGACAGTGCTACAACTGTGGAAGCGCTGATCACTTCAGAAACCAGTGTCCTAGTCCAATGAAGGATTGCTTTACATATGGGAAGCTCAGACATCTTCAAAGGTTCTGTACGGTTGGCACGCCTTCGCAGGGATCGGTACCGGGAACGGGAAATCGAGGAGTCCATCATTGGCCACCAGTACGGCAAACACCAGATCAGAGTGTTGGTCGGAGCGCATGAGCTAGTAACACTGGCGTAGTTCCTACTCGAGTGTTTGAAATGAAGGGAATGGAAGGATCGGATGTCTTCGCTCCACCCGACGACCTAGCTTGAGATTTCTAATTGTCGGTTGATAGTATGGATTAGCTGCTAGTAGTTTAGTTTTTCAGGACATGGGGATCTTTAGTTGTTCATTAGGTTTGTTCGGTTGTTTGAATCGGGATTTTGTTGCTTTGTTATAACTGTTTATTTTATTGATTGTTGCTCGGATAATGTTTTGTGTGGACATTGATCATGAAAACAGGATTGTTTTCTTTTGGATTGATTGATGACTGCTTAGCTTCTTTATTGCATATTCTAGATATGTAGTGTTTTATTAGACTATTGAATTTCGGTTCGAGGACGAACCTCTTTAAGGGGAAGAGGTATGTGAAAACCTCGAATATCTTTCTTTCGTTATCCTTCTATCTTTCTTTCATGTAAAAGTTTCGGGACGAAACTTTCTTAAGGGGGGTAGTATGTAATATCCATATTCGTTTTAGATCTCGTAAGTCGGAAAACGGGTTTCCTCCGTTACAAACATTTAATAATTCGTTTGAATAATTCGTTTGATTTATTATATCTAATCCTAATTCTACCTAAGTAAATCTAGTTCTTTTAACCGAAAATATTGTCATCCAAATCAGTAATTAGAAAATCTATTTAAATCAACTTTGGATAATTAGTTATCCAAATCTATCTGAATCTATCTTAGCCAATAAATATATCCAAATTGGCTACATTGGTTAACAAACCGAACCAAATTATTATATAGCCAAATCCTTCTCAATTTGGACTCGATTCAATCAAACACTCAGTTTGTCGTCCGCCCTGCGTTGAAGGCCGGAGAGGGGGTCAAAACTGTGCCTATCATCCACGCCTATCGTCGTATGCTTGCGTCCACCACCGGCGACGTCGTCAATTGCCGTTGTAGTACACCACCGCCTCCAGCAGCGACTTCGTTGATGGATTTATGCCTGAGTCGTCGTCCCTCGTCGTTCTCGGTAAGTTGGCTCTGTTTTCTTTCCTCGTTGTCGGGCGGGGCAGGGTAAATGTTCAGGTCGGGTTGGGTGGCGAGCGCGAGTGCGGAAGTGAGGGAAAGGGCGGGGGTGAGAGGAGGTCGGAGCCACGATAGGTCGTCGGCATCGGTACACCATGAAGCAGACGCTGTCGCGGCTTCCTGTTGGGAGAAGGAAACGCCGAAGAAAGGAAGGGCGAGAAGCCGGCGAGGTCGAATTTGGGCCGAGGGCCGTGGTTGTCGTCCGGTAACGAGGGGCGAACCAGAGAAGGGCCGGAGATGCAGCGGCGAGGCGAGGTCACCGGTTCTCGCGAGGTTGAAGAAGGCGTGGAGTGGGGCCGCGTTTGGTCAAAGTCTCAGGGCGGTCAAACGGGCTTGGGAGAGAAGACGGGGGCCAGGAGGAAGGTTGCCGCCGGTGGAGTCGGGTGGGGGAGGCGAACCAGAAAAAGGGGCTTCGGTTAGGTTGAAGAACAAGAGGTTGAAGAAAGGGGGTGGGGTCCACGCGGGGTCAAACTTCTTTGCCCGGTCAAAGGAGGGGTGGGAGAGACGGACCAGTTTGGTTGGCCCAAAACGCGAGCTGGGCAAAGGGGGGGGGGGAACGGGCATGGGTTGAATTTGGCCCAATATTGGGTTAGTTTGCAATTATTCTTCTTGGGCTGATATAAATGAGTTGGAGAAATTGTTATTGGGCTAACTTGTTCCTTATTAGTAATATTTGTTAGAGGGTTTGGGTGAATTAGATTGTTGGTTTGGGATAAAATTTATAAGGGGTTAATTAGCACATTCCAATATTTATTAATTAGAATGCTCTTAATAGAAGTTAAGTATATCGGCTTGAATTTAAGTTAATCATCCCTTAATAATTCTTTAGGGAATCGTTCTGTTAGAGATCGTAGGTTCGTCTTTCCGAGGATTCTTTGTTCGAGGTAAGTCGTTTTTCGACTTGCTCGGTTCTTTTCTCCCTTGTTAGATTGCGTATCGATATTGTAGGGCGGGTTTTGGGAACTAGTCCTGAATACCTTTTAAATTATTTTGAACTCCTTGTGTGTTGTGTGCGTTAATGATTTTAAATGTGTTTTATCGGAAATTATTTTGGAACGTTTTCTCTGTGTTGGTACCGTTTTCGACACGGCCCTTTGTAGCTGGTGTTGAGGAAGAGTTGGCTACTTTGACCCGGGTGACTGGGAAAATCGTACCCCTTCAAACAAAAATTATTATCTGTGTGTTTTTGGGCAAGCGCTCCAGTGGAGGCTTAGCCAGGAGTTCAAAGGGAGATTGGGAAGTGGAGTGGGAGGGCCTGCCTTTGCACTCGGCGCGGTGATGAGCGCCTTGGACGTCGGATCGTGGACAAAGGAAGAATTGCATTGATGTGTGATTGTGATTGTGAATGCGTATGTGACTTGTGTGACTGATATAACTAATTTAGGTATTGGCCTTTAGAGTGATGATTGTGATTGTGGATTTGTATGCTGACTTTAGATAACTGATTTCAAAACGTTCTACAGCTTCCATATTCCTTCTAGCTTGGTAGATTAGACGCTGACCCTTCGGGGAACATTTTTCAGTTCCAGGTATGAATCAGGGAGCCGTGCAGGAACTGAGGCAAGATGGCGGGCCGGAGCGGTAAAGAGCGCGTGTCATAGTGGGATTGGTTTTTATTAGTTATTTATAATAGTTAGGATGTTGATTTTAATATTTGTTAGACAAAGTTGGTATTGTGTTTTGTTTATTATAATTTTGTTCGAATAGTTCAGTCAGTAGGCGGTGTGACGTATTTGAATATTTATGATTTTTGGGGATTCATGCATTATTACGTTTTCTAAGTTTTATTAAATAAAGGTTGGATGTCTTATTATGTTTTCTCGTCGTGCCCGAGTTGTAAGGTCCTACAGTGTAGTTGTCAACCTAATTAATAGTACCTTGTAAGGTCTATTTCCCAGTAGCGCCTCGACGGAAGTCGGGGTGTTACATTTTCCAGAACAAATAGTAGCCCCTGTAACCTCCGACCCTTGAAAAGAATACAAGTTCCTGAAATAGTTAAACCGCCACGGCTTCTAGTTGACTAGCCTCCGTCACAGATTGCCCAGCATCATCTATAAGAGTATCAATCTTGTTTCTCCGCCTTCTAACGATAGTAGATATGTGGAAAAACTTAGTATTTCGGTCTCCATCCACCAGCCAATTCTCTCTCGACTTTTGGCACCAGAGGAGTTCTTCTTGCTCAAGGACTTTGCACAGATCAGCCTGCAGCTCACCCTCCAGATCAATAAGAAATTGGTTAGCCCCTTTGGCAAGGGCTTTTGGGATCCCATGGAGGCGCCTTAAGATTTGCCGTTTCCTCATATGGATATTCCCAAACACCTCTAGGTTCCACTTAGCCAGCAACTCCCGAGTAACTTTCAAAGCAGAGGGAGCAGTAACAGAATCATCCCAGCTATTCTTGATAACTTCCTCAAAGTTATTGTGGGTAGTCCAAGCAGCTTCAAACCGAAACGGAAGACGACACTTATCAACTCTCCTACCATACACAAAGGTGAGGAGCAACGAAGAATGATCAGAACAAAACGTCGGTAAGTGGCGAACATCCGCATCCGGCCAATCCAGGCGAGCCTCAACATTCAATAAGACACGGTCGAGCCGCCTAGCTTTGAACGTGCTAGGAGTTCTTCCAGAAGTCCACGTAAACTAATTGCCTGTAAAACTCATATCCATCAGCTCGACCTCATCAACCCAGGACCACCCCTGAGTCTTGCGAAAGCGCCTCCACTGTCCCAGAACTCTCCCAAGAATTCAGCACACAGTTATAATCGCCCCCAAAAAATGCTGGACCGGTAATACTCCTAGTACAACCGTGCAAATCATTCCAAAAACCAACACGATCAAACTCAAAAGGAGGGGCATACACAAGAATTAGATCGAACACCTTACCATTAGTCTTGATTTGGGAATGAATAAACCTGTCATAAAGATGGATAATACGGAGGTCAATGCTCTCAGCATCCCAAAAGAGCCATATACCCCCCTTGAAACCATCCGCTTCAATACGAACGTTTTTAGAAAACTTCAGTCTACTGCACACTTTATCAGCCCTTACTCGAGATTTTTGGCTCCATGACACAAAGTAAATCAACTTTGTGATGCTTAATCATATAGCGGATCGCCTGACGGAAACCATCGTTGCTTGCACCACGACAATTCCAAATTAAACATTGATTGTCCCGTTGTAAAGGTCTTGGGTTGACTAGTTATCTTTTTAGTCGCCGCTTTACTCGTTTTACCCGATCCCAACACATTCCCTGACACTTGATTCTTCCTAGGGCTTTCCTTATGATGAGCCTCGTAACTAAAATGATTAGCAACGTTCACTGCATTAACTCTATTGGCGTTTTCCGAGTTCGACCCCCCAAGCGATTGGAAGCGGTTTCCGTTGCCGGAAATTTTCCCGGCAGTGGCCGTCGCCTTCCCCTTCGTCTTATCAGTGTTTCTTCTTCTTCTTTGGACTTCCATCCAAGGCCCATGGCAGGCCACTTCTTCCACCTTCTTCGACCCTTTGGCGGCTCCCTGACTTGAGACCACCGCAACACTTCCATCCTGATTCCCTTCCTTCCCAGATTTTGTCCCTTTGGCCTCCACCGGCGCTTGAGGGCACTTATCCATGAGATGATCGTACCGACCGCAATTAAAACAAATCATGTGAAGACCCTTATACTCGAGCAGAAAACGTTCATCACTGATTGTGACCGTACCTTTCAGCGACTTGGTAAGGTCAACTTCAACGCAAACCTTCGCATATCTGCAACGGTTGGAGAAGAGGGTCCGGGTATCAACTTTGATAGGTCGCCGAATTGTGGCCGCAACCCTGGTTAGCAGTTCTTCTTCATAAAATTTCGTAGGCAGTTTCGCAATCCTCACCCAGGCCAGCAAAGTAGTGATGACATCGGAGTCGGGCTTGAAACCTGGAACCCAAGCTTTGAGGACCAGGTAATGTCCAAACAACATCCAAGGTACCCCTGCAATCACCGTGGTATAGTCTTGATTAGTGTCAAATCTTACCACGTAATATCCGTTGGGTAGATCGACGAGCACCATCCTTCATGAAGGTTTCCACAACTCCCTCAATTTTCTGTCCATCACCTGGTACGGAACAAACGTACCAAGAGTCTTAATTATTAGGGAAGACTTCCAACGCCCACCAAGACATTGACCACGTCCTTGTCCAGCCAAATCACCAGGTCACTTAGCTCTCCTCCCGAATATGTAACATGCATTTTTCCATCAAGATATTCCGGAGCAAGTCGAGGTCGTTGGAATCCAGCGTCATTCGCAACTAGATCTCTCCAGGTGTGCTGGGTAGCGGGAGGCACTACAGGCGGCGCGCTTGGCGGCGTTGGCGGACGATGTGCGTCCACCACCACCATTGGGGTGGCGTCACTCATAGAGCGAAGTACAACAAAGCGTGGAAACAAAAGCAAACAAGAGTTTTTCATAGAGTTTTTTCAGACACTATATTCAAGAGCTCGTGGGATCGCAGACATTAGTCGGCTGCTGGTGGGAGAATGTCGGATTTGCTGATTTCTTGGAGCAAGCCGGAGCTGCTGCAGCAGCTCAAGATCAACACCGACGGCGATGTGGACCGTGATGGGAACGCCACGGCGGTTGGGGTGATGCGGGATTCGGATGGCCAGTGGTGTGTGAGGGCTTCGTGCACAACAGTGGGAGGTGTTCGGTGGCTATAGCGGAGTTGTGGGGTATCCGCAATGGGCTGGTTTTGGCTTGGGAGAAAGGGGCTCGGAATGTGTGGCTCGAATCGGATTCGGTTTTGGTGGTCTCGTTGGCCTGCAAGCTGCCCTCTTCTTCCCACCCCCTTTTTAGCCTGGCGAAGGAATGCCAAGGCTTTCTCGCGCGAGATTGGAATACTCTTGTCACTCATGTCTTCAGGGAAGTGAACGTCGTCATCGACTCCCTCGCTAAGTTCTCTTTTTCGTTTCCTTTCAATTGTCATTTCCTTTCCGATCCGCCTGTTGGCTCTTTGCTTTTTATTTCGGATGACATTTCGGGTCGCGCCTACACTCGGTCTGTGAGTGTTTAGGTCGTCCCCATGCTGAGGTTTCCTTGGCTTTGATCAAAAAAAAAATTTAGTGTTAGATGGCACCTTGTAGTGCTGATTTGAGAGGAGGGTGCTCTGGATCTCCGAATTAACCGCCTCCAGCAACTTCTTATCGGAGTAATTGCGACGGCTGGTAAATAGAGTAGTCGGCGGCGGAGGCATCAAGAAGGCGTTGTTTTTACTCTGACGAGAGAGAGGGGCGGCGGCTACAGGGCGGAATCTCTGGCCCCGTCCGAAGAGGGTACAAATCGACCGACGTAACAAAACCATTCTAATTAGATCTCTAGAGGACGCCCAAAGATTCGGCGATTGGGATGTTATTTTCTTGTTCGTACGCACCCACTTGCACGCGTTTTAAAGCAAGGACAACTAAACAAGAGAAGCTGATAAATCGTGTGCATGATTTGTTTTTCCTTTTTATCTTTTTTTTATCCGATTTTTTTTTCTTTTTATCTTGTGAGTTGCAAGGTGTGACATATATCATTGCTTCTTCCCTTGAGTTGAGAGGGTGTTTTTAAATAATATTATTATACTTGGATTCCTAGAAATATTGTTCAGAGCATCTCCCCCATAGGCTAAAGACCATATTTTTTTAACCTATCAAAATGGGCATATTTTCCATTTGATACCTTTTTAGCCTACTAACACAAAATGGTATTTCCACCATAGGCCAAATTTTATAGGCTAAATATATAAATATTTAATTCTAACGTCTAGATATATTCTTCCGCTATGTATTTTCCGTTATAACATATTCTAAAGTAACGGCTAGTTTGAATAATTATTATTATATTTTATTTCAAAAAGATATTATTATAATAATTGTGAATAACGGCTATATTTTAAAAAAAGTCTATAAATACATGCATACCATCTCTTTCATTTTCATAATGGCTATATGTTGTTTTTATGTTCTTGCATTTTATTTTATAGTACTCTTTTTTCCATCTTGAAATTTATTTTTAATTATGTTTTTTAATGAGACTATTAATAAATTAGTTTATTTAAGTACAAAATAAAACACACAATTATTTACATATTAAATATTAGGCTCAAATTGAATGTCACAATGAGACCATTACAATAATATAATTTTTATAATAAAAATATTTTGAATAATATATTTATATAACATATTAATTAATTTTCACTATTTAAAATTAAGCTAAAACAATAAAAATAATAAATGGGGCCCATTTATACCCTAGCAAATCTAAGGCCAAATTTGGCCTTCAAAACACAAAGGCTATATTTTTGGTATGGGAGTTTGTGTATTTAGCCTATGAGGGGTGTATATGGTAGAGAAAATTTAGCAATTTGGCCTAGCATGGGAGATGGTCTCAGGAAGTAATTGCGTTTCTTGTATTCCTAGAAACATGGTTAGCCATTCATGTCGTATCAATTTGATCTTTATTAAAGCTTTTAATTGATTGAAAAATCATTGTAGATCTCATGTTAGAAATCTTTTTATCTATTTATTTCCATTTTAATTTTTTTCTAAAAAAATTAAACTTTAAATTTTATACATAATTTTTCTATAAATCTTCTTATCTACTAATTAATTTCCATTTTAATTATTCTCCTTAATAAAACATGCACGCTATTTATGATAATATGGTTTTAGAACTCTACATTAAGAAGATATTATAATAACAAGCTATAAACAAAAACGTACCTTCATCTAAAAAACTTTGGCATTTTTCATTAAAAATCCGATCAGAAAATAATTAAAATTTTTATAATATTATTATATTTAGATGTATATAGTAAATCCTAATTTTGGATTTATCTATTAAGTCTTGTATTCTCTATATAAAAGTCCCTATGAGTGATCTAATAAGATAACTCTGATTTCTCCCCTTCTCCTAAATCTCTCTATTTTATAACACGAATTGCTCGATATCTTAGTGTGTTGCACGATTCAATTTTCGATTTGAGCAATCTCACTCATATCAAATTGTTCAAATTCTAAAAAGTTACGGTGGAAGAGAATTGAACATTAGTTAGTTCGTGATGAAGATTATTTTCAATGGTGAGCTTCACTCTCGTTCCCCATCTATGCATACATATTGTTAATTTATCATCTATATTAATTCGTTCGGTGATAGTAAACCCTAGTTTTGCATAAAGTTTTTATCTTGATAGCATCCTACATATGCGCATATATATGTATGATTCTTTTACACTATAGGATTTTCGTGTTTCATATGCATATATATTCCATATACATATATGTATAAAGTCTTCATAAGCATTAATTATGTGCATAAATTACATATATGCATGATGTAGGGTAAATTATACATGACTACTTGGTTCGTTTATATATCATATAAATTAAGCAACTATATGTTATTGTGATTCTTCTAGTGTTTATATTATATATTGGGGAGAATTGTTATCGCGGGATCGTTTTTACATTAACTCCATATTTACACGTTTTTTCCGATGACATAACCTTTGCTACTGTGTGATTTTTTTCCCATGTTTATATACATAATAACGCATATTGATTGAATCTCTATCTTTAATATTGCATTTTCAATCGTTTTATATTTCGGATAAAACCGTGCATATGATATATCCCCCTGAGGAGGATATATTCATAGTAATTTGTCCCTTAAGTGACAAACTAAAATCATATACAGTAAAACCTTTATAAATTAATAGGGTTGGGACCATGATATTTTATTATTTTATAGAGATATTAATTAGTCGATAAATTAATATTTATTAATTTAAAGAGATTTTTGTAATAAGAGCTTTCAAAAGGCACTATCATACAAGATTTTATTGTAGGATTTTAGAACGCTATGAGTTGGGACAATCTGATCCACGTAAGATTAATGTTTTGGCTGCTATCAATCTTGTAGTTTCGGCTTAGACAGTTAATGTTGAGCAAGAGGCAATAGCAAATTGTTTTAGACACTGGAAAATTCGTTCATGAGATGAAGTCTCAAAAAATGATTATAGTTGACATTGTAAACGTTGTTTTCAAAACAACACTATAAATGTTGGATCCAATAAGAAAAGTTAAAGATGAACTCCAAATAGAATTAAGAGAAAAAAAAACAACACTACAATCATATTTCATTAGATTTTCTTAGTTATGACTATGTATATTTTTATATAATTATTATTATTTTATGATATTAATGGGACCTTATATTTATATAGTGGTTTTTGGAAAATATACTATCTTATTATCTTATTGAAATTAGTTAAATTTTGCATTGGCCCAAGTCGGGACCGGAGAAAAATATTAATTTAGAGAGCTTATTAATTTTCCGAGTATTAATTTAGAGAGGTTCTACTGTATTGTATGTATATCCCCTGAAGTGGATGTATTTATAAATTAATTTGTTTTTGGTGAGACAAAAAATATCAACATATAGAGATATTAGTATCCCCGAAGTGATAAATTTTTGTTAATTTTCATTCCCTGAAGCGAATGAAATATCGATATATAATCCCTGAAGTGATTATTTACGTTTCTTGAAGAGATTGGAATATCATTATATTATCCCTGAAACGATAATTATTTCCTCCTGAAGAGTAGAAATTAACAAGTAAAATTATCCCTGAAGTGATAGTTATTTCCTCCTGAAGAGTAGAATTTAACAAATAAAATTACCCCTGAAATGATAATTATTTCCTCCTGAAGAGTTGAATTTACAAATAATATTATCCCTTAAGTGATAATTATTTTCTCCTGAAGAGTTGAATTTACAAGTAATATTATCCTTAAAGTGATAATTATCTCCTCCTGAAGAGTTGAATTTACAAAACAATATTATAATTTTATCCCTGAAGTGATAAATTTCATTCCCTGGAGTGAATGAATTATTTTATTTATTTTATTGTTCTTCTATTGTTTATTTATTTATTATTTCATATACTTAATTATGTTATAGTATTTTATCTTGAAGAGTTAATTGAATGTACAGAACAAGGTTATCCCTGAAGTGATAATCCTCGTTCCTTGAAGTAAATGAAAACTTCATTTTATCCCTGGAGTGATAATTCTCATTCCCTGAAGTGAATGAAACCATTTTTCTATTTTTATACTTGGAGTGATAATTTCCATCCCCGAAATAAACAAATAATCCCCCGAAGTGGATGAAATAATTGAATCAATCCCCAAAAGTGGATGAATATAATAAAAGTTCCTACTCCTTGGAGTGAGTAGTGATACTAAAGCCGTCTCTTGAAATAAATGACATGATTCATGTGCAAATTGAAAAGAAAAATATCATCTCCAAAAGTAGACGATAAAGTTCATATGACAATATTATCTCTTGAAGTAGATAATAAAATACCCACATGGATATCACATCCTGAAGTATGTGACTAAAAGGTCTCATTGAAATCACATCCTGAAGTATATGATTGAAAGATCTTATGAATACTCACATCCTGAAGTGTGTAATGGAAAGAAGTCTAGAAGACTTCGTATACAATCTCTTGTCACCAGAAGTTGACAATATTTTATGATACTTTATTTCTTTATTTATAGTTTTCAATTTAATTATTTATGTTATTGCTTATATACATTTTTATTTGTTCTTCAAGTTAAAACTTATCATCTCTTGGAGTAGATGCTTTTATACATAAGAGTATTATACCTAGAAGTGGATTTACATACATAATTACTTCTTGTAGTATGATGAGAAGAATCTATTAGTGGAACTATATGAACATATCATCTCTCGAAGTGGATGATAAATGGTTCAAGAAATAAAATTACATTGTCACTTGCAGTTGACAGATGAGATGTTTAGGAGATCCATGAAGCACTTGAAGTTCTAACAGACATGTGCTAAGTTATAATGAATGTATCATATCATCAACTCCATTCGAGCTTGAAGAATCGAATTTTGACAAGAAGAGATCGTTATAAACTCGTGGAGAGTTAAGAGATCTCATACCAAACCATGTACTCTAGATGTAGTACAAGAAATATGGCATGTACTCTAGAAGTAGTAAAAGGAATGTACGTGGGTCGTTACAATATTCAGAACTATGTCTAAATGACCACCTACCTAGCATGAACTAGAAGTTCAAGGTCATGTTTGACCAACCTCTTTGCATGTCGGAAGCATGCCTCCTCTGGAAGAGGGTGTGAAAGAGGTTATGGTATATTACGCATGCGGCCGTTAGTCATGGTTATGACTTATAGCTAGGACATCGTGGGTTAATTTGATGTCAAGAAGAACATCTAAGATAAGGGATGTCCCATAAATGACATAATTGATCACCAGTCTTGTACCAGTTGTACAAGAACCACACCTTATGAGTACAAGTGTGGAGATCGGTCTAATCTATATTAAAAGTTCTGAATGCACCCATTTTGAGGCATCTAATTTTGATATGAAGATAACCATTTATCTGATATGAGTTGATGAGCTCCCAAATTTATGTTGGATCACCGACATTTTCAATGGTGCCACACCACATAGTATTTGAAAACCAGAAGTTTTCACAAGTCATGCGCAAATTTTGGTGTGAAGGTTATGATGACTTTAGAAGAGTATATCCCATTGAATAATGTAATCTCACTACTGGAAGTTAGTTAATGATAAGATATATTTGTGGCATGACTAACTTGGTCACTAATAATGCGCATGATCGGTATAGGACCGAAAGATCTTGAGACTTGAAGTCTCTTCCTAAGAGTGACCTTGAAAGGCTTGTGCTCTTGGTAAAATAGTAGCAAGGCCAGTATAAATCAAGTAAATACAAAGTCTCATATACTCCTTGACAAAGTTCAAGTGATATAAGAGGACTAGCTAAATCCCCATGCAAACCATTGTGGATTATTATAATATTGAAAGATGCCTCAACCCATTGGTTCCAAGAAAAATGGAGGAGAATGGAATAAATCAATTTGTGTAGTGATTGAGCATTATTGACGACTCTACCTACGCATTATTGATGCCTCAATCACTACACAAATTGATTTATTCCATTCTCCTCCATTTAGTTATACATGTTCACTAAACTTCTGGTTTAGTTATACAATATGTTAAACTTCTTGTTTAGTTATACAATATGTTATACAATATTGTGTAGTTATACAATATGGATAACTCTCACACATATACACAAAATGACCCAGGTAGAGTCGTCAATAATGCGGTCATAATTGGTAGCCAAACAAGTGCTATACATGGAATACGCGACCTGGAAGAGTCGTGATTAAATAGGGTCATGAATATGAATTTCGATTATTTAATTCGACAAGACCGACCGCTTAAAGCAAATTCTCCTAATGGAAATGCTATATATGTCCTCCACCCCAGATAATTTTTAAGTAATGTCACATAATGAAAGTTGGGATTAGACGAGGGGTTTGGGTCCTTATTGTTTATAAAATACCTAGAGCTTATAAGCAGTGATCAATATATTGCTCGGTATTAAATGTATCACTTTGGCGAGGTGAAAAATCTCAACTTTAGGGGGAGAAGATAATTGAGACTACAAGTAAAGAGATTGCATGGGATGCAATTTGTTAAACAAAGAAAGCTTATCTAGAAGTTTAACATATTGTATAACTAAACCAGAAGTTAAGTGACTAAGACATAAATACTATTTGAGAATACACCAGTCATTTGGAGATTCCAGAAGTAACTCCAAACCAACACATAAGCATGCTTGAAGCATGAGAGACATTTTCGAATTTAAGGATACATTCCCCAGAAGAGGAAAGAGTCAATTACATACCAAAAGGATGATATGTCGACTGGAAATAAACATGAAGATAGAACTCCTGAAGAGATTCTATCTAAATACTCTAAAAGCAAAGAAAATGGCATGATCGACAATTTAAAAATATCGATTAATTATGTAAGTATCGGTATAGGGTATCGGGAAGATATCTTTGCTTATTCAGTTATCGTAAAAGTCATTAGAGAAGATGACAATAATCCCCAAACAATGGAGGAATGTCGACATCGAAATGGTTGGAAAAGCTAGAAAGCAGAATTGGATTCGTTAAACAGACTAGATGTTATTGGGCATGTAGTTCCAACACCATAAAATGCAAAATCTTCTCACAAAAACCTGGAGTGGATTACATGGAAATGTATTCACCAGCAGAAGATGCAACAACACTCAGGTTCCTTGTTGTTTTAACCATTGTTGAGCGTTTGAAAATGCAACTCGTGGATGTGGTAACAACATACCTATATGAGTCATTAGGTACCAACATATACATGAAAATCCCTGAAGGATTGAAAATGCCTGAAGCATTTGAATCAAAACCACATTACATTTATTCCATTAAACTTAGAAGATTGCTATATGGATTGAAACAATCGGGAAGAATGTGGTATAATCACCTTAGAGAATATCTACAAAGGCAAGGATTTGTCAGTGATCAAAATAGGTCCTTGTTTGTTCATAAAACAACAAATTTGGGATATGTAATCATTGTTGTTTATGTTGATGATTTCAAAATTTTTGGGACTCCAGAAGAGATCCTAATAGAAGCTGATTATTTGAAAAGAGAATTTGAAATGAAGGACTTAGGAACTACCAAATATTGTCTCGGCCTGCAGTTCGAGCATATAAAGGATGTAATGTTTATCCATCAATCAAACTACGCAGAAAAGGTCCTAAAGCGATTTAATATGGATAAGGCACATCCATTAAGTACACCAATGGTAGTAAGATCGCTAAGTGTGGAAAATGACCCCTTTCGTCCCAAATTAGAAAATGAAAGAGATATTAGGTCTTGAAGTACCATATCTCAATACAATAGGTACATTACCGTACCTTACTTCATTACCTCAATAATGTCATTTTATGTGACAATGAGATATTGTCTCCCTAAACATAAAATAAAGATTATTGGTCCAGAAGTATCAATTTTCTACAAAATTCAGTGATGACATATATTTATTGCATAAAGATTGTGTGTTTAACTGAGGGGAGCATTATTATACGAATGTACTCTTTTTTCCTTGGTTTTGGTTTTTATCCCACTGGGTTTTTCCAAAGAAGGTTTTTAATGAGGCAGTTCATCATATAAGGTCTTTAATGAGACAATCTCGGCCTGAAGTTCGAGATATGTGAAAGAATGGATTTTTTATCTATCCATCAAATCAAGTTGAAAGGAGCCAACAGTGATATATATATGAAGAGAATTCAACATGAAGTGATCAACCAAAGTACATATCATCAAGTGTTCTCAAACTACAAGATTTAACCCAAAGGCAAGATGGATGCTCAATTCAGTCAAGCAAAGAGAATGCATTTCAAGTTGAGAGGAAGACTCATAACTACACTCTTTTTCCCTTAGTCTTGGTTTTGTCCCATTGGGTTTTCCAGACAAGGTTTTTAACGAGGTAGTTAGTGATGTACATCTAAGGGGGGATGTTATAATATTATTATATTTAGATGTACATAGTAAACCCTAATTTTGAACTTATCCATTAAGTTTTGTATTCTCTATATGAGGCCCCTATGGATGACCTAATAAGATAACTCTGATCTCTCCCCTTCTCCTAAATCTCTCTATTTTATAACAAAATTTTAGTTTTTGGTAATGATTCTTAGTTTTGTGTTTTTTTTTAGTTTTAGATTTTATTTTATGATTTCAAAACTTATGGATTCAATTCAATCTTAATTTTTAATATAAAAAATTATTTACACGTTTTATACCAAAAATTTTCAAAAAATATTCTTATCTACTAATTTCAATTTGAATTATTTTTCTAAAACAATTACACGTTAACTTTTCCACATAAGTTTTATAAAATTCTTCTTATCTACTAATTTCTATTTTTAATTATATTTATAAAAATAAAATATTTGCACGTCTTCTAAAAATAAAAGGCCGAATGACCGAAAACCACCCTTATAATAGGCCATATTCCGCTAAACCACCCGTTCTATATGAAATTACCGAAAACCACCCGTATCATGGTGTCCGTTAGAATTCGACCACCCACACTCTATCCCGTTAAATTTCCGTTTACGTGCGCGTGGCACCACGTTTGCTTAATGCATTTTCTGGAAGGTGGGAGGTGTTCGGGAGTCGGAGATGTTAAGAGATGGGTAGGAAAGCTTTAGATCCACCAAATCTAAAATCTCTCTCTTTGGCCTCCACTACTTGAAGAATTGCGATGCCAATCGAGTTGTGAGGATGGAAGTTCATTTGATTTTGTTTTTTTTATATTTTTTTTCATAAATAGGGAAAAGCCAGAAAATGCATTAAGCAAACGCGGTGTCACGCGCACGTGAACGGAAATTTAACGGGATAGAGAGTGTGGGTGGTCGAATTCTAACGGACACCATGATACGGGTGGTTTTCGGTAATTTCATATAGAACGGGTGGTTTAGCGGAATATGGCCTATTATAAGGGTGGTTTTCGGTCATTCGGCCAAAATAAAATTTTCCAAAAACATTGCATGTTTTATGCCCAAAATTCCACATAATATTGCACATTAATTATTTTTTCTAAAAATAAAATATTCTTTTGAGTAACATTTGATAAAATTTAAAATAAGTTTTTAGTACGTTATATCAAAATTGTGCCTTGAAGGCACGAGACTGATACTAGTGCTTAACCTAAATAATTAATTTTTCCGTAGGATTAATCCAAGCCTAAATATATCATCATCAAGTACGTGGCAAACTAAAAAAACAAAACTTTTCCTATATCCAAATTCTTTTTTTTTGGTCAAGTATATCCAAATTCTATACTGTACATACTACTATACTAGCGTGACTTCTAGTGTTACGTACGGAGCATCTTTTATTTTAATCTATTTTACTTATAATTGTCTATTAGTTTTTTTTTCTTATACTTGTTATGCTATGCAAGTCTTTTCAGTTTTTAATTAGGTCTTCTAGACAATTGTATAACTAAATTGTACAAATGGTGAATGATTAGTGATTAAATTTAGAAATAAAAACTTTAAGATGTTTATTGATAACTTGACCTTGTTAATTTCGACATTTCCTTGTTTACCATATGTGTGTAAAATTCTCTAAAGGCAAATGTACGTGAAGACGAATAGAGTTACTAAACTATGCAAGTATGATTATTTTATTTTATTTTATAATAAGGTAAGAATTAGTAGAATCTCCTAACGAAGGTTGTCCTAGAGCATCCTTGCGGATGAGAACTAGAAGTTCTTGATGATTCAAAATGAGATCCAACGGGAAGCTGTGGCCCAGCTTAACAATCTTATCAGCCACATCATTACAGTTTCGATTGACATGGTTTATACGAATAGAGTCGAATCACACAAGCGAAGCTGAAATATCAGACACGACAATGTCAGTGTCCCACGGGCCCTGCCCTAGTTTCCTAATCGCATTTAAAATAATTAGGTTGTCTCCTTCAATTTCCAAGTGTTTAATTCCTAACGTCCTGGCCCTTGATATACCATTTCGTAGAGCCAAAGCTTGTACTTTATTAACCGAAATGTTACCATGTTTAGATGTAGATATATCAATGACATCCACATCATGTCCTCGAATTACTGTTCCAGATGTTGTAGATCTGTTTGATAACTTAGATCCATCAAAGTTTAGCTTACAAAAATCTAGTGGTGGTTTTTTCCAGGTCTTTTCATTTGGTTTACGTCTTCTTTGGTGAGCTTGTACTATTTTAGTTTCATCTTCCGTCCATTGTTTTGTAGTTTTCCATGCCAGTATTTGCATTTTGATGTATTGAGCCAAATCTGGAATGAAGTCATTCGGGGCTTGCTGGAAAACAAGCTTGTTCCGCTGATGCCACATTCCCCCCCCCCCCCTAGCATACTGCAAGATCATTGAATTCTTTTTCGGTTAGTTGGTGCCTTATCTCACTAATGACTTGTCGGGGTAGTTTGTTTCTTGTATCAGTGTGGTTAAGAATTTGATTGAATTTGGGGTTTATTTTTTGGCATACTCGGTGAGTGTGTGGACATTTACTAATGAGGTGAATAATGTCCTCCGAGGTACAATGACAAAGGAGGCAACCCCCCGGAACCGGAATATGGTTAGCTTGTTATCGGGTTTTCGTTGGTACACCGTTATTATCTATTTTCCATAGAAAATTTTTAACTTTAGGAAGAGTATCAAGTTTCCAAATCCAATTGTTCATACTTGGGTTATACCTCTTTATGTTTGTTATATGGTCTATGGCTGATGAAGTGGAAAACCACCTGTTCTTGCTCGGAGCCCAATATAGTCGGTCTGTAATATCATTTTCCGGAATAGCTATGTCCTTGATTTTATCCACGATTTCCATCGGTAAGTGTTGTTGCATGGCGATTGTGTTCCATTTTTTCTCCGTTGTGAGGAACTCAACATCTTTGCCTTTGTGTTAATTATGTCTTTATTGGTTGCATAGTTTATCAGTGGTTTGTCCATAACCCATCTATCCGTCCAAAAGTTAATAGTTTTTCCATCTCCTACCTGCCAAATGAGGCCTTTCTCGAAAAGAGGTTTTAGTTTGATTAAATTTCTCCATTGCCATGACGTATTTGGTTTGATTTGGTACGAAAAGATGTCACTATTTCGGAGGTATTTCTCTTTGATTATGTGAACCCAAATGTTATGAGGTTCCGCAATAATTTTCCATAGAAGTTTGATTTGAAGAGTTTTGATTATGCAAGTATGATTATGTTATATATAAACGGTCAAATACATAGGCTCCCTCACCTTTTATAAAATGATCACTTTAAAATCTCATCTTCGGTTTTATCTATTAAATACTTTAACTATACACATTGAGACCTATTAAACACTTGTGTGTTGAGATGTAAGCAAAATTTTCCAAGTTAGCAGCCAAATATGCACCACATTATTTGTCACCACATTATTTGTTTAAATGTTTAATAAAAACAAAGTTTAAAACAATAAAAAAAATAAAACAAAAAAAAAACCCAAATCTCGAATCCCAAATTCCTTTCTTCTCCATCTCCACCATCTTCTGCCTTCTCCCTCCACCGCCTCTCCTTTACTGACGTTGTACCACACGTTGCTGATTATACATTACACTTAAATGTTGAATTTATATTCTAACTTGTATTGTAGGGAGAAGAGGGCACCTTCACAGAGATTCTAGAATTGCATAAAGGGACACAATGCCATATAAAAGTCTTCAACAACGTAGATATCTAATTAGAAGTAATTAAGTTTTCAAAAATTTATTTTCCCTTATCGGAACAAATGAGTACTTAGATAGCTAAACTGCTAACCTTAGTTATCTAGAGATGACTTAAGTTGGTTAGCTAGCCGCTTTAGATGATTTGACTTGGTTATTACCATTTTTTTTTATAAGGAAAGAAATTAGGGTGACCACTAACAAGCTAGTGGTCGCCCTAGAACATCCTGGCGGATGAGGGTAAGGAAGCTCGGATCAGCTGCAAGTGGGATGGAGGAGACACGCCTAAACGACCCAGCGATGAAGTCCGCCGCAGAATTGCACTCCCGCATAACGTGAGAAATGCTCCAATCCTGGAAACGAGCCAACAAGCAATGGATGTCCACACGTAGCAATTCAATCTCCCACGGGCAGCGCCAGTCACCGAGTACGGCATTGACCAACTGCAAACTATCGCCTTCAATCTGGATCTGGGGAATGCCACGTCTGGTGGCCTCGAGAAGTCTCTGGCGTAAGGCGATGGTCTCGGATATCAGCACAGACTGTCGACCAATCAGTCCTCCGTCGAAGTGGATGGGAGAGCCACCAGAGTCCCTAAGGATGAACCCAAAAGAAGCCACGCCATCTGCATTAACTGCACCATCAAAATTTAATTTAATAAAATCACTTTTAGGTTTTTCCCATTTGGTTCGCTTTCTTCCATCCCGACCCCGTACACTATGGTTACGGGGACCGGAAGATGTGGCTGTTTCTGCAAGTTTCCAATCTTTAACCTGGTTTCGAGCGAATTCAACGATTTGATCAGCATTAGTCAAGTTAGTTCCGGCGTTGCAATCAAAAATTCTCTTGTTTCTCGATAACCAGACGCTCCACCAAATAGTGGTGAGAATATCAAATTCCTATTTTGTTGTCATATTCTTGATTTCCTCCAGAATCTCGTGTGGTTTTCTCCCGTTCGGATGGATCTGGTCGGTGAGCCACCGTAATTTTGGGTCAAATGTGTTAAGGGTTGCCTTAGTGAGTGGGCATGCAACTAACACATGAAAAGTGTCCTCCACTGTGCATTTACATGCTTCGCAACCTTGCGTTACTGGGATGTGGTTTTCTGCAAGCCTGGTTTTAGTTGGTAGACTGTTCCGGATAACTTTCCAGATGAAGTCTTCATTTTAGGAGGGACATTTAACCAGTTAATCCACTCTAGCAAAATCCAAAATTTTGATTAAAATTTACACTATATCATCTGGATAAATAATCACTTATTTTTTAATTATATCATCTAAAAATAATCATTATATTCACTTGATATCGTATCCAGTTTTTGATATTCTAAGATTTTTTCTTAACATGATTTTTTTTCTAACTTGATATCTTTATATGATTAAGAAACTTCAAGTGATTTTTTTGATATTTCAACATTTCTTTCTTATCAATTAGTATCATTTTGTCATTATTAAATCTTGAAGTATATTGAAAAAACTTCCCCATATGTCAAATATATTAAAGGATAATATAAATATGAAAATTAAATAGAATTATTTTAAAATTAAAATTATATTAATATATTAATAAAATTACACATATAGGTTTGGACTCGGATCTATCGGATTTGTGTAGTATATTCTTGAGTTAAAAGCAGATTCGTGTCAAATTCTATCTAGAATCGGTTAATTCGGATTTATATTTACACTAGTTGATTTACCAGTGCCCTGCACTGAATTTTTTAATAGTTGTTTGATATACTTATTGTAATGTTTGAGAAAGAAAATTCATATTGTAATATTAGGTAGAATTAAGTAATATTATGTTATCATTATAATGTTATCATTATAATATTGTAGTGATTTGTATTGGATCTGCAAACAACTTAATTTTTCTCTTCGTGCTTCAAAGTTTTTTGGAATTGGAAGTGAAAAGTTGATCTTCTGTAAGTTTGTCTCCATTATCATTATATAGGATGAGCTTTCATTTGAACACTTAGAAGGAGTAAGTGGTTCATTCGACGATACATTGCAGTATAATTCAGACTCAAATGCGAATTGTGGCGTAGTTAAGGTGATGATAAATAGGATAGATGGATTCGACTTTAATTATAATATATTGATATTAACTGATAAGAAAATATTTGCATAATTTGTATTATAAAAAATCTTAACGAATTTTTTTTATATAAAAAATTTCTACATGATGACATCATTGAAAAAAATTATATATGATAAATCTTGTTGAAATTTCTACACATTTCAGAAAATGAAGATTAATAAAACTTCATGATACAATGATAAATCTATATAGTGAGTTTGGTTCAAATGAAACAAACTTTTATCCTGAAACGGATGCACTTTTCATAGTTTATAGTGCACTTTTTCTATTTGACAATGCACTTTTTCGGATTTGCACTTTTTGTAGTGCATTTTCGGATTGCACTTTTTGTATTTTGCAATGCACTTTTGTATGAAAAGTGCACTACAAACTATGAAAAGTGCATTCGTTTCACGTTTCATGATAAGAGCTTGTTTCATTTGAACCAAACTCTCTATATACTATGCTATGATATTCTACATGAAACATGTTATTGAATCTTTTAAAATTTTGTCGTCATCATTTATACTGCTTAAATAATTTATATTAGAAAATTACTTATTATTTTTCACATTTGGGATATTTATTTAGTGAAAGAGAAGAAAAAATAATCTTGAAACTGTAGGGATGTACCTATATATTTAAATAGAAACAATCATTTTTACATAAAAAATCAAAAATTATTTTTATGCAATTATTTAATATAAATTGATCCTTAAATACAGTTATTTAATATGTATTAATCTTACAAAGTTATGTGCATGTTAGATATTGTTTTATGAAAGTATTTCATATAAATTGATCTTAAAAATACAATTATTTAATAATTACTTTAGAAAATTGATCTAAATAAATATTTAAAAATACAAATTGAACTACTTGTTAAGGAAATATATATAATTATTGAATAAGAAAAAAAATAACCATGAAATTTTAGGGATATATTTGCATGGAAGAGAATATAATAAATTTATTCCTTTTATATAATTATTTAATCTAAATTTATTTTAAAATTTATTTAATATTGATTGATCTTAAAAAAATTACATAGATGTAAGCTAATTAAGAAAGATATAGTAATGATTTTATATACATTGATCTTAAAGAATTAATACTTTTTATAAAAATATATTTTTATACATACTCCAACTAGAAAAGGTAAGTATAATATGACAAATCATCAATAAGTAAAGTGACCTAATTAAATAGTATTTGAAAATTATAATGTGGTAGAATTAAGTAATATTTGAAGATTTAGATGGGCAAATTAGTAAATGTAAAAATTAATTTGCTTAGGTGGCATCACGTAGGATTGAGTGATTCGACTTTAATAATAGTATATAGATTAACAGTACAAGAGATTTGGATCAATCAAACTTGGTTTTTATATAGTGGGTTATTTTTCAGAATTTTCAAAAGAGCTCTTTTTTTGAAATGGTGAGGGTTAGGGTTTCCCTGACTACGGAGGTCGCCCTAGAGCATCTCAACGGATGAGGATAAGAAGTTCTAGATGGTTACAAATCATGTCGGCTGGGACATTGTGACCCATTTTATAAATTTTATTAGCCACATCGTTACCGAGCCTTCCCTTGTAAGACACTCAAATCAACTCGAGTCCTTGCAAGGTTAAGATGAGATCAGAAATAATCCTTTCAATTTCTCATGCACATTGTTTACGATTTGTATGGTCGTCACATTGTCACCTTCAATTTCCAATCTTCGAATGATTCTTCTTCTTGCTTCTTGTATTCCATCCAGAGTGCTAGTGCTTTAGCTTTGAGGACCGATATATCCCCATATTGACATGATGTGATAGCTTTTATATCGCCGAAATGCTCTCTTAGGATTGTCCCGGCCTATAGAGATAGATAATTTGTGTAGAAGAGTTGTAAATCTTATTATGCAATCAGTTTGGTATTTATACAAGAGAGTCTCATAAAAGGATAGATAAGAAATCCTAATACAAAAGATACTATCCATAAGAAAGATATCATGGCTTATATTAATAGATAGAGAATAATCCTAGAGATCTCGACCAGAAAGGCCGAGCTTGGACAACAAGGACGTGAACTGAGGCCTAGATAGAGGCTTTGTGAGGATGTCTGCAAGCTGATCTTTAGTAGAGATATGTGCTATCCGAAGGGACTGAGCTTGAACTTGTTCTCGGACAAAGTGATAAGCCAAAGCAATGTGTTTCATACGGGAATGAAACACAGGATTTGAACTTAAAAAAGTTGCTCCCATATTGTCACAAAAAATAACCGGCTGAGAGGGAAGTCGAACACCCATTTCAGCAAGTAAGAAAGTGATCCATAATAACTCTGAACATGCATCGGCTAAAGCCTTGTACTCCGATTTTGTAGAGGAACGAGAGGCAGACTTTTGCTTGCGTGAGCTCCAAGAAATTGTCGTCGAACCAAAATAAATGAAATAACCTGTACTAGAGATATAATCATCACGATCTCCAGCCCAA
This sequence comes from Fallopia convolvulus, assembly GCA_964016875.1. Lineage (NCBI taxonomy): Eukaryota > Viridiplantae > Streptophyta > Magnoliopsida > Caryophyllales > Polygonaceae > Fallopia > Fallopia convolvulus. The sequence goes on from OZ024732.1 coordinate 7,698,785, forward strand.
TCAACATCCGAAAAACCATGTAATTGAGACGATGAACGAGCAGAAATAAGCACACCAATATGAAAGGTGCCACTGAGATAGCGTAAAAGACGCTTCAAGGCTTCCCAATGATCTGTAGTGGGAGCTTGCATGAATTGTGATAACTTATTGACAACATAAGCAATATCCGGACGCGTCAGACCCAAATAGTATAAGCAACCAACGAGCATTCGGTAGTCAGATGGAGAAGGCAGCGGCGTGCCTAAATGCCGTGACAAAGCAGTATTAGCATCAAGTGGCGTAGAGGCTGATTTGGCAAGCTCCATGCCAGCACAAATTAAGACATCCTGAATATACTTCCGTTGAGATAAAAACAAGCCAAACGACGATCTGATGACCTCAACACCAAGAAAGTAATAAAGTTCACCAAGGACTTTAAGAGAAAACCGATGTGCAAGACGACTGATTAATTGAGTGACAAACTCGGAGTCATTGCCAGTAACGATTATGTCATCAACATAAACAAGTAGATAGACAGTGTGGCTCCCGTGACAAAATATGAATAATGAGGCATCAGATAATGAGGCACACAAACCAATCTGAAGAAGAAAAGTTTTGAGTTCATTGTACCAGGCACGGGGTGCTTGTTTGAGACCATAAATTGCCTTGTTGAGCTTGCAAACATGAGATGGAACAGCGGGATCAATGAAGCCAGGCGGCTGACTCATAAAGACATCTTCATGAAGAATGCCTTGGAGGAAGGCATTGTTAATGTCAAGCTGACGGAGAATCCAGCCTCGAGAGACGGCCAGGGCAAGGACGAGACGCACCGTGACCGGTTTCACAACCGGGCTGAAGGTTTCAGAGTAATCCCAACCAGGTCGTTGATGGAAGCCTTTTGCAACGAGTCGGGCTTTGTACTTGTCAATGGAACCATCGGGATTGTATTTAATCCGAAACACCCATTTGCAACCAACCAAGTTTTGAGACGAGGTTGAGGGAACAAGGGACCAAGTTTTGTTGGAACAAAGAGCATCAAATTCCGCTTGCATGGCAGCCCTCCAAAGAGGGTATTTGAGAACTTGGGTGAGGTTTTTGGGTTCAGTTGGATTTGAGACTTGGGCAGTTAGGTTAAGTTTGTGAATGGGTTTAAAAATGTTGTTTTGTGAACGAGTAACAATTCCCCGATCGAGAATAGGATTAGGGTTTGTGGGGTTAGGGTTCGGGTTTGGGTTTGGAGAAGTAGGGTCCGGATTAGGGTTTGAGGTAGGCGTCGGATTAGGGTTTGAGGGGTGAGGGTTTTCTGTAAGAGCGGGCGTGCCCGGGGAAAAAGTAGGGCTAGGGTTCGATGGGGTAGGGTTGGCGGTAGAATTAGGGTTAGGGTTAGGCGGAGAAGGCGGGGCGCGTGTGGGCGCGTGCTGGCGCGAGGCTGAGGTGGCTGGCGACAGATTTGGAGGAGGTGGGCCCAAGGGAGTAGATGGTTGATTATTTTGAGGAACAGAATATTGAGGATGGGGTAAAAGATTTGAATAAGATTGTGTATCTAAAATAGGAGATATGGAATCTTGGTCTCCTAAATTAGAATTGGAAAGTGTGTGAATGCTAGGGTTTGGATTTTGTGGCGTAGGAGAGGACGGCAGGGGGACGAAAAACTGGGCCCATTCATCATTAAAAGGCGATTGATCGGAATTAGGGTTTGGCGGAAGCTTGGTGTAGGGAAATTCAGTTTCCACAAAACGAACATGGCGAGATGTGTAAATACGCCGAGTAACGGGATCAAGACACTGAAACGCACTCTGAGAAGAGGAATAGCCAATGAAGACACACGGGATGGATCTTGGTTCAAGTTTGTGAGAAACATAGGGCCGAAGCCATGGAAAACACAGACACCCAAAACATTTTAGTTTACCATAATTGGGAAATTGACCGGTTAGCTTTTGAAAGGGTGACATGAGACTCAAGGTTGGAGTCGGAAGCCTATTGATCAAATAGACGGCAATGAGGAAGGTGTGAGGCCAGTGATCGAGTGGAATACCGAAAAACGTGAGTAACGAGAGTTCGGTTCCAATGATGTGTCGGTGACGGCGTTCAGAAAGGCCATTATGTTCGGGAGTGTGAGGAGGAGAGGTGAGGTGAGTGATGCCATTGGAGCTTAGAAAGGATCGGAGTGCAATGTACTCACCACCATTGTCGGAATAAAGAACTTTAATTTTGTGAGAAAAGTAATTTTCAACTAGAGACCGAAATTTAATGAAGACAGATTGTGTTTCAGACTTTCTTTTGAGAGGATAAAGCCAGATGTACTTAGTAAAATGGTCCACAAAAATCACAAAGTACTTGAAACCATCATACGACAAGATCGGAGAAGTCCAAACATCGGAATAGATAATCTCAAGAGGATAAGATGAACATAAAGTGGACGAATAAAACGGAAGCTTGTGACTTTTATTAATCTGACATGAAGTACAATCTGATTGAGAAAACAAGGAACTGTCTAAATTAAACTTCTTATTGATAAACTGAAAAATAGCTGAAGACGGGTGTCCTAGTTTGTGGTGCCAAGACACAACAGACGTTTGACGACGGGCTGAAAACGAGACTGGTGGTGAAGTAGGCCAGACATAGACTCCATCAATGCAAGGATCGCTAAGTATGGTAGAACCCGTTTGGCTATCTTTCACAAGAAAACAGTTTGGTAAGAAAACCATGGCATAACGATTTTCAGCAGTGAATTTGGAAACAGAAAGAATATTTTTGGAAAAAGACGGAACCCACAAGACATTAGAAAGACGGAAATTTTGTGATGCGGAAGGAAGAGAAGTAGAACTAGAGTGCGTAATTTTCAGACCTTGACCGTTACCAACGTAGACTTCATCGGGGCCAGTGTAGGGTTGGTGAAGGGCTAGGTTGGCTAGATTATTAGTAAGATGGTTGGACGACCCCGAGTCAACAAGCCAGTTTTGGTTGACGGAGGACGTGGAGGCTAGGTTTAGTTGGGGAGGTGGTTGGGGAAAACGGTTAGAGGGCGGAAATTGCACTTGAGGATATTGTTGACGGAACTTTGGACATTGGGAGATGACATGGCCAACTTCTTTGCAAAATTGGCAACGTCCGAGAAAAGGTTTGGAAATTGGTTGAGAATTGGACGTAGGATGCATGGGATTAGGGTTTTGTTGTGGCTGCATGGGCGGGCGAGTGGGACGAGAATTATTAAGGTTTGGTGAGTTTTGTGGGTAGAAGTTTTGAGGAGTTTGGCGAGGGAAAGAATTTTGTGAGTTTGTGGTCCAGTTTGTGGGAGGTTGGGGCGGGTAGACCGAAGGCTGCCAGGGCGATTGGTAAGTGTTGCCCTTTGCCCGATTTTTGGTTTGTTTTTGGGCATTGAGAGCGGTCACCGGTGTGGATTCCGACGTCTCCAACTTGAGTTCAAGTTCTTTGAGGATGAGCTTCTCATGCAATTCTTCAAACGAAATACAAGTATCTCGCATGTTGACTGCATCGATGATGGATTGGTACGATGAGTCAAGACCTCGTAGAATGTGATCGATGAAGTCCTCTTGAGTGAGAGGCGACTCCAAGGATGTAAGTAGATCAGAGGCCGACTTCATGGATTGCATATACTTGAAGATAGACGCCGAGCCCTTCTTAATGGAACAAAGCTTTTGTTTGACTTGCTTTTTGTGACCCCGAGAGGCCGTGCCATAGGTCTGTTTGAGAGTATCCCAGACCGCTTGACACGTTTTGGCTTGAGTGACTAGCATGGACACCGATGAAGAGAGAGTGCCGAGTAGAGCACCATACAAAAGGCGATCCTGGCGCTTCCATGTTAGGTAGGCAGGGTTGACAATTGTGGCGTTTTCTTGAGCAGCAATTTTCTCCTCAGGGATCGGATGAGAGCCATCCAAAAACTTGAAGAGATCATAGCCTTCTAGGGTTGCTTGAATTTGAGATTTCCAAGTGATATAGTTGGAAGGAGTAAGCTTTATGATGTTTGTGAAGTGAACAATGGTAAAGGGTTTTGTATGCTCATGAGGATTGGCAAGAGAGGTGGCAAAATCATGAGCCATGGTGATGTTGGGGAAGTCGTGAGGGTCGTGTGAGAAGAAGATCTGAGGATCGGTTTTAGGCGGATGATACCATATAGAGATAAATAATTTGTGTAGAAGAGTTGTAAATCTTATTATGCAATCAGTTTGGTATTTATACAAGAGAGTCTCATAAAAGGATAGATAAGAAATCCTAATACAAAAGATACTATCCATAAGAAAGATATCATGGCTTATATTAATAGATAGAGAATAATCCTAGAGATAAGATATTATCTTAGAGATATATCAATACGGCCGACATACCTCAATTAGGCATCTTAGAGCAGTCAAAATTTTAGTTTAACAAAACCTCAAGACGGTTTGTACCATTTACTTATCTTTTTCTTCTTTGGACCATAGTTTACGTGTTTCATTCTCTCGTTCGTCTCTTCATCCTCCATCCATCGTTTATCCCGGTTCTACTGTTGTATTTGAGTTCGCATGTACATGACTAAGTCCGGAATGAAATTATTTTGTGTTTGTTGAAACACCAATTTATTCCGTTAGTGCCAATTACTCCACTATATCACTGCTGGCTCTTCGAATTCATTTTTTCTAATTGTTCCATAATTTTGAGTAAAACCTCTCTGAGACTTTTACTAGATGGATCATAGTTTCTTATACTTCGTTCAATATTTAAGTTTATTTTCCTAACAATTTCCAAAGTGCGTGTACACTCGATTAAAAGGTGGCTCGAGTCATCGTACAAGTTGCTACATGTTTTTAAGTGAGCCTAGTCTTCGTGTGTACTGCTGTAGCGCATTCATATTTAATTTTCATACAACCCTTTTTAACTAAAAAGGTATCCAACACTGCATCCGCTTTTTCATTAGACTAGTGGGATGACCCTTGCTACGCACATGTTTTTTATGTCTTGTGTTGTCTAAAAGAAATTTTTTATCATGAAATAATTAGTTTTAATAACTCTTTTGTAATTTGCATTTTTTCATTATTTGAAATTTGATTAAATTATTCAATGTAATGTAATTTAATTGATTATATAATTTTTGTTGTTGATTTAATATGAATTTGTGAGCTATTATGAATACAAAATGATATACCGTTAGGTATATAATTTTTCAATAAATAAGTGCTTAATAATTTAGTTTTATCTATTCTGTTAATAAGTAAGTCCTTAACATTTATTTTGAGATAAGTGATTATATGTACCCCGAGGTTGTTTAAAATGGTAAACATTGGTACAAAGATTTATTTGAATTTAATATTTGTAGAATTTAAGCTTTCAATTCTGCAAGGTCTTTTTTCCATTTGTAGATATACACTTATATTTCATATGTAGTTATTTTATTTATTTATTTTATAGTGGATCTTATGTTTTTTTCACTCCTTTGAATTGAAAGCTTAGATTAAAGGTTTTTTCCAACATGTGCATGCTATGATCAAGTTTCAAGTTCCCACAAATTTTGCCTTGTGTTTAGTGATTTAATAATCCTAATTTTACAGGAAAATACTGTAAGTCTTAAAATGAAAACACATCAAAACACAATAATTTGAGGCATGCTTCAATACCTGCTTCCACATCTCCTCCACATCCTTAGTTCGACCACGCATTCTTGCATGATCAGAAATAACTATTGCCCAATTATACTATGCCTGATACACTACTTTCAAACTAATCTCTTTTAAACACATCATGTCACAATGCAAACACAATAGTTAATCCTATAAAAATTCAGTGCATAGTTAAAATAATTAAAACCTCATACATCATGAAGGATAGGACAAAGATGAGTTGATCCCTCATATCTCTTGCCAGCTTCTTCAAGCTAGCAAAGCATCTTTGGAAGATGTAGTGGAATTAGGATCAACACGGTTAGCACTTTTCTGCACATAACTCGAGACAATAAAAACTTAGAATGTAACATTCATACAATTAATTCTATTATATTAGTCAAATTAGCAATTAAGATTTGTTTGAATTCGAAGAAAAAAAAGATTTGGTTGTGATTTTTTTATTTTCTTTCTCTTAATTATAAAAGCCATACAACTAATAACAGGGATATGCACTATTTATTTAATTAATGAGGCAATAAATGTTTAAGATTATATATATTATAAATAAATATTTTTTAATAGTTGGTTGTATTATTTTGTTCAGCTAAATTCGCTTTTTTTTAAAAGAAAAATGGTTGTTTCTATGTCATATTGTAATGGGTTAAAGAAGATTTACATGAATTGGTTGTTAAGTAGTATTTTCTTTCACTTGTCTTTGTATTGTAACGTGCTTTTTAGTATTTATTCGATCTTTTAGATTTTTGACGTTCTATTTTCTTTTTGTGAAATGGGTTTGATTGCACATAATTTTGTAATGGGTTTGATTTGTATTGTACCGTTTGTAATATTGAACGGTCAACATTCATTTTATTAATATTTAGATTTAGATAGTATGTTATTAAATGTATTAAATGAGTTGATTTTATTTTAATTTTAATTAAAATAAATTATGACATTGTGTAGATATTATATAGAAAATATATATTATGTATAAAATGTGGGACATTAATTACCATTAGGATTTAATCTTATAGGTTTATAGATAGATAGGTAGATAGATTACAGTTATTCGTTCTCCTCTCTCAGTAGTAGGGTTGTCAATGGGTCGGGTTATGGGTGGGTGGAGCACTTCCACCACCCGACCCGCAAGTAAAAATGTCCCACCCAACCCACCCGTCACCCGTTGAATGTTCCACCCATCACCCAAACCACCCATCACCCGTTGGTTATATGGGTGACCCGTTCACCCGTATAACCGTTGTATTTTTTCCATTATCTTATTTAATACTGATAATTCAATACGAAAAAAATATACAAAGATAATGATTCAATAAGTAAATTATTAATACACGAAGTAAATGAAAATGTAAATCGATAGTTCTAAAATTAATGATAAAAAACAAAAAAAAATACATTATAAAAGGTTAAATATTTGATATTTTCCTTCAAAATATGAGAACACTTTCATAATATACTAGGATAAGTATGATTTAAACGGGTTAAGTGGGTGGTTTGGGTGAAATGGGTGATGGGTTGGGTGATGGGTGGGTGATGGGTCGGGTTATTTGGGTGACAAAGTCTCACCCATACCCGACCCGTCACCCATTTCACCCATTACCCAATCCACCAATCACCCAATTTATTTTAATTTTCGCCCGTTTAATTTGGATGGATTAAGCGGATGGATTGATCACCCATGAATAATTATCAGCCCTACTCGGTAGTAAAGCACCCGTTTAACACGAACCATTCATTTCCCCCTCAAACTCCATTTCCATTTCCGCCATCAATTTGACCTTCTAAATTTCAGTAACTAACCAAATTCCATTTTCAAGAGCACAAAAGATGGCGGACGTGGCTCCACAAGTCGAGCTAAGACATGGAGGCGGACGAATGCCGGCGATCGGTCTAGGACTAGCGCCTGATCCTCCGGTGCCACCGGAGACCACAAAGACGGCGGTTCTGGACGCCATCGAACTCGGCTACAGGCACTTCGACACCGCCTGCCTCTATTTTACGGAGCCCCCTTTGGGGGAAGCCATTTCTGAAGCTCTTTCTCGGGGCTTAATCGCCTCTCGTGACGACCTCTTCATCACCTCTAAGCTCTGGTGTAGCGATGGCTTCCCTAATTGCGTTTTCCCTGCACTCCAGACCACTCTAAGGTAATTTCCATTTCATTCAAATCAGACCTTATGCAAAACAACTATAGTAGAATTACTTTCAGCAAAGGTAATTTGGCCCAGTTAGAGTGTCCTCCGCTCTTTCCGGGACGCTTTATTTGAACCGTTAGGTTTTAGGTTTAATTAGGGTTTGATTCAAGCCTTGACCAACAAGGTTCCGATACGAATCCACATCGGGTTCGTATTAGTTTTGCTGGGTGATTTTTGCAACTAAAAAATCGCCTTTGTTTGGTTGTGTTTTAGGAATCTGAAGTTAGATTACCTTGATCTTTATCTGATACACTGGCCAGTGAGCAGCTCAAAGAAAGGGGTGTACGAGTACCCGGTTAAGAAGGATGAGTTTTGTGCTATGGACTACAAGGGTGTATGGGCAGCCATGGAAGAATGCCAAAGAGCTGGTCTTACAAAGGCCATTGGAGTGAGCAATTTCACTCTCAAGAAGCTGTCTGAGATCCTGTCGGCTGCTACAATCCCTCCTGCTGTCAACCAAGTAGGACTAACTAAGACGGTGTGCTCTGAATTTAGTTTGAATCCCTCTGTTTGTTTCTGGTGTGATGGTAAGCTTTGGTGAATTTAATAGGTTGAGGTGAACCCGAGCTGGCAACAGAAGGAGCTCATTGGTTTCTGCAAGGATAAGGGAATTGTTGTGACTGCTTACTCGCCTTTAGGACCGATAGGGACCTTCTATGGCAGTAACAAGATTATAGTCTGATGTGATCCAGGAGATCGCAAAGAAAAGAGGAAAGACTGCAGCTCAGGTACATGATCACTTAAGCTACTAGTGCTCATAGTTTTTTTTACAGGACGGGGAAAAAAAAGGATAATTACATAAAGCCACTTCTTATTCAATAGCAAGCATGCTTTGTATACTCTGATAGGTTTCTCTGAGATGGGTGATTGAGCAAGGCATTACCGTGGCTGTGAAAAGCTTCAACAAAGAGAGGATGAAGCAAAACCTCGGAATATTCGACTGGGAGTTGAGTGCAGGAGACCATGAGAAGATCAAGGCTATACCCCAGAGCAGAACATGTAAAGGATTGGATTACACTTCGAACTTTGGACCTTTTAGGACAATTGATGAACTCTGGGATGGAGAAGTCTAAGCTCTCAATCTTGAACTCATCTTGACAGGTTTCCTAGCTCTTTTTTTTTATTTATTTAGAAGAAGCTATGCTTGAGCTAGCGCATTCTGCTTCTTGTTTCTAGGGTGTCCTTAATTTGAACTGTCTAAAAGTTATTAGTATTTATGTAAAGTGATGTGATAACAGTACAAGTTAAGCTCTTAATCTGTACAAGTTTGCTCCATCTATAAAAAGACTATTTCAGATTCTGGGGATTAGTTAACCTGAAAGAACTTAGCCAGTTTCTGGGATACAGACTGCTGTTTGTATTCCAACAAGCCGTCTTCATTGCCATCATATTCGTCATCATTCTCATACACTAGATAAATCCTGTAACTTCTTAGCTCGACACTGCTGGCATATATCCATAGCATTGACACTTCCAATTTGTCACCATCTTCTAATAAGGAGACAAGAGGATGAAAATCTTTGAATCTGCACAAGTACAACTGATCCTCACAGGTACTTGGCATTGCATTCAACCTTGGTGTTGTGCTGAATATTGGATCCGCACGGCCTGTTCTTATGATCTTTACTTGAATCGCTGCTAGTGGTGAAGATGCTAGCTCATCCATTATATCAGTCTTCACTGACAGAACAACACCAATTATGACTGATTTAAGTGCAGAGTTCACGTGGCTTCTGTAAATAACCGCCCCTTCAGAAAACCAATCAGGGATTCGGCTTCCTGGAATGCCCAAATAACTCAGTTTCTCGTATGTTGCCTGCACAGAAACAATTGTTTCATGGGTCACCATAATTAAGATGATGTAAGGGTTTGCTTGGATTACATGAGAATACATTATCTTGTATTAAATTCTGAATTTAATGCACTATAAACCAAGACAGTGTATTAACATGTCATATTACAGCTGTACCTTGCTCAGTCTTTTCTTTACTGCAGAAGCACTTGCATTGCAACCAGCCATGTAAACTTGTCTCAAGGATCTCAAGTGTTCAATGCCAGGGACATCTTGTAGTTTGCCACAGTTTGTGAACTGCAACTCTACTAAGTTTGTGAGATTTGAAATATCAGGTATGCTACACAAGACACTACAATTGAGAGCATTTAGTTGGATCAAACTCAAAGGGAGAGGAGGAAGCAGTTCAAGGGTTTGACAATGAGGAAGCTGAAGCTTCTTCAGGACCGAAAGGCCCTCAAGATTAGAAGGTAGACTTTGAAAGCTATTGTAACCTAGGTCCAGGGTTTCCATTGAAGACAGCATCTTGAAATTCTCAGGTATCCTACCAGTGATATTCCATCTACGAGCATCGAATTCTTGTAGCTTATACAGGTTGCCAAAAGACACAGGAAGTTCGATTCGCTTCTCAGGATTCACCTTTTTCTTCATCTTCAATATCACAAGCTTTGAAAGCATTCCGATGTTTTCGGGTAATTCAGTGATGGCAGTTTCTTCCATCCAGAGATGATACAAAGACTTTAACTGTCCAAATGAACTGGGCAACGTGCTGAGGTTTGTACATTTATTTAAGCGCAGAGTTATGAGATTTTCCAACATTCCTATGGACTCGGGAAGCTTTTCAATGGAAGTATGTACTAGATTCAGCTTAGAAAGGGAGGACAGATTCCCAATTGACTTGGGAAGTTTTTTAAGTGAAGTACAATCACCCATATCAAGAGTCTGAATTACCTTCAAGGAGCTAATCTCATCAGGCAGCTCAAGAATCTGACTTCCATGCAGATGAAGCTCAACGATACAGGTTAATCCTTTGATTGAAGCTGGAAGTGAATGAAGTGGACATTTCCCAACTGACAAGGACTTGAGATAAGGTAGTGAACAACATGAATCTGGCAGCTGACTAATAGAAGTGTTTGATAAATGCAGAATTGACAGTGACTTGATTTCTCCAACAGAATCGGGGATGTTTTTGAGCGATGAGCAGTGCCCTAACTTCAGTTGCTCAAGGCTCTGCAAAAGTCCAATAGTATTGGGTAATTCTTCGACTCCGGAACTGGTAAGGGAGAGGATTTTTAAAGAGCCCATGTTTCCTATGCATGTAGGTAGACGTTTCAACTGGGTACAATGATCTAGCATCATCAATTCAACTCTCGTGAGGTGAAACAAGGTGGGCAACTCTGTAACCCCAGTTCTATCAAGATGAAGCTCTCTTAAAGATTTCAGGCTGCTCAAATTACACGGCAATTGGGTTAGTGCACTGCAGTCTGAGAGAATCAACTCCTCAAGACGTTTGAGCCCACTTATATCTCTTGGAAGAGCAATTAGGCTTGTACAGCGTGTTAACTTCAACTGAACTAATGAAGTCATATGCCCCAAGGAGTCATGAATCTTGCTCAAATTAACACAATCCTCAAGAACTAGTTTCGTTACTTTGCAACGCCCAGAAAAATCTGGTAAAGATGTTAGGCGATGGCAGTTGCTGAGTTTTAAGACTGTCAAGTCCTTGACCACCTATAAAAAGAAAGAAGAAACTCCACAGGAAAATGAGAAATCATAATGCTATAAAAGGACAAAAAAACTACAAAAATAATATGCATTATTAAGTATATAGCAAAACAAACATTGGCAAAAAAAAAAATATGAACAAATTTTTCAATTGAAATTGTAGGGGAAATGCTGCTGAAATCAGAAGAAAATGACATGCTTTATACATTTAGTCAGAATTTATTATTTAGTTGGATTCGGGCTGCAAATTGATATGTTATACTGGTATATAAGTTAAACATTATATTATTCTCAATACTTTCTAAAGCATTTTTTTTTATATATATCATATACTAATTAGTAAGATTTCTTGTCACTATTCCTAGTATAAAATAGACATATCTCAACTAACTTGAAAGTTGTACATCTTCATCTCAATAGCAAAATGAAAAAGTATGCACCTGATTTCTACTGGAGAACAGCCAGCTTGAACTCCAAAGACATTCTATTGTGCTTTCTGAGAGGTCTAGGACTCTGATTTCTTGAGGAAGTGCAGATGGAAGAGCTTTCCATGGACATCCTTTCCATCTGAGCCACCTCAATGCAGGTGGCATGTAGTTGACTTCACCTCTAATGTTCACCTCATTGATCTGCAACAGCTTAAGTTTCAGCAGACGTTGAAATGATACATTGTTAAGATCTGAATTTTCTGATCCATATGAGATGAAGTTTCTCAAAGCATCTAGCAGAGGGCAAGTCTTGACAGCAACCCGGTTCATCAGCGACTTGTTTTTTCCGGTGTCCAAGATGATCCCTCGTACCTTTTCTGTACCCTGATCACATAAAAAGAATGGATGAATCAACAACCCTGATCACATAAAAATGCGCCCTATAAGTATAACGAGCAGCAGTAACTAAATTCGTAATATATACCGTGTTATTTGTAAGAACATTGACAACATCATCATAATTCCAAAGTCTGCTTCGGTTACCAAGATTCTCAACGTCTTGCTCTATAACAATCTGTCTTCCCATGTCTCTTATCTGATCATGCATCCATAAGACATCATCATGTTGGGTGATTTTCAAGAGCGATTTTTTCATGAGTTTCCCAATTGCTTCCTCAGCATTAAACCCACACCCAAGGAATACATCAATGGCATCTACTCTCTTCATTCCAACGTGAACGAACAAGCACGAAATATCAAGAAACATATATTTTTGCTCACGATCCAGCTCATCATAGCTAATCCTCAACACGTCCTGCAAACGAGAAGGGCGAATCAGTCTCAATTTCTGCAGAGCTCTTTCCCACTCTCTTCTTGTCCTCTTATCAAGCAACACCGAGCCAAAGACTTCAATTGCCAAAGGCAGTCTCCCGGTCAAGGACACCATTTCCTTAGAGAGACTCCTAAATTCTTCCGTGGGCTCCTTCCTTCTTAATGCATGATAGCTAAACAGCTCAAGAGCCTCAGAATCAAGCAACCCTTTCGCCTCATAAAGCTCGTCTTCATGAACAAAAGATAACCTATCTTTGTCTCTGCTGGTAGCTATAATCCGGCTACCTTCACTGAAGCGTTTTCTCTGTATCCCAATTTCCTCTAGGTGCTTAACACCGATGACATCGTCAAGAACAACTAATACTGGGTCCCCAATCGGTGCATCCTCATCATCTAAAAGACGAGTGGTTTGTGTTAGGCTGAAACTTAGTTTGAGAATCTGATTTTTTTTAAGTTAATTGATTATGTTATTATGTAATGTGCAGCATGTGTATTAGTGTGTGTAAGTTAGTTTAATTAGTTGCTGTCATATTTGGGTATTGTCTTGTGCAGTAGGTTAAACATGAAGTCAGAGATAAACTGTCAAGACACTGACTTTGTGAAGTAGTTATATATTAAACTGTCATCAAGAGAAGTTAAATGGCAGTTGCTGGTTTGTAAAGCCATTTAATTTGTTCAATACAAAGGAAGCGTTGTTGGACAAATGTCTGTACGTGTGATTCATTTTCCTCAAATCTGTCTCAAGTTAAGAGTGAAAACAGACCTTGTTTTTCTTCAGTTTGCATGGAAAGATGACGAATGAGTTTATTCTTGATAGAGAGCACGCCTTCTTTCTCCACTGTTTCCTTGATATTGGCGATGAAGCAGCGCCTTTTGAAGTAAGCGACAAGTCGACTGAAAACGGCCTTGGCCAAGGTTGTCTTGCCTATCCCTGGCTGTCCGTGGATTCCAAGGAAGCGAACGTCGCTGTGCTGAAGATTCAAGAGGCTGATGACATGGTCTACGCGAGAGCCCAGCCCAACGGGGTATGCTGCAACTTGAACTGGGATTGTGCTTAGCTCACTCAAAACTCTCATAACTATCCTTTGTATTACTACGTCAGATTCATCACTGCGAACGCACATAACCAAAAAGAAAAGTAAACAAACATGAAAGTATGGAGATGAAAGTCAACAAATTAAGAGCTGCATTATTTATAAAAATATCCCCAAAAATCAATCAACAGCTCTCTCTCTAGAAGACCAATTCATAGTAGCATTTTGCCAATAAATCATGCCTAATAAGTTACACAGCAATATGTCAGCAGACAAGCACATGATATGAGCTGTTCCATTAGATAATTAATATCCAAGATAGTTGTTAGCTTGTAATGTGCTCAGCATCTTTCAGTAAAACATCCTTGAAAATTACCCACCTCTGATCTAATTCTGTGGAAATATGGGATATGTTTTAGATAATTAGAAGTTTATGGTCGAATCGTGTAATTCTATTTTATGCTTTCTACTATAAATGAAAGCTTCTTGTAATGAAACCCTAGTAAGAAGAGTAGAACACAATGAAATCTCTTTCTCATATTTCCCTCTTCTTCCTCAAGATACTCTCCTCATTATCTAAATTGCTCTAGGAATCAAACAATTTCACAAATTCCAACACAAAGCCGGATCTGTTGCCAGCCATCTGGAGCGCCTGTTTCCACCTCTGGACCCGCTCATCGCCGTGATCCCGGGCCAGGACATGAAAGGCGTCGCCAAACGGGCCAGTCTGCGAGCGAACATGAGACGGGTTAACCCGGTAGAAAACAGGGATGACGAGCTTCCGACACTCGAAGAGCGTAACTAGCTCCTCGAGGCACCACCGGGAGTCGGCGTACCTCGGGGAGATGACAGCGACCGACGCAGCGGAGTCGTGGATGGCTTCGACCAGGCTCGGAGAGATCTCGTCTCCGCCGCTGAGCCCCTCGTTGTCGATGAAAGTTCGGACGCCTCTGCTATGCAGAGCCGAGTAGAGCTGGCCAGTGAAGTTGTGACGCGTGTCCTCGCCTCGGAAGCTCAGGAACACGTCCCAGCTGAGCCGCATTGCGAGTAGGGATGGTGCCAGTGGCTGATCCGATGCTGAGACTTCCTCCTTCATGGCTCAATCCTTCTTGCCTTGATCGGTTTTGTATAGATTTAACAAACAAACAAATTTTATAGAACGGGAATGTTTTTCAGAGCAAAGCTCAGTTCTCTTCTTGGAAAGATGTCAACGGCTACTGAGATAACTGCTATTTATATACTAGAAATAGTACGGACAAGACTAAGCCCGGTTCAACACTCAATAATGAAATAAAGAGGAGAACCAGTTCACAACAATAATGAATGGGCACTAATGTCATTTGTGCTGATTGTTGGGAATTTCAAGATTGGCAAGGACGAATGAGACCAGGCTTGCGAGCCAGAAAAAGATGTTGCATTCCCAACGGTTTTGTCATTTATATCAGCTAGCTGCAAGTGGGGCTTGACGTGAGAGGTAGATATGAAGCCTTCTTGCACCTAGCTTGTCTCGCACGAAATGACAGTAGATTCTCAAGTGCTTGGTTATTTCATGAAACACTGGGTTTTCTGCTAGGTGTAGAGTTGCAATGTTGTCACAAAAGAGTGGCATGGGCAAGGGAATTGCTATGTGGAAGTCATCAAGTAAGCTTTCATCCCAGACCAATTCATTAGCAGTTTGTTGAGGATTTTGAAACTGTGTACGTGTTGCTTCTTGGTCTTCCAAGAAATGGTGCAGCTTCCAGTCTCTTCTCGCAGCCAAGGCAAGTAGCACTCTAATTGTGGTGAACTTAGCTATGGGAGAAATTAAAAGGTATGCTTGTAATCCTACCCTTAGCTACAAGTTGAGCCTTAGCTCTTTCAATCTCACCATTTATACACCCACTTGGAGCCGGCCTATAACTTTCTTTCCAGCCAGTAAATTAAGAGGTGAGTTCCCATGTGTGATTCTGTTCTAAGGCTTGAATCTCTTGATTCATGGCAGTGATCCAACCGGCATCATGCCTGGCTTGCTCATGTGTAGTTGGCTCCAGCACTGAGAAGACAATAAACAAGGAATGTAGGAATGCTTATGCAAAATAATCAATTGACTGATGTTGAAGAGGAGCATTGTTCTGTTGACTACTATATGAGTTCTAGTTGATCGTCTAAGAAGAGGATTTGAGAGCGCGGGATTAGGCCTGATCATTACAAGAGTTGGTGCACTAGCTAACTGATGTTGTTGTTGGCATGTGTGTGCTGGCTGGAGCATTAACTAAATCTGCCATGACTCCTTGAGAAGGAGGGTGAGATGGAGATGAGTGTTGTGGTGGGTGGATGCTGAAGGATTCTGGTGGTGAGTCCTATGTTGTGGTGGGTGGATTGCTAGACAAATTCTTTCCAGGTGATAGATTTTCTACCTAACTGATAAACTCCTTCATGTATCTAAGGACCTGTTCTTTGTTCTTCATCAAGAAGCTCCAAGTCCCCCTTGAGAAATCATCAATAATTATATGTCTGAGTCTTGTAAGGACCCCAAACATCAATGTGTATCAATTCAAAAATTCTGGTACTCCTAGTAAAGGGCATCCTATGATGCTTTGCGTGCACACAGACATCACAATCAAATTGCATAAAATTCTTGTTTCCAAAACAAGGAATGCGTTTCAGTTTAGACAACGAAATATGCCATAGGTGAGTGTGCAAAAGCTCAATATTTGCATCTTTATTACAGACACCACTTAAAACTCCAAGTAAAACTGACATTGAACTTTGTCTTCTTGCATCCTCCAGCAGACTTCCAAAGCTAAATCTCCCATCGAAAAATGATCCCAGAATCATAAATCTTGCCAATGAAAATGGATTGTCGTTCTAAACTCAAATTGGTTTAACTTTGGGTGTTTTGAAGCTCAAACTCCATTAATTTGACGGCGAGGAACACATCCATGTGCTTGAATTTGCAAAAATTAATTGAATTAATTATTTTTTTTGTAATTATAGTGTTTTTAAATCTCACTATATATTATTGGAGATTAAAGTAGAACTACAAACTGAACAACATTATCCATCTTTATTAAAATTAATATGATTTGTTGAAATTTAATTGAGTTATTTTTTATTGTGGAAATTTAATTGTAAACCCTACATGTATGTAAAATATTTCATGTGATTTGATTTATTGATAAAATGGTTTATACAGGAAAGATATGTCATTGAATGAAATAATTTCATACAATTTGAATTAGAATGTATTTTTCCCTCTATTTTATGCTATTATCTAATTTAGTTTGGATATATTTAATCAAGAAAATTAACATTAGAAAAGAATCAAGAACATTTAGTCACTTACGTATAAATGCAATGTTTTAATAGGATTAGCCAACTAATTAAAACAAATCTAAAAAAAATATGAAAAATATATCATTTCAATAAAAAAATTAAAAAATGTCAGCACTAGTAGAATAACATAACACATATTATTAGATAAATTAAATGACTGATAAATATTAATATGTACATATATCATATCAAAATCTATTTAAATCAATGATTATATTTATAATTATATTTATATTTATATTTATATAAAAGTATTAAATTTATAATGCCAAAGTTTATACTTTTTAATTAATAATTTATATTTAACCAAACTAGTATAATTGTAAGAAACATACACACAAGTAAGAACGTGTAAACACAACTATCACAAAGCAAACGCAAAATTAAAACAAAACAACAAAGCAAAACGCACATATGAGTCAAGTATCGTGTTACAAGCAGTTATGGCTTGCACAGGTAATCAATATAACAAACAATAAGCCCCAATGATGCAGGTAAGGGAGATTAGGAAGGAATGAGAGGTAGAAGAATAGAATTAGAGATTAGAAGAAGAGAAGGTGAGTGAGGAGAAGAGGCAGGTAAGGGAGATTAGGGCTCATATTTTCTTGTTAATGCTAAAAGAGTTACAATGCGATATTTATACTAAACCCTAACGGTTCAATAAAAGACGTCCCGGGAAAGAACCGTAACGAAAATCCGAGAAGAGAATTATAAAATTCTAAACTGAAAATTATAATATCAATAATACTAAAGAAATACTAAGAATAATAATCCCGAAATAGAGTCGGCGGCTTGCGTTTCCGAGTAGGTCGCGGGTTCGGGTCCATTTGCCCACTTGTTTGCGTATCATATCGGGAGGAGTTAGAACCGTAAACGAGGCCGACTCGGTCTTTTCGAGTTCGGATTGAGCGTGACTGTGTCAGTTTAGGTCATGACAGATTATCATGCAGGTTCGGGTTAGTCAGCAGGTCAAGAATGTCAAAAGTTTATGATTATTGAAATAATATCATGATTTAAAATAATATTTTATAAAAATGTTATTTTATAATAAAAAAAATATCATAATTTTTAAAATATATAATAAACCGGGTCGACGGGTCGGGTTTGAGCCTTAACACAATCACATCCGGGTTAATCTGGTCCAATTTTTATCGTTTTGGGTTCACTTTTATGGGTTTTAACCCATTAAATTTCGAGCATTTTTTGGATCTGATCTGATTTTGACACCTGTAGAAGGAATAGTGAATCGCTACGAGGGAATTAAAGATGAATAAAAAGCGTCGTCGGTAAATATGAACATTATCAACTTCAAATCGCAAATTTTGCTAGCTTGGTACTCAATTAGATTGGTGTTACTTAGAATTTTATCAGATGAGGAGAAACACAAGAGCAATACTTGGTCATTTGATGTGGTTGTCTCTATTGGACGGTTCAATGTCACTGATTTGATAGTTTTGAAGGCATATTTTTCTGATTTTGCTACGCTTGTATACACACAACCTCATTTCCATGAGTTGGTGAGTTCCTTGTCAGTTATCACTAAAAAAAAGTAGGTTGTTGATGCGTTTTTTTTATAAATCATTATCACCATCTATTGTCTTATTCCAGTTACGGATGTATTGCTTGGTATAACCTTCCATATTTCAATTTACATCTAGTGATGCCTATTGCAACCAGCTAACTGCAAAATCAGTGAAATCTTTTACCTTTTGAAAGGGCCTCTCCAAACTCATGTAGGTTGTCCCAAGGTCGTTTACTAGTCATGTCATAAACTTAAAGTTACCAATGGTTTGCATAACTTTGGGGTTGTTTTTCTTTTCAAATAGGTATCGCGTGTATCTACATTTGACAAACAAATGTTGTGTCCTCCCAAGGGGCAGTCATAAAAAAATAGATCCTATAAGGATCGCTACTCTCTTCTCTACAAATCTGGCTTTTGTAGGTAAGACGACCATTTTGTCCAAATTTTCAAAGGAAAATCTCAACAATGTTTACGGAGACTTGTAAACTTTAAACTAAAAAATTTGAATTGAAGTTTATGAATGGACATACATTGCAAATGGTCAGAAACATAGTATATGGGGAATATCAATACTTGGATAGTTATAAGCAGAAGGCACAACAGCAAGAATGTGCACATGAAAATAAAGCAAGAAGGGAAAGGGGCAAAATTATTCAAACTCAACTTATTTGACAAAAGATTCAAAATCAAGAAAGCCTTCTTATGAACACTTTTACCCCCCTGCATATTTCTAACAGTCTTTTCATTCCAACCATGTAAACTAACACTTGATCTCTTCACCACAAAATGATAACCAGATTACCCGACTTTTCAGGCTACATTCAGAGACACTAACGCATATCAATTCAACAATTAGGATAACACAGCCATTACATCAGATGCCCTCAAAGCTATATACTGCGATCCATCACTACCCTTGAAATCATTACCTGCATATTTAGAGTAGAGCACTGTGTTACCTGCTGATACTGAAAGCGGCTTCCTCTTACCTTCTTCATCCAAAGGTCCGGGTCCAACAGCAATCACCTGAGAACAGTTGTGACATCAGAAACTCGACAAGGTGCTACTCTACTTGTAGAAAATCACTAAAATCCATATATAAGCACCTTGTAGGAAGAGTCAGAAAGTTTTCTTGAATCTAAGCATGTTTTACCCCCAAGAAAATGAGAAACTAGAGTATCCGGTTTCAAACGACTTTACTCGAAAAGGATATGTAAATGCGCACTTCTATATTCTTGAATTCTAAGTTAGTGATGATCTAATTAATGAGCACAGCAGAGAGAAAAAATACACAACGTATATATGTTGCTTTTGAATAGTGTATATATGTTGCTTTTGAACATGGGTCTTGAAATGGCATGTTATACTACATTCCTTACGACTTACAAAACAATTAACAGAAGGAATTGAAATAAGATGAACTTATCAAAAGGATTGACTTACTGTTCCTATAGAAGGCTTTTCCTTGGAAGCCTCTGTCAACAGCAACCCTCCAGCCGTTTTGTCCTCAGCTTCAGCAACCTGAACGAACATAAACCATATTCAGCTTAAAATAAAAATTAATTGAGCAGAGTGGCTACGCCACGAGGATTAGTCACAAAATAGCTTCAGAAACATTTAAGAAAGAATATGGTGGGTGGCAAAAAGAGGTGAAGGATATGAAAAAACAGATTAACTAGAAGGAATAATTATATAATAATAATTTTTTGATATACCTTAATGAGTACTCTGTCGTTTAAAGGCTTAAGATCTTTAATTTCATCAGTTTCGAGAATTCCAACAATGTCATCCTCCTTCAAGATCAGATGACTTGACCCATTGAAGTCTAGCTCAGTTCCAGCATATTTTGAATATACAATTTGGGTACCTAACTGCAAAACCAAAACCAATTAAGTCACTGACAGACATATTAACACCGTTTCTAAACAAAACACTGTTCAACACACTCACCTCTAAGCTTATCTCAACCTTGTCCTTTCCAACACTCCTGCCCTCTCCAACAGCTACCACCTCACCAGATTGTGGCTTTGTCACAGCAGTGGATGGAAGCAAAATACCACCAAGACTCTTCTCCTCTGAAGCCTTGATTTTCACCAAAACCCTGTCAGCCAATGGCTTGAGTTTGGTGAACTGCAAACCCAGAGGAACATATTATGAGCCTATAAGTTTTTATGAAGCCAAAACTAAAAGAAATTGCCGATGAGTCTGCCTACGGCATATAAAGCTAGCACATCATATCAGTAACCAAGGAATGTAAGGGAATATCTTTTGCACAGAAATTGAAACGTGTCCAAAAACAAGATGTGTATGACATTAGATCAATCCCTCATACAAGGAATCACCATTGGGGAAATGGTAAGTACTAGTTTCAGAGTAATAAACAGATCCGTGCCAATATCAGCTTACTACAAATTAGAGCTGATACAATGCAGGCCAACCGGTCTAGTCCATCCCATTCCCAATTCCCCAGGTAAGAGTGTTGAATTCCTTATAGAGAGAATGTAATTTGATGTAAAATTTACAAAAGTCCAAACCTATTAAGTCAAGCAATCAATTTGAATCTCACCTGAGGATAACCATAACACACTAGCTCGCACAAATACATAAAGGATAACTAGACAGCACATGCCTGCTTCCAAGCACTAACTAAAAATGTGAAATAATATTTATCATTTTTTAGTTTCCACATTCAAAGAAGGTTTCCATTGTCCAGAACATGAGATATCAATAAAAGTCCACGAGTTCAATCCCCTCCCACTATGTGCCATACAGTATTGCTGTAGCCAAATACTACGCATCAACATAAGAAAGTCAGCACTCTAACAACAGTTTTCATGACTTTGCACTGAAGCCAGATAATCAGCTTCTAAGTCTATGTAGTTTCAACTTATTTTTAATGCCAATTAAGTACGCTAAGGTCCAATTCAACCACAAGAATCATCGGAAGCGCTTCTACAGGCAATCATACTGATTACACCACTCAAATGAGATGACAAGAGAGGAGGGTGAAAGTACCTTTGGAGCAATAACAGTGGCAGCTTTGACAACCAAAGGCCTGAAAGACCTGCTAGTTTGTTTGAAGGGCGCAAAAGAAGAGAGCTTGATAGGTGAAGATCTAAGCCCGTCAAATGAGGGCAGAGCCCTTGTTGCAACTGTTGAAGCAGTGAGGTGGGAAGCTGCCATTTCCTGCATCACCAAAATTGAAAACATCACCCACAAAGAATCAGAACAAACCCAGAAATCGAACATGAATTGAGAACAAAAGCTAACAAGGATAAGAGCAACCCAATAGTCCTTTTCTATAAAAGAGCATAAAAATAAAAAGAGACAGTAGAAAATGTCCAGAAATTTAAGGGTTTGAAGAAGGAACACTCACCTCGGAAAGGTGAAGAGAAATGCTAGAGATGAGGGGAGTGGATGAGGATGTTGTAGCTCTAGGAGTCGCTGGGGAAAGTGGTGATGTAGAAGCAATTTGAATAGACTTGAAAGGATAAAAACCCTAAGAAGGTTCAAGAAGCAAGACTCGGAGAGAGTGGGTGTGCCGTGTGGGATTTGCCTGATTTAGTTTTGTTTTTATTTTTGTATTTTGCAAATGCCTAAACATAAATATGTATTAACTTTAATATACATTATACAAGACTAACAAGAGTTTATAAATAAGGAGTATTAAATATTTTTTAATTAATTAGTATACAAATTAATATTTACTCTAACTCCCCGAAAAACTCTCTCTTATTGACCCAAATACCAACTCCGTTTCTCCTTCGATACTGCTCTTTGATCTCCATCAAATCAGCCAAGCTCCTATGTTAATTTCTCCCCAAATCCGCTCTATGATACAAATCGTATTTGTCTTATTATGGATTCTGCTCAAGTTTCATCTTGATTTGGGGTCCAACTATCAAACCGATCAAGAACACCGAAAACCTAAAAAACGAATGTGGAGCCAATTTCCTGATAAATTGGCTTCGCTGGGCACCATTGGTGAGCTCCTGAGCTCGTATTGAAGTTCAATCATGGCGAGATGGTTCCAAATTTTGCCTTGGAGATCCAAATCTGACGAAAGGGGAAAACCCTAAATTGGTGACCTTGGTGATGCCTCCTGTTCATGGCGTGGAGCGTTGATGGCTATGGGGGTTGGAGTGTGTGTTTCCCTGTTCATCAATGGGGATGGAGTGAGAAGGAGCACCTTGATTTACAGGGCTTAGTGACAGTATGGTATCTCTACTGCTTTAAATTTGAGTGTTCCATTGCTTATGTTAAAGAACATCTTGCAAACATGGAAAAAACGAACAATTTTTCATGGTAGCTTTATGCTCCATGAAAGTGAAAAATGGGGGTCTACCCCTTCGAACAAACAAACCATTGAACCCTTTTCCCACTGAGGTTGAGAAAACCATATCATGTGGGTCAACATTCTTTTCGAAAAACATTGAGCCTGGATCCTCTCCTATGACTCCTAAAAGTAAGAAATTGATTGACATGGACACTTTAAAGGCCAAACTCTCTGTCAAGAGAGAACATCTTGAAAATAAAAGGAGATGTCTTTGTTTGAGTGCATAACCGCGTTGTTCCGGGATACTTTAGTTATAAATATTGTCTATGGCATAAGATCCTAGAATTTGCATTTTATTATTTGGAAATTATATGTGTGGCATTTTCAGACTGTGAATGATTACCACAACTTTAATTAAACTGAAAATGAAAGACTTTTAGTCTGGATTGCTCGGTCTTCCCTTTTCCGTCTTCGGTTTGGTCGCCTACCCTTCCACCGTGGGCTTCGTCGGCATGTCCGGAGGTCCCTGATTCATGTGTTGCAACTTGCAAGAGGAAGATAAAGAAAAAAGAAAAAATGGAAAAAAACAAACAAAGAAAAAGAAATGAGAAATTAAGAAAAAGAAAGAAATGGAAGTATGATTGTGCCTCAAGTTGAGGATAAAAATAAGAGAAAAGGAAAAAATTATGTTTAACATATTAAATTAATTTATTATGTCAAGTGCTTGTTAGGCAAGTCAAGACATATTTTTTATAGTTAGAATAAGTTTTATGGCTACTTGCGTTGCAAGTTTTACTTGTGAGGCAAGTTTGGCTGTTTTTCTTGCAGGTAGCTCGAGGCTTATTTTATATACTAATTTTCTGGGGAGTTGGAACTGAGCTTGGCATTGGACCGAGATGTATTGGGCCAGGTCGTTTGGTGCTCTAAGGCTTTTGAAGATCCTTCATCTCGTTGGAGGAAACGTCTATCGTCCATTTCGCACGCCTAGGAGGTGTCGACCTGCTGCATGCGGCACTATTCTTATAGTACTTTACTTACCTTGATCCCAAACTCTTCTTAGTTCTTATTCTCGGAGATTTGTACTTTTATAGCTATTCCTACTTGCTTTTTACTCACTTAGCCGTTCACATCTGCCGTTTTCTTACGGCCTCTCGGTTTACCAAGTTTGTTTGTTATTCCGAATTCTTACCTTATCAAAAAAAATATACAAATTAATTAGTTAAAATGAGTTGGTATTCAAAATAGTGATGATAATTAACTATAAAACAAAAACATCCATATATGAAATAAATGAGAATTTGACATTTATTTATCTAGAGTTGACCACATCTCAACATTATTTTTAATTTTTTTGATTGAAGAAGAGGCGACAATCTCCGATCCCTAAAAAAATTATTAATAAAAGAAAATGACTAAGTTTTAATTATTATTTTTTATTAAGAGTTTGGGTCTCATTATATCTTATCTAATAAATTTTTATACTAATTAAAATAACAAATACTTACTATTCTTAAAATCTAGGTATTTCAAGTTTTAAAAATTAAACTAGTGTGTTTTAAGGCTTTTTCTTTACACCCTATTTGGATAGAGGTTTTGGAAAAGGATCAAGGACGCCTCTTACTAATAAGGCTCCTACGGGCTTGTGTTTTTTTAATGTAGAAAGGAATTAGGGGTTTCCTTAGTGAGAGGTTAGTTACCCTAAGGTATCCAAATAGATGATGTATACAAGATCTTGGAGAGTTGTCTTGTATGAGACGTGGGTATGAATAGCCATCTATGCAACGTGATTTGCCACCTTGTTGATTTTCTTGAAGATGTGGTTTAGTCGCCTAATCTATGAAGCGACACTAGAATGCCTGACATTATCATCTTCCTCTCACGGACAACTCCAAATGTCATTGACGACATTGATAAGGCAAAATATCGCCTCTTTATCTCAATCTTCCCAAAGCCCATATAGAGTGTTGTATTGGCATCGTTCCTAGGTCCAAAGGCTTCTGCCATTAAAGTTGACTGGTCATCACAAATATCGTACTCCTAGTGAATGATCCTACCATCATTGTCTCTAATAATAAAGCCATACGCTGAGAAATTTCGGGTATGATTTACACCATTAAAATTTAACTTGACAAAATCTTTTTGTGATTGCTCCCATTTGATACTTTTGTGTTTTCTTCTGGTTAGGTTCTTTCTTGATTGGGGTTGTATGGAGTGGTTTAGTTCATCTTCCACATGCCCAAGAAATTTAATTATTTCATGTTTTTTTTTTAAATCCACAACCCAATTATCCCAATGGTCCTTATAATAATTCATTATTTTATACCTAATTATATTATTTTATATTATATAATTTAATACAAAACAATGTTTAATTTCAAGGATCCAAATGAGCCCTAACTCTTTCTTTTGAAATTCATGCCATCTACTTCCAAATCAAACAATATTAGGTTGAAAACCTTAGAACTGTTATGGATAATATTTATGCTATAATATCTTTTGTATTATTCTCTTATCTTACAATATCTTCTATCTTTATATTATTTGCATAATATTTTATAGTTGGAAACCCTAGATATTATGGCTTTCTTAAGAAGTCTTAGCTCTTTTAATCCTTATATAAAGAGATTGAAATCTCCTAATAATATTATCATCCTTTCTCATATTCTATATGGTATCAGAGCTAGCTTTACACAACTTCTCCTCTACACAACTCTATTATGGTATCAGAGCGTTTTTGCCAAACGACTCAACGATCCTAGGCAAACACAAAGCCGACAAAACCTTAGCCATGGCAGCCGATGTCTTTATCGACAGCCAACAATCCGCTAGCCAAACTCGCTTCTGCAATGCAAAACCAATACAAAACAGTCTTCATCATCAACAAACCTTTGCACATCATACAAAACCAAGATTGTTTTTATGTCTACAAAACCGAGATCTCCTCATGACATGGAGACTCACACAAAAACCGAGATCTCCTCATGGAGACTCACACAAAGCCGAGATCTCCTCAGGGAGACTCACACAAACACCGAGATCTCCTCATGGCATGAAGACTCACGCAAAAACCGAGATCTCCTCATAGAGACTCACACAAAGCCGAGATCTACTCATAGAGACTCACATAAAGCCGAGATTGCCTTAGAGCGACTCACACAAAGCCGAGATCGCCTCCAGACGACTCACACAAAGACGAGATCGACTCAAAGCGACTCACACAAAAACCGAGATCTCCTCCGGGCGACTCACACAAAGCCGAGATCTCCTCATGGAGACTCACACAAAAACAGAGATCGCCTCCGAGCGACTCACACAAAGCTGGAATCGCCTTAGTCTCCAACAAAGATGGCTCCTTTCGATTCACTCCAATAACACGAGATTGTCTCCAAGCATAGATATCGTCTCCAAGCTTGGTCTTCGGGCCCTTCCGTCCAGCTTGCGGGGGCATGTTATGGATAATATTTATGCTATAGTATCTTTTGTATTATATCTCCTATCTTAGAATATCTTCTATCTTTATATTATTTGCATAATATTTTATAGTTGGAAACCCTAGATATTATGGTTTTCTTAAGAAGTCTTAGCTCTTGTAATCCCTATATAAAGAGATTGAAATATCCTAATAATATTATCAGCTTTTCTCATATTCTATAAGAACTAGCACTAACAAAAAAACCACCAACCAACATACCCAAAAACCCCTCATAACATTAAGGGCTCGTTTAGTATAAATTCGGGTATGAGAATGGGACAAGGTATCATGTTGAATAGGTATGTGGAAGGAATGTCATTCCTGATTACTAGTGTTTGGCTTATATTTGGGAATGAAAATTAGGGTTTATTTTTTATCTTAAATTCTACCATTTTGCCCCAAATTCAACAAATATGCTCCACCTTTGTACTTGTACACATCCCCAATTTACAAATTCTACCAATTTTCATTGTTCAAAAAGTGAAAAAGAAAGTAGAGAACATAGAGGTAGTGGAGATGGGGTACAACTATACAAATCAAGCCTAACTATATCAAGATCACAATGATATTGAATGAAAAGAATAATGAAAACGTGCACAACTTTTTTTATATTGCGCACTTATTTTTTTTATATGTGTTTATATTTCAAATGCTAAAACTGGATACAAATCGAATCCATAACAAAGTGAAGACAAATCAAAGGCCATGGATGCATCGTGATATTTGGTTCTAGCGTCCACTATGTCGCAGTGGCATATAATGCGTCGTCGCCGCAAAGATACGGGGCTGCGAGAGGAGACGGAGACTAGTGGGAGACGGTGAAGGCTCGCTCGGTTTGCCAGATTGAAGGAGCCAAAGGGAAAGAGAGGGAGGAGAAGTGAGGACGTGAGGTTGTAGAAGGAGGAGTTACGGGAGGAGGTTAAAGATAATGAATAGTAGGTGAACAGGAATGAAATCTCATACCTAAGGGAGGGGTAGAGTTTGAGAACCCCATATCTATCGATTTAGGGTATGGATTTAAAAATGAAAAAATAGCATTACAAACACTAGGTATGAGGTTTTCATTCCCAAATCCGATACCTTCATTCCCGATACCCAGTAACCAAACACCCCCTAATATGAATCAACAACCAACACCACTGCTTACCGACACTAATAATCTATTTGCTTTTCTAACCTATGCCCTTAGAACATAGATTAAGAATTATCTAATTAGATATAAAAACCCTATATGAAAATTTATAAAAATTATAAAAATTAAATAAACCTATATGATATCATTCAACAAATTCCCTTATATTTAAGGGTTCTTGGCCATTGCATAGGTTAAAAAATCAATAATCAAATACCAAACTCAATAAAAGAACATAATTCACTCCAATATAATAACAATTTTATGGGGAAAAATTCCCCAAAATCCCAACTTAAACAAGGTTGCATCTTTGTTTGTTGAGATTGTTGTCAAACATCATGACATTCCGGCTTCGATCCTTTCCGACAGAGATGCTATCTTTACTAGCACATTTTGGAAGGAATTACATCGGCTAAGTGGGACGACCTTGCGCCATAGCACCACCTATCATTCACAAATGGATGGTCAGACGGAAGTCAATAATAGGGGCCTCGAACAATACCCGCGCGCCTTTACATTGGGTCGACCAAAGCGCCAATATGATTTTCTTCCTTGGGCTGAATTGGCGATGAACTGTACTTTTCCTAAGGATTTAAAAATGTCACCATTTAAGGCGTTGTACGGCCACGATGCCCCACCCATTGCTTGCCCTACGCTGCCATCGAGCCCATCGTCGCCCGCCATCGTTGCAATCCAGGACCGTGAGCAGGTCTTGGAGCTGATCCGTGAGAATTTGCACAAAATGCATCAATGCAGGGCTGCGTAGGCTAACAAGCATCGCTGCGATGTCGAGTTCCAAGTCGGCGACCAAGTTTTGTTAAAGCTTCAGCCCTATTGCTAGCACTCGGTTGCTAGACCACTCTCCGCTAAGTTAGCACGTCGCTTCTATGGGCTGTTTAAGATTATTGAACATGTTGGAACCGTTGCTTATCGTTTGGAGTTGCCGGCCCATACCAGAATCCATAATGTCTTTCATGTCTCATTGCTCCGGCCTTTCATTTAAATGGTTTTAGGCTTGTTCAGACCACGTTTCCAATCGAGTTTATTCAAGACAAGCCAGTCTCCCAACCCTTACGTGTCATCGCTGAACGTTAAGTTATGTTTGAGAGCAACCCACGACTTGAATGGCTCGTTGTTTGGGAAGATGGGTCGACAGTCGATGCTTCTTGGGAGCTAGTTAATCAGATGTAGACGTCTTTTCTAGATTTACGACTTGAGGACAAGTCGATTGTTAATGGGGGAGAGATTGATATAGCACGAGTCGAGTCTACGTGTAGGAATTCATGACCCGTTAGAGAACGTAGGTGACCTAGTCGCCTAAAGGACTATTATTAGTATTTTTCTTAATTCATTTTAAGATTTTTAAATAGAATTTACGGACTTCTTCATGGGTCTTCTTTTCGGTTCTTTCCCATGATGCTTTTATTGAACCGATAGGGCAGTTGTTATAAATACCAAATATTGTTATCTTACGAAAATAAGGAGAATTTAGTTTTTCCCTAATCTCCTCTCTTCTATCTCGTTCTACCGTTCCATGGCCGATTAGTCCTTCTCCTTCACTTGTTCTCTATGATCTCGTTTTGTATTAATTTGGTACGGGAATCCAAGTATTATTGTAACATTATCTCCAATATGCAACCTCCTATTGTAACTAAGCAATTCATGTTGATAGTTATGATTTGAAGTAGTGTCAAATATCCTTGAGCAATGATATTCTTAACACTTTCATCTCCTTCATGACTAGAAGGTACATGATGCATCCATTTAGGATCTACTATCATTATCACTAAACAAGAACCCACATTATTTCTTAGATAATATGTCAACTACTCTACTGCCCTTTTCTTTCTTATATGAAATAGAATATGATAACCCCAAAAGATTTCTTACAACCTTCCTTTAAATGTGTTGCCAATTGTTGCTTAAACAAGTGTTTAAGAGCTTGGTGACATATCTTGGTAAAAAATAATTCAGATCTAAATATTGCCTCCATTTATCTATGCATTATAAGCAACTCCTTCTCATACGTTGACAATATCAAATGTTGACCATGGAGAGCTTTACTATTGTAGGCTAATGGCCTTCTATGTTGAATCAACATTATCTCAATCCCAAAATCATATGCATTAGTTTCCAATTTAAATGGGAATGAAAATTCATGTAGTCCAAGAGCTAGAGTTGAAGATATCAGTGATTTGAGATATTTAAAACCAAGATATCACAACAATCATGGAAGGATATTAGCAACTCTCGGATTGAACATTTTTTACTAGTGCCTACTTAATCATGGAAGAATTTTTATGCATTGAACATCTTTTGTCCATTGGCAAATGCCATAACCATTATAGAAGTTTCTTGCAACACAAATGCAATTTCCTTAGCAACTCTAAAATTAATGAAACTATGAGGGCTTCCATTATTCACAATATCACAACATGTCTGTCTTTCACCAATCCCCTTATCTTGATATATAATGTTTAAAGGGTTGCTCCTTGTCAAAGTGTGTGCATACACTTCTCCTTCACTCTCTACTACTTCACTTTTCATTTCTCCCTGATCGATGGTTGATTCCCCAAATTCAACAAATTGAACATCCTCAATTTCAACAACTACTAAGTATTATGTAGGGTTTTTTCATTTATGGCCAACAAAATATCTTTCCTCACATCTAGAGCATTAGCTAGGTGTTTTGCTTGGTTTTGTGGTATAGCTTTTCCTAGAATGAACTAGTGTTTGGGTGAGAATTTTGATTATTAATTTTACTTTGTGGGTTGAAGACAAATTGGACGAGTTATAGAAGTTACCAAATGTAGCGGTGCTCTTGGCTCCATGGAACCCTCCCTAATTTTATTTCGTAAAAGTTTTGGTTTGTTTTCCATGGAACCCTCCCTAATTTTACTATACCTTGCACAACACCATATATAGCTAATGAAGTCTAGATTGTTCATAAACCAAGGTGTTTGGGCGACTCAATTTCACAAGAGGCTTAATCTCTTTTTCAAAACCAGTAATACAACTCAAAACAAGATAAGCTTCGGCTAAAGAGGGGTTGTAAGTTGTAACTGTAAACTACTCCCTCCGTCCCAATTTAATCTCCCCCTTTCAATTTGGATACAAGAATTAAGAAATGTGTTGGAAAGTGTTGAAGAGAGAAGAAAGTATTAAAAAGTGGAAAAAGTGTTCGAAAGTGGGAAAAGATATTAGAAAGTGTGAGAAAAATAATAAAAATGGTAAAAGAGTAATTTGGGATAGTATGTGGGCTTTTATAAGGACATTTGTGTAATTTTAATATTTCTAAAAATGAAATAAAATCAGAAATGAAAAGAATATATTGGGACATTGTTAGCATATATGGGTATTTCGGGAAACCAGTGTCATATGTGTATTTTGCCCCTTACTATAAATAGGGAAATCTGTTGTAAGTGTGATATACACACAAAAGCTAATTCAATGAAACAGGAGCTATAAGCTCTTCTTTTCCCGCTTTCTTCCTCTACAAATTCTATTTTTCTTCCGCAATATCTTGGATTACATCATGGTATCAGAGCATCGGATTACCGATTCTGTATAATCCTTAAGCTCTTCTGTGTAATATCCGCGATATTCCAAGCTTTTTATAATATAATATTTATTATCAATTATTTTCTCTAATTAAAAAGGATAATTTCTTAGTATCAAATTAACATCTACTATTTTTCTTTTGAAAGAGTTTATCAAGAAGATTAAAAATTCAATAAAATGATTTGAGGGCCATAGATTAATAAAGTGAGGTAAATTAATAAAAAGAGAATTAGATAAAAATAAGGTCCTTTGGAAATTGAATTTATTTCCTAACATAGATTACACAAAGGCCTAAAAATATCCAATTTAGAAGCTTTGTAAAAAGAATGCAAGAGTCGGGATTTGAACCCGAGACCTCTTGCAAATCTCTACACACGCCCCTCCCCTCTTCCGCTAGACCAATGTGACTTCCTTACTCATAATCCCTCTCTTTTATTAAAATACTCTACTATTCTTCTTCTTCTTCAAACAAGTCAAAGTGATTTGACGCTTCACCATTGCATGCTCCTCTTCTTTCTCCTTGGCTTGCAAGACTAAGCTTCTTGCATCATCCTTCCATCACCACCAACTAGCACACTATTGACCAATGCTAGAACACTTCCTTCTCCCTCATTGGGCATCCACCATTGGCATGGATTGCCAAGCTCTCCAACCTTGCCTATAAAAGGGCCTCTCATCCACCCTTTTCACTCACACATTCATTCATCTTCTTCCTCTCCTAGCAATTGCTCTCCTTGAGTTCAAAAATCAGCCACCTTCTAAGCCTTATTCCTCCATTAAAACACCACAAAAACACCATCAAAATTCCTCTTCTCTTCCTTGGAGCCCCGCCGGACCACCCTTGGAGCCCGACCGGACCGCCATGAACCGCCGGTGCCGCCGAGCCCTCGCTGCCGTCCCTGTTCTGCGCCACCGTGAGCCGCCGGCCTCCCTTGCTCTCTTCTCCAGTGTTCTGTAAACACAGAACTAGAAAGTATAGTCTAAACCCCAATTTCTAATTTATTTAAATTATGTATTTATAAAATATTAGAGTCTTTTATGGATTAATAGAAGTTAAATATGAAATATATGGAATAAAAATATTGGGTAGAGAATCTTGTTAGTTGAAGGATGGAAACAAACTAGAATTACCATGGTAACTTAAGCCTATAAAATAAATAGATAGATTTTATGGTATTTATGCTCCATTCATAATATAGATAGTTTTTATGAAATAACTATAGACTACAAAATTAATAGTTAATATTATTATCTTTATTATAAGAGAAAATAGGATTTCTAGAACACATGAATTGTTGCATGTCTTCAATTAAAGAAGATATCATATTATATACATTTTTTTTAATTTGGGATATATTAAATAAATTCTTTATTTAATTAAAGATAAAAGTTAGCATATCTCAAGGTGTAAAAGTTACCACAAGATATGAACTTTTACTATAAAATGATAAATGTGACTATAGAGTAAACTAGGTTATTATATGATTCTAGTTTAATATATGATAGTGATGATAGAATATCTAAGGCATGGTATAATGATAATAAAAGGTAGAGAAATCTTAAAAAAGAATTACTATTCAAAACTTGTAGACATAGACCATAGTTTGACCTTGGATATTGACTTTATGGGGGTGTAATATTATTAATAATTATAGTACTAAGGTTGTCATATGAGTAAAATATCAATTTGTTAATCACTAAAGTGTAGAGAATTATTACAAAACATAAGTGTAGGTTATATACAAGAAGTATGATCTTACAAAGAGTCTATGATATTATATAACATAAGGTTGACTTGTATGGAGAGAAACCATATAGATATAGAAATGATATTATTTTATAACCTACAAATATTATAATAGTGGACTATAAATATGAAGTAGGATACTTATAAGCCATGATTATATTTTATAAGCCATGACCCTACTTTAAAAGATTATGATCATAGATATTTTTATAAGTCATATAATGTGAAAGGAGTTATAGAAATATAATAAATAAGATTAATCTAAATTTTAAAGTATTTTAGGCAAGTTACCTTATAAGGAAAAGTAGGAACTTCTACTTAAGGAAACTTCCTTGTAAAGGGACTATAGACATTATTATAAGGTCACCCAAGAAGAATCGGAAATTCGAGAGTAATAGTTTATTTAACTTAATTAAGTAAAAAGGATTATTTAATAATTATTTTTAAAAAAAGGTTTTTCGGAATAATAAGGATATTACAAAATCAAAATAATAATAAAGGAATATTATTATTTTAAGGAAAATATCTTTCTAAATTATTATTATAATTTAGAAACTCAAACCCTCTTATAAAAACATTATAAGAGGTATTCCGAACTCGAGAAGGAAAATCGTGTTTTGAGCCTTTTCGTAAATCCCTTATCAATAGGTCGGAATCCTCGTTCGTAGCAAGGAATCGCTTAAGTTTCGTCAAAGCTCGTTTGCTAGAACTCGTTGCGCTAAGGCAAGTGGAATTTCCCCTTGTGCCCTTTTTTTTATATCCGCCTATGATATCTCTCGATGTTGGGAACTTCTTGTATGCTTAATAAAAATGAACCTAGGAAATATCGATTGCTAGAAATAACGACCCTTGTTAGCATAGTAAATATTATATTCCTTGCTAGGATTATATTTGCTAGTGTGTGTACTCTTGATTGATTGCAATCTCGTTCAGAGATTTGAATTGAATAAACTAGAAAGGGGTGCGAGTTAGTCGACACCTCTATATAATCTTACTAAGTCGTACGTCCATATGAATTTCGGGATCATGATCTCCATCTGCTCCGATTGCAAGGAGGGATTGAGCGCACTCTAGCTAAGTGCAGGGGAATTGATGTTCTCCTTCGGGTGGCTCGGTTTATCCGTGTCCCACCACTCTCTCTTGTAAAAGTCATCAACAAGATTGAATATTTTCGTCACTATTTAAGATAAGTGCGTATGCACATTTAAGATACCAAAACCGGACCGGTCTCAAATGATCGTTCCGGCTCTCGGTCCGCTCAAAAGCGCGAGAGGTTTTCACTTGTATGAATTAATAAATGTTCCCAACATCCTATTGAAATCCTAGAGAAGTCTACAATCTAGTAGTTCTTCTATCGCTTTTCGAGTTATCTTTGCCTAAGATATACTCTTCTTGGAACCAATAAAAGCGCCACATAAACAAGCTTGATCGTATAGCCTCATCGTAAACACAACCCGTTTATCTCTTTCGAAAATAATTAGAAGTTACCGAATTTACCCTCGGGAAGTTCCATTCCCGCTTGCTTAGTCTCTTAGACTAATTCTTCTTTTCCGCATGTTTGCCTGACATTCTATCGCCCCTCGCGAATTATGTCAGAATCTA
This sequence comes from Fallopia convolvulus, assembly GCA_964016875.1. Taxonomy (NCBI): domain Eukaryota; kingdom Viridiplantae; phylum Streptophyta; class Magnoliopsida; order Caryophyllales; family Polygonaceae; genus Fallopia; species Fallopia convolvulus. The sequence goes on from OZ024732.1 coordinate 7,733,011, forward strand.
GGAATCTCAACAAGGCGTGAAGTGAAGTGAAGAGTGATGAGGTATTTTTCAGTCGTTTACCTATCAAAGAATCCTAACTTAACCAATCTGAGTAGAGTGGTAAGCAAGGGTCGATCCCACAGAGACTCGTGTATGAATGTTATTACTTAAGTGCCAAGTAACTAATATGGGGGGTTTTTGGAATAATTAATCTAAACTACTATGCAAATTGAAAACTAACTAGGAATGCAAATATGATTGAGTTTAACAAATATGAGAAAAGCGTGTTCAACTAATTAGATCCATCATGATATTGCTTTATTGATCATCGATTCTCTTGATTCTCTCCTCACTTGAATAATCTATTGTGGATAATGATCCTACTAAGGACTAAAACCCAAACTTCAGATTTAGTTGATAGACCAACCAGTTCTAACAACCCTAATTATCTAATAACCTAGAAGACCTTCTAGATTCAATTAAATAACAGCATAACGATTCAAGTTATCAATAGAAACAAGCACTTAGAGCAACCAGACATCTAAGTGATTTGTGAATTTATTCCCTACTTTAATCAACTTGTCCAACCGGTACTGAATCAATTAAAGTCTACTCTTGATCAGATTAACTCCAACTAGTAATTAATCAGATTCAGTTGTAAATTAACCTAGAAATTCTATTAGGTAGCTAATCTAATAAAACCCTAGAATAATTCTGATTCAATTAAGCACAAGGAATAATTTCTATTCTAGTTCGTTGAGAATCAATTAAACCTCACAATCATACACAAATCATAACTTCACTAATTAGCCAAACACAAGGGAAATTAGCAATGCATAATTGAAATTGAAATCAAACTTACAAGAGGTTCAAAGATTGCTCCTTTGAGAAAACTCTCTCCAAAGAAACCCTAGCCTCCAAAGTTGATCAAAAGTTCTCTAAAAATAAACTAACATAAAGTATTTATATGTCTCTAAAAATAACCCTCATAAGATATAATAAACCATACAACTCGGAAATCATAAACCCATAAATCCAAATGTCAAAGCCCAACATCAAGACTCGACCCAAATCCAACGTCCGTGAAAAAGCCCAGATTGCGCGGGATCTGCCTGCATTGCGCGGCCGCGCAATCTCCTCTCCGCGCAATTGTCACTCAGTCGAGATTGCTCGGGCAGATTGCGCGGGTTTGATCCCGAGCACTTGCTTAACTTCTTGGCTCTATCTTTCTTGCCTTGGCTCTTCATCCTAGCACATCCTAGCTTCCTTAGCCTCGTCCATCTCGTCCACCACCACCATGATCCATCTGCACTCGCCCCGCTGTTGCTCCTGAACCTAAAAACCTGTAAAACCGAGCAAACCAGCGCATAATACCCGACAACACAAAAACCTAAAAACTACCTAAAAACTAACCAAAACCTAACCAAAACATATATAAAACATGCATCTATACTACTCCTATATGCGAGCTATCAAATTTCCCCATGCTTAACCCTTGCTTGTCCTCAAGCAAGACATAAATCCAATCACACCATAGAAATGCAATCTTAAATCCATTTCAAGTCAAACAAACATTTCTCATGTAATTAAAAACTCAACCAAGACTTCTCAGCATGCATTATGACTAGCAAAAAGTAAAGACCATTCATTCATTCTAGACCTCACCAAGGAAATTGTGTTTTGCACTCAACACTCAAATGTATAAAGGGTATGTGTTTCACTCAAAATCAACCATGAAAACTAGACTACCATATGCTTGCATCAGAGTTCTAAATCTCCACCGTTGGGGATCAAATACATAACAAAAATCATGAGGTCTTTTTCCGGCTTGTAATGGGGCCAAGGTAAAGAGAATTTTGGAAGGGATAACATTTGGCATGTGGTGCTAAATCCGGGATAAAGAACTAATCCTAACCCAAACTCAACACTTTCTTCTTAACTTCCTCCAAATATTTTTCTACCAACTTCATTACATTTACATTCAAACACTTTGCTCTTTTTTTTTTTCTTTTCTTTTGCCTCTTTTCAACTCTTTCTTGCTTTGCTAATAAAGACTAATAACATTTAATCATTTTTGCTTTTGCTTATTTTGCAACAAACTTCATCTTCATTTTTTTCAACTTTGAACACAAGAGTTTATTTCCTCTTTTTCTCCTACTTTTCATCCAACTCCCCCATACTTACATTAAACTCACACAAAATACAACCAAAACCTAAAGTACTAAATCCCGGATTATGGGTCAAGCTTATTCGGCTATGGATCATTTTGTGGAGCTAATAAAAATAGGCTTCAAGCTCAAAAGAAAGGGGTGTCAAAAACATGGATCTTGTAGGGTAGGAAGGGAAATAATAGGCTTATAAAGAAACATTGCCTCAATCACTTTAATGCCATGCATTCAATCATATAAAGCAGCCTCAAAATAGAGTATTAACGCAAGTTCTAGAGTTAGATAATCATGGTGATACACTCAAGCATGTAAGGAACAAATATATCATGAAAGGCCAAAAATCAAATCTCACAAGGCTAATTGTTTTGTCTAGAACTTCAGAATGAATCTAAAACTCAAGCTAAATACATGCTCCATCATATAATCAAGTCATTTAATCAATGATCATGCTCATATCATATCAACTTCAACAAATCATGCAAATCATGGGTTAGAACTTATACTTAACTTAGAAACACAAGAGGAATCAAACAATGGGGAAATAAGAACCTAAATGCAATATTTTTGTATTTTTTTTCAAATTTTCTAATTTTTTTCATTTTTAGAATTTTAATCAATGCATGCAGAAATTTTAAATATGACCTAAACTAATGCAAACTATATGCAATGCAAACAAGTAATTCCCTTCCCCATGCTTAAAACATACTTTGTCCCCAAAGTATAGTAAAAAGGTAAGGAAAGAGAAAAACTCACAAAACCTAGTTATCCGGGTAGTAGGGCGGAAAATCCTGTGGTGGTGGTGGCTGGTACTCCGGATGAACCTCTGGCTGTGGTGGATAGTATGGTGGAATCTGCTGAGCTGGTGGTGGCTGATATGGCGGAAACTGAGGATACGGCGGATCTGGAAAGGCGTACTGTGGATAAGACTGATGAGGAGGATAGCCCGCTGAACTCCAGCCATCCAATCTAGTATTGAGCAGTCTGAACTGCTCATCCTGGCGGGCCTGAAAAGCAGCAAGCTGCTGATCCTGATGAGTCTGATATGATGTGAACCTCTGATCCACATAACCACGCATGTTCTGGAAACCCTGATCGATGTGAGATGTCATACTGTTGTAGCGCTGCGTGTTCTCCAACTGCATCTGTCTCATCATCTCCATCATCTGGCGGTACTGTGTATCACCTCTAGCTGGTATATATGGGTCAAAGTGTTGTTGTTGGGTATCCTCCTCAGACTCCTCCTCCTCCTCTGTGTCTTCAGCCTAAGCGGACTCTTCCTCTTCCTCTTCTTCTTCTTCCTCAGCCATAGTGAAATCCTCATCCATTTCCTCCTCTTCGGACTCCTCAACAATAATTGGGGCCTTATTTTTACCCCTAACTGGGCCCCTGACAGTAATCACATCCAAATCTTCATCACGGGGTTCGATGTACCAGTTAGCCGGGCTGTTTCCAATCTTGACTCGGCTCCCATCAGGAAGCTTCATTGCTCGCCTAGAATCTCCAAGCACCCAATAGTAGGAGTTCCTGTAGAAATATAGGACCCCCATCTTCTTCAACATAGTGAAGTTGATTGCCACCGGTGGGATATCAACTCGTAACCTGCTCAGATCAACGCCAAAGTGCTTGGCCAGATGGGTCACAATCCCACCAATACAGATAGCTCCTCCACCCTTGTTTGAAACATGGTACATATGATTCATCAGCATGGCACCCATACTCATCCTTTTTCCTTTCAGCAAAGGAGCCAAAACAGCCACATCTTTCTTTGGACAATTGTTTCCACCTTCACCCCGTCCATTCATGCTACCAGAAATAAACCGTTGAAAAACTTTGATGGCGGGATGAGTGATGGGAGAAGCCTTTTCTTGGGTCGGGTTATAAGTTCTTCTCCCTGTTATGGCTCTCCAGAAATGTTTATCAGCCCATGTAGCTTCAGTTTCAGTAAGCACGACATCATTGTCATAGATATGCAAGAATCCAAACGCCTCATTGACCTCTTTCAAGGTCATCTTCCTCCTTACACCTCCGAGCCAGAACTTAATCTCCCCTTCTCTTCTGAAATCAATGGACAAGGTACTCAGAAACTCTAGTGTTAACCCCTTGTAAGTTGGTTCACACACCTTCAAGAACTCGCCCATTCGTAGAGGCGCCCCTATCTCATTCAACAGATGAGCAATTCCAATCTCATTCATCAGGTTCCAGTCAATGAACCTGGTTGCTGCCCATTTCCTATCCTTCAGAAGCTCAAATTTGATCACATGATTGTTCTTTGCCAAACTGATCCCAAAACTTTCTTGGGTCCTTTCTCCCACCACAGCAGGGGGAGCATAAGCGGCTCGGGATGATGATGCAGTATCTCTTCTACTTCTTTTAGGAGCCATTTATACCAAAAATTTACAGAAACCTGCACAACACCACAAACGGCCCAAGCAAACACAATTTTTGTTGTCCCGGCAAGGACAACCACAACAATATTTCACAAATAATCGCTCAAACACTCACTTCCCCCACTACCTAGAACAATTTAATCAAAATTTAATCAAATTTTAATCAAATTATGGGTGGATTTCGGATTTATGCAAAAAGCTTAAATAAAACACGAATCTATGCTAGAATCATGCAATAAACAAACTTTTGTGAAGAACTTAAGCCTAAATCCGAGCCTAAAGGGGTCAAATTCGGGTTTTTCTAGTGAAACCTAGATCTAGATTCAACTAAGTAAAAACCGAAATTGAATGGGAATTTGAGACACTTACTTGAATCCTTGTTGATTTTGATGTTGTTGGCTCGATTTGTGGTTGAAATCCCGCTTGGAATGGCTTGGATGGAGCTTGAACTTGCCTTCAATGGAGGATAGAGGGAGAGGTTGAAGAATGAGAGGGGCGGCGAAGTGGATGGAGAAAGAAGAAGTCGGGCTTAACTAAAATATTTCCCGAAAAAATTGCCAATTGCGCGGCATTGCGCCGGATTGCGGTCGCGCAATTGCGAAGCCGCGCAATTGCCTCCCAGTTGGGATTGCGAGGCTTTGGGGCTATGGATTGCGCGGCCGCGCATTTAGCAACCCAAGTCGCGCAATCCCAACTGAGTTGGGATTGCTCGGCTTGGTTACAGATTGCTTGGCCACGCAATTTTTTGTCCTTTTTCCGAGTATTTCTGTACTTCATGGCTGGCCCGAGTTTATCTAAAATTTGAGGATTATTTCTACCTAAACTAACTAATAAAAACAAAATTTGTAAAACAGAAAGCAAAAATCAAAGCAAAACTATCATAAAACATGGGTTGCCTCCCAAGAAGCGCTTGTTTAACGTCATTAGCTTGACGTAAAAAGGATATTAAGAAGGATACGAGCTGTGGAATTCGATCTCCTTCCCATCGAATCCCATCTTCAGTGTGCCCTGCGGTATGTCAATCCTTGTATTCGCAGCTTTCAAAAATGGTCGCCCTAGCAACATCGAAATCTTTCCAACTCCCGATCCCATGTCCATCACTAGAAAGTCAGCCGGAAATTTCAAGCAGTCCACCGTAACCCATACATCTTCAAGTTTTCCTTTAGGCCTTACAATGGAATGATCAGCCAGCTCTACTATGGTCCGAGTTTCTTTTAATGGTCCCATACCAAGTTTCTCATATAGGGACGAAGAAATCACATTGACTGATGCACCTAAATCAATTAAAGCTTCATTCACTTTGGTGCTTCCAATAGTGCAAGGGATAGTGAACATGCTAGGGTCACTGCACTTCTTGGGCAAACGCTTTTGAAATACAGCAGGCACATGTTCTTTTTCTTTGACTTGCTTCTGACTTTTCTCCTTCTGTCCCCTTTTCAGAGTACACAACTCCTTCAAAAACTTGGCATACCGAGGTACACTCTTGATTAGATTCAGTAGCGGGACATTAACTTTGCATGCACTGAAGACCTCGAACAGCTCTTTGTCATTCTTCAATTTCCGGGTTTCTTTCAAGGCCTCAGGAAATGGTGGGACAGGCACATAGGCTTTCAGAAGGGGTTCAGAGTTGCCTTTCAGATTGCCCTGATTGCGCGGTGTCGCACCACTTTGCGCGGCCACGCTTTCACCCTCGACCCCGCGCAATCCCAACTGGGAGCACATTGCGCGGGTTGCACAATGCGCGGGCGCACTTTCAGCAGCCAAGCCGCGCAATTGGCCCTCGTTCCGTTCTATTGATTCTTCAGCTTTGCTCAACTGATATACTTGCCCCGCCTTCGAACCATCATAAATAGAGACAAAACTAACATTTGCCCTCGGGTTAAGCTCTGTCTGGGACGGTAGCTTACTTGAATCTCTGGCTTCCAGTTTGCTCACTGCCTCAGCAATCTGACTGACTTGATTTTCCAGATTCTTTATACTGGACTTGGTTTCCTGTTGAAGCTGAGTTAGAGAATCATGTATTGTCGAAACTGTCTGAGTCAGACTTCTGATCATCTGGTCAGTGGACATATCATTCTGATTCACTCCTTGAGCCTGAGATTGGAAAGGTGGTTTGAATTGAGCTTGGCCACCTTGATTGTTGAACTGCTGATTGCTTGGATTGCCATACCTCAGATTAGGATGATCCAGCCTGGGTTGTAGGTGTTGGAGAAGGGGTCATACCTCGGCCTAGGTGGTCCATATCCTCCCACTGCATTCACCTCAGCTTTTTGATCTTGGAGTGTAGGGCAAGCGTCAGTGGGATGGATGTTATCATAGCAGATTTCACAAGATTTCACCTGCTGTCTACCACCCTGCTGCAACAGCTGCTTCATCATCATTTTCAATTCAGTGACTTCATCTTGGATTCTTGTATTAGCCACCACTGAATTTGCAGCTCTCGAGCTAGTTTCTTTTCTGAACTGTCTTGTGCCCTTAGACAGTTGTGTAAACAGTTCAAACGCAGCAGCATGAGTTTTGTTGAGAATGTGCCCTTGGCAAGCTGCATTGACCATTCTTCTCTCATCATCCAAGATACCATTGAAAAGATACAGAATCAGATCTTGATCAGTGTAGCCATGGAAAGGACAGCTGGCTACCAACCTCTTGAATCTTTCATAGTATTTGTACAAGGACTCATTAGCTTCTTGTTCGATGTTACTGATTCGCTTTTTTAGATCGTTGAGCCTTGTAGCAGGGAAGTACTTCTCCAGAAAAGCTTCCTTCATCTTAGCCCATGTATCAATACTTCCCGGGGCTAAGTAGTAAAACCAGTCTTTAGCCTGATCCTTGAGAGAAAAAGGAAAGGCTCTCAGCGCGATCTGGTCATGAGTTACATCAGCAGGCTTCATGCTTGAACACACAACATGAAATTCAGAAAGATGCTTGTTGGGGTCTTCACCACTATGCCCATGGAATGAAGGCAAAAGGTGGATCAACCCGGATTTCAGCTTAAACTTGACTCCCTCACCGAGAGCAGGGAATTGCACCGCCAATGGCTGTTGTGTCAGATTTGGTGCAGTCAATTGTCTTAGAGTTTGGTCACCCATCTCAGCAGATTCAGCTGATTCAGATTCAGAGTCAGATTCTTCAAGAAAGAACGGTAAGGCCTGAAAGTGATTCCGAATTTCCTTCCTTAGCTTGAAAAGTGTCCTGTCAATATCTAGATCAAAAAGTAGAGGAGATGAGTTAGTAGCACGGGTAAGATCCATATAACAGGTTCACACCCAAAACAGCACAAAAGTAATAAACACAAATAGCGACGAGTCCCAGGCAACGGTGCCAAATTGATGAGGTATTTTTCAGTCGTTTACCTATCAAAGAATCCTAACTTAACCAATCTGAGTAGAGTGGTAAGCAAGGGTCGATCCCACAGAGACTCGTGTATGAATGTTATTACTTAAGTGCCAAGTAACTAATATGGGTTTTTTTGGAATGATTAATCTAAACTACTATGCAAATTGAAAACTAACTATGAATGCAAATATGATTGAGTTTAACAAATATGAGAAAAGCGTGTTCAACTAATTAGATCCATCATGATATTGCTTTATTGATCATCGATTCTCTTGATTCTCTCCTCACTTGAATAATCTATTGTGGATAATGATCCTACTAAGGACTAAAACCCAAACTTCAGATTTAGTTGATAGACCAACCAGTTCTAACAACCCTAATCATCTAATAACCTAGAAGACCTTCTAGATTCAATTAAATAACAGCACAACGATTCAAGTTATCAATAGAAACAAGCACTTAGAGCAACCAGACATCTAAGTGACTTGTGAATTTATTCCCTACTTTAATCAACTTGTCCAACCGGTACTAAATCAATTAAAGTCTACTCTTGATCAGATTAACTCCAACTAGTAATTAATCAGATTCAGTTGTAAATTAACCTAGAAATTCTATTAGGTAGCTAATCTAATAAAACCCTAGAATAATTCTGATTCAATTAAGCACAGGGAATAATTTCTATTCTAGTTCGTTGAGAATCAATTAAACCTCACAATCATACACAAATCATAACTTCACTAATTAGCCAAACACAAGGGAAATTAGCAATGCATAATTGAAATTGAAATCAAACTTACAAGAGGTTCAAAGATTGCTCCTTTGAGAAAACTCTCTCCAAAGAAACCCTAGCCTCCAAAGTTGATCAAAAGTTCTCTAAAAATAAACTAACATAAAGTATTTATATGTCTCTAAAAATAACCCTCATAAGATATAATAAACCATACAACTCGGAAATCATAAACCCATAAATCCAAATGTCAAAGCCCAACATCAAGACTCGTCCGTGAAAAAGCCCAGATTGCGCGGCATCGGCCTGCATTGCGCGACCGCGCAATCTCCTCCCCGCGCAATTGTCACTCAGTCGAAATTGCTCGGGCAGATTGCGCGAGTTTGATCCCGAGCACTTGCTTGACTTCTTGGCTCTATCTTTCTTGCCTTGGCTCTTCATCCTAGCACATCCTAGCTTCCTTAGCCTCGTCCATCTCGTCCACCACCACCATGATCCATCTGCACTCGCCCCGCTTTTGCTCCTGAACCTAAAAACCTGTAAAACCTGTAAAACCGAGCAAACCAGCGCATAATACCCGACAACACAAAAACCTAAAAACTACCTAAAAACTAACCAAAACCTAACCAAAACATATATAAAACATGCATCTATACTACTCCTATATGCGAGCTATCAAAGAGAAGACGAAGGAAGAACAAGGATTTTCAAAATGTGCTTCTTATATCATATTGTTTTAGTTTCGATATGTTTCAAGGACAAGCTAGCTTCGCATTTCAACTTCTGAACAACTTTATATTTGAAAACGATGTAAGATGTTTTGTAAGAACCAAGTCTCCCTCGGGAGCACCTTTTCTCATTATATATTATGTTTTATTCCGCATGTTAATTGTTCTATATCATTCTAAAAGCCTTGGGTGACTGATGTCTCTTTATTTGGTGGTGTTTTTATATGTGATTTCCTTTGTAAATATGTTTCTTTTTCCCCTTTTCTTGTGTGTTTTGTTCCTTTTTAGCTTAGTTCCCGTATTTCTATGAGATTCGGAGACTATGCGCGTTTTATGTGTTTTGTAGGTGTTTCTGCATGGATCAAGGATCGTTTTGAAGGAGGATCGGAACATGGAGCAAGGCCCGAGCTTAAGAGGGAAAGAGAGGAGCAAGCCATGAAGAAGAACAAGAGAAAAGCCAACAAGAAGAAGGTGGAACGAGGTCCGGACCGAGCTGGAACCAACGCCGGGCCCGACTTGAATTTCCGACCTCGGACCGACTTGCACAGTAAGTCGGGCCTGAGGTCCTCCGTGTCGGTCCGAGTCGGTCACTGGACTGCTTGGGCTCCAAGGCACGAAATTGTAAACTTCCACTTTTGCCCCTCATCTATAAAGGCTCTCTTATCTTTTAATTAAAAGGGGTTCCCACAAGGAACCAACCCTCAAAAACTCTCAAGAGGATACTTGGAGAGCAAGGAGGAAGGAGAGGAGGAGGAGAAGAGAGAGAATCGGCCAAGAAGAGGGAGATTTGATAGGTTTGGTTGATAGATTAGCCTTGCCTTGTTTTGATTTTGTGGATTTGGAAACCTTTGATTGGAGTTTGTGGATTACTTTTGATTTGTGAATGAAACTTGACTTTGGTTTGAGATTGATGATGTTGATTGCTTTGCTTTTTGATTTGTTTGCCATATGGAGTAGATCTCCTTGATCTTGGGTTATGGGAGAAAACTCTAGCTAGGTTGGGCTAGAAACCCCAATTCCATAGCCTTAAGTGCTTGATCTAGGAACCCACTCTACATAGAGCTACAATTCCTTACGAAAGTAAGGAATCAAGGCTTGTGATTGGCAGAGTAGCAAAATTGAACATGTGTCAATCTCAAGACCTTGCTTCGAAGGGGATTTCCCCAAGGATCGATGTGTAGAAGTGGTTGGAACGAGGGCGAAAGCACTCGATCCTATTCCGATCATCACTTATTGCTTGAATTGGGGTGGAAAAGCCTTAATCTACTAGAGAAGGAACCCAAAAGCCCAAGATCTACTTTCAATCTTTGAGTTCGACAAACCCAGCTACCTCGGGCCCGACTTGCCCTACGTCGGTCCCAACTTCCTCTTTGTCGCCAACATCGGGCCCGACGTGACACTTGTGTCGGTCCCGACTGTTCTCTTTGTTTTCCTTTGTTTTAAGTTCTCCTTTCCAGCTTTCTAGTGTCTAGGCACCTCAATTGAGTAGATTTCCCGAGCGTTCGACACCCACCACGTGCTACAACGGGGTCGGGTTATAAATTGTATCTCTAGACCCTCGCACAACCGAGCGATCAAAAGATTGGCGCCGTTGCCGGGGAAGTCTAAGTGCATTGAGTGCCAATTTGGTGAGTTTCTTGTGTTTTGGTAGTGATTTGGGTGAGGGAATAGCCCAAACCCTTTGTTTGCTTCTGATTTGTTTTGGTTTGTGTCTTTGTTTCGTAGGTTTATGCGAGCTCGTTCCTCCCGAGGAACACTTGAGCTTGAGTTTGTGAGTGATCCGGAAAGTATTCTCAAAGAAGCCCGAAGAAGGAAAAGGATGGAGAATCAAGCTCTCGATGTTGATGAGGAGTTGGCTCAACTTAGGGCCGAAATGGCTAGATTGCAACTTGAGAAGGACAATCAAGAGGCGGTTGCAAGAAGAGAACGGGAGCAACGGATGAGGGCCGAGGCTCAACTCAACGCTCTACCCCGGAATGCACGCCAATACATGCATCCGGAGTTGAGGGTACCCGAACCGGTTATTGTGCTTCCCGAGGTTGCCAAGAATTTTGAGATCAAGACGTAATTCATTTCCCTCATCAAGCGTGATCAATTCGAGGGCCGTCCACATGAGTGTCCCATAGGCACATCAAACGCTTTGTGGACATGTGTGAGACGATCTCTACCGACGAGGAGACGTTGGAGTATGTGCTTCTAAAGGCGTTCAAGTGGTCACTTGGGGGCAAGGCCACACATTGGCTCGAGAGCCGAGCCCCTAGGTCAATCACAACTTGGAAGGCACTCTATGATGCTTTCTTGATGAAGTTCTTCCCGCCCTCAAAGACAACCGAGCTAAGAAGGAAAATTGCAAGCTTTCAACAAGGTCCGAATGAGCCTCTCTTCGAAGCATGGGACCGTTTCAAGGAGATGTTGCGCCAATGTCCTACTCATGGCCAACAACCTTATGTGCTCCAAGACATCTTTTTCCAAGGCATCAATCCGGCAACGAAGAACAAGCTCAATCTCCACACCGATTGTGGGTTCATAGACTTGACACCGGATCAAGCTTGGGAGCTACTTGACAAGCTATACGATTATGAGGCCATGTATGGGGTGAGTCAAGCTAGCAAAGAGGTGAAGGTTCAAGGTGAAGGTGCAAGGAAGTTACATGATCCAAAGGGAGAAGACATTGACAAGGATGTGAAGCTCCAATTCCTTGAAGGTGAAGTGAGCAAGCTTAAGAGGCAAGTCCACTACTACAAGCAAAATGCTAGAGCTTGTGAGGAGTGTGGATCCTTTGCACATGCTACACAAGTTTGTCCGAATGAGATCCAAGTGCGCTTGGCCGAGCGAATTGAGGAGGCAAACTATGTTCGAGGAAATTTCGGTGGAAGAGGCAACTTCAACAATGGTGGTAATGGCCGGTGGAACAACGGTCAAGCTCAAGGCTACTACAACAACTTCAACCAAAACGAGCCAAGGGCGCCGCAACCACCACCATATAGGCCACCAGGATTCAATGAGATACAATCATTTGCACAAGAGATGAGGGATGGGTTCAAGGAGATGAGGACCCAATTCAATGAGTTTGGTGCATGGAGGAGGCAAGTCGACAATCAATTTGCCCAAATTGAAACTCAAGCCCCGAGAGAGAATGGGAGACTCCCGGGCCGACCCGAGGAGAACCCCCGAGCTCAAAACAATCAAAATGAAGTCCGGGCAATTGGATTGAGAAGTGGCCGAAACCTACCCGAGCCACACATGCCTAAGAAGAATGAAGAGAGCCGGACCGACTTACCCAGCAAGTCGGGTCCGACGTTCCCTGAAGTCGATCCAGCAGGAAGATCGCCTCCTCTGCCTCGGACTGAGATACACAACATCGGGCCCGACGTGGTGCCTAAGTCGGTCCAACCAGGAAATATTGCAAGTGAAGTAGGGAAGTCCAAGGAGGTTGATCCAAGCAAGATTCAAGGTGCAACAACTCTTCCATATCCCTCAAAGAAGCTGAAATATGTTGTTGAGAACAAGTTCAAGAGGTTCCTCAAACTCTTGCAAGGTTTGAACATCTCTATCCCGTTCACCGATGCATTAAGCGAGATGCCATCCTATGCCAAGTTTTTGAAGGAGATTTTGAGCAAGAAGAGGTCGATTGTAGAAATGCAAGATGAGGTAAAGACCTTGGAGTTACCGCAAAAGCTAGGAGATCCCGGTCGGTTTGCTATCACTATTGGTGTGGGGTCTCAAAACTTCCAAGCCTTATGTGACCTTGGAGCAAGTGTTTCGGTGATGCCCGCTAGTATTTGGAGAAGGGCAAATTTAGGTGAAATTGAGCCGGCCGATATGTCCCTAACTATGGCCGACGGTTCCATCATCAAGGCTAAGGGAATATTGGATGACGTGCCGGTGCGAGTTGGAAAGTACTTTGTTCCCGATGATTTCGTGATCCTGGACATGCACGAGGACCCCTTGGTCCCAATAATCTTAGGAAGACCATTCTTAGCTATGGCGGGGGCAAGGTTTGATGTCAAAAACGGCAAAGTTTCCTTTGAGATTGGTGAAGAAAAGGTCGATTTTCACTTCAACAAGGCTTTGAATGAGCCGGACGCCTTGGCTATCCTCAAACTTGAAGAGAGTGCTAAGAGAAAAAGTGAAGAAGTGGAAGTTGCTAGAGAGGTCATTGTGTTGAGAAGTGATGAAGGGTTCAATAAACAAATACAAGCAAGGGAGTTGTTGGAGCAAGTTGAGGATCAAGATGAGTCAAGGATCAATGCTAGCCCAAGGAGAAATGAAGAGTATCCTTACTTATATCCTTTTGATGTTGGTGATGACCACAATTCTTTCCAAACTTTAGATTCCTACATTTGTTTAAGTGATTTGAAAGATGACTTAGGAGACTCCTACATTTGCCTTAGTGACTTGAAAGATGAATTGGTAGAATCTCCTAGGAATTCTTTGGATAACTTTGGTGTAGGAAAAGAGGAACATGATGGAGCAAGTAAGGAGGAGAAATCTCATTCGTTGGAGGAGTATGATGAGAGAGGCCCGAGATCGGAGAGCCATGCCTATATAGACCATCGTTGGTGGTTTTATGGGTATGAGGGCAATGAGAATGGGCACAACAATGGAGAGCAATTCACCGTGTTTCACCCGCCTTGAGGTTGAGGTTAGGAAGTCAAGCTAGTGACTCTAAACGAGCGCTTGTCGAGAGGCAACCCGAGCTAGTAGTTTTCTTTTCGTAATTTTAGTTTGATTTTTCTTAGTTTAGCCTAGCTTTTCTCTAACCAATCTCTATCTAGTGTTTTGTGGATTTTTGGTGTTGTGTATTCTTCAAGGTTGTGTAGGATTTGAGGTGAGAAAAATATATAAATGGAAATACGGAGAAAGAAGTTGCAAGAGGATGGAGTAAAATTGGTGACCCGAATACTCCCACATCGAGCCCAGGTAAGTCGGGCCCGACACAGGTACGTCGGTCCACAACGTCGGTCCGACCCGATTTGACTAGGTGGAATGCCAATTTTGCCCTTGACCTAATTTGTCCCTTTCCCCCATTAAATACCATCCCCCACCTACCTACCATCTTCATACTAACCATCATTCCCAAAATACAACTCATCTCCCTCACACTCTCAAAATCGGCCCTCCCTCTCTCACCATACTCGATCCACACATCCTCCCTTCTTCATCTCGATCCAATCACGAAAAGGCCTCCCTAACCCGATTCCAAAGAGAAATTTCGAGTTCAATCTCGTTCTTCATCCCCCATATCGATCTAGGTTGAGAAAGTTTGAGTTCTAAGTTGTTTGATTGTTTAAAAGTTCAATACTCTTCAAATCCGGTATGTGTTACTCGATCTTTACCTATTTCCTTGGAGATTTTGTGCTTTCATTGCATAGATTGAGTAATGCCATGTTTGATTGAAGGTTTGAGCTTGAGCATCAATGGTGGATTTGCATGATTTGTGAAATTGAGCTTCAAAGTTGTTTATGCATGCTTAGATCCATTTAGAACTTCGATTAGGGATGTTTGATGGTTGAATTTGAAATTTAAGTGCATGATAGAGTGATTTGGGTTGATTTGAGGTTAGAGTCGAAGCATGAACTAGGACGAGATCGACGTGCCCAGGTAAGTCGGGCCTGAGATGTGGAAGTCGGTCCATCAAGTTAGACCGAGGTTGCGTAAGTCGGGCCCGACATAGGTTGGAAGTCGATCCATGTTGTTTTACTCTCTTCTTGTGATATCATGTGGATTCATGTGTTTCATTGTTGGCTATAGCCTAATCATGATGTAGTATGATCATTTGCTTAGCCATTGTTAGAAGATATCCATGATGATTCATGTTGGATTGTGATGCATGTGTGTTTAGAAACTAAGTATGGGGTTCCCCTTGTGTTGAAGTGTTGTTGTGTGTTGATGAGTGCTTTTGTTGAGTTGTATGGAGTTTATCTTGTACCCTTTTGTTTGGTCGGATGTGTGTAGGTACCATGGAGACTAGAGCTTCATCATCTCATGCGGAAAGGCCGAGGAAGAAGTCCAAGAAGTCGAGAAAAGAGCCAAAATTGGATGATGTTTACTTGGAGGATGATGAGCAAGTTGAGAGTTATGCAAGGTATATGGCGCTTGAGCATCACACAAGGTGGCTTGATTGGGACGCCGTGAGGAAGATGGACATGGATTAAGCTCTTCCAAGGTGCTACTCCCACATCGGTCTCAATGGAATGCTAAGGTGGGACAACACCCATTATCCCGCCCTCACCTCGGAATTCATGGCCACGTTTGAATGCACTTATGATAATGTGGAGGATGAGGAAGGGGCGCTCACTTTCCAATTGGGCAATGAGGACCACAATCTCTCTCTTAGGGACTTGGCTACCTACTTCGGGTTTCCATGTCCAAGAGAAGAGACCGACGTAGACAACGAAAAGGTGAACCAAGTGTGGCGGCATGTGGCCGGGAAGAGCGAGATGAGAAAGGGCGCCTCCACAACCGAGATTGCTAGCCCTCTTTTTCGGGTCATGGTGCGAGTTTTGGGATGTGCAATCTATGTTCGTCATGAGTTGAGCAAGCCGATGAAGGAAGAGATTATGTTGCTACATGAGATGCTCTTCCACACCGAGAAGCCCATGAACCTTGCATGGGAGTGGGTCAAGATGGTGCGAGACTTCCAAAGCTCCTCTTGGATATACTTCGGCGGGATGATAGCAAGGCTAGCCATGCGTCTAGGATCGATCTTAACAAGTATTCTCCGGCTCCGAATGGTGTTGAGTATATGAACATGAAGTATTTCAAGAAAGCCAACATCATCAAGGAGAAGCTCTACATGATTTCTTTGGCCCCTCACTCGAACTATGATGGTGTGTCGATCCGGTTGGCGGCCAACCTCTATGATCTTTCTCGGTATCACAATTGGTACCAAGTGTGGGCCGACAAGCCACACTCATTTGGTGACCCCGAAGGTGCAAGAGAGGGGCGGCGACAACAACCTCAACACATTCGGTTTACCTCCCCTCCATCTTCACCGGATTTTGACCAAGATAACTTTGTGTTTGCACCTCGTGGAGAAGACATGGACGTCGATCAAGAGCAAAATGAAGAAGATGAGCGCTTCCAAGGCTTGATGGCCAACCTCCGAGCCACGCACCAAGCTCCAACACTGGCGGACCGAGGTACACACCACATCGGGCCCGACTTCCCTCAAAGTCGGTCCGGTGCCTTCTATGGTGATGAGGTCCCGAGGCACTATGAGCATGGAGAGGGGAGTGGTGCAAGGCGAGAAAAAGCTCAAGGTGGCGGTTATGAAGGCTACGCCCAATGGTATGGTCCGGGAATGGTGTTTCCCGAGCGACAACAAACGGTGGACATGTCCTTCTTGGCCAACCAAATGGCCCATCTTCAACTTCAACAAGATAATGTTCTTCAAGAGGTCCATCAAGTGAATCTTGAACAACAACACATGTACCAACAACAACAACAATTGCTTCAACAACAAGGTGCTTTCCAAGCTAGCCAAGAAGAGATGAACCGAGCCCTCGGCTACACTAGGCGAGAGGTGGAGGAGCTTAGAGAGGTGGAGGACCAAAGGTGGCGGGTTCAAGATAGCTTCAACACATGGATGAGCGGGAACTTACCTTCCCGTGAGGACCAATGGACGCGCCCGGATCCTCAACTCCAACCACCACCACAAGACTTCTACCAAGAGCAAGTGTACGAGAGGGAGCGGCAAGCGAGGCTCCAAAGAGGACGTAGGCGTGACAACCCCTTCGAGTGATTCTAGACATGCCATTGAAGAATAAAGAAATTGTGAGCTCTTCATACTCTTCTCTCTTGCTTTTAAGTTTTGGTTTCCTTGTTTGATGGGGACATCAAAATTTTAAGTATGGGGTGGGGGTAAGTGTGCTCATGATTTCACTTGCTTGTGTGTGTTTGTTATTTTAAGGATATTTGGTTTTCGGTTTCTAGTTTGTGTTTGAGATGTTGGTTTCTTGGTTTGTGGTTTGATGAACAACATGGATGATTGATTTGGTTTTGAATGGATGAGTCTTTGTTTTTGGTTTTAGAGAAATTTTTGCAAAAAAAAAAATCCATAAAAATTTGAAAAATTGTGTTAAAAACAACAAAAAGATTTTGTGTTTTGTAGTTTTTGGACTAGAAATTCCCATCTTAGATTGCCAAATGAAAGCTAATGATGATGTGAGCATGTAAATTCCTTTGCATATTTTCGGATGGTTTAGCCTCTAAAAAGATGTTGCTTTTGATGTGATCATGATATCTTGCTTGTTTTATTGAACATGTGAGTTCTAGGATGAGTTCTTATGCAAATAAGTATGAGTGACCCTTGTGAGATTGATTTTTTGCCATTTTAGGGATGCTTGTTCATATTTGCATATCCCTCATGTTTCTTGTGTGATTAGCTCATGCATGCTTAGTAAAACTTGCTATTGCGGTGTTTATCTATTTTCCAAGACCGTCATGAGATTTGTCCTAGCATTGTCACATTGATTTTGAACTTTATTCTTCTAGTCACATAAATGTTCCATATCCTACCATGAAGTGAATCCTTTGTTTGTAGCCCCGTTTTAGCCTTAGCCTTTGTTTGAAACTCCTCAAAAATATTATTCCTAGCCTTATATGACTTGACCCTTATGGGATTAGACTTTAGAAGAGAGGTTGGGATTGTATTTGAAGAGTTGAGATTCTCTTTGGTTTAAGGGCAAAGAATGGTGTTATGAATCATGTGGGTAGTGCATCTTTGTTGTGCAAAAAGAAAATGAAAAGAAAGAAAGAAAGAAAATGTTGGAAATGTAAAGTGGAATGAAGGTAAAGAGCTTAAGTGAAGAAAAAGGGTCCGACCGAGTTGCACGCCACATCGGGCCCGATGTCATAAGAAAGTCGGTCCAATGTAGAAAGTGTGGAAAATCCAACAAAAAGTCTAAGAACAAAGATGAAGTGGAATGTTAAGTGAAATTTTGGGTTGAAAGGAAAAATGTTAAGTCTTTTGGGTGAGTGTGAAATTAATTGTGGAATTTTGGTGAAGTTGGTGAGAGTTTAGGTTGTTCAATCCCCATTGTAAGCACCACAAGACCAAATAATTCCCACCTTGAGAAATACCAAAAGCCCCATTACAACCCGGCCGAATGGAACCTCTTTGAGGACCTCCATTGAGCCAAGTTCGAATTCTTTGTGTACTTTGTATTAGGCATCTCTAGGTGGAGGAATTGGTGATATTAGCTTCAATAGCAAAGTCCTTACTTGCATGATTTTTGAGCTTGAGTGTTCATTGCTAAAACCAAACACATGATGAGTGATACACATTCACATATCCCTAAAGTGAGGCTTAGTTGCATTGACTCTATTCCTTGGAACACTTAATCATGTGTGATAATGTAATCTTGCTTGAATATCAATCACTTGTGCTTAAATGTGTTTTCATACGAGGCTTTACTTGAAGATTATGTTTCGGTCTTGCTTACATTGTTATTGCTTGAGTACAAGCAAGTTTAAGTATGGAGTATTTTGATGTCTCTTTATTTGGTGGTGTTTTTATATGTGATTTCCTTTGTAAATATGTTTCTTTTTCCCCTTTTATTGTGTGTTTTGTTCCTTTTTAGCTTAGTTCCCGTATTTCTATGAGATTCAGAGACTATGCGCGTTTTATGTGTTTTGTAGGTGTTTTGGCATGGATCAAGGATCGTTTTGAAGGAGGATCGGAACATGGAGCAAGGCCCGAGCTTAAGAGGGAAAGAGAGGAGCAAGCCATGAAGAAGAACAAGAGAAAAGCCAACAAGAAGAAGGTGGAACGAGGTCCGGACCGAGCTGGAACCAACGTCGGGCCCGACTTGAATTTCCGACCTCGGACCGACTTGCACAGTAAGTCGGGCCCGAGGTCCTCCGTGTCGGTCCGAGTCGGTCACTGGAATGCTTGGGCTCCAAGGCACGAAATTGTAAACTTCCACTTTTGCCCCTCATCTATAAAGGCTCTCTTATCTTTTAATTAAAAGGGGTTCCCACAAGGAACCAACCCTCAAAAACTCTCAAGAGGATACTTGGAGAGCAAGGAGGAAGGAGAAGAGGAGGAGAAGAGAGAGAATCGGCCAAGAAGAGGGAGATTTGATAGGTTTGGTTGATAGATTAGCCTTGCCTTGTTTTGATTTTGTGGATTTGGAAACCTTTAATTGGAGTTTGTGGATTGCTTTTGATTTGTGAATGAAACTTGACTTTGGTTTGAGATTGATGATGTTGATTGCTTTGCTTTTTGATTTGTTTGCTTTCTTTGTTTGCCATATGGAGTAGATCTCCTTGATCTTGGGTTATGGAGGAAAACTCTAGCTAGGTTGGGCTAGAAACCCCAATTCCATAGCCTTGAGTGCTTGATCTAGGAACCCACTCTACATAGAGCTACAATTCCTTACGAAAGTAAGGAATCAAGGCTTGTGATTGGCAAAGTAGCGAAAGTGAACATGTGTCAATCTCAAGACCTTGCTTCGAAGGGGATTTCCCCAAGGATCGATGTGTAGAAGTGGTTGGAACGAGGGCGAAAGCACTCGATCCTATTCCGATAATCACTTATTGCTTGAATTGGGGTGGAAAAGCCTTAATCTACTAGAGAAGGAACCCAAAAGCCCAAGATCTACTTTCAATCTTTGAGTTCGACAAACCCAGCTACCTCGGGCCCGACTTGCCCTACGTCGGTCCCGACTTGCCCTACGTCGGTCCCGACTTCCTCTTTGTCGCCAACATCGGGCCCGACGTGACACTTGTGTCGGTCCTGACTGTTCTCTTTGTTTTCCTTTGTTTTAAGTTCTCCTTTCCAGCTTTCTAGTGTCTAGGCACCTCAATCGAGTAGATTTCCCGAGCGTTCGACACCCACCACGTGCTACAACGGGGTCGGGTTATAAATTGTATCTCTAGACCCTCGCACAACCGAGCGATCAGTGACTTTAGACGGTAAAGTCTGAGGTCACTGGCGGTAATACCCAGTGTTGTAAAATAGGGGTGTTACATTCTGTTGATTCTCTGAACTTTCGATTCGGTTTTCTTCCAAATTTCTTCGTTTAAATTGTTCGTTTTGGAGCACAGAAGAAGATGACAGGAGCAGAAGCAATCGATGTCAATGATCCGCTTCATTTGACTTCGAGTGACAATCTAGGACTCAATCTCGTCACTACGATTTTTGATGGATCTGGATTTGGTGAATGGAAAATATCAATGCGAATTGCATTGTCAGCCAAAAACAAAAGCTGCTTCATCCATGGAACCCTAGATAAGCCACCAATCACAGATCTGACATATCATCGGTGGATTAGATACAATGACATGGTTAAATCATGGATTTTAAACAGCTTGAGTGCCGAGATTCGACGAAGCGTGCTTTATATCGACACAGCGAAGCAGATCTGGCAGGAATTAGACAGTAGATTTGGTCAGTACAGTGGAGCGCAACTCTACACCATACGGAGGGAGCTTCACAACTTGAACCAAGGTGTTGGCTCAATTTCAACCTATTATACCAAATTGCGAGCACTATGGGATGAAATTGATAGTAGTAGGACTTTTCATACCTGCATATGTGGTTCTGCAAAGGAGATGTTAAAGCATCATGAAGATCAACGCTTAATTGACTTCCTTATGGGGCTGAATGAGCAATTTACGACAGTAAGGGGAGCAATTTTGATGATGAAACCCTTACCTGACATAAACATTGCCTATTCTTTGTTACTTCAAGATGAGAAACAGAGAGAAGTCCAGAATACACCACAGATCTATGAGGAGTCAGCCTCAATGAATGTTTAGACTCGAAGTGCTCATAACCAGACCAAAGGGAGCAATGAGAAGAAGTCCTATTATTGTACTAATTGCAAGAAGAATAATCATAATGTTGATCGATGCTACTTCATTATAGGATTTCCTCCTAATTACAAGGATAAGAAAAAGAAGCAGAATCAGGATGAGAAATTTACAGGAAATGTTCAGACATCCAGTGGTAATGCAAATCCTACACCAGTCCAGGTTGCTAAGCTACTGAGTCTATTAGATGCCAAATCTGCTAAAGGAAAGGAGGTTATACAAGATGACTTTGCTGGCTTCGCAAGTACTTCATTCACTTCAAAACTTTTTAATACTTCCACATGGATAATAGACAGTGGGGTTAGCTGCCACATGTGTTGTGATGCATCGATTCTTGATGATCATTACAAGTTATCCAAACCATTCATCATATCCTTACCAAATGAGGCAAGAGCAAGAGTTGAAATAGCAGGTTCTGTGCAAGTATTGCCTCATTTAGTGCTAAAGGATGTGTTATTGGTGCCTTCATTCAAGTGTAACTTGATCTCAGTTGCAAAGCTTCTTAGAGATCAGAATTGCAATCTAATTTTCACCTCTTCTGGATGCTTGATGCAGGCTCCTTCGATGAAGGTGCCTGTGGAGGTTGGTAAATCCATTCATGATCTATATTTTCTGGTTCCTAATGCTCAGAAGGAACTAAAACAGTCTGAGCAGAATAAAGGTGTTTTTGAACACTTTTCTAGCCACGTGGATTATGATGTTTTACATGGTAGACTTGGACATTTACCTTACTATAAGTTCCAACAACTGCCTTTACCTAAATCCATCCTTTCCAATAAAGAAGAATTGCCTTGTCTTGTTTGTGCTAAAGCTAGACAGACAAGACCCACATAGCAATATTTCTTCTACGTATCCTTTCTAAATGTTGCATGTAGATGTCTGGGGGCCTTATCATACACCAACCTTCAATGGCTTTCGATTTTTCTTAACTATAGTAGATGATTATACTAGGATGACTTGGGTTCATTTACTAGCCACAAAAGGATTCTGTGTGCTAAAGAGCTTCAGGGCCATGGTGGAGAGGCAATTTGGACAGTCTGTACAGAAGATGAGAAGTGACAATGCTCTAGAACTTGGTTCTAGCAAAGAAGCAATGGAGTTTTTGAAATCCAAAGGAATAGAACATCAAACTTCTTGTGTAGCTACACCCCAGCAGAATGGGGTTGTTGAGAGGAAACATAGACACATTTTAGAGGTAGCACGAGCACTTATGTTTCAGTCTAACCTACCCAAGAAATTCTGGGGAGAAAGTGTGTTGACAGTTGTTCACATCCTAAACAGATTACCTTCTCCTATCCTCAAAAATAAAACCCCTTTTGAGCTATTATACCACAAAGAACCCTCCTATGATCATCTTAGGAATTTTGGTTGCCTTTGTTTTGTTTCTACATTGAAACAAGGGCGTGATAAATTTCAAGCTAGAGCTGTGCCTTGTCTTTTCTTAGGATATCGCTTTGGAAAGAAGGCTTACAAAGTTTTTAATCTTGATACACATACCATTTTTACCTCTAGAGATATTTTTTTTCATGAGAAGTTTTTCCCTTACCATAATCCTTCTTTTCTTCAAACACAAACACCTTCCTCTTTATTCCCTTCTATACCATTCATTCCAGATGATGAGATACCCTCTTCAATTTCTACTGAACATACTATTCCCTCTGTTGACAATGCACAATTGAGAAGGTCTACCAGAGTAACCAGGGCACCTGCATACTTGTCTGATTATGTGTGTAATGCAGCTTTTGATGCAGATGCAATTTGTGCACATACATTGACTTCTACAGTTCAGTTTCCACATCATACCACTGATCCAGATTTTCAACCAGAGTCCGAACCTTTTTCTTATGAACAAGCATGTGAGATTGGAGTTTGGCAGCAAGCCATGAAGTCTGAATTTGCAGCCCTGGAATTAAATCAGACATGGGATATTGTTGACCTACCCAAAGGCAAGAAGCCAATTAGTTGCAAATGGGTTTACAAAGTTAAAAGGAAAGCAGATGGTATTATAGACAAATACAAAGCTCGGTTGGTGGTAAGAGGTTTCACTCAAAAGGAGGGGATTGATTATACTGAAACATTTTCCCCAGTGATTAAGTTGACCACAGTTCGAGCCCTTGTATCAGTTGCTTTGAAACAATCATGGCATATTTCACAACTAGATGTGAATAATGCTTTTCTACATGGGGAGCTTAATGAGGAAGTTTACATGAAGGTACCTCAAGGTTTACATGTTGATAATGCTTCTCTGGTTTGCAAATTAAAGAAATACCTTTATGGTTTGAAGCAAGCTTCCCGACAATGGTATGCTAAGCTTTCCACTTCTCTGAGGTCCAGAGGGTATACACAGTCTTTGAATGATTATTCACTTTTCTATAAGAAATCATCAGATTCTATTGTGTTCATTGCTGTGTATGTCGATGACATATTACTTATTGGTAAAAACATTCAAGAGATGGAGGAGATCAAGTCATATCTGGATGCTACTTTCAGAATTAAAGATTTGGGCACAATTCACTATTTTCTTGGCATTGAGTTCATTTCAGTGCCTCAGGGTTTGTTGCTCAGTCAAAGAAAATTCATTTCAGAATTATTAGATGAATTCGGTCCAATTAACATGACAAGAGCTTGTCCTTTGGATACAAGGATGAAGCTGCTGCCAACAGATGGTGAGTTATTGCCAGATCCATTGATTTACAGGAAACTGATAGGCAAACTCAATTTCCTGGTGCATACTCGACCCGATCTGGCTTATTCAGTTCAGTATTTGAGTTAGTTTAATCATGCTCCACGCCAGCCTCATTTTGATGCAGCACTTCATGTCTTGGCTTACTTGAAAGGTACACATACCAAAGCTTTATTGCTCAATAATTCAGTAGATTCTTCTCTTCAAGCGTACTGTGATGCAGACTGGGCGACTTGTCCATACTCTCGGCGTTCTGTTAGTGGTTTTGTGGTTTTCTTTGGAGGCAATCTGATTTCATGGAAATCAAAGAAACAACAGAGTGTTTCATTGTCTTCTGCAGAAGCAGAATATAGGTCCTTACGCAGGGTATGTGCAGAACTGGCATGGTTGACCAGATTGCTTGTTGAGCTTGGTGTTACCAATGTTACTCCCATACCAGTTAAAAGTGACAGTCAAGCAACCATTTACATAGCTCGCAACCTTGTTTTCCATGAGAGGACCAAATATATCGAATTAGATTGTCATTTTGTTCGAGAAAAACTTTTAGAAGGCCTTATTACATTGTCACATTGTACTTCTTATACTCAGTTAGCAGATTTCCTTACGAAGTCTCTACCTGGTTCCCATTTACATTCTCTGTTTCCCAAGATGGGGATGATAGATCCTCCATCTTGAGGGGGGGTGCTAGCATATAGGGGTATTTCGGGAAACCAGTGTCATATGTGTATTTTGCCCCTTACTATAAATAGGGAAATCTGTTGTAAGTGTGATATACACACAAAAACTAATTCAATGAAACAGGAGCTATAAGCTCTTCTTTTCCCGCTTTCTTCCTCTACAAATTCTATTTTTCTTCAGCAATATCTTGGATTACATCAGACATCCAAATGAAAAGAAAAAAGATCAAAATGGGACGGAGGGAGTAGCATACAAACCCTTAGTTCCTTGGATTTCTCATTGTAGTCATCGTTTGTTTTAATTCATTAAAATCTTGCACAACTTCAACTTTAGGTACATGGAATCGCACCCTTTACTCAATCAACTATCCAGATTTAATTAAATTTCGAACTATTTTTAAGGTCGGGTGAGTTCGATATGAAGTCCCACTCCCTACTAATTGATTCATCCCATTCTTGTTTTTGTTCCCATGCATTTTTGTTCCCATAATGGTGTGCTTGGTGCGACTTTAGTGATAAAAAAGTGTAGTATAATTTGATAAAACAATTCATAAACTTGATAAGCAGCCGTGACGATATAAAAAATTCTCATGGTAAACATGCCCGTACAGGAATGAGGGAAGAAACAACAATTAAACAAAAAAAAAAAAGCCTGTTGACTCACACTCTCACAAATATACCTTCCTTTGCGGCTTCCGTTAGCAGGCCCCACCCTCTCACATAGATCACGAGCACGTGTTCTTATTATTTCTAGACGAAAAGCACGAATAAAATAGGAAGAATCTCACCGCGTATTCCGTCACTCTGCCCACGTGTACACTTCTTCTTCGCTCCACTCGCTCTCTCACTCACTCTCACTGACCAACCAACCGCGCTTTCCCTTTCCTCACCTCTCACATATATATACAAACCCCTCAGCCCCCAAATTCCATCATCCCACTACAACTATAATTAATTCAATCCAATCCAATCCAAACCCAACAAAAAAAAAACCACAAAATCCGAAATTGAAAATTTTCCGGTGACGGTCAACGGGAGAATGGTGATGAAGTCAACGGAATCGAGCCACGATCCGAACCCGAATTCGAGGGAGCTCAAGTACAAGGGCGTGAGGAAGAGGAAATGGGGGAAATGGGTATCCGAGATCCGCCTCCCCAACAGCCGGGAGCGGATCTGGCTCGGCTCCTACGACTCCCCTGAGAAGGCGGCGCGCGCCTTCGACGCCGCCCAGCTCTGCCTCCGTGGCCCCTCCGCCGCCAATCTCAACTTCCCCCACAACCCCCGCCAGGTCCACGGCGCCGCCAAGGGCCTCTCCCCGGCCGAGATCCAGCACGTCGCCGCCAGGTTCGCCAACTCCGACCAGCTACCCCCGCCGCCACCTCCCGCCGAAGAGGCGGCGTCGGCGTCGGCGTCGGTCTCGGCTCCTTCGCCTTCCGTTTCGGTTTCGGTTTCGGATGGGGCCGTACAGTGGGAGGGTGGTGACGTGTCGTTCGATGGTGGGGCCCATCCATTTTCGAGTTATTACGATTTTGACCCGCTGGCGACGGGTAATTACGAGGCGGATTTCGGGTTGGGGGGTTTTTATACTCCGGAGCATTCGGATAGTTTGGACTACTACGAGTTCGATCAGTGGAACGGCGGGTCGGGTTGTGAGAATTCGTTCCTCTGGAATTTTTAAGGTGATTGGAACGTGGCGTGTCGGCAGCTGGACCAGATGAAACGCAGCGTTTTCGCTAAAGTCTCTTGAGTTTTTTAGCCATCAAAGACTTTGGACTATATATTCAGGAACCATTTTTTTTACACATGCACTATATATTCAGGAGTTGACTGATTAGTGTAAAAATACGATTATGTATTTATGTTATGTTTTTCTGTTTTTTTATTTGGGGAGCAGAAGCTAGCTAATCCTGCAATCGAATAGTATTTCACACTAGATTTATAAAAATCTAAAAAATAGTGTCTGTAACTGAAAAAGAAGTTACTGTAAAATGTGTATGTACTTATTTTTTTTATTAATATTATTGGAGTCCGAATATTAGTACAAGACTCATACACGATGATTAACTAGAAACTACTCCACGAAGAATCAGTGATAAGTACGGAGTATGTGATTTAACAACAAAACATGTTAACCAATAAACTGATTTTTATACTTCAACTAAATAAAAAACTGATTTTTATAAATAGATATTATTAATATACGGCATGTGGTAGTCAGAACTGATCAATAATTCCCTATCAGTGAGCCTTATCCTAGATTTAAATCTTCATTAGAATATGTATCATAATTTAAATTCTGAGGTTTCTCACATCTTCTCCAAATTTTTTTTCAAGCATTTGTACCATTATTAATTTCAAACAACTGTCAATGTAAAATAAAATCATTTAAATTCAACCTGTAACAATTATAAATTAGTAAGTTAGTTTAGTTAGCTCTGCATATTTTCCACGTGATGGAAGAAACGCAACGCGTCAGACCCCACTTTCAATTTTGGACATCTGCCTTCTTTTTAACGACAATAATGACAAAATGAGCTACTAACTTAATCACTATAAGACCAATATTAAATTTCCAAAATATTACAAAGTCAACTTAAACTAACACAACAAATGTAACTACAAAATTTGAATAATAGAGGATGATCACGAAACCGCCTACACAATATAAATTGAGAAATAAATAAAGGATCAAACAATAAGAATGTCTTTTTAAATGGACACTAATACACATATATACTACGGGTAGAACGTCATACAAGAATGAGCCACTTGTCATAGAAGAAATAACCAATTGTCATAAAAGAGAATTTCTTAGGCAGAAAAGATAAACTAGTTGGGATCTAGTTTCCCTCCGTCGACCCTTCTTAGCATTAGATTGCCGGTTGTTAGGGTCCTTGGTCATATCTTCTTGTCGTGGTAAACTGCCACCCTTTTCTCTTTTTTTAACAAATTTAAACACCGCTACCTCAGGCCATTTGTTTTTTAATTGTATCTTTGCTTTAGAACGACCTCGTTGTCTTTGTCCTTGAAGTCAAAAACTCGAGCAGTTGGAATGAAGGCCTCGACTTATACCAAAGCGTCCACACCACAAGTCATGATGAATAGAGTTTCTCTGGTTACCCTTCGAGAAGCGCTGAGGTAGGTCCACAACACTAAAGACAATAATTCGGCCCACCACCCTTACGCGGTGCCCAAGCATTTCTTTAAGTCTTCTAAGATTCGTGCATTTATGTTCTCAACTTGACCAATGGACGTACTGTAGTAGGCAACGAAGGAAAACCTCAGCGCGATGCCCAAGGTAGTGCAGGAAGTGCGCGTTTCTTCGCAGTCGAATTATGGGTCGTGGTCTGTCATGATGGTTATCAGGACCTCAAAGTGGCAGATGAAATTTTTCCACAAAAAATGAGCAAACCTTTGCTCTCAAAATCATTGCCATTGCTTTGACCTTGACCCACTTTGTGAAGTAGTCGATGATCACCTAAACATATTGCAATTGTCTTGCCGCTTTTAGAAATGGGCCCGAGATGTCCATTCCCCAAATAGCAAAGGGACAAAGCGTGTGGATTGACCTTAATGCGCTTACTGACGTGTGCTGAATGTCGGTGTGTCTTTGATACTTATCACATTTTTTGACGTGATCCTTGGCGTCTTTTTGCAAGGTTGGCCAGTTCACACCCAACCTTATGATTTTAGAGACCAAGGTGCGCCAACCTGGATGGCCCTTGCACAGTCCTTTGTGAGCCTCTTTGAGTATCTGCCCTTGAGTGGGTTCATCAACACAAAGTAAACCAGGCTCCGCAAACCCCTTGCGATAGAGTCAGTTTCCCACGACACAGTAGCGTGCAGACTTGATTTTAGTTTTTGGGCTTCAAGTGGATCATTTGGCAAGCCGCCATCTTGAATGTACTGAATGATGGGCGCCATCCAACCTTCGACATGAATGGAGAAAATTTTCCCTATCACACTTCGCGTCATTTTCCTCTCGATTAGCGCACATTTTCCTACTTCCACAAGTAGGAGGGATCCTAGTTTAGCCAACACGTCTACTTTGGTGTTGGATGTTCGCAGTATTGCCTCAATTGTGAAGGTTTCGAGGAATGAAACCATGGCTTTGATTTTCTCACAGTACGCAAATATGAACCATGTTTTGGCTTTGTACTGCCCAAATAAATGTTGCGCCACCTGGTCAAAGTCAGTGTAGACTCAAATTTTTCGCACCCCACTGAGCAATGTCATTGCCCGCAAGCATCACCTCATACTCAACCTTATCGTTAGTGGTTTCAATCAATTTATCCCTTCAATCAAGTTAGTGTTTCACACTAGTTTTGTAAAAACAATGTGTGTAAATGAAAATGAAGTTTTTGTACCATTTCAAAGTGTATGTAATTAATTTTTTATTAATATTATTGGATTCCGCATATTAGTACAATTCATACATTGTGAGTAGGTAAAAAAAATTAACCATCATATTTATTTTCTCTATCAACCGCAATAAGGTATATTATTTATTATGCTTTTTACATCTTTTAGTATTTTATTATAAAATTAAATATGGTGGTTATTCGACATAATGAAAGATTCTATCTTAACGAAGAGATAGAACTTTCTCTTGGATTAGGGAGTAAGATACCGCTTGCTTGGGTGACAAAGTAGCGGGCCGGCCCTCGAGGGTAAATTTTCGGTTCCCCTACCCCCTCTCTTCCATTTTAAATACTCGTCATCGCAGTGTATGAAGAGCATCCTCATATTTGCTGAGTTTTCTAGCTTTTCTTGTCTTTACCTTGTCGCTCGATCGACGATTGTTCCTTTGACTTAGGCATCGGAGGTGGATTAGGGGGTCCCCGCCCCCTTTGTCCATTGTTTTGTAGGTCCTAGGTTGAAGAAGCAATACAAACGGTGTGGAAGGAGTTAACAATTAGTGCATTAAAGGTGGAATTTTTGTGCACTAACAACCAACATCATCTGTGGGAAAACGAGTACTCGATCCACGCAATGATGGTGTTGGAATCGATCCCTGAGAATAAAGAAGTGGTTTTTAGTAACCCTGGGGCAGACGTGCAAAGTGAAATCGTGCGCGGTACCCCCAGGGAAGAAGTCCGCGACCGCGAAAACGAGAACCGCGACCACGGAACCCTAATCTGCGACCGTGTACCCACCTCCTACAACCGCGGAACATGGGATGGTTACGCAAGCTCCAAGGTTCACTCGGAGGATCGAACCCTAGCGCCTTTAGATCAATGTAATCCCGATATTCATTAGGAAGATCAGACCTTTCCTCGATCCGAGCATGGTGTCTTGCACGAAAACAACTTGAACCGTAACCCGAACCCTCTCGCAAGCACGGCTATTCATCGCAAAGACCGTCCGGGATCCGAGTCAAGCGGCGGAATCGACGGTCGTAACACTTTGTGGTCTAAGTCTACTGGATTTGATGAAGTTTGGGACTCAACGATGCGTGTCGCTAAATTAGATAATAATCGAAGAATTCACGATCACGAGCCATTGGGACGAGCAACCGTGGGCGTATAACAGTATCGCGATCGTGGTCGAGTGAGATGCTAATGCGGCCAGTCAAACTACGCCCGCGGGTTGCGTATTTCTGAGCATGTTGCAATATCCAACCGCGAGCAAAACCCTAGTTTGGACAGCGTTGCTATGAGCAAGGCCAATCCAGCCATGCCGAGTCCAATCCTGTTAGTGGTGACAATCGTATATCTTTGGCTTCTGTCCCAAACGGCGGGAATGGGGCATCAACCACCGACGGGAACGAGGAGGAAGATGAAATCACCCATGCTTTGACTTCTACTTTGAGAAAGAATGATAAGATCCAAACTAGATGTGCCCAAGCCGAGTCTCGCTTGGACAAGGCCTTAGAAGAGATTGCCAGATTAAAAGCACACCTTGAACAAGGTTCAAGGCAAGCGCCCTGTCAGCGAATCAACAATTGAAAGGACTACTCGACGACTCGCTAGTGTTATTGAATTCGCCAATAACCGTCGTAGTCCTCAATCAATAAGCTCTGACGAATCAGAAGAGATGCAAGTTGATTACGAAAGCGATCGTAGGGTGCCTAGAAACTGGTGACAAAACCATCATCACGAGTTGTTGACGGGCCTTTACTCTGGACAATAAATAAATTTATAAGTCAAGACCCCGCTGAGTATAGGGGAGTTAGGATCGTTCCACGAGAAGCACGGTTTGTTTATCTATCGACTACTAATTATGAAAATCAAACAAAAACAAGAAAAATACTCATGACCAGCCTCGTTAACGACTTTGTCAAGGTCGTTAATGAATTTGTAGACTACTAACGACCTAAAAATAAATTCGGTACCGAGGCTACGAACTCAGTAACGAATATGAGCTAGAAGAATTCAAATAAAAACAAAGATCTAGGAC
This sequence comes from Fallopia convolvulus, assembly GCA_964016875.1. NCBI lineage: Eukaryota > Viridiplantae > Streptophyta > Magnoliopsida > Caryophyllales > Polygonaceae > Fallopia > Fallopia convolvulus. The sequence continues at coordinate 7,763,918 of OZ024732.1, forward strand.
AAGGGTCACCACAACATATTCATGCATATAAACTTGTAAGAAGATAACGATCATGCCTTTAAATAGATAAATTCATCAACTTTCATTGACTAGTAAGTAAATTAATCCACTCTCATAAATTAATTCACTCAATCACTTGTTTTGGATCCAAAGCTTAAAACTTTCATATTCAAACAATATCAACCTTCAAGTTCCCAACTTTCTCTCTCGATCAAGTTAAGACTCAAAATTCCTTGACTTTCATCTCGGTATAAACACAACAAGCAATCTCAAAATAGATAGAAGGCATTCAACACATCATCTTACTCATCAAACCACGCATAACTATGCCGAGTTTCAACCTCAACCCTAGATAAGAAAACTACTCACTACTCATAATTATGAAATAAACAACTTCTATAAAGGAGAACATTGAAAACAAAACAACTACTTCAAATTAATAAGAAAATATCGTCTTACAGAATTCAGAAGAAACCGAAAAATACAAAACCGAATCGAAACCCGTGATTATCGACCGCGATTAACTCTCGTCCACCGTGGCTCGATCTCGTTCTCCGACTCTTCTCTCTCTCTCGGCTCCTACTTCTTCTCCTACTTGAATACTCCTTGCCACCCCTCTGTAAGCTATAAAGAAGGGTATTTATACAAATAAAGCTATCTAAATAAATAAGGATATAAGATAAAAACTTTTCTAAAAGATAGAAACCTACTCTAAAAAGATAGAAATAAAAACCTAGAAGGATAACAAGACTTGAAATAATATATAATAACCCTAAAACTCTTTAAAAACACTCTACCGACACGGAATAAATTCCCGCACAGGATCGGTAGGCCATCACTAAGATTTCCCGAAAAACCCTATCGCTAAGCGTCGTTAACGACCTTGCATAGCCTTGTTAACGAGCCTGGATTTTGAATTCTTCAATACTTCAACTCTAAAAGTTTGGACTTCGACTTCTGCATCTCGTATTCTTCTGTCCTTCACCATAGCATTCCAAATTCAGCTCCAAAAAGCACCATTTCCTTGCTAAAACCTAAAAAAAGACACAAAGTGGAGTAGCTTCCATACTATTCACAAAATATGCAAAACCATCCAAAAACACATAAAACTAACCCTAAAACTATCAAAACTAGTCCTAATAAACTAAGAAAACATACTAAAAACTATACCAAAAACACAAACATCAAAATACCCCATACTTAGACTTGCTTGTCCTTAAGTAATCACTAAACAATAATCAAAACCAAACAACAATACTCATCAAACTATAGCCATCATCTAAAAAGCAACATCAAAACATATAGAAGAAAATAGCAAATGACTATTAATGTCATCACACATATATGCACCAAATAGACATAAGCAAATACAATCCAACCTCACAAGGGATATATGTGTTTCACTCAACTCTCAAGTGTTTGGGCTTAGAATAACAACTCTCAACTCATCTTATATACAAAAACTCATAGAAATTGGAACTTATATCACCAAACTCTCCACCTAAGATTTGTCAAAACAAGCAAAAATCATCAAGAGAACTCAGGGGGCTCAATGAAAAACTTCATAGAAGCTTCCATTCGGCCGGGTTGTAATGGGGCTTGGTAATAACAAATAGGCGTGGAAATATTTGGCCATGTGGTGCTAATAATATCCGGGAATCAAAGACTCCTACAAACTCACATACTACCAAAACTCTTTATAAAAAGAACATACCAAACTCACTATTCATTATGCACACTTATCTTATTTCACTCACACATTTATCCCAACTTAATCTTGCTTACAAACACTAAGGAAAATTTGGCTCATGCACACTTTATTCATTTTTCAGCTCTTTTTCTTCTTTTTCATGATTTTTCTTTTTTTTTTCTCCTCGAAGGGGCTCGGTACCGAACCCACTTGGTCGTTAACGATGCTGCATTTTTTCCCTTTTGTCTTTCCCCTTTTCTTTCCCCTTCTTTTGTAAGTGCATTCAGAGAACCATACTCCTTTTACATGATAAAACTGCAAGATCTTTTACTTTACCCAACCCAATATTACCCCACACTTGAACCAAACAATCTCACTCAACAAAACCATCACAATAACCAACACTAAGTCCTAATCCCCGGATAGGGTCAAGCTTATCTAGGCTAGGGAACAATTTTTGTGGAGCTAAAAATAAAAGGCTTCAGGCTCAAATTGGCTTCAAAAAGAAGGATCATGTAAGGGTGGATAAGGATTAATAGGGCTTATAAAAATAAGTTCTCTATCATCTGATTTTCACAAGTAATGAACTATAAATCTTATATAGGTCTCAAGAAATAGATAACCATCACAATTCCAAGAGATAATATGCATATAGAGAGTAAATCACACAAAAAAGAAGAGGGATTCTTCATGTTCTCCCTATAAGTCCAAAAATCACTCACAAGGCAATTTTTGTTGGATTGCATCACTTATGCTAAAAGGTATACATGCTCAATTTCATCAAATGCTATTCCATCCTAAAAACAACTTCAAATTAAGATTCCGGCTATATTCTCAAAGACATGTTGCAAGGAATTATATGATCATGTTAGCAACTACTATCATAGAACATAAGAAAGGGATATCTATCAATTCTAAAAATATTTTTTGAAAATTTTGAAAATTTTCAATTTTTTTTATGGAACAAAAACTACTTAAAACACATAAGACACATAAGGCAACAAGTTTTCTACTTTCTCCCATCACATACTTAAAATTACAGTGTCCTCACTGTAAGAAAAATAAGAAGAGGGAAAGAAATAGAAACGGAAACCAAAGAAAACAAGAAAAGAGAAAACAAAAAACTTACAAAGTACTGAAGTAGAAAACAAGAAAACACTTCTTCAAGATGAATCAACGGTTCGGTGGAGGAAAGTAATGCTCGAAGTTTCCCATGAAGTCATACATCGTCCTCCAGCGCTCTGCATCCTCCGCCTCTCTCTGCTCATGCATCGTATCCTCAAATGTCATGTGAGCAAAATAGACACTCTCCCATCTATCCATCCTCCGATGGATATGGTTCTGCTGAAGGTGGAGCTGTTGCATCTAAGCAGAAAGATCTTCGGCCCATGGAGGCGGGATACTCGATCCAGTGTACTCGGGTTGAGGAGGTGGTTGATAATGATTGTGAGGCTGGAAGTGGTCTTGGTAAAGCACCGGATTGTAACGCACGAGACCATATGAGTGAGGGTCGATAGGAGGCTGGGAGGGGTCGGTAGATGCTCTCGACGGGTCGTTACCGAAGCTGTGTACCTCGGTAGGAGCATCGGTAGAATCCTCGAAGTGGTCGTTAACGACCCTGACTGGCTCATTAACGAAGATATTTTCGCCTAGAATTTCTGTATCGAGGTCTTCATCCTCGAGGTTGAGCTCCTCTGTGCCTCCCTCAGTAGCTGCCTCCTCAATCTCATCATCATATTCATTCATCGTTTCTCCTTCTCGCTCAAATCTCGTCTCACACGGCCTAAGTGATAGCTCATCCTCCGACTTGGGCTCTAACGTGAATGCATGCCCCGTCCATGCTTCGTACCAATTTGGTAGGTAAAGTAGCTCCAACTTGTCCCGGGTGACTACAACATCTCGACCTTGAACTTTAGTGACATACCCATCCCGAACTTGAGTGAAAATACCGGAGCTAAACCAATAGTTCCGGTTGAGCAATTGGGCGTGATAGGGCGTGTAACGAGTGAGATCGATTCCAAGATTGGTTGCGAGGAGACTAACCAGATTCCTGCACCATACTTCCTTTGACTTGGTTGACTTCTCCACATAATAAAGCCATTCGTACCCCAAGTTCAATGGGGCGGGCTCCTCAAACAGAATAGTGCGGAGGCAAGCAACTTCTGTCCTCATCGGCCTGTTCAACTCTCTCTTAGGCCAGAATATAGCGGCTAGGACTCGGAGGATAATCTCGCATATGGGGTTGATGATGCTTGCCCCGGATAATGCTGTAGCGGAGGGCTCTACCTCCCCGGTGATGTAGCTCCACGTCCTTGTCACCTTATAATCTTTGAGACTGTAATCTCGAGATGGATTTGGGAGCTCCAAAATAGCATTGAACTCCGCCAAAGTGTACTCTCGGTTCACATTACCGAGCCGAAATCGGATGCGTCCCACCGAAGTCTTCTTCAAGAAGCTTTTCTCAAGAGTGGATAGGAACTCGGATGTGAGAGCCGGAAAGTGTGGTAAATTCTCCTTCTTCAGCAAATGAGGCGCACCGAGGATAACAAAGGCCTCCTTAACATCATCATAGATCCTCATGGCTTTAGCACTCGACCTAGAGAACCACCTAGTGTTGTGGTCCTTGTCTAGGATGGCGTTGTATCGGTCCGCTTGCCCTTGCGTGCGCAGGATCACGTTATCCATGCGAGGTGGAGATAGGGACCTCTGATTCCTCTTCTTCTTTTGGGCTCAGGTAGCGGCTCAACTTGAACTTGCCATGTGGTCCTACAAAAAACTTTTCCAAGATAAGATCCACTCAAGTAGATTAGACCAGAGACCCCATACTTGGTCTCGAAACAACCCTCGAAATTTGTCGTTAACTACCCAATTGGGTCGTTAACAGGTCTAGACTGGTTTTTCAACTTTGAGGATACGCAGGGTCGTTAACGAGCCTGAACATGAACCAATCGCAATTCTCCGAGTGTAATAGACTCTAAAATTAAGCCATGAATCAAGCATGCATCCTCCATAATCCTACACTAGACACACAATCGGATATACGCACCCCATACTTACTCAGTTACCCATCCCGAACATGCTCTTGCCCAAATTTAACATGGTGAAGATTGAACTCAATATCTAGAACAAGAAAATTCATGCTTTTCCAGTGAATGTTGCAATGGGGAGCTCGACATGAATAACCTTCCTAAATCGAGAACAACTAAGCACAAACCAAATTCATGAGCAAGAGCAAGACATGCAATTCGACCACCTCTATAAACGCAATCTAGATACGAAATTTCTACACTAAAAAACCATGAATCATGCAATAAAGAGTTAGGGTTTAGAAATCATACCGGAAGATTGAGAAATTGAAGAGCAAAAGATTGAAGGTTGGGTGGTTAACGAGCCCGGATCTCGTCGGTAACGAAAACAAGGGTGGAGGGCCGACTTGGTTGGGTACCGAAGTTCGGTGGAGGTGAGACTTCCGATCGGTGTTGAAGGATTTTGGTAGGGATTTTGAGAGTTTAAGCTTGGGATTCGAGGATTTGAGAGTAGGATTTTGGGAGGTTTAGAAGGGTTATATAGGAGAAGGTAGAAATAAGAGGAGGGGTAGGTAGAGGCGGCAAGGGGGGGGGGGTAGAAGATAGAAGATAGATTAGGGTTAAAAGCAAAAACTTACCTGCCCGTTTGCCGAGTCGAGTCGCCAGACCGGGTCGTTAACGACCCTAGGTGGGTCGTTAACGAGCCAACGTACCCTCTTTGAATGGATTACGAGCCCATCTCCTGCATCGTGTTAGCTAAAAGGAAATTATCCTATTTTCTATCCTAAAAACTACTAAAAACTCAAAAGAAAGATAGGAAAAAGATCTAAAAAGAAAGAAAAAATCTAGTTCTATACTAAAAGCGGGTTGCCTCTCGTAAGCGCTATTTTTAACGTCGTTAGCCCGACGTACTTACCTTGGCTAATCCGACGTTGTAAGATCCATAGTGACTCTAATCTCTTCATCCGGGTCGGGTTGCTCATGAAACTTTTTCAGTCGGTGGCCGTTAACTTTGAAGATTGTGCCTTGGTTATCGATCAACTCTACCGCACCGTGGGGATAAATGTGATGAACCACAAATGGCCCACTCCATCGTGTCCTAAGCTTCCCTGGAAATAAACAGAGTCTAGAGTTGAAAAGAAGTACCTTATCGCCAACCTCATAGGTTTTGGGCACTAATTTCTGATCATGCCACCGCTTGGTGCGCTCTTTGTAAATTTCAGCATTTTCGTACGCCTTAAGCCTCAATTCTTCTAGTGCTTGCAAGTCCATGAATCTTTTTGCTCCTGCCGCGTCAAGGTTCATGTTGAGCTCTTTAAGAGCCCACAATGCTTTATGCTCCATCTCAATCGGTAAATGACATGCTTTTCCATACACTAGATTATAAGGAGTGGTGCGTAGAGGCGTCTTGTATGCTGTCATGTATGCCCATAGAGCGTCGTCCAATTTGGAAGACCAATCCTTCCTAGAACGGGACACTGTCTTCTCCAATATGCTTTTTATTTGCCTGTTTGAAACTTCAACTTGGTCTTTGGTTTGGGGATGATACGGTGTTGCCACTCGATGTGATACCCCATACTTAGCCAAAAGTGCTTCAAAACTCCGCTCAATGAAATGAGAATCACCATCACTAATGAGGACTCTTGGAATGCCAAACCTGGGAAAGATGTTAGTCTTAATAAATTTGGCCACAATTTTAGCATCGTTGGTCCTTGTAGCAACGACCTCCACCCACTTAGATACATAATCGACTGCCACTAGGATATACTTGTAGGGGGCTAATGCGGGAAAAGGTCCCATGAAATCTATCCTCCATACGTCGAATAACTCGATCTCTAGTATCCCAGTTAGTGGATTCTCATGTCTCCAAGTGATGTTGCCTGAGCGTTGGCATCCATCGCATGCTGTCACATAAGCTTGTACATCCTTGAACATGGTTGGCCAATAGAGACCACTTTGAAGAATCTTCGTCGTGGTTTTGAACCCTTTTGCATGGCCTCCGGTAGGTAGTGTGTGACATTGACGGATCACGTTCTCTATCTCCTCTTCTGGGATACAGCGTCTAAAGAGGTGGTCACTTCCTTGTTTAAACAAGTAAGGATCATCCCAATAGTACTGTTTTACATCGTGGAGGAACTTCTTTTTCTTTTGTGGGGTTAGTCCCTCGGGAATCACGCCTCCTACAAGATAGTTAGCGAAATCCGCGAACCAAGGGGCTTTTGACCCACTAACAACATGAATTGATGTAGAAGAAATAGAAGTGGTATGAGAGGAAGGAATTGGATTGAATTGAATGAGTTGTGGTTCAGAAATATTACCTGACCCGATCGTCACCGGACCTGAGAGGGTCGTTAACGACCCTGGGGATGTAGTATTATCCTCGGTGACGACCCCCCGTGGCTTGGTAACGACCTGCCTGACTGATATGTCGATGCACCTAGGGTCATTGCTCTCGTGATCTATGCATTCCAACCTCGGTGCCTCATTAACGACCCTGAAGGGGTCGATGACGAGGGTCTTGTTGAGTTCGACCTCGTTTAGCATGAGGTGTTCGTCTGGTATGGAATCATTTATTGGTACTTTGTTGTTGGATTCAGTGATATGCTCAACCGGCAATCTGGATAAGTGATCCGCCACTATGTTCTCTGCTCCCTTCTTGTCTCTTATTTCATGGTCAAATTCCTGCAATAAGAGCATCCAACGAAGCAATCTAGGCTTGGCATCCTTTTTGGCCATTAGGTATCTAACAATCTCATGGTCAGTGTAAACAATCACTTTGGATCCAACAAGGTAGGACCAGAATTTTTCAAAAGCAAATACCACAACAAGGAACTCCTTCTCCGTTGTGGTATACTTACACTGCGCCTCATCCAGCGTCTTACTGGCGTAGTAGATGGCATGGAGTTTCTTATCCTTCCGCTGACCCAAGACTACGCCGACTGCATAGTCACTAGCGTCGCACATAATCTCAAAGGGGAGTGTCCAATCTGGAGACTGCATAATAGGGGCGGATACGAGGGCTACTCTTAACCTGTAAAACGCTTCAAGACATTCTAGAGATAGCTCAAACACTACATCTTTCATTAGTAGGTTAGTCAAAGGTTTAGCAATCTTAGAAAAATCCTGAATAAAGCGTCTATAAAAACCAGCATGCCCTAGGAAACTCTTGATGTCTTTTACAGAAGAGGGAGGAGGTAGTTTTTCAATAAGCTCAATTTTTGCTTTATCTACTTCTATCCCTCTCTTAGAGACAAGATGTCCTAGCACTATCCCCTCTTGAACCATGAAATGACATTATTCCCAGTTTAACACAAGATTGGTTTCTTCACATCTTGTAAGCACACGTGCAAGGTTAGCGAGACAAGCATCAAATGAAGAACCATAGACAGAAAAATCATCCATGAAAACCTCTACAATCTCCTCTATCATATCCGAAAAATGGCCATCATACACCTTTGAAAGGTGACGGGGACAAGCCAAAGCCCAAATGGCATTCTTTTATAAGCAAAAGTTCCATAGGGACATGTAAAGGTAGTCTTCTCCTGATCATCAGGATGAATGAGAATCTGCCAAAAGCCGCTATAGCCATCTAGATAACAAAAATAATCATGCTGGGCTAAGCGTTCTAATACCTGATCAATGAAAGGAAGCGGAAAATGATCTTTTCTAGTAGCACTATTGAGCTTCCTATAATCAATGCACATCCTCCAACTGGTAGTGGTCCTAGTCGGAATAAGCTCTCCCTTTTCGTTTTCTATGACAATCATTCCCCCTTTTTTTGGGACTACATGGACCGGACTCACCATTGGCTGTCCGATATAGGAAATATGATCCCAGCATCAAGTAGTTTAATGATTTCCTTTTTGACTACATCCTTCACGTTAGGATTTAACCTACGTTGATGCTCTATAGTGGGTTTATGATTATCCTTCATGTATATCCTATGCATGTAAAGAGAAGAGGATATGCCAGTTATATCATCTAGGGAGTAGCCTATGGCTTTTCTATGCATCCTAAGCAAATTCAACAGTTTTTCTACTTCCTCATCTTTTAATTTAGCATTAATGATGACTGGAAAGGTAGAATTAGGACCAAGGAATTCATACCTGAGGGAGTCTGGAAGAGGTTTAAGTGTTGGAGAAGGTTCAGCTGGAATTAGAATTGGTTCTTCTGGCTCCGTCTTCAACACCTCTTCGAGGTATTCAAATGCTGAAATTTCATTGTCTTCGACCAGGGTCGTTAACGATGCTGATGGGGACGTTAACGAGCCTGTTTCTTCTGCCAGAAGAATCAGTACTGGGGCTGGGGAGCTTTTTACCGAAACTACAGGGGCTATTTCTGCCCATCTTTGATCTGAAAATTCATCATTTGACACTAATCTTCCAACGGGGTCTCCACATTCGATGATCTCATTGTGGGTGTAGAGCATCTTGATTTCGGCTCTATCGGTCTCTTTTATTGACTGTTTGAACCGGAATTCCGTCACCTCATCCCCAATTTCGAAAGTTTGGAGTCCCCTCCTAACATCTGTTATGGCTCCAGCTGTGGCAAGGAACGGTCTCCCCAAGATAATAGGAACTACCGGATCTTCGGGCATTGTCATGACAATGAAATCGTTTGGAACAAAGAATTTGCCCACTTGAACCGGAAAGTCTTCTACAACCCCTGTAGGTTTGATGCAAGAGCCATCTGCCATGTATAACCGCATGTTGATTGGCTTTAGTGGCCCCATGTTGGCTTTAGACCAGATTGAGAGAGGAAGTAAACTAGCACTGGCTCCCAGATCACATAAAGCTTTGAATTTGTGGTCGCCAATGCCAATTGTTATGGCAAATCTTCCTAGATCTCCTAACTTTTCCGGTAGAGCAATAGATCGAACTTCATCCTGCAACTCTGTGATGAATCTTTTCTTGCTAAGAATATCTTTCAAAAGTTTCGTGTAAGCCGGAATTTCGCTTAGGGCCTCAGCGAATGGGATGGAAATATTAATGCCCTGAAGAATCTTTACGAAACGCTTGAACTTACTCTCAGTAGAGTCCATAGATTTCTTAGTGGGAAATGGAAGAGATTTCACCATTCTTGGAACCAAGTTAGGCTCGAGAGGTGAAGTTACCGGGTCGACACTAGGGTCGTTAGGTATTCTCGGAGGATCGTTATCGATCCTGATGGGGTCGTTAACTACCTTGGGATTGAGAGGAGGGCTCGGGTTAGAAAACTTACCTGGACTAGGGTCGTTGATGACCCCGGAAGCCTCGTCGCCATGTTGTCCCAGTTCGGTACTTGCCCTCGTTGGCTCGTTATCGAGCTGAACCGTGGCGTCCTCTTCAGTCTTGTCCTTGTCCTGGACACGCTCCGGTAGTGTCTTTCCGCTCCTAAGGTGTACCACTGCTATTTGTCCCCTAGGGTTTTCCTCAGGATGGCCCGGGAGTTGCCCTTGTGGTCTTGGAATCTGTGCAGCAAGGTTCCCTAGTTGGGAATCAACATTCTTCTTCCATACATCGAACTCTCCCCATCTTTTATTTTGGTGGTTAAGGTTGGCTTGAACTTCATTAACTTTATTGTGGACTCCATTTATACTTTCCTGTAACCCTTGTGCCCATGATGGTGGCTCCTGATGGCCTGGAGGTCGATAAGGCGCAGGTCGTCTATCCGGTGGAGGCGTTGTATAGCTTGGATTTGGATTTTGATTGCCCCACGTCTGATAGTTGTTTGACCTATCAAAATTACTAGGCTGGTTCCTGTATGGGCCTCTCATATAGTTCATTTCAGCAATGGTCTCAGCGGATCATACCTGATTTATGTTAGTGCAAGCAGAAGTACTATGGGCAGAAGAACCACACTCTTGACAAGATTGAGAGGATTTCAGAAAACTTACCTGCTTCTTCAGGCGGTTGACCTCGTCTTGTAGAAATTAATTTTTAACATCTGGGTCAACTTCTTCTCGGTTAGGCACGTAGACACGCTTCTGGGGCTGGGGAGTTTGTTGGGTTCCATACATGGCATCATAATTGGACAGCTTATCCAACAATTCCCATGCAGCCGTAGGGTCCATCTCTATAAAGCCGCACGCTGTATGCGTGTTGATGCGGTTCTTGGTCTCGGTGTTCATACCCTGGAAAAAGATTTTTTAAAAAACATATAAAGGTTGCCCATGAGTGGGGCACTGTCTAAGCATTTTTTTTAAATCTTTCCCATGTTTCAACAAAAGTCTCTTTAGACAGCTGGTGATAGGAGGTGATGCGCTTCCTCAGCTCCGTTGTCTTGGCAGGAGGGAAGAACTTTATAAGAAATTGATCATACAAGTTCTTCCAAGTCCTGATAGACTTGGGAGGTAAGCTCTCCAACCAGCTCAAGGCCTTCCCAGCAAGAGACCACCTGAAAGATTTTAACAGAACATATTCAACAGAGACACCTTCAGCAGCTATGGTGTCACATAAGTCAAGAAAATTTCTAATATGTTCCATAGGGCACTCAGTAGGTTTCCCTTCAAACTAAGCCCGCTTAATCAAGGATATAAATTGAGACTTAATCTTAAAGGGTTTCTCTATCTCTGGAAGCACAATTGGGGATTCTGGCACCCTCAGTTCCGGATTCATGTATTGTTTGGCATTCCTCGGATAGGCGTTCAACTCTTCATGTAGACGAGCATTGTTAGCTCGTTGACGCTCGGCCTCGACAACAACGTCTGCTTTCTCGATTTTCAACGCCTCCATCTGGTTTTGGAGGACTTCCAACTGACGAGCCAGCTCTTCAGGTGTGGCCATGGCTCGGTTCTCTCGGCGTCTACGGTGCAGGGAACGTTCATGTTCTGAATAAAAACCAGCGTTGTGAAATTCAAGCCTTCGACGTCCTACCGGCATACGCTGAGAAAACAGAAAAAGAAAAAAAAAAAAAAAAACGGGGTTGGGCTATTCCCAGACCCACAGATAAACAAACAAACTCGTTGCTTCCCTGGCAACGACGCCAATCTGTTGACGGGCCTTTACTGTGGACAACAAATAAATTTATAAGTCAAGACCCCGCTGAGTATAGGGGAGTCAGAATCGTTCCACAAGAAGCACGGTTTGTTTATCTATCGACTACTAATTATGAAAATCAAACAAAAACAAGCAAAATAATCACGACCAACCTCGTTAACGACTTTGTCAGGGTCGTTAACGAACCTGTAGACTACTAACGACCTAAAAATAAATTCGGTACCGAGGCTACGAACTCAGTAACGAATATGATCTAGAAGAATTCAAATAAAAACAAAGATCTAGGAGAAGGGTCACCACAACATGTCATGCATATAAACTTGTAAGAAGATAACAATCATGCCTTTAAATAGATAAATTCATCAACTTTCATTGACTAGTAAGTAAATTAATCTACTCTCATAAATTAATTCACTCAATCACTTGTTTTGGATCCAAAGCTTGAAACTTTCGTATTCAAACAATATCAACCTTCAAGTTTTCAACTTTCTCTCTCGATCAAGTTAAGACTCAAATTACCTTGACTTTCATCTCGGTATAAACACAACAAGCAATCTCAAAATAGATAGAAGGCATTCAACACATCATCTTACTCAACAAAACACGCATAACTATGCCGGGTTTCAACCCCGACCATAGATAAGAAAACTACTCACTACTCATAATTATGAAATAAACAACTTCTATAAAGGAGAACATTGAAAACAAAACAACTACTTCAAATTAATAAGAAAATATCATCTTACATAAGTCAGAAAAAATCGAAAAATACAAAACTGAATCGAAACCCGTGATTATCGACCTCGACTAACTCTCGTCCATCGTGGCTCGATCTCGTTCTCCGACTCTTCTCTCTCTCACTCTATCTCTGCTCCTACTTCTTCTCCTACTTGAATACTCCTTGCCTCCCCCTCTCTAAGCTATAAAGAAGGGTATTTATACAAATAAAGCTATCCAAATAAATAAGGATATAAGATAAAAACTTTCCTAAAAGATAGAAACCTACTCTAAAAAGATAGAAATAAAAACCTAGAACGATAACAAGACTTAAAATAATATATAATAACTCTAAAACTCATTAAAAACACTCTACCGACACAGAATCAATTCGTGTACAGGATCGGTAGGTCATCACTAAGATTTCCCGAAAAACCCTATCGCCAAGCCTCTTTAACGACCCTGCATAGCCTCGTTGACGAGCCTAGATTTTGACTTCTTCAATACTTCAACTCTAAAAGTTTGGACTTCGACGTCTTCATCTCGTATTCTTCTGTCCTTCACCATAGCATTCCAAATTCAGTTCCAAAAAGCACCATTGCCTTGCTAAAACCTACAAAAAGACACAAAATGGAGTAGCTTCCATACTTTTCACTAAATATGCAAAACCATCCAAAAACACATAAAACTAACCCTAAAAATATCAAAACTAGTCCTAATAAACTAAGAAAACATACTAAAAACTATACCAAAAACACGAACATCACGAGTCGCCCCCGCATAAGAGCCTAAGAGATCTCGAGCCGCGGACCACCCTTAGTGCAGCGGCCCGACCTCAGACAACTTGAGTGGCGAGAAATTCAAATAATGATCATAGGAAAGCACACACAAACATTGGTGGACTAACCCCAACCTTAGAAAAGAGAAAACTACTATACATCATTGTAGCAAACAACTAAATTAATTTAAAAGAAAGCTTACATGTTCCAACACAATTGTTCTTCCCAAAATCCAAACGTGCGTCTAAAGATCCAACTATCGTGTGTTTCCTCAAACTTGCATGATAAGAAAACTAAAGCTAAGACTAGGGTTTTATACTAAAGGCTAACACACCTCCTAAGGAAATAAAATCTATCTCCAAAGGAAACTATTTAAAAACAAAAGTTATGGAATATTATTGTTGAATAGAAATGTAAAAATATTCGCAAAACATATTTTATTTGATTTTAAGTTTGAGTTTGACCTTTTATTTTTACCCTTTTGATTAAACGTCATACACGTACAAAATATTAGGTGGTTTTATGATTTGGGCTGCACCCGGGTTTTGAAGGGTTGCCTACGTATCTCTTTAAAGAGAATCAAGCCTTACATAGTTCAGAGTGTTTTGAGTTTTGTATTTGATTTTGGTGTGTTTAATTTTTCATGCATCAGAGGAATGAATCTAAACCCACCTTATAGGAATGGTTGCCTAGACCACTCCAACGATCATTTGCATGACGTGAATGGTACTAAACCCACCTTCTAGGAAGGGTGGTCTAGTCATTTGCATTTGGCGTGCATAATTATTTTTAGTGCGTTTTTTGGACTTGGAAATTTTATTTTGATTTGGAGTTATGATTGGACTCGACGAGCATTTGATTTGCTTTTTTTTATCAAGTTTCATACGTACCCTTTTTTTTAAAAGGGATCAAATCGTACATAGTTCTTAAAAGGAAGCTTGAATTTTATAACCCAAATTAATTATGACCAATAAGGTTTTTATACGTGCTAAAAAAGAGGATTTTAGACCAAGCTTTGTGCTTTAAATGATAATAACTTTATATTAGTCACAAACTAATTTTGGGAATATGGGTTATGAATACATAACTAATTAATTATGCTTTGGTCTTGACGTACTACTAAAGTCTTTGCGATCAATTTAATGATTTAATTTGGAATTTGTGACTGAGCTCAATATAATTTTGTATCGAGTTACCTACGTACCCATTTTTTAGACGTCAAGTCTTTACGTAGTTCCAAAATAACTCTTTTTTTTGTTGACCCAAATTTGATAGGATCAATAATATTTTTAGACTAAGATTTATGCATTAAATAGTCTAATTACATATTAATCATAATTGGTTTGAAAATATTTTTAATAGGTCAATTTCATGAATAATTTGCTTTGGTATTAAGTTTGGGTTTTAAAAATTATTTGCGGTTTATTACATGCAATATCAATTTTTTTTTTGTTGATAACTAAGAAAGTTTGCATGTGCTATATGCATGCGTTTGCAACCCTAACAGGTTATCTAAATATTTCTTCAAATTGGGAAAACAAAAGCCATTTTTTCTAAAAAAATATTTGCTCTAAGTCCAACAACTTCTCTATTTTAGAGAATTCAGTATTTATTGTTGTATAATAAGTTATTTATTTATTAATCAAGCCAATCTAAAATCATTTTTACCCCATCTCTCCATTATAGATAATTGTCTCATTCCATAAATTTAGGGAAGAGACTTAATATTTTGGCCTCCTTCCCAATTATAGAGAACACGATGGGGAAATTGTTGAGCTAAAAACATTCCCTTGCTTCCCCAAAAATTCAATTTCCAAGAATTTGGGGAAACTGTTGGGGTTGCTCTAAGGCTCTTTTAAGCCCATGCACACTGCATAGTCTTAGTTAATTTTTTGACATTTAGATTTTAATTGCATGTAATCCATATTTTAATCTTTAAGGTTTCAAGATCCCAATTTGATGAATTCACCCTTGGTATTGTTAGTAGGGTTGTAAATGAACCGAGCCATTCGTGAGAAATTCAGTGTTCGACTCAGTTAAATCTTCTCCGTGTTCGGCTTGATTTGTAAACGAACCGAGCTTGAGTACAATTTTAAGGCTTGAAAGATAAATGAACTGAGCTTGAGCACAAGAAAACTCGGCTCGTTTGCTCATGAGAAAAATCGATTTTATGCTCATGTGCAAGCTCGATTATACACTCATAAAAAACTAGATTACATGTTCATGAATAAACTAGACTATATATATATTATATATAATATAACATTTATGTTAAATTACATAGTTTTGGTGATGTTTCTCAAACCACGTAGTTTAAATTTTAGTTTTATTTGCTTGTATAATTGATCAAGTAAACGAGTTGTTCACGAATTTGTCTATCGAAGAAACTAAACGAAAGGTTGGCGAGCAAGCTCGAGTTCGGTGAACATTTAAATGAATGAAACTCAAACAATAATTTAAGCTCGAACCAAGCTCGCGTTCGAGCTCGAACTCGTCTATTTTTAACCGAGTCAAGCTTGAACAACTCAAAGCTCGTGTCGGCTCGGTTCGATTACAGGCCTAACCGTTAGGCATTGCAATCGTGCCCATGTGAGCCTCTCAAGTCTACCTCAGATTCTTCATTTACTCATCATAACCGTCTCATGAATTTTTAAGTTGGGTTCACCTTGGGAAATTATAGACCTTTTAGAAACCATAATCTGATTTAAAAAATAAAAGCTTGATGCTCGCACACGAATTTATCTACGGGCGTGTATGTCAAACCAGTTTGCATTAGTGACACCATTTTTTGATAACCCACATGAGTACATGACAATCAAACAAAGGATAGACCCGTTTTAAAAAATTCGGCAGAGTCTCCCCCTTAATTAACTATTTTCAATATTTAGAGATTCGCTTGAGTCTCGTATATGTCCGTAGGAAGAATTTCGAAAAAAAAAATCAGGAAGGATCCACTTGAATCCTTTGCCCCCCGATTTAAAATGGTGAAGTAGGATTTTGACAATTTGCCTATAAGAAATCAGGGAGGATCCTTTGTCCACGATTTAAAATGAGTTTTAACAATTTAGCCATAAAAAATCAAGGAGGATCCACTTAAATCCTTTGCCCTCAATTTAAAATGACATAAAAAACTTGAACAATTTAGCCATAAAAAATTAGTGAGGATCCACTTGAATCCTTGACCCCCGATTTAAGATGGTTTTTCAGAAAATTTGAACAGGTTGGTGTACAAAGATGGATAAAAGTCGTAAAATATAGATCCATCCTCTACCGTGCTCTTCCTTCCTCTTTTTTTTTGGTTTCGTTTCCCTCTATTTTTTTGTTTGCAGATGAATAAACGTAGAAGAAGAAAAAATGAGGGTGGGTTTGTAGATGTAGGATTTTGAGTTGTACAGGGGCTAAAAACAGAGAGCTTGTTTGATACCTCCCTAATCCCTATATAGTAGAGTGATGGTCTCTAGTTTAATAACCTCCCACTACATCCACTATCGAATAATCTCTTTTTTTCTTTTCCTTTTTTTTTTCTAGTTAAAATTGTGTAACTTTCCTCCAAAAGCCTACGAGCACCAACTTTCTTTTCTTACTTCATTTTTTTTTCTTCTTTGGGTTTGTTCTCCACAAACATCACATATGTGATCGGACAACATGTTAGCACATTGGGCTTTGGAGCACGAATTGGGCCTTGGTTTATATAATGGGCTAAAAATAATTAGGAATTTATAAGGCCCAATTTCCAACTAATTTTTGGCCTTGTTTAAAGAAAATTAACTACATTTATATTTTGTAATTAATTTCAATAACGTTTATGCGTAATCCTGAAATCTTTAAAAGTCATGAAAATTTACACTCAACAATTATAATAAATGCATACCGACTCAGCTTGTCCGCTACCGACACGAAGGTTCCTCGGTACCGACCCCAGTTAGGGTCGGTAGGGTTTCCTGGAATTTCCTTTGATTCTTCCTCTCCATTGAACCATCATTAACGACCCTAGTTGCCTCGGTAAGGACCCATTCCAGCTCGGTAGACCCCTAGTAACTGAGACATCTCCCTCGTTACACTTGTTTTTCCCTCAATTCTTCCTCCGGTCGACTCCTTTGGGTCGGTAATGAGCCTCCAATCTTCACATAGGGCTCTGAACACACTCATCCTTCATCCTTTTCACTTCGTTCCGCCTCCATTCCTTTCATGCTTTTCCTTGGCTTTCCTCCACTCTTCATAACGCTTCAAAGCAGCTCCATAAACCTACAAAACACCACCAAAGCTTATGTAGACTCCATATCTTAAACAAATATGAAAACCTACACAAACGACTCAAACACAATCAACTAAACCCTTAAAACACGACTAAAAAGGCGAACAATAATTGTCATGATATATATTGTCATACATATATTTTGATATGCGTGTATATATATTATCATCAATATACCATGTTATATATATGATGTCATATTATCATATATACTTTTGACATGTGGAACCGAATGGATCCACAATCAAAAGGACTTCTCCATTCCATTGTAATGCCCGTTACTCGATTTTATAATCGGCTATATGGAAGTGGAACATAGGAGGACCGTGTATTTTCATAATTATATACATGGAAATAACCAACTTTTGTTGGGCCCCTCAAAACAAAGCCCAAAACCGTTGTGCGGTGATACAAGGCCCACATCAATAAGCGCTAACGAACATGGGGATAATTGCGAAGATCATGGCCATTGATGAAGTAATGGCGAAGATCATGGCATTAATGGGATCTCCGAGTAACGGCAACACCATTAATGGCATTAGCGACATCCACGGGATCCGATCACGCTTTGTAACCTTGGCAACGGTCACAAGAAGAAGAGAGATAAAAAAGCACATAAAGAGAGGAATGGGGGCATCTATTGACTAGCTATCATACAATCAAATTCACGAGCTCTCAAGAACTTTGATCCTTTTGTGCTAGAAAACACAGTTTGTTAATCCATCGACTCTTTGGTAATCCAAAAGAGTCTTGCAATAAGGCTATTATTATCAATTGATCATCGGACTGTGTTCTCAATCTTACTTTCTTTCCTATTTCTAATTTCGAGTTTCATCTTGCTTAAGGAGAATAACGCGTTACGACTATTTTTTGGTTAAGTTTCCCTCACTATAGCAGGTAGCACATTTACATGGTTAATCTGTCCAAAACATTTGGCAGTCCACCCTAGGGCTTAGCCAAAGAAAATTGTCAAAGAACCGTAGACTCTACCTACGCAATATGGAGGGCATTCAAGCTAGCTACAGCCAAGCCGATGACGTTGAAAACCACGAGATGAACCAAGGAGTCAACGGCCAGTAGACTGAAAACAGGACAAAAAGGGATGAGCACAATTTTGGGGATGGAAATGGAAATCCTACTACTTCCACAACAGTAGAAAAAGGAGCAATAGTCAAATCCGATGTTATCGATGAACTCCGTGCATCTATGATCACCCTCCAAAAGGATATGGAGAATCAGAAGAATGCTCATGCCCTTACCGAGGTATACGAACAGCAAATCAAAACTTTAACTAATGAGCGTAATTTGATTCAATCTCAGGTGCAGTCAGTAACAAATCGAAAACGCGTTAACGGAGCATTGGATGGCGTCGCTCGACGGCTGGACATGGACGATCCAAATCTTGTAACCCTGGGTGATATTAGACCAGTAACTGACTATCAGGTACAACAAGGAGTTGGTCACCATAGAAGGATGCGATGCGGCTATAGCCGTGGAAGCATTTCGAAGAGGTATCTCGACTGGTAATCCTGATCTCTACGGTGAGTTAACTAAGTATCCTTGCTCGAATTTCGATAAGGTACAAGTAAAGGCGCTGGCACATGTGCGATTGGAGGAAGACAAGCTCTTCTCCAGTAAAACTGTTAGCCCTCATAGACCAGAACACCGACAAGGGCGATGAGAAACCATATATGTTCCATACCCTAGTCCATCTCCTGCCAAGCCAACTGTAAATGCGGCGTTCTCTAAGACGAACGTGCGATATGAAGACCCAAGGCTACCCCCGAGGTTCTCTCACTACAACTTTCGGGTAGACCCGACAAAGGTGGTACGAACTCTTAGCGACATGGGGGATACCATCAAGTGGCCGAGAAAAAGTAACACACCCTCATACCAAAAGGATAAGTCCAAATGGTATGATTTCGATTTCGATCATGGCCACAGGACGAACGAATGTATCGCACTGCAAAAAGAGGTAAGTGAATTATTACACAGGGGATACATCAAGGACTTGATATCAGAAAGAGCAAGGGAACAACTAGAGCGCAACAAGGGAAAGACCAGTCAACCACCACCTCCCAAGCACACAAGGGTGATCTATGTCATCATTGGGGGATCCGACGTTTGTGGTGTTACGTATTCTACATCTAAGAGGATTGCAAGGAGTACCCGAAGAGAATAACCCAGAGTCTCTGTTTGGAAGGGTCATGACGTGATGCCCATTACTTTCGACGACATTGAGGAAGAAGAACTTAGGTCTGGGTTTGGATGAGATCGTCAAGAAGTCTACGACTTTAGTGGGCTTCATCTGTGAATCGCGTAACACATTGGGAGAAATCTCATTGTCCACCATCGCGTGTGGAGTAAACTATCAGGTGAAATTTCAAGTACTTGATTGTCCATCACCTTTTAATGTTATCTGGGGCAGGCCTTGGATTCACGGAATGAAGGCCATTCCCTCGATTTATCACCAATGCGTGAAATTCTCATCACCCTGGGGAATACAAGAAATCAAGGGAGAAGAGAAGATAGCCAGGGAGTGTTATTCCGTAACTATGAGGGAAACAATCTCAAATACTCAACAAGTGGAGGCAGAGAAGAAGTCGTCAGCATAACAACTAAAGGACTGTAAGGCTCCAACTTACTACGTGAGACTTGAAATGCCAAAACTCGAAGAAGTAGCCCTCGATCCACTTGATCCGTCTAGAAAAATCAAGATAGGAGCAGATCGGGAGCCAACCTTACGAGAATAGTTAGTTGAGTTCTTGCGGTCCTACGTTGATTGTTTTTCTTGGACGAATGAAGATATGGTAGGAATCAATCCCGAAGTGATCACACATGCGCTCAATGTTAACCCAAAAGTTCCACCAGTCAAGCAGAAAAGGCGTAAGTTTGCACCCGAACGAAATCAGGTAATAAACGATGAGGTAAAATCCCTACTTGAGTCTGGTAAAATTAGGGAAGTGAAATATCCCGATTGGTTAGCGAATGTGGTTGTCTTAAAAAAGAAAAACAAGAAGTGGCGTGTTTGTGTCAACTTTACCGATTGAAATAAAGCGTGTCCCAAAGATTCATTCCCGTTTCCCCATATTGATGCAATGGTGGATGAAACGACGATGCATGAGCTTTTAACTTTCATGGACGCGTTCAATGGATACCATCAAATAATGATGCACCCTGAAGACCAAGGAAAAATCGCATTCGTAACAAATCAAGGGACTTATTGTTACAAAGTTATGCCTTTTGGGTTAAAAAAACACAGGTGCTACTTATCAAAGACTGGTTATTAAGATGTTTTAGGAAAAAGTGGGGGATACGATGGAAGTATACATCGACGACATGCTAGTCAAATCCTTGAAGGCGAGAGATCACATCCGGCATTTGGAGGACGCATTCCAGATTTTACGGAGCTACAAGATGAAGTTGAATCCAACTAAATGTTCCTTTGGGGTCACATCGGGTAAATTCCTTGGGTACATAGTAACACAGAGGGGAATTGAAGCAAGTCCAGATCAGATCAAGGCAATCATGGTGTTACAATATCCAAGATGCGTCAAAGACATTCGGAAGCTGACAGGACGAGTAGCAACACTCAATCGGTTCATATCTAGGTTGTCAGACAGGAACAAGCTATTCTACGAAATTTTGAAGAAAAACAAGTAGATAGAGGCACATGAAGAAGCTTTCAAAGAACTAAAGGAGTACTTATCTCAGTCGCAGGTATTGTCCAAACTTAAGTCATGGGGAATGTTGTACATCTATTTTGCGGTCACAGAGGCAGTTGTAAGCGTCGTCTTGATTCGAGAAGAGGATGGGAAACAATTACCCATTAACTTTGTAAGTAAAACGTTACTTGATGCAAATACCAGTTATTCCCCCATCGAAAAACTCGTATTATCTCTGGTGATGGCTTCCATTAAGTTACGTCCTTATTTCGAGAGTCATTCTATAACTGTGAGGACTAACTTTTTAATGAAGAGTCTTATGTCAAAGCCAGAACTGTTAGGTCGATTGATGAGGTGGTTGATTCACCTCAATGGGAATGATATTACTTACGAGCCTCGAAGAAAATCAAGAAATATTACAGGTTGAAAGGTCACTTGGCAATGTTAAATGGTTGATGCACACTGATGAGGTGTCGAATCAAGTAGGCGTAGGGTTGGGGGTAGTCCTTAAGTCGCCACAGGTAGATAGGATAGCCCAGGCTATTCGATGCACGTTCAAATCTACCAACAATGACATGGAGTATGAGGCACTCATCGCTGGATTAATCATTCCCAAAGAGTTGAATGTGCAAGAAATCGAGGTAATATGTGATTCGTTACTTATTGTCAATCAAGTCACGAATTCGTATGGTGCTAGGGATTTAAAAATGAAGGCGTACTTGGAGAAAGTCCATGAAATAATCAAGGGCTTTAAGCATTTTGAGATAAAACAAGTACCTCGAGACGCGAACACGTAAGCAAACGCCCTAGCAAACCTGGGATATGTAATTGATCCGAGGGAGTACGAGAGGATACCATTTGTACACTTGGATGCACCTTCTATAACAAGAGAAACAGAAGTGTTCGAGGTTCGGGATTCTTATACAAACACTTCATGGCTAACGCCTTATCTAAGATGGTTACGAGATGGAATTCTACCGGATGATAAAGAAGAAGCTCGACGACTTAAGGTAAAGGCTTCTACTTTCGCTATTAAGGATAACATATGTCTTCAGGACTATATGCATGATGCATGAAAGAGGAAGAAGTACAGAAGGTGTTACAGGACATACATGGCGGGGAATGCGGAAACCACACTAGGGGTCGCAATTTGGCAAAGAAGGCGAGCAGGATGAACTACTATTGGCCCACCATGAACAAGGACGCAGCTGAGTTCGCTCGGAAGTGTGACACGTGCCAGCGTCATGGACCAATTCCACATCAACCACCGGAGTTATTACACCCCATATCTTCCCCTTGGTCGTTCATGAAGTGGGGAATGGACATCGTGGGGAAACTCCCTCCAGCTTCGGGACAACGTTTTTACATATTTGCCATGACCGATTACTTCTCTAAGTGGATCGAAGCCGAGGCCTTCAAAAAAGTAAAAGACATGCAGGTCATCTCCTTAATTAAGAGAAACATCCTCAGTAGCTTTGGAGTACCTTCGACCATTGTGTGTGACAACGAATCTCAATTCATCAATGAGAAGACAAGATCTTTTTGCCAACATTACAACATTCAGTTAGTGATGTCTACTCCACGATACCCTCAGGCCAATGGTTAAGCAGAAGCAAGTAACAAGGTGATCATGAACAACTTGAAGAAACGCGTAAGGAAGCTAAAGGAAGATGGGCCGACGAGTTACCCCTTATTCTCTAGTCAGATCGGACAACTCCCAAGACTACTACTGGGCATACGCCTTTCTCGTTAGTGTATGGGTGTGAGGCCGTGTTACCTGTTGCGATAACTTTTCCCATAACCCGTTACGGTCTTACTATTGAGGAGTCTAATCGAGACAACCTGTTCCACCACTACTTGGATATAGTTGACGAGTTGCGAGACGAAGTGTCTATTCGTATGGTAGCATATAGATAGGGGGTGGCTCGGAGTTACAAAAAACACGTTAGAGAAAAGGTGTTTCAAGTAGGTGAACGATGGCAAACTTGGAGAGTCTTTCAAAATACCCAAGTGGTGAACGCTGGCAAACTTGGAGCTAATTGGGAAGGACCTTATCAGATCACAAGAGTTGTTGGCCAAGGAGCTTACGAGTTGATCTCCTAAGAAGGGAAGATAGTCCCGAGAAGCTGGAACGTGACAAATCTGAAATTATACCACTTTTGAGAGAAGCAAGTTGCAACAAGGTATTCACTTGTGATTTGATCTTATTCAATCAAACTTATTTCTATCACTTTATCTTACACACATGGAACAACAACGACACTACAAAAACTAACAAGGGACGCCTTGTTACGTTACAAGCCAAAACATGGGACCTTGCCTTACAATCAGGCTACGATGTGCATACAACGACTAGTCACAAGATGCAAGAGACGATGAACACGTTAATGACTCTAGAGCAAGAGGAGTCTAACACGAAAAAGATATTTATGTAATCAATTCAAGTTTTATTAATAACCATGAGTACTTTACATCTCTGAGTTCCATCTCATTACACATATCTCTCTCTTAGCATCTATTACATAAGCGCTATTACAACGTAACTCGGTCAAACATGACTAACAGTCTTCTCTTCAAACGCGTTGATCCCAATCCAGCATACGCCTCCATCAAAACCTGCACAACTTGCAAAAAAGGCAGACAAACAAAACACCATACAAGCATAAATAGGGTTCAGAAAAGACCCTTAAAGGCGTAATACTAAGGTTTAGAAAAGTTGTTTGTCCATCCACACAAAAGGCCCTACAACAAGGGGCCCATAAAGTAACTGTTTTCAACCCCGACATACCGGGGGTACCAAAAGACTTAAAATTCAAAAAAAAGAAAAGAAATGATAAGGCTACTCCTTAGAGACATCTTCGGAAGCCTTCAAATTCTCCGCAAGTTCCACCTGGGATACCTCATTGGCAACATGAGCAATCTCGTCTACCAACGAAGATTTCCTGACCTTGACCTCCTTTTCGGGGAACAATTTCTCGAATTTCTCTCTCTCTTTTCCAACGTCCAACGAAGTGTGCTTCCCGACAACAAATTCCTCTATTGTCTCCACACGGGCCCTGTACGACCAGTAATCAGCAGTGTCCTCAATCTCCTTTGTAAGAGCAGCCTCCTTCCTTGACGCAGTTATGAATTTCTGTTCCTAATCCTTAGAGTTCTTGGAAGCCTCTTCAAGAGCATCCAACAACTCCTTGACCTTTTTCCTCTAGAGCACTCTTGTCATGCCCCAGAAGAGTACTCCTATCCTTCTCAAATTGAACTTTGATCTTGCTCTGAGCAAGTTGATCCGGTTGATCCTTGAAGACCTCAAAAGCTGATAGCGTAAGCTGGAAGCTCTCGGAAGAAGTAGTTAACGCTTTAAAAAATAAGCATGAAATAAAATGGAAATGCAACGAGTTACTAGAAATCAATAAATCATACCTGCCATTGGGCGGCCAACATTTGTCCGAAGAATTCCGGCATTATAGACCGACTCGTGGCACCACGAGAACAGTTCACGTAAAGGGGCATTAAGGAATCCTGGTAGATCAGTAAAGTTTGGGGTGGCATTTTTCTTTAAAGGGGGAGCCTTTGAAGTAGAACCAGTCACCTTTTGAGGAAGGGACACCGCTAAAGATGTATCAACCGTCGATGTTGCTTCTGCCTTCCTTTTCATCCGAGCCTCGACTCATTCCATGGTGGTAAGGGTGGTTGTAGATCGAGTAGTTCTTTAACCTAGCAACACCTAAATATGCAGGGTCATAAACAGGTCAACAGTCAGTAAGGATGAAAGATGTCAATACTCACTCGACATCTCAATATTCTCAGAGTCAGCAAGGCACGCCTTCACAAGCCTAGGATAAGACCTCTCCTCTCATGAAAGGGCTTCTACATGAGATACGAGTTGAGCCAATATCTTGTGGGTTTGAAAAGAAGCAAGGTTCACTCAATCAAAAAATGAACATAGTCAAAGGTTAATGTCCCCTGAACGGAATAAATCGAGCGAACAGAACAAACGCTACCTGATGAACACCAACAAGGTTTCAGAAAAGAAGTATCGATTCCCAAAGAGGATAACTTTACAAAGAAGAATTTGTCAGCCCAGCCTTGGTGAGACTTTGACATATTGTAAATCAGATCAGATTTGTTTTTGAGGGTTTTCAAAGTAAAACGACCAGGACCACCTTTACAAAGACGATAGTTGTAAAGAAAGTCGACAACTTTTAACGGGATATCAAGAGAAGAGCATACAAGATCTACAAACAAGAGGACTCTCCATATTTGGGGAAGCACTTTCCCAGGCGACACATTAAGGGTAGCAAGGAAATCAACCACAAGAGGAGAGAAAGGAAAGCGATGGACAATACATAAAGGGTATTCATACGAGCATACCCAATCATCATTGTAAGAATTGGCCCAGACACTAGGAGGAGGGAGGAAAACCTCATCAGAGGATGGAAATCCAATAGAGAAAGCGAAAGAGCTTAGTTCAATAGAGACACTGTCTATTTGGTGGTAAGAGGTAAGAACATCGGAAGAAGCAAAGCACACGGGGTCGGTTGGTTCAAGCAACGAGAGAGAGAGACTCAACGGAAGAGCTAGAGTCCACCATGAGAAGAGTAGAGAAAACAGTAGAAGATGAAGATTCAAGAATAGGAGAAACATACATGTCAACCAAAGAATGTAGACGCAATCACAATGATGTCTTCAACGGTCTTAAATAAGGGATGATGGGATGCGCTACAACTTCCGAGACCAAAACTCAAAAAACCCTAGAAAGGTTGGAGGGAAGTTTTCCCGGGTTTTGGGGGGGGGGTATTGTTGGGCCCCTCAAAACATAGATCAAAACCATTGTGCGGGGGATACAAGGCCCACATCAAACCGCTAACGGGCATTGGGATAATTGCGAAGATAATGGCCATTGATGAAGTAATGATGAAGATCGTGGCATCAATGGGATCTCCGAGTAACGGCCATGCCATTAATGGCACTAGCGACATCCATGGGATCCGATCACGCTTCGTAACCTTGGCAACAATCACAAGAAGAAGAGAGATATAAAAGCACATAAAGAGAGGAAGGGGGGGCATCCATTGACTAGCTGTCATGTAATCACATTCACGAGCTCTCAAGAACTTTGATCCTTTTTGTGCTAGAAAACACAGTTTGTTAATCCACCGACTCTTTGGTATTCCAAAAGAGGCTTGCAATAAGGCTATTATTATCAATTGATCATCGGACCATGTTCTCAATCTTAATTTCTTTTCTATTTCGAATTTCGAATTTCATCTTGCTTAAAGAGAATAATGCATTACGACTGTTTTTTGGTTAAGTTTTCCTCATTGAGCAGGTAACACGTTTACTTGGTTAATCTGCCCAAAACATTTACTTGGTTTAAAAAATATTGTATAATTGTGGTTGACAGTTCACTATACTTGCAAATTAATTCTCAAAATTGTATATATTCTGCAATTGAAACTCCAAGCTGTTTAGTTAAGTTCAATCCCGATCGATTAGACGGTGGACAGATTAATACAATTTGGTTAATCATATTGAAGACATATGCAGTTGGTTATGCTGTATGTTGGGCCCTAAAATATCGGGCTAATTCCGATGTGGGACCACGATGATATGAAGAGATCGGAAGCAATTAAAGACATTATTTACCATTAATGAGGCATAAAATTGCATGGAGGAAATCAAGGAGCATAATAGAGTTGTTGAAACGCATTAACTGTAGGGCGAAAATCACGGACTCCTTAAATGCATAAACACGTTGACGACTTAGCAGAAGTGGTAACTGGTCAAACTAGATGTTGGAAGACATTAATAACAAGGAGAGATTCTTGGGATTGATACTCAAAAATGACCAGGAGGTGAGCCTATAAAAGGGGGAGAAGAACATCAACAACGGGATTCTCTCTCTAGACGACAAAACAATCTACATACAATTGTGCTTCTATTCTTCGATTATTCATTCAAGACCTCAAGAGATATATTTCTTCTCATCTTCTCTTTGGTGTACCTCTCATTTGTTCTTCAACATCTGAATGGAATCATAGTGAATTTTATCCTCGTTATTTTATATTTTTTCTATTTATTTCGATATCTATTGTTTTATCAATTAACATGTCTACCACTTACCATTGGTATGGAGTAAACTCGCACCAGTGCCATTGCAATCTTATTTCACTTTTCTGAATTCATTTCTCTTTCTTCACTTATTTACTAGTTCATCTGCTATTTCTTTTCGTGAATTCATTATTATTTGCGAATTAACGTGTTTAAACTAGTTTTTGACTAGAGTTCCCTCAATATAGGAGATAACACGTTTATGTGTTAAATCTGCCCAAAATAATTTGCACCCACCGTGGGGCAAATTTGACGAGCACTTTTACGTCGCTATAAAAGCACTGTCAAAGAAAATTCCTAACTTCCTAACCTAAGTATAGTGGAAGCAAGGGTCGAACCCATAGGGACTCAGATTATTCGTATTTATATAATATTACCAAGAGAAAAGGGTTTTTTTATGGTTGTAAGCTAAAATCTAAGAAATTAAACTAATTAAATCAAAGCAGGAAAAATAAGTTGAGGTTCAAATATGGAGAAAATCATCCAACTAGTTTCGTATCCATTGCATACATGAGTTTTGATCATCGATTATCCTTATTTCAATTTCCCTTGACTAATCTATTGTGAATTTATGAATTCAAGCTTATTGTGGTTGTTAATATACACCGTCTTTAACAACATTTTAATCAATTAACCTAGAAAACCTTTTATGTCAAGTTGATCATGCAATTAAGTTCAAAGCATTCAATTGAAACAATATTCATGAATTCCGCCGTCTATTCATGAAGTCTTGTGATTAAATTCTCCGCCTTTGATTAACCTTAATATACACCGTCTTTAAGTTTAATCAAAGGATTCATCCATGAATAATCAAATTCCACCGTCTATTTAATTATTCTAGTTGTAATTCAACCTAGAAGTAGAATAGGTGATCAAGCTATTATAATCCTAAGTGAATTTAATCAATTAAACACGGAGAGATTCAATCTAGTCAAGGCAAACTAAAATAATTCAAATCTCACAAACAATCATGCATACAACTTCAACTAACTACTTGGACATGGGAAATTTAGCTAGAAATCGACATTAAAGAGAAATCAAACTTACAAAAGTCAAATTGATCTTCAATTGCAAAACTAGGGTTTGTCTCCCACAAATCTCCAAATTGCATAAAACTCAAAAAGATAGCATAATCCCTTCCAAATAAAACCCAAAGGAAAGTATTTATATCAAGTCTAAAAATATCTAAAAGAAATAATAGAGTCGGCCCACAAGATCTCGCGGAAGCCCAAGTCATCGCCGCGTCAACCGCCGAGCGCGGTTTGGTGCACTTGAGAGCGCGGGGGCGCTCTGAGGCTTTTGGCCGCGCTCCGCTAGCAGCAACTTTAGTGACACTTCGGAGGCTATTTTGACCCCCTTCGAGTTGGAACTTGGACTCAGAGTAAAAATATGAATTGTAACTCTTTGAGTTAGCTTTCCAGTGATACCAAATTCAGCTTGATCCGACCACTATAGCTCCCAAACCAAGCATTGCAAGATAGAGGTGTCAAAATAAGACTCCAATGCATGACCCGAGTTTAAGCGTTTTTATCCCTCAAGCTCTTGGGCCTTGGCTCTTCCAATCTTCACTTGCACCACTTTAAGCCTCATATTGATCATCCACAATCATCTAAGATCCATCCCGTCCATGCTTGTTTACCTAAAGATCTGCAAAACCGAACAAAACAAGCGCAAAACCCGAATTTCCTAGAAAACCTAAAAACCTAGAAACTAAGCTAAACTAAGCTAAAACCATACAAATTAAACATAAATATGCATCCTAAACAGTACCTAAATGCGAGCTATCAAATTCCCCCATGCTTGAACCTTGCTTGTCCTCAAGCAAGACATAAATCCAAAACACACCACAAAAATGCAATCATACATCCATCTCAAATCAAACAAGCATTTCACATATAATCAAAACCCGACCAAGACTTCTCAGCATGCATTATAACAAGCAAAAAGTAAAGACCATTCATCCATTCTAGACCTAACCAAGATAAATGTGTTTGCACTCAAACTCTCAAGTGTTTAAGGACGTGTTTCACTCAAAATCAACCATGAAAACTAGACTACCATAAGCTTGCATCAGCGTACTAAATCTCCACCGTTGGGGATCAAACACATAACAAAAATCATGAGGTCTTTTTAAGGCTTGTAATGAGGCCAAGGTAAAGAGAAATTTGGAAGGGATAACATTTGGCATGTGGTGCTAAATCAGGGATAAAGAACTAATCCTAACCCAAAATTCAACACACTTCTTTTCTTACTTCTCCCAAACTCTTCTTTCTCGACTCCATACATTTACATTGAAACACTTTGCTTCTCTTTTTTTTTCTTTCTTTTGCCTCTTTTCAACTCTTTCTTTTCTATTAATGAAGACTACTAACATTTAAGCTCATTCTTTTTCTTTTGCTTTGCAACAAATTTTTCATCTTCATTTTTTTTTCACTTTGAATCCAAGAGTTTTATTTCCTCTTTTTCCACCTTATCATCCAACTCCCCCATACTCATACATAACTCACACAATACAACCAAAACCTAAAGTCCTAAATCCCGGATTATGGGTCAAGCTTATTCGGCTATGGAAAATTTTGTGGAGCTTAATAAAAATAGGCTTCAGGCTCAAAAGAACAGGGGTATCAAGAACATGGATCTTGTAAGGTAGGAAGGGAAATAATAGGCTTATAAGAAACATTGCCTCAATCATTTTAATGCTATGTATTCAATCATATAAAGCAGTCTTGACAAAGAGTCATAACGCAAGTTCTAGAGCTAGATAATTATGGTGATACACTCAAGAAATGTAGAGAACAAATATATCATGAAAGGCCAAAAATATCTCACAAGGCTAATTGTTGTCTAGAATTTCAGAATAAATCAAATACTCAAACTAAATACATGCTCCATCCTATAATCAAGGTAATTAATCAATGATCATTCTCATATCATATCAACTTCAGTATATCATACAAATCATGGGTTAGAACTTATACTTAGCATAGAAACACAAGAGGAAACAAACAATGGGGAAATAAGAACCTAAATGCAGTATTTTTGTATTTTTTTCAAATTTTTCTGATTTTTTTTCATTTTTCATTTTTAAGCAATGCATGCAAAAAATTTAAATATGACCTAATCTAATGCAACTATATGCAATGCAAAAGTAATTCCCTTCCACCATGCTTAAAACATACTCTGTCCCCAAAGTATAGTAAAAAGAAAGGGAAAAAGAAATACTCACAAAACTCTAGTGATCCGGATAATGCGGCGGAAAATCCGACGGTGGTGGTTCTTCGGGTTATCAATCTTCAGACCCGGGATATCTAACACACACAAAACTACCTAAAAAGCAAAAGATTATAACTGAAAAACAAAACTACTCTAAACCTTGGGTTGCCTCCCAAGAAGCGCTTGCTTAACGTCATTAGCTTGACTCTTAGCATGATTAGACAAGATTAGACATTGTCAATGCCCTTAGCAACCTGTCAAACCCCTGTGCATACATCTCAGAAAAGCATAAGTAACACAATGATAAATTGAAGATGCATAATATAACTTTCAAAGACCGTTTTAATTTATCAAACGTGTGTGCCCAATTTTCATGAGATGGCATATGCTCAAAAAAATTCAACACAAGTGGTGATGTCATAAAATACTTACAGTATGGGTCAAAGTACTTATCACCATCACCACTTTCCTCTAAGATGAATTGTGAGTATTCTCTAGTACCAACCTTAAACTCACTTGGTACTATAGGCTTCTCCATGTCAAAAGGGATTAAACTTGGCTCCTTGGTGCTCTCTTCAAGTTGAATTATAGGAACAAAATCATATTGGACATTAAAGTCATCCTCATAACCAAACTCAACTCTAGCGGATTCCTCCTCAACTTGCACTTGGGTGTCTAACTCAAGGGCATTTGATTCCAATGCAACCTCTCCCATCATTGGATAGGGAATTGGTGGAGATAATTCGACTAGCATACATTGATAGCTTAAGTAGCAAAAGAAATCCCAACACTCTTCTGGTTCCATACACCAAATCCTATCATTGCTCATGTACTCTGCAAGCCCTCGAGTCTGAGAATTCAAACCGTCTAGGATGCATTCACATAATTCTCTCTCACATGGATAATAACCCAACAAAGTACCATATTCATGAATCTTTTGTTGTAATCTAGCAAAATACTCATGAAAATATTCATCCTGTAGTTGTCTACATACAAACATAGTCATGGATCAGTAGCACGGGTGTTATGAACCGTAAGATAGGTTCACAACACCAAAAAAAAATAGTAATACTAAGTAAACACAAATAAATAGCCGAGTCCTCGGCAACGGCGCCGAATTTGACGAGCACTTTTACGTCGCTATAAAAGCAAAAGTCAAAGAAAATTCCTAACATCCTAACCTAAGTATAGTGGAAGCAAGGGTCGAACCCACATGGACTCAGATTATTCGTATTTATATAATATTACCAAGAGAAAAGGGGTTTTTTATGGTTGTAAGCTAAAATCTAAGAAATTAAACTAATTAAATCAAAGCAGGAAAAATAAGTTGAGGTTCAAATATGGAGAAAAGCATCCAACTAGTTTCGTATCCATTGCATACATGAGTTTTGATCATCGATTATCCTTATTTCAATTTCCCTTGACTAATCTATTGTGAATTTATGAATTCAAGCTTATTGTGGTTGTTAATATACACCGTCTTTAACAACCTTTTAATCAATTAACCTAGAAAACCTTCTATGTCAAGTTGATCATGCAATTAAGTTCAAAGCATTCAATTGAAACAATATTCATGAATTCCACCGTCTATTCATGAAGTCTTGTGATTAAATTCTCCGCCTTTGATGAACCTTAATATACACCGTCTTTAAGTTTAATCAAAGGATTCATCCATGAATTATCAAATTCCACCGTCTATTTAATTATTCTAGTTGTAATTCAACCTAGAAGTAGAATAGGTGATCAAGCTATTATAATCCTAAGTGAATTTAATCAATTAAGCACAAAGAGATTCAATCTAGTCAAGGCAAACTAAAATAATTCAAATCTCACAAACAATCATGCATACAACTTCAACTAACTAGTTGGACATGGGAAATTTAGCTAGAAATCGACATTAAAGAGAAATCAAACTTACAAAAGTCAAATTGATCTTCAATTGCAAAACTAGGGTTTGTCTCCCACAAATCTCCAAATTGCATAAAACTCAAAAAGATAGCATAATCCCTTCCAAATAAAACCCAAAGGAAAGTATTTATATCAAGTCTAAAAATATCTAAAAGAAATAATAGAGTCGGCCCACAAGATCTCACGGAAGCCCAAGTCATCGCCGCGTCAACCGCCGAGCGCGGTTTGGTGCACTTGAGAGCGCGGGGGCGCTCTGAGGCTTTTGGCCGTGCTCCGCCAGCAGCAACTTTAGTGACACTTCGGAGGCTGTTTTGACCCCCTTCGAGTTGGAATTTGGACTCGGAGTAAAAATATGAATTGTAGCTCTTTGAGTTAGCTTTCCAGTGATACCAAATTCAGCTTGATTCGACCACTGTAGCTCCCAAACCAAGCATTGCAAGATAGAGGTGTCAAAATAAGACTTCGATGCATGACCCGAGTTTAAGCGTTTTTATCCCTCAAGCTCTTGGGCCTTGGCTCTTCCAATCTTCACTTGCACCACTTTAAGCCTTATATTGATCATCCACAATCATCTAAGATCCATCCCGTCCATGCTTGTTTACCTAAAGATCTGCAAAACCGAACAAAACAAGCGCAAAAGCCGAATTTCTTAGAAAACCTAAAAACCTAGAAACTAAGCTAAACTAAGCTAAAACCATACAAATTAAACATAAATATGCATCCTAAACACTACCTAAATGCGAGCTATCAGGGCCTTTAGCTAAAAATCCAATCAAACACATTACACCACCCTACTAAACACGTTACCACCACCCTGCTACCAAAATGACCACCGACCAAACTCTCAAGCTAAATGACCCTAACGCAATACCGGAATTAGGGGTCATATTCGACTCGGTTGTCATAAGCCGAACTCAGGGCCTCTATGCTTCTTACAAAAGGATCTAGAAAAGCAAAAGGAGGTTCAATCATAGGAACAATTAGGTCCAACTCGACCACGAGTTTCAAGGAAATGAATGGTGTTGCGCGGGAATTTGATCTGGACGACCCTAAATTACGTTACACATTGGTAAGAGACAAGTAACAAGTTATCAATTTACTATGTCAGCAAAATTTTACTTGATGCTGGATCCGAGTATTCTCCTATCAAAAAATTGGTACGTGAACTAGTTATGAATTCTATTACATTACATCTTTACTTTGAAAATCATTCCATAAAGTGAGCACTAACTTTCCTATGAAGAGTATAATGTCAATACTAGAATAATCAGGATGCCTTACAAAATAATTTTATGGTTCACTTCATTGATATCCAACTTGATGACACCTTACAAGAAACAATGCAAGTAGACAACAAGTTACAAACAGGAAAATGGTTTCTACATACAAATGGCGCATCAAATTAAGGAGGCATAGGATTGGGGGTGGCATTGAGCTCACCACTGGGGGTAGCCAATACGTGCGACGTACTTTCAAACGAAACGACGAAAGTGGAACACAAGTCACTTATTTCCAGCAAAGTCAAGATGTAACACACAAAAGGATACCAAATCTTTACAAGGTTGATAGCGTCCATCATTCACCGTGTGAGCGTCTTGCTCATATCCACTCGACTAGTGGTGAAACAATATTCAACGATGCCTTGATTGTAATATAGCTCATCCAATCACTAAAGGGATGGAAGAGTCTAAGGTTAAATACCTTATAAATTTAATCAAACAAGCACATCTCCTAAAACAATGTCACCTAGAAACTTGCATCTAAGGTTCGTTGTGCATTTTGGTATTCCTGAGCTAATATCCATTTAATGCTTCGGTATTAAAGGCATATAATTTTGAGCATAAACGTTCTTGATAAACAAACATTCAATTAGCCTCAATTTGGTGAGGCGAGAAATGATGATGACAAGAAGCCACGAATAAAAAGAGATTTGTTGAATTGGTGGCAAACCCTTTTATCACCAACAACATCAAAGTTAAAAAAGAGGAAAGCCAAAGAATCTCTTATAAGGTCTTCTCTTCATATAAAAGAAATGGGAAATGTTTGTTGATGAAAACAAATACCAAGGACATTTGAAGAGCTGATGTATGCCAAACCCATAACACTTCTAGAACTGGAGAATTCTAATAAAGTGAGCATATAGACTATCAAAAGTATTGTTTCATACTATTAACTCGTTAGTCATCTATCATAAGATAATTGTGTCCTTACAAATATAAAATGGCATAATGAAAAAGACGAGAATGATATCGAGGGGATAATGTCAACAAAACCAAGAGCTTTGTCAAAAACCAATTTCGATGGTAGATGTTGCGAAGGTAGTTCCCCACTCCAAGTGTCTCCTAAAAGACCCAAAACATGATTCAGGGTTATAAAAATGATGATATTCTTCCCACATTATGATTGCCTCCAATGGCGAAACTATATGTAGTGTGTGTTGGGTAGTGATTTCCAAATTGAATGGTACACCTTGGTATGCCAATATATAGACCAAGGAATGCCATTATATGAGATAATGAAAATCTCAAATGTCAAAAAAGTGTTTCCATATAAGGATGATGGATGCAAATAGAATAGTACCTTTGAGTGATAACCATATACGAGTAGAAAACAAAACTCGACTATTTTTTTACTAAAGGTTTAAGTCCTCAAAGATTGAGTAATCCTAAAAAAGAGCGAGGACAAAAATAATTCAATTACCTATTTGATAGAGCATATAGGTATAGGTCTTAGAGCATGTTTTTATTCCTGTTTTATGCATTTTTAGATAGGATTAGTTTAGGTTTTATTCTCGTTTAGTTCGGAATCTACGCGTCTTTGTGCATAATTGTAGGTCAGGAGGTGGAAGATGGTGGATGAAAGTTTAGGACCGGACCTCGGGATGCATAGGAAGCGTTGAAGAGAAGATCCGAGGCGAAAATTACAAGACAAGAGTGAAGGGACTAAACCACGGATTAATTTCCTAGACCGCTGGAGGAGTAGACTTTCTGCGGCGTCAACGCGGGCAAAGCCGGCAGAGCGCGATCACGCTCTGGGAAGGATCAAACCGCGCTTCGGTGCGTTGGTGCGGCGTTGACTTGAGCTACGCGAGATCTTGTGGGCCGACTCTAATTCTTTTGGATATTTTTAGACATAATATAAATACTTTCTCTAGGTTTTATTTGGATATTATGCTATCTATTATTCTTGTGTTCTAAGTTTGATTGAGTTTGGAGATTTGTGGAGAAAAAAACCCTAGTTTTGCAATTGAAGATCAATTTGACTCTTGTAAGTTTTATTTTTATTCAATGACAATTTCTAGCTAATTTTCTTATGTCCAACTAGTTAGTTGATATTGTATGCATGATCGTTTGTGAGATTTGAATTATTTTCATTTGCCTTGACTAGATTAAATCTCTCCGTGCTTAATTGATTAAATTCGCTTAGGATTATAATAGATTGGCCACCTATTCTACTTCTAGGTTGAATTACAACTAAATAATTACATAGATGGTGGAATTTGGTTATTCATGGATGAATCCTTTGATTAAACTTATAGACGGTGGAATAAGGTTAATCAAAGGCGGAGAATTCAATCACAAAACTTTATGAATAGACGATGGAATTCATGAACTATGTTTCTATTGAATGCTTTGAACTTAATTGCATGATCAACTTGACATAGAAGGTTTTCTAGGTTAATTGATTAAAAGGTTGTTAAAGACGGTGTATATTAATAACCACTTTAAGCTTGAATTCATAAATTCACAATAGATTAGTCAACGGAAATTGAAATAAGGATAATCAAGGATCAAAACTCATGTATGCAATGGATACGAAACTAGTTGGACGTTATTCTCCATATTTGAATCTTAAATCACTTTACTTGCTTTGTTTTAATTAGTTTTAATTACTTAGATTTTTAGTTTACAACCATAAAATCCCCCTTTTTACTTAGTAATATTAATTAAATTCAAGTATTTCGAGTCTTTGTGGGTTCAACCCTTACTTCCACTTTGCTAAGGTTAGGAAGTTAGGAATAATTCTTTGACAGTGCTTTTATAGCGACGTAAAAAAGCTCGTCAAATTTGGCGCCGTTGCGGGGACTCGGCAAATTATTTGTATTTATCTAGTGTTACTTTTTATTTCTTTTGGGTGTGAAACACTTGCATGGTTCAGACCCGTGCTACTAATCGATCTCTTGTTGCGTTTGATTCAGAAATCGAAAGGACAATCTCTAGGTTGCGCAGGCAAGCTCGTGCGATTTCTCAAGAACTATCGTTCAACCTGGCATCTTCTTCTTCTTCTTCTGATTCTGATTCTGATAGCGTTCCTGAAATAACAGAGATGGGTTAGACACTGAGACACTTGACTGCACCTGATTTGGCCCAACAACCATTGGCGGTGAAGCTACCTGCAATCCCTGACGGTGTCCAATTTGAACTGAAATCAGGGTTGATTCACCTCCTTCCTCAATTCTATGGGAAGGCGGGTGAAGATCCAAACAAACATCTATCGTATTTTCATGTTGTCTACACTAGAATGAAACCAAACGGCGTCACTGATGATCAAATCAAGCTGAGAGCTTTCTCTTTCTCTTTGAAAGATGCAGCGAGTGACTGGCTCTATTATCTGGCTCCTGGCAGTATCGAGACTTGGGAGGAACTGAAAAAGGCTTTTCTGGAGAAGTATTTCCCAGCCACAAAGCTCTCGAGTATGAAGAAGAGCATTAGCAACATTGAACAGCTCCCAAACAAATCGCTTTACGAGTATTATGAGAGGTTCAAGAAGCTAATCTCAATCTGCCCCTATCATGGTTATTCTCGGATGGATCTTGTTATGTACCTTCATGAGGGCTTATTGGATGAAGAACGCCGACATGTTAATGCTGCATGTGGACGAAACATCCTGAACAAGACTCCCGATGAAGCTTTTGATCTATTTCATGAACTTTTTGAAGGATCTCGTCAATTTAGCAAACGAGCTTCAGCGAAAGGACAACAACAAGTCAAGCCTTGTGGTTTCTACCCCGACGTTACTCATAAGACGGATGCTTGTCCTACTCTTCATGCTCAAGAGGAGGAAGTTAATGCACTTGGAGGCTATGGGCCAAGAAGACCAGAATATGATCCTTATTCAACCACGTACAATCCGGGCTGGAAGGATCATAACAATTTGAGGTATGGAAATCAAAATCAACAGTATGCACCTCCAAACGGGCCTCCGAGTTTTAGACCTCCTTTTCAACCTCAGCCTCAAGCACCGAATCAAGGCCCATCCTTATCCACAGATGAAATGATCCGTGCTCTTACCCAAAATATGAACATGATGCATCAGTCTGTGGGCCAATTTCAGCAAGACACCAAGTCAAGCATCACCAAGTTGGAAAATCAAATGAGCCAACTTACAAAGGCAATGAGCAAACTTGAAGCTAAAGATTCCAACAGGTTACCCTCTTAGACGGAACTCAATCCTAAACAGAATGTGAATGCAATATCGCTCCGTAGTGGTAAAGTGTTGGAAACCAAAGCCGACAAGCAACCAACCTTGCATGAGGAAGAAACCGAGGAGGGCGAAATTTCGGAGTTTGAATATCAGACCGACCGCGGGCAAAACAGCCAGAGCGCCCCCGCGCCACCAAGCCTTAGACCGCTCTCTAACGGTTCGAGTTTCTGCGGCGAGAGAGCGGCCAAAACTGGCCAGAGCGCAACCGCGCTCCAAGGCGGCGAAACCGCGCCATCGGTGATCAATGTCGACTCCTCGGCTCCTTCGACCTCGACTCTCAAATCTCTTCCACCTTTTCCTGAAGCCTTAAAGGAGACCCATAAGATCGAGAACGACAAAGAGATCTTCGAAACATTTAGCAAGTGCGAGGTGAATATTCCACTTCTCAACCTTATCAAGAGCATTCCTCGCTACACTAAATTTTTGAAGGAGTTATGCACGGTCAAGCGGAATCAAAAGCAAAAAGGGAAGCAAAAGATCAAGGTTAGTGAGCAAATCTCAGCGGTCTTCCAAAGACGACTGCCACAAAAATGCGAAGATCCAGGTATGTTTACTATCCCTTGTATCATATGTGAGACAAAATTTGAAAAGCCCATGAAAGACTTAGGTGCGTCTATCAATGTTTTGCCTTATTTAATTTATGAGTCTCTTGGGCTGGGTCCATTGCATGCAACAAGTGTAGTCATTCAATTGGCTGATAGGTCTAACGTTTAACCAAAGAGGATTATAGAAGATGTGCTTGTTATGGTTGATAAGTTGATTTTCCCTGCTGATTTTTATGTACTTGAAATGGAACATGACAAGCATGCTGCTCCAATTCTCTTACCTAAAAACAGCCAAAACTAAAATTGATGTGTGTAGTGGTTTATTAACCATGGAGTTTGATGGGGAAAAAGTGGAATACAATATCTATGATGCTATGAAATTTCCCTATGATGTTCATTCTTTATGTTCAATTGATGTGTTAGATACTCTTGTTCAAGACTTCTTTGACATTAATGATCATGATGAATTGCAATCTACTCTTGAAAATTATGTGGTTGATAAAGATGAGGTGGAATTTATGCTGAATGATAATATGCAAGAAATTGTAGCCGAGTTGAACGCTCACTATGAGTGACCACTCCTACTACCGGGCTCAAAGCCCATTCCACTAACATTGCCAAGTGAGAAGCTTGTTCCTTCTATTGTACAGGCCCCAAAGGTAGAGCTTAAACAACTACCGGACCACCTCAAGTAGGCTTTCCTAGGTGATGGAGATACCTTACCGGTGATAATCTCAAACAAGCTGACTCAAGATCAAGAAAACCGGTTGTTGGATGTTTTAAGGGAGCATAAATCCGCTATAGGATGGACTATTTCCGACATTAGAGGAATAAGCCCCTCCACATGTATGCATAGAATCCTATTGGAGGATGAAGCAAAACCCTCAAGATAACCACAAAGAAGGCTGGACCCGCCTATGATGGAAGTTGTGAAGAAGGAGGTCCTGAAACTTCTCCAAGCAGGTATGATCTTTCCTATATCGGATAGCAAATGGGTAAGTCCTACTCAGGTTGTTCCCAAGAAAGGTGGAATCACGGTGAAAGAGAATCAAGATGGTGAGCTTATCCCAACAAGAGTTCAAACCGGGTGGCGTGTATGCATCGATTATCGAAAGCTCAACACGGTAACCCGTAAAGATAATTTTCCTTTACCTTTTATTGACCAAATGCTTGAGCGACTTGTGGGCCGTTCCTTCTATTGTTTCTTGGATGGGTATTCAGGTTAATTTCAGATAGCAATAGCACCCGAGGATCAAGAGAAGACAACATTTACTTGCCCATTTGGCACATTCGCTTACCAAAGAATGCCATTTGGTCTATGTAATGCACCCGCAACCTTTCAAAGGTGTATGGTCAGTATAGTCTCTTAATACATAGAGAACTTCATTGAAGTCTTTATGGATGATTTTACCGTTCATGGCAATGACTTTGATTCTTGTTTAACTCACTTGACACTTGTGCTAAAACGTTGTGAGGATACTAACCTTTGTCTTAATTCTGAAAAATTCCATTTTATGGTAGAGCAGGGCATAGTGTTAGGTCATATAGTGTCATCTAAAGGGATTGAGGTTGATAAGGCAATGGTTGAAGTAATTCAATCCTTGCCTTATCCTACTATTGTTAGGGAAGTACGCTCTTTTCTTGGTCATGCAGGTTTTTACCGCAGGTTCATTAAAGACTTCTCCAAGATTGCTTCATCCCTTTGTGAGTTACTCAAGAAGGATGTCACCTTTGACTTTAATGAATCTTGTAAAAGAGCTTTTGATGAGTTGAAGGCTCGCCTCACCACTACACTAATAATTCAACCCCCAGATTGGTCCCTACCATTTGAGCTGATGTGTGATGCAAGTGATTATGCGGTAGGAGTAGTTTTGGGTCAAAAGATTGGTAAGGCTTCTCATGTTATCCATTATGCTTCTATGACTTTAAATGAAGCACTGAAAAATTATTACACCACCGAGACGGAACTCTTGGCGGTGGTGTTTGCTTTGGAAAAGTTTCGATCTTATTTGCTAGGTACAAAGGTGATTGTCTACACGGATCATGCAACCCTTCGTTATTTGTTGACAAAGAAGGAGGCAAAGCCCAGGTTAATTAGATGGATCTTATTGTTGAGTGAATTCAACATTGAGATCAAAGACAAAAAGGGGGCGGAAAACGTGGTAGCGGATCATCTTAGTCGCTTGGTCCATGAGGAGGAACGATGTGCTCAAGTCACACCTATTAGAGAAGAATTTCCAGATGATTCCCTGTTTTCGGTACGCGTACTTCAACCTTGGTATGCTCATTTGGTTAATTTTCTCGTTTCGAGTGTATTTCCTCCTAGCTTTAGCAAGGCCCAAAGGGATAAACTCAAGAGTGAAGCACGGTACTATGTGTGGGACAATCCATATCTTTGGAAACATTGTTCCGATCAGGTAATCCGGTGTTGTCTTCCGGATAATGAGGTAACTTCAGTTTTGTCATTTTGTCATTCATATGCTTGTGGGGGGCACTTTAGTGCTAGAAAGACCGCTAGGAAAGTGTTGAATGCAGGATTCTTTTGGCCTACCATCTTTCGGGATGCGTATGCTTTTTGCAAATCCTGTGACCGATGCCAAAGGGTCGAGAACATATGCCGTAGGGATGAAATGCCTCAAACTTCAATTATCTTTTGTGAGGCATTTGATGTTTGAGGTATAGACTTCATGGGCCCCTTTCCTAGCTCTTACGAGAATATTTATATTTTATTAGCGGTGGACTACATTTCCAAATGGGTGGAAGCGAAGACCACCCGGACTGATGATTCCCTAGTTGTGGCAGATTTTTTGAAGGTGCACATATTTTCAAGGTTTGGGATTCCTAGAGCTTTAATCAGTGACAAGGGATCCCATTTTTTGCAACAAAACGGTTAGTGTGCTCTTGAAGAAATATCATGTCACACACAGGATTTCTATAGCCTATCACCCACAAACGAATGGACAAGCGGAGGTATCTAACCGATAGATCAAAGCCATTCTTGAGAAGAGGGTGTCTCCAAACCGGAAGGATTGGAGTACTCGCTTAGATGATGCTTTATGGGCGTATAGGACGGCTTACAAAACACCGATTGGAATGTCGCCCTTTCGGTTGGTGTTTGGTAAAGCTTGTCATCTTCCGGTGGAGATCCAACACCGAGCTTATTGGACTGTGAAGAATTGTAGTCTGAAAATGGATGAGGCCGGTGAATTGAGGAAGCTTTAATTGCAAGAGCTTGAGGAGTTACGGTTAGAAGCTTATGACAATGCATCCATATACAAAGAAAAGACCAAAGCTTGGCATGACCAGAAAATATGGAGGAAAAGTTTTAAGGTAGGTGACAAAGTTTTACTATATCAAACTAGACTAAAACTTTTTCCAGGTATGCTAAGGTCGAGATGGACGGGGCCGTTCATAGTAGCTAACACATATCCTCATGAAGCGGTGAAAATCTATGATGAAGCCACTCATTCAGCGCAGAAGGTGAATGGACAGCGTTTGAAGCCGTATTTTGAAGAGTTTAACAATGCTATTCTTGAAGAGACGGTTTTGAACGAGCCAAACACATGAGCGCTAATGCATCAAGCTAATGACGTTAAACAGGCGCTTCTTGGGAGGCAACCCAAGCTTTGTTGTTAGTTTTTATTTGTTTTCTAGATTTAGTTTTGCTTTTGGTGTGTTTTTGTGTGGTTTTCGGTTGGTTTTTGTTCTTAGTTTTAGGTAAAGTTGGAAAACAGGTACACGCGGTTCAAGGAAGCCAAGACGCCCTTACATTCATGGTCCGGGGCCGAATAAGTTAAGGCCGATTTTTTGCGGCTAAACCAACCGTGCCGCCCCCGCGCCATCAAGCCCAAACTGCGTCGAGATGGGCCGACTTTCTGCGGCAATAACGCGGGCAAAACCCGGAGAGCGCGACCGCGCTCCAAGCAGTACCAAACCGCGCTCTGGGCAATTTTTGGTGCATTAAATCCGAGTTATCCAGCTTTTCCCATTCATCCTACTATCTTCTCCAAGCCGCCGAGAGCAGTTTTCTTCTCTTCCTCCATTAAAATACCACTTTCAAGCTTCCATTCAAGTCCAAACCACAAATCAAGCCCGAATTTTGCACTCCTAATCATCAAACAAGTAAGATTCCTCACTCTTCTCTTCAAATTTCATCCAAAAATTGAAGATCTTAACCTAAAAATATCTAAATTAGGTTTTGCATAAAATCCTCAATTTAAGGGATTTTTAGGTCAAATTTCTTCAATTTGAGTCTAGATTCTTCAATATTAGCATGATTATGAGTTAGTTTCATGTTTAGAAGTGAAAATTCCATAATTTCGAGATTAAGTAATTTTCATGCTAATTAATCTAGGTTAGTGGGGGAAGAGAGTGATTTGAGAGCTATGATTGTCTATTACTACTTGTTTGGTGGATTGCTCTTGTCGGGGCAATCGAATTGTGTTTGCTTGTGGTGTTTTTGGTGCCTTGTGTAGGTAATTTTGATCAAGGGTCGTACTAAAGTTCCGGCTAATGCTTCTTCATCAGGACCAAGTCGTCCACAAAGGACAACCCGGGCAACTTCATCTAGGGTTCAAACCACAACGCCTTCTTCATCTAGGTCCCAAGTTCCACCTAGAGCTTCTTCATCAAGCAACGATATTACACCGATGTCTTTTGGTATTCATTTCAGAGACATGAAGCATCTAGACCGGTTTAATGACTTAAAAGAGCGTGAAATCCAAGCTCCAAGATATAACGATTGGGATTTGATGGAGGCCTTGGGTTTGGTTGTTGAATTGAGGAAATTGGAGTTTAATAAAAATTTGCTAGGGTTGTTCAGTATGAGATTGCCGGTATACCGTGGCTTAGTATTGGAGTTCTTGAGCACATTGGAGGCTCATATCTTGTAAGGGCGATTTGTTAATGAGGGAAGATGCATGTTTCAGCTAGGAGGAGTTCAAAGGTGTATGACTCTGACTGATATCAACAAACTTTTCAGATTTACCAGGCATCATGAGAATGTTGATAGATGAGAGTCTAGGGCCACTTGGATGGATAATGAACAGTGGGCCCGACTTTCTGGAACCGATGAGTACTTTCCATCTAGAACCAAGACGTTTGGAATTTCTCATCCACTGATTCGGATTCTTCAGCGGTTCTTCGCCCATTCTATCACGGGCAGAGGAGAGGGTGAGAACAACTGCACTAGGAAGGATATCTTTCTACTTAGGGGTATTCTGGAGGAACAAAAGATTGACATGGGTGCATCTATGATGCATAATATGGCTCGCATGGCTTAGAAGAACAATGGAAAGATCACTGTGGGTGGTATCATCACTCGGTTTGCACAACACTTTGGTATTGACTTGGAGCAATGTGCGGGTCGGATTGATCCTCTTCCGATGAACTTGCATTTCTTGAACAAGATGAAAGTGTTATATGTGAAGAACAACAAGTTCTATTGGGTGCTTGGCATTTGCTATGAGGTTGCCTAATCCAGAAAGGGTGAAATTGAAGATTGGTCTGGACAATGCTAGCACTTGGCTTATTCACCCTCAAGATGGTGATGTACCGGTTCAAGAAGGGATTGGAGGGACAAA
This sequence comes from Fallopia convolvulus, assembly GCA_964016875.1. NCBI lineage: Eukaryota > Viridiplantae > Streptophyta > Magnoliopsida > Caryophyllales > Polygonaceae > Fallopia > Fallopia convolvulus. Next base: position 7,807,867 of record OZ024732.1, read on the forward strand.
GAGAAGGAGGCAAGGAAGGAGACAGGTTGAGGAAGCTAGCGCTTCTATGGATGTAGATGATGAGGAAGAAGAAGATGAGGAGTTTGAAGTTGCTCATGTGGATATTGTAGCTGTTGATGATGAGGATGATGAAGAGGAAGGTGATGATGAGCGTACTGAGGCGCCGCCAGTTCAGGAGTATGAGCAGCAAGGTCAGGGGAACTACATGACTACCCACCAATACAACCATTTGGTGGAGTTGATGGGATGCTTGTCTACTCAGATGAGTGGTTTGTCCACTTGTATGGAGAGCATGGCGGCTGATTTCAACCATTTTCCGGGGTTATACGACGAGCCGTTTTGATTATGTTGATGAGCATACCCGATATTTGCATCAGAGGATGGATACATACACACCGGAGCAGGGTTATCAGCCTTTTGCTTATCAGCCTTATCCCGGATATCCAGCTCCTGAGTATCCATACCGGGATGCCCACCACCACCACCGCCAGAGGAGTAGATTCCCGAGTTTGACAAGTTCTTGTGATAAGGTCAGTTTTCTTTTTCTCTTATGTTTTCTTTTACTTTGGGGACAAAGTAAGGTTTAAGCATGGGGGAAGGGGATTATTTATCTTGTCATGAGTGCTTGGTTTTAGTTAGATCATGTAGTTGCATGTGCATGTTTATTTTCATTTGTATGCATTGATTAAAAATTGAAAAAATTCAATAAAAATTTGAAAAATTCAGAAAATTTGAAAAAAAAATGATTTGTTTGCATTTAGGATTCATTTTCCCCTTTGGAACCACTTGTTTAAATAGTGAGCATGATTTCATATCCCATGACTTGTTAAGTTTATGATGAAGTTCTAAATAAGAATTGCTTAATTGTGAAGAAGTATGCATGAAAATGAAAACTTGAGCTAGTTATGAAGTTCTAACCAAAAATTTGCCTTGTGAGAATTCTATTGAGCCTTTACATGCCAATTTTGCATGCAATTCTTGAGTGTATCTCTTTGATTGTTTAAACTCTAGAACTTGCGTTTAGATTCTTTTTCGAGGCCATATTATATGATTTGAATGCATGATGTAAAAGTGATTGAGGCAAATTTTCTTTAGCTCATTTATATCCTTATCTACCCTACATTATACCTTTGTTTTTGTAGCCCCATTTTTTTTGAGCCTTAGCCTTGTTTATTAGCTCCACAAAAATTGATCCTAGCCGAATAAGCTTGACCCTCATTCGGGAATTAGGATTTGACTAGGGGAATTTTGTGGGTTATTTGTTGTACTTTGGGGTTGTGAGAAAGTATGAGAAGGTGTAGTAGAGGGGAAATGTGCAAATTGAAAATGAAGAGTTTAAGGATGTTGGGAATGTTTATTGAAAAGTCTTTAAGTAAAGTTGGTTTGAAAGGTTGATTGAGATGAGTTGTACATGTAAATTGCAAAGTGTTCTTGTGAGAGAAGAATGAAAAAGAAAGAATAAATCTCAATTGGGATTATGGAAAGAAAGAAAAATTAAAAGTTGAGCAAAAGAAAGAAGTGCTTAAAAAAAATAATGGAAGAAAAGGAAGTACAATTTGGGAAAAAATGTTGAGAGTGAGTGTTGATGTAATTCGGGTTTTAGTCGATTCTAGTTCCCGGATTTAGCACCACATGGCCAAATAATGATTCCCGCCTACTTGTCTTTACCTTGGCCCCATTAGAACTTTGAAAATGACCTCATGATTTATGTTTTGCATTTGAACATTCGTGGTGGAGATTTAGTGCACTGATGCAAGCATATGGTAGTTGGCATTCAAAGATGATTTTTGAGCGAAACACATTACTTTAAACACTTGAGTGTTGAGTGCAAACACATATATCTTGGTGAGGGTTAGAATGGATTAATAGCTTGGTTTGAAACTTTCAATAAATGTATGCAAAGATTTCATGGTTAAGTTTGAGGTTCTTGAAAATGAATTCAAGTCATGGCTTGCTTGTTTGTGGTGTGATTGATTTTTATGTCTTGCTTGAGGACAAGAAAGGTTCAAGCATAGGGGAATTTGATAGAGCATATAGGTATAGGTCTTAGAGCATGTTTTTAATCTTGTTTTATGCATTTTTAGATAGGATTTCGTTTTAAGTTTTAGTTTAGGCTTTATTCTCATTTAGTTCGGAATCTACGCGTCTTTGTGCATAATTGTAGGTCGGGAGGTGGAAGACGGTGGATGAAAGCTTAGGACCGGACCTCAGGATGCATAGGAAGCGTTGAAGAGAAGATCCGAGGCGAAAATTACAACACAAGAGTGAAGGGACTAAACCGCGGATTATATGCCTAGACCGCGCTGGAGGAGTAGATTTTCTGCGGCGTCAGCGTGAGCAAAGCCGGCAGAGCGCGATCGCGCTCTGGGAAGGATCAAATCGCGATTCGGTGCGTTGGTGCGGCGTTGACTTAGGCTACGCGAGATCTTGTGGGCCGACTCTAATATTTCTTTTGGATATTCTTAGACATAATATAAATACTTTCTCTAGGTTTTATTTGGATATTATGCTATCTATTATTCTTGTGTTCTAAGTTTGATTGAGTTTGGAGATTTGTGGAGAAAAAAACCCTAGTTTTGCAATTGAAGATCAATTTGACTCTTGTAAGTTTTATTTTTATTCAATAACAATTTCTAGGTAATTTTCTTATGTCCGACTAGTTAGTTAATATTGTATGCATGATCGTTTGTGAGATTTGAATTATTTTAATTTGCCTTGACTAGATTAAATCTCTCCGTGCTTAATTGATTAAATTCGCTTACGATTATAATAGATTGGCCACCTATTCTACTTCTAGGTTGAATTCAACTAGAATAATTAAATAGACGTGGAATTTGGTTATTCATGGATGAATCCTTTGATTAAACTTATAGATGGTGGAATAAGGTTAATCAAAGGCGGAGAATTCAATCACAAAACTTTATGAATAGACGGTGGAATCCATGAACTATGTTTCTATTGAATGCTTTGAACTTAATTGCATGATCAACTTGACATAGAAGGTTTTCTAGGTTAATTGATTAAAAGGTTGTTAAAGACGGTGTATATTAATAACCACTTTAAGCTTGAATTCATAAATTCACAATAGATTAGTCAACGGAAATTGAAATAAGGATAATCAAGGATCAAAACTCATGTATGCAATGGATACGAAACTAGTTGGACGCTTTTCTCCATATTTGAATCTTAAATCACTTTACTTGCTTTGTTTTAATTAGTTTTAATTACTTATATTTTTAGTTTACAACCATAAAATCCTCCTTTTTACTTAGTAATAATAATTAAATACAAGTATTCCGAGTCTTTGTGGGTTCGACCCTTACTTCCACTTTGCTAATGTTAGGAAGTTAGGAATAATTCTTTGACAGTGCTTTTATAGCGACGTAAAAGTGCTTGTCACTATTCCAAATAAGAGTACATCTAATCCCGTTGGGTAACCTTTATATAATAAGATTGTGTTCCCTAGGAGTTTCTATAAGTCGACTCTTCAAATGATGATATGGTCATTAACGAGGAAAATTCTCGAAAATATGAATCCCTTGAAATGAAGGTTCAAAATGAAGATACAACCCAAAGATGAAAGGGGGTACCACCAATAAGAGGCGACAAATCTCATTTAAAAATCAAAGATGGAGCTCATTCTATGCATTGACTCGTCTTCAATGGATAATCCTCTAATCCAAATGAGGGTACCAATGTTTAACTACTTAAGATTCAAGCATTACAAGAATGCTTGATACCTAAAAAATCTCTAGGAACTACATCAAGACTTGATTCCAATAAGGGTATGTAGGAAATTCGATATCAAATTCATATATGTCGAATTCAGTCATACACCTAAAAAATATAATTTGATATTTAAACTAAAATCTGAATGTATGCAAGTGATAGTGGAATTATTTGATCAACCCTTCCTAGATGGTGGGTTCAAATTGTCAGGTGATGCGTAGAGATTAGGGTTGTCAAAATTTGACCCGACCGAGAAACCCGCCCGACCCGCCCGAATCCGAACCCGACCCAACCCGAGAAAAAGATAAAAAGTTATATACCCGAGACATGTTTGACCTCGTACTGATTTGACCCGAATCCAAAAAAAACTCGAACTCGAGATTAACCCAAACCCGATTATACCCGAATGGACTAAGCTTGATGTAACCCGATATCCGATGCTACCCGACCCGAAATCATTCGAAAATCCGAAGTTACCCGACCCGAAACCATCCGAAACTTACATTATATTTTAAAATATTAATGATAGTGAATATTTATTATAATTATGTTTTTAATTTAAATGTTACATTAAATATTTAGACCCTAGAGTAGTTAAACTACAAAAAATCATCATTCGATATATGTGTGAATCAAAATTCGGCTTACTTGAAATCAGATTAACCGAAAATTCGGTCAAAGTCAAAATCCAATTCACCCAAAATCTGAAAAATCCGAAACCCGACTCACCCGAAATCTGACTCAATCCGAAACTAACTAAACCCGAAACTAGACTTATCCGAAATCAAGTTGGACCGAAAACCGAATGACCCGACCGAAATTTCCCCGAAACCCGACTTTTCCTGATTAATTGAGCACCCGACCCGAAATGATCCAACCCAATTTCACCCGATTTTCAAAATATCCGAATTTGACCTGAATCCGAACTTATCCGAAACTGAATTGACACGATCCAAACCCGCCCGATTGACACCCCTAGTAGAGATATTAGAAAAAAGTGCATATGATAGATGGACTGAATTTAGGCAACTCTTCCTAGATGGTGAGTTTAGATTTTGTCCTCTGAAGCACGCTGTTAGTTTTAGAATATGTTGTTAGTTGAAGGTTAGATTCGGCTCTTGTAGATCCCAAAGGGTAGTCAAGACAGTTTGAGTAGACCCTGAAGGGTAATCTCATGAGTAGACCCGAAGGCAATCTCGTAGGTTGTAGACCACAAGAGTAATCACCGCCGAATAGTTAGTTTATGTTAGATCAAAAGTAAACTTTAAGCATAAACAAAACATGACTTGATAAAGGCAACGAGTCACTCGATTAGATCGAGCTTTCCTTCAAAGTTTATTGCCTAATGTCAAGGGTTCAACCACAATAACGTTGTGAGATAAAAAGTTCCTATACAATGAACATGTGGCAAGCATTTATCATCATTGCATCTATACGCACCTCGTTCTTCAATAAGTGTTTGTAATTTGATTTGGAAATCCTCAAAATACAATCTTGTGATTTTTCTTTGAATTCATGAACTCTTGAACTTGAGATGCGTCCACCCCTATTTATAGGCCAAGATGGGTGGTGGTTATAGAAAGAGAAAAAGGTAACAAATTAGTTGAGAAAATTAAGGAGGAAAACAAGGGAGTTTGTTGCAACCAACTTTTGTAACTTTCCTTAACAACTTTTTGAAGTTTGAATCCATCCTTATCCAAACTCTTCAAGACAAGGCCCAATATGCGCGCAGCCCAACACCATGGGTGAAACTAGCTTCGAGCTAGCTTACCTAGCCATCACTCTCAAAACATAAAATGTGTATAACATTTATATCAAGATTAGTAATGCTACCACAAAGCCAAATAACAACGCTTGAGCTCAAATCGAGCAAAACCCAAAACCAACTCAAACTTGAGCTAGCTTGTTCTAGGTGTTCCAAGCTTTGGTTAGCTCTCAAATTTTTCCACAAAGTGTTAGAGCTTCATTTCTCACTATAGGAATCATAACATAACCAATCAAGATACCTAAATTGGCTATACATGCAAAACAATGCAAAATAGCCCCCACGGCGTGCCTATGGTTTGACCACATAGGCGTGCGCTTGCTGCCACGCAGCGGCGCACCAGTGTCGATGCCTTAGCTCTCGGCGGTCTCTCGCTGGAGCGTCTCGACACACTATGCCGACACTTGGTGTTTGGCACACACGAGGTTCTCACGCCTCGTGCCATGGGCCAGCCACACGTCGAAGCCCATATTGGCTTTACCGAGCAAGGCGCGCCCACTTGCGCCCTTGCATCTAGGCCTAATCCGAGCCACCAATGATTCCACCATCTCTTTCAAACCCTTAGAAATACTCTAGGGCCGATCACTAGGCCGTGCCTCCCGCACACCCTATGCTTAAGTGATACCCTTAGTAATTCCCACACTTATACATTCATAACTCACACCAAATGGATTGATTACTTTTCAAAAATCAACAATATTCCTCCCCCATTTGTGCAATGTCATAAACATGAACTTATTTTAACAAACACTATGTATAGAAATAAATGTCCTTGGACTTGAATTTATATCTTGTAACAATTACAATCATGCACTAAAGAATCGTGGTGTTCCTAAGAATTGAACCACATCAACTTTTCTAAGTACATGTCGTGAGAATTACACATGAGTTTCTTAGCGTACATAGGCTGCACTTGACGCTTTTGAAAAGGCTCTTTTGTCCCATATCTTTTTATATATGCTTATAGACGGGTCATCCTTGAATTCTCTTGGAAGAAACCTTACACTTCCACATATGCTTAGTTGAGTTTTCTAACTTGCCCTACAAATGCAATTTCCAAAAACTCAGTTATGAAAACTTGTTTAAAAACTATTTTCCATGTATTTGGCCTACCACATTGAATTCAGCCTTACACCTTTCGGTGAGGGGGAATTGGGCATTCAAATCATAGGGTTTATTAGGATTTTAACCCCATCCCTCACGATGCCTTGTACACCAAATCTTTTGCCAAAATCTTGGTTAAGTGATCGGCAAGGTTATTGTGTGTTCTCACAAAGACAACCGAGATGACTCCATGTGTGATCAATTCTCTAATGGAACTATGCCTCACACCTAGATGTCTTTGTAACACCCCTATTTTTGCAACGACGGGTATTACTGTCAGTGACCTCGGACTTTACCCTCCAAAGTCACCCTAGGCTTTATAAGGTATTAATATTAAAGAAATGCGGAATATAAATGGTAATACATGACATTAAAAGGTGTTCAAAATTGAGCCTTTAAATATTGTCATTACATGTTAAACTGTTTCAAAACAACATAGTTGCGGAAATAATGAAACCTTGTTCTTGCAAAGCGTAGTGAGTCCAAAAATACGGAAGAAATATCTTTGAGAAGACTTGACCTTCCTTCCTTCAACTTTCTTGTTTCTTAGTTCTTTAAAACTTCGAGGGACGTTTCCTAGAGTCTGGCATTTCTGGCATTTGTCGCGAAGGGTGATAAATACCAGGCAAAATGCAGAAAAGACCAGAATTAGTCTAAGGAGACTAAGCAAGTGGGAACGGATATTTTGAAGGGTAAAATGGTAATTTTTATTATCTCATCAAGGATATTAAGGGAAGAAGTACTTGAATATATAATTACTTTGTGGAGCTTATAATGACGGAATTTAGTTGATCTCGAAAAGAGATACACTTGGATTCGAAAAGAAGGAAACCATAAGGTTGTAGTTCCTCTTAGAGTACAATTAATGTTAGAAACGTTTTAATTTACAACAAGTTTTAGAAAACCTCTCGCGCCCTTATCGAACCGAGAGTCGGGTCGGTCTTCTAAAACCGGCCCGGTTTTGATGTCTTTTAATGTGTACTAGCACTTATCTTTATTACGTGTCAAAACTTTACATAACATTAATGACTTTTAAGGGTGTGGTGGCTATGAAAGAGCCGAGTCCACTTTAAAGGAACGGAGTTTCGACACTTAGCTAGGACATATCATAAGTTAATTAATGGATTGAATAAGGCAAACCTTTAGCCTTATATTATAAATTTTGAATGTCTGCATAGCAAAGACATTAGTAAAAGACTTTAATCGTCTTTTCAATTTCATGTGGCATTGCTTAAGACTTTAGACGAAACCTTTTTATTTCGACATTGCTTTAAGACTTCAGGCGACATTTATTTTCCGTATGACATTGTTTTAGACTTTAGACGAAACCTTTCTATTTCGACATTGCTTAAGACTTCAGTTAACAAAGTAAGAGTAGAGTCAAGACCTACATATAATATGACGTTATAAAAAGTGGTTCAAGACTTTTGTCTAACACTTTTTCTTATACTTTTCCAAACGATGTATCTAAACGAGACATTTTAAACAAACAAGGCCGCAATCATTGGTCCTAAGTTTATTCTAGCGTTCGAATCATAATAACGATAATGAGATGTCGTTATTTCTAGCAATTGATATATCCTAAGTTTATTTATTTACACAAACAAGTTTATTCCCAATATAGAGAAGTTTAACGGAATCGAGATATCGAAAAGGTTACAAGGAGAATATCCACTTGCCTTGGATTTCTTTCATAAGTTTACGAACTTGGAAACTAGAATGACTTAGTGACGTTCGTACGCTTCGACCTAGTTATTCGAAAGGATAACGAACGAATATATATTAAAATCTTTATTTTATTTTCAAATAATCATTCTTCTTATTTTCCCTATCTAGGAGAAAGGATGTCAATAAAAATTATTTAGTTAAATAATTTAGGTAGGAAAATAAATAATAATAATCCTTTATTATTATTTTCAAGGTGATGTTTTTAAAAATCTTAAAATCCTTACGTTAATGAACCATGCATGGAAGTATTTAATCAAATGGAAAAATCCTTTTTAAATAACATGCAATTATTATTTAAATGGACTAAAAACATTGTTTGCATGAGTCTCATTATTTCTAAAGCCACTTTTGTTTATTTCCATAAGCCTATATGAAGTGATAACTTTGACATGCCAGAAAGTTATAAAACCATTAAAAATCCTTTTTCCAACCACGAGTATTTTTATGCATTTTCACTTAAATAATAATATCCTCATGATCAAGATTATTTCTAGATATCACAAATAAATTATTAAAAAATTAAAGTAAGGTCTAAAACTGACATGCATGTGTGACTTCATAAAAATCTTTTTTATTTCCACATGCATAACTTATTATGTTATTTAAATATAACTTGTTCTTGTGAAAATCCTTTTTATCAACAAGGTCATAACAAATTTATTTCAAATTATATTAAGCCCTAAGTTAACATGCAAGGTGGATTATTTCATAAAACCATGTAAAATCTACATGCAACCATTTATATAAATTACTTAAGTAGGTAATAACCTTTAAAAGTCTACATTTAATTATAAGGGTCACATATAAATTATTTAAAATTTATAATAAATCTAAGTGGACATTCAAATGTGTTTTAAGGAATAACAAGTCCTTTTTACCAACATGCAAAGGTGTCTTAGGCATATTCTTGTTCTTATTAAATTTCCTTCAAAGAAAAAAAATCAAATAAAAATATTCTAAAGCTTATATCATAATAAAAGACATGCAAGAAGGTTTCCATCATAGAAACTTTATTTTAACAATTTCTCAACTCATTTCTTTTCATAACAAGGTATTCTTCTAAAATAAATAAAGAAGAGTCTAGGCTCAATATAAATAAATAAAAACTTAAAAAAAAACAGAATTTTCAAGTTTGAAATTCACTCTTATACTCTTGAGATTTATTAAAATTTACCTTATAGTTTACAAAAGTATTTTTCCTTAAAAACCTATGCATGCATGCTGTTTTCCATTAAAAAAAATGTACACGACTTTAGTTTGCATAAATCTGATTTTTTTCTTCCCTTTAAAAAAATCAGAATCCTATAAAGCCTTAAAAATTATTTTTACATCATTAAATCAATAAGGAAAATAATTAAAATAAAAATAAAGGAAAAGAAGAACTCACCTTTGTGTCTTGTTTACTAAAAAATAGGAGAAGGAAGAACAAGACGGAACGCCAAAGCCGGTTGAGTTTCGAACAGAGGGAGAGAAAAGAAATGAACGGAGAGGGAGGTGGGGGGCCTGCTCCTGATTTCCTCACTCACAGGATGAAAAAAATGAGGGGGGATGCAATTAAAAATATGTGGGCTCACACTCTTCCTCGGTTTGTTCGATCTCCAGTAAAAAAAATGAACAGAGGAAGTGTATTTAAAGAGAAAAAATATGTGGGCTGCAAGATGTAAGGTAAAATATCTAGATATTATTGGAGGTTGACACTAACATTCTACACGTATTGGACCGGGACTTGCGTTAGGACGGTAAAATTATATACCCCGAATTAAAATATTTTTTATAGAAACAGTTCTAAAAATTATGTAGACTAATAAAATCATCTCAGATGATTTTTTTCAATCACCTTGAATTTTCTAGGAATAAATTACATTAATACGATCGTATGCGTAACGAGTTTATACAACGGGTCTTCGAAACTTGTTCGTAAAATTCTAAAAATTGTCTAAGCGGTCTTATAATTTATGTGAACTAAGAAAATCATTTTAAATGATTACTTCCTGTCCCTTGTAAATTTTTAGACATTGGTTCCTAATTTACGGTCAACAAGGGTAACGACTTTGCTAAGCGGGTCTTAGAAAGTCGTCTAGAAAATATTCAAATTTATCCTAAGAAAATCACGGATATTATAATAGTACCCCCTTAAAAAAATAGTTTCTTCCTCAAAATTAGGGAGAACTAGGGTTATGAAGAAAGAGATGAAATTCACACCCACAATGCTATGAGCGGAACAAAAGAAGCTCATAGTACCCCCTTGAAAGATTAACTAAGATGACAAAAACTTGGGAAGAATTTCTATGCATCTCTTGCTCATCCTCCCAAGTTCCCAAGTCGTACCTAAGCACTCAACAACCTTCTGTTGGGTTAGTCCAAGGTTCTCCAAACTTACTCAAGTTCTAGAAGAATCTATCTTTTTTTTTGATGTTATTACTGGAGCAAGGATCCTTTGCTTTAACTAAGGTTTGGAATAGATGAAATAAACGGACTGAGAAATACTAATGTGCCCTTCTTGCTCAAGGAGTTCTTATTATAGTATTCCTTGAAACGATTCACCTATGTGTACCTATGTGGTTTAACTGAATCCAAAGAAAAGGATTGAAAAAAACTAATTAGTTTTGCTAATGAAATAGGGAATTGGTCAAGCGGTCTCATCCTTTAGCTTGAGTTAAACCGGCAGGGCATATAAGTTATCCTTCCCATATATAAAAAGGTTGGATTGCCTATTGAATAGGCATCTTAATTGAAACGAACACTTGAGTGTCTTTAAGAAATGATTAGGAAAAAGACCAATCAATTCTATACTTCTAGAATAGAATCAAAGTGGCTATACTTCCAGAATAGAATCAAAGCGGATGGATTCTTTTAAGATGGATATTAATTAAATTCCCGAGATGGAATCAATGTTTGAAAATTTGAGAGCCATGCGTTGCAAGGAGAATTTTGATTTTGAATTTCTAATGAAGTTACCATACGAATGAGCGATGGTTACATCAAAAGAGAAGGTAACCATCTTTATGATATTGTGTCCGAACATACTAGCTATACCCTTTTTATTATTATATTTTGCAATACTTATAAGAAAGTAATTCTTTTGTAAATAAAGTTGAATTCGAGGGACTGAGTGGTATTATTCCATGTAATATTCGGGTTGTTCTTCCCTTTTAGCTCGAGAACAGAAATTTCTTGAAATACAAGTTATCTAGAATTCTTGACCCGCAAGTTAACCTCAGGTTTGAATTCAACGATTAATAAGGATTTGGTAAGTTTAACCAAAAGTGAAAATTAACGTTATTAATTAATATCCTATTGATTATTCAAAATTAATCTAAGCATGTTAAGAAAAGAGAAACAAATAATAAATAAATTAGTAATTAATTCCTTTTTATAATCTACCTTAAAACTAGATAAGCTTCCTAGATCAACCCTAATTAAACTACACGTACGCCGCCTCTGTTGAAAACACGAGTTGGTTCAACAACCATCGCCTCGTGTCACTATGATCGTTTTACCGACTTTTGATCGCCCCTATAATCTGGTTGTACCGCCAATTGATCACGGTCGAGTTCACCAACGTAGCCGCACCACAGGGACGCTCCACTACAACCGCCTCGATACTCTTCGCGTCGCGAAGCCGTCGAGTGCGCCGCCCCTACGACGTCTCTGGTTCTGAAGAACTTCCCTTTCCACGATCCGATAATCGTTGTGTTTTGTCATCGGTGTGTTTTTTCTCCCTCTGGTATCTTTCTTCTCGTTTCCTCCAATGAGACGAGTTAGGATCGCCCGCCGGCCGAGTTTGTGGGTCTGTGGTGGTACCGGCGGGATTAACGTAGATGGGTTTTGTTTCCGTTGTTGTTGGTGACAATTGGTGCCTTGCTGAGGGTAGAGGCATAGTTTTTCCGGCTAGTTGTTAGATTTTTATCTAAGAAGGTCCAATATACGAATATCTTGTTCACTAAAATATACTAAGTGTTCGTACATGAGTGTATGACAAGTACTGGTCCTAATCGGCGTACTATGCAAATTGTTTATATTAAAGGGAAATTCCTTTTGGTTCCCCTAAGGTTTTGTCTTTTCCTTTTGGTGCACAAGAAAAAAACTTAGTCCTCTTGGTACCCCTGAGGTTGGCTTTTCCCGTTGACGCCCCTCTCTGGTTCAAATTAGCTAATTTCAAGATTACCATTATGTTCAACACCCTTAAATTAGTAGGATTCAACTCTAAAAACACTTAAATTCATAACCAAACTACATTAATTTGAATTTTTAAACAATCTTCTATTTTAAGGGGTTGTTTACAAAATTGTTTAAAAATTCAAATTGATGTAGTTTGGTTATGAATTTTGAAGTTTTAATAGTCAAATCCTACTAATTTCATGTGATAAACATAATGGTAAGCTTTAAATTGGCTAGTTTGAACTGGAGAGGGGCGTCAACGGGAAAAGCCAAAACCTCAAGGGTACCAAGCGGAATAAGTTTTTTTCTTGGGCACGAAAAGGAAAAGGCAAAACCTTAGGGGTACCAAAATGAATTTCCCTATATTAAAATAGCTAGCTAGTAGTGATAGAGTTAATCACTGTTAGTTTAGCAAGTGTAGGCGTAAAGTTAGGTTAGTATTTGTGTAATCCACTATAGGTTAGGAGTTAGCATTTATTTTGATCGATTGGTACGGTTTAGGTTAATTGAATTTGTATATCTATATACGGGTCAAGATATATATATTCGGTTCAAATCCTAGTTGTTAAGATAGTTAAATTTAAAATGAATTGCATGATAAACTTGTATAGCTTTACTCACTTGGGTCGTATATTAAGTGGGGTTTGCAAAACGAGTATTGTTAGTTAAAAGTATTCTTAGAGGAAGTGTAGGTTGAACCTAATCAGTTTGTCGCGATAATCTCTCTTCTAGAGAATCGCTTTGCTCACACTCTTAATTTCCGTCTTCATCAAAGGATCCTTCGTTCCTTCATTTAGAGGTAAGTCATTTTCGACTTGCTCGGTTCTTCTCTATCCTGTTAGATTCTATGTCGTTATTGTAGGCCGGGTTTTGGGAACTAATCCCGAATATCTTTTCGAAGTGTTTTGGAATTGTTTGTGTTGTTCTCTGCAAATTGATTGTTAAATGAGTTTTTATCGGAAATCAGTTTTTGAAACGTTTTCTCTGTGTTGGTACCGTTTTCGGCACGACCATCGTAGCCGGCGTTGAGGAAGAGTTGTCTATGTATGGCCCATGTGACAGGGAAATCATGCCCCTTCAGAACAAAAAATACTATCTATGTGTTTTGGCAAGTGCTCCAGTGGAGGCTTAGCAGGGGTTAGAAGGGAGATTTTGAAGTAGAGTGAGAGGGCTTGCCTATGGACTCGGCGCGGGGTTGTGCGCCTTGGAGGTTGGGTTGCGAGATGGAGGATTTGCATTTTTGTAAAATTGTGTTTGTTAATGTGTATGTGGCTATGTATGACTAAGCAAAACTAATTTAGGTATTGACCTTTAGAGTTATGAGGGCATTTGTGGACTTGGATGCTGACTTTAGAAGCGTTTTTCAAACGTCTTGCAATTTCCACATTCTTTCTAACTTGATAGATTAGTAGTTGGCCCTTCAGGGAATATTTTTCAGTTCCACGGAATCATGCATGAGTCAAGGCCAGATGGCAGGGCGGAGCGGTGAAGAGCACGTGTCATAGTGGGGTCGGGTTTACATTGGTTTCTTTTGTTATATTGTTGTATTTATTATTATGTGATGACCATTATTGTTACTAGGTTAATTCGTTGTTGATAGGATTTTTTTCGGATTGAATATTTATGTTTTTGGGAATGCATGCATAACTATGTTTTCTAAGTTTTATTGAATGAAAGGTTGAATGTTTTTATAATGTTTTCTCATCGTGCCCACGTTGCAAGATCCTAAAGTGTTTTTGTCAACCCATTGAAGTAGTACCTGGTAAGGTCTACTACTAAGTAGCGCCCCATGGAAAGATGGGGTGTTAGATTCCCCCAATGTGATCAGTACTGGGGAACTATCTCCAACATAGTCGCTTAATGTGTATATCTTCACAGGAACAAGACCTGAATTCTACCTCAACCATGTGATCAAGATGGGCGGTAAAAGTCCATTCTCATTCACCGCCATGAATCTATATTGATCTTTTTTTATTTGTAAAACTACAACTTTATTCCGATACAAATGTAAAATTTTGAGGTGAGTTTCGTAATACGATGAATATGTCTTGAAGTTAAACCATGTAAGGTCTCGATACTTTCTCTTAAATTAAGATAACGATGGGACACAATCTTTAGTTTGAGACGCAAGGATATTATATGATAACCCATAATCATATTATAGAATTCAAAATGAGACATTCTTACGAGGAAGAGTGTCATATGCATGGTTCGAATTTTCCAACTACGGTTGGGATACAAAAGTGCCTTAATGGCAAGACTAGCATGATTATGAATATTAACCTTTGATAGGAAAGAGGATCCATCTATTCCCTTGGAACATCTGAGGCAATAGGTTTATGTTTACGGTGCATCTCATAGAGTTGTTGACCTTGACCCTTGGATGTCATTGGTCCTTTCCCTTTATTGTGAGCGGTGGACTGGAAAGAGGTTGTCCCTGCAACCCTATTCGAGGCTTGGATGTTTTGAGAAGTTGGGACTAACCTAAAATGACTTGAACCATTTTTGCTCTGCTTGCAATAGGAACGGGGGCGTCCTTCCTTTCCACAAGTGAAACAGGTCTTCTTGGGTTTGATCAGTTCCTATTGACGTGACCTTGTTCGCCACAATTATGACAGGTTATAGAACCTTTTTGGTATTCAGACCCTTTAGTGGCAGTTGTCATGTTTGACTCTAGTTTGCCTTTTTTTTTACCATCCTAACTTCTGTGGGGACGCTGGCCTCTTAAATCCATCTTGGCTTTGGGGATGAGATTTTCCTCTATTGCTCTTCCTACGTTCTCGCTCATTTAGGACAGTCTCCATTTTGTAGGCAACATCCACATATTCCTCCAAGGTCGAGAAATTGCGGTTCACCATCCAAGGTTTGATGGAGTTGCTCATCCACTTGTGGAAGCGTCGGATCTTTTGTTTCTAAGTAGTTATTTCATCTTCGGCGTATTGCAGCAAATGATTGAACTTCTTTGCTCTTTTCAGAACACTAAGCCCTTGGACCTTTGGCGAAAGTAGCTCGTCCAATTTCTTTTCCTTCATGGCAACAGAGAAGAAGCGATTCATCATCTTTTCTTTGAACGTACTCCATCTTAGTTCGGGATGGGTAGCCAAGTTTGAGCTCTCCCACCATTCCCCGACTTCATCCTTGTCAGCTTCTGAGCAGTGCACGTTTCGGAGTAGCCTTTCCACATGGGAGAACCAATACTGAATACCGACAGGGTCTCCACTTCCATCGTAGGAGTCCGACTTCATTGTGTTAAAAGGTTTTGAGGGCATTACAAAGCTTGTCTCGACTTCTTTTTCATGAACACCCACTGCTCATCGAACTTCCTCTTGGTTTTCCATATAACTTGTTTGGCACGACTCTCGGAATTGCCTCTCGTACCATTTGATGAACCATGGTCCGAAATGCTTCTATAATGCCTTCATTGAACACGACATCAGGGTTAGGTGCAGGGGGACGATTAACATGAGGCAATCCTCTGACTTCGAATTGACTTTCCTTGTTCTCATCTCTAACTTGTTTCGTGTTGTTACAGTGGCTAGTTCCTCTTGTATTTACCATCTGGATAAGTATACACAAATAATTTCCTTTAATTAACATTTGTATAAGACAAGTATTAGGCGCATTCTTACAAAGGAAGGATTACTTTTATTAGGACTTTAGGGGAGCAAGATTACAACAGGCTTTATATAAGGAGCCATTACACTAGGGACGGAAAAGAAATAATGCCGACTCAACTTTTCAGAGACAAAACGAAAGTCGAGAGGAGTGGTGCTCACTCCTTTAAAACAAAAAGTACAATTAAGACAAAGCCTAGGAATGTTCGGGGTAACTATACTGATTGAGGAAATCGTCGTCAAAGAGGTTCTCATCAAGAATCCCGCTCTCATTGTCCAAAACTAAGTTGGCTTGCTCAATTCGCCTGCGACGATACGCGTTCCTTGCGCGAAGTTCGCTTAGTTGGACTTCAACTTGGAACTTTTCGTCTTGTTCGACCATTTGTTTGTTTAGCCAGCCTTCTTTACGCCTCTCCAAGAGGTTATAGTTCATGTAACGGGTTCGGCTTGGACGGACGCCTGCAGGGGGAGGAGCGTTCATGTTTTGGTATGACCTTATTTCTTCCAACCACACTCCCTTACGTTGGAGGAGATAGTCGGAATTTGGTTGACGAACCCTTGTTGGGTTTGGACCACTGATTGGAGATAGCTCTTGGGCGGCCTTTTTTGCTTCGTCCCTGATTCGGGTTAAACTTCTTGTGAGTACCATTTTCTGTAGAGGAGAAGAAGATGTTTTATATAGAATATCCTTTGATTCTATATGAAGAAGATACTTGAAGGAAGGAAGGAAATTTAAACAAGGATTTAAACATAAGAATGTTGTTAAGAGAACTTTTCTTTTCAGGGGATTACTTAGAATTTTTTTTATCTTTTGCAATAGGTTAAGTAACCTTGAACTTAGAAGAAATTTTTGACTTATAAATTTTCTTAGAATGAATTAAACTTTGAAAGTTTTCAATAAAAATGACTAAGTTATGAAAGTTGAAGGACTTATTACTTTAGTTTTAGAAGACAAAAAAGAATATTTTAATAATAAAAATTTTCAGTTTAAAGACTTTGGTTTTTAAAATTTTCGATTTCAAAAGTTTTCGGTTTTGAAAACAAAACGTTCGGCTCTGATACCATAATTGTAACACCCCTATTTTTGCAATGATGGGTATTACCACCAGTGACCTCGGACTTTACCGTCCAAAGTCACCCTAGCCTTTATAAGGTATTAATCTTAAAGAAATGCGGAAAATAAATGGTAATACATGACATTAAAAGGTGCTCAAAATTGAGACTTTAAATATTGTCCTTACATGTTAAATTGCTTCAAAACAACATAGCTGCGGAAATAATGAAAGTTCTTGCAAAGCATAGTGAGTCCGAAAATACAGAAGAAATATCTTTGAGAATACTTGAGATTCCTTCCTTCAAATTTCTTGGTTCTTAGTTCCTTAAACCTTCGAGGGACCTTTCCTAGAGTCTGGCATTTGTCGCGAAGGGCGAGAAATACCAAGCAAAATGCAAAAAAGACCAGAATTAGTCTAAGGAGATTAAGCAAGTGGGAACGAATATTCTCATGTGGCATTGCTTAAGACTTTAGACGAAACCTTTTTATTTCGACATTTCTTTAAGACTTCAAGTGACATTTATTTTCCGTATGACATTGTTTTAGACTTTAGACGAAACCTTTATATTTCGACATTGCTTAAGACTTCAGTCAACGAAGTAAGAGTAGAGTCATGACCTACATATAATATGACGTTATAAAAAGTGGTTCAAGACTTATGTCTAACACTATTTCTTATACGTTTCCAAACGATGTCTTTAAACGAGACATTTTAAACAAACAAGGCCACAATCATCGGTCCTAAGTTTATTCTAGCGTTCGAATCATAACAACGATAATGAGATGTCGTTATTTCGAGCAATCGATATATCCTAAGTTTATTTATTTCTAGCAATCGATATATCCTAAGTTTATTTATTAACGGAATCGAGAAATCGAAAAGGTTACAAGGAGAATATCCACTTGCCTTGGATTTCTTTCATAAGTTTACGAACTTGGAAACTAGAATGACTTAGTCACGTTCATACGCTTCGACCTAGTTATTCGAAAAGATAACGAACGAATATATATATATATATATTAAAATCTTTATTTTATTTTGAAATAATCATTCTTCTTATTTTCCTCATCTAGGAGAAAGGATGTCAATAAAAATTAATTAGTTAAATAATTTAGGTAGGAATATAAATAACAATAATAATAATTCTTTATTATTATTTTCAAGGTGATGTTTTTCAAAATCTTAAAATCCTTACGTTAATGAACCATGCATGGAAGTATTTAATCAAGGAAAAATGACTTTTAATAATACCAAGTATCCTCTTTGAACCGATAATAATACGAACTTTAAAAATCACCAAATCGTATACGAACTATTACAATATTAACTCAAAACAATATGAGACCGTTTTCCGGCAACTTTTCCGGTGAAATCGATGACATGTCAACCGGAAAATACACATGGCACCTAATATTTTTTTATTTTTTTTATTTTACTTTCTCAATAACATGTCATATCCACCTCATATAATAACAAAAAAAATTAAACCTAAACCCAACTAAAATTAAATTCAATCACTAATGTACTGTATCCCAAAATTTATTATAATCAACTCAATCAAATTAAAATCATCGGTCGAAGAGATATCTTACGAATTAAGGA
Organism: Fallopia convolvulus; assembly: GCA_964016875.1. NCBI lineage: Eukaryota > Viridiplantae > Streptophyta > Magnoliopsida > Caryophyllales > Polygonaceae > Fallopia > Fallopia convolvulus. Next base: position 7,826,625 of record OZ024732.1, read on the forward strand.
CGACATTCCAAACCGAGGACGACTAAGAACAGCGATCGAAGACTTCTATGAGCACGAAGAAAACTGAAAATCTCCTATTCAAAGAGACAAGGTAAGTTTTTTGAGTTTAGGGTTTTTATTTTAGGGTTTTCAATAAAAAATTTAGAACAACTTTTTTCGTTTAATTATGCTTCTTATCTTTTGGGTGATGTACAATTGGAGTATATAGGTGTTACGAATGAGATACAATTTGATTGAATATATGTACATGAATTTAATTAGTGTCGACTGAAGCATATATGTACATTAATTGAAGGATTAGAATATGTGTGTTAATATAATAAAGATAAGCACTTTTTGCTTGGAATATGATTTAGTGGTATGTCGTAGCATCGCATATGTACATTGATCACTGTAGAGTTTTGAATATATGTTAACGTAATGAAGGATTAAACTATGTGTGCAAATAATTAATTAGTGTCATGTGCATTGATAGTATATACATTGTTTGGTTGGAAATTAGTAATCAGACTTCCTCATTTTTGGGTTTAATTATGATGATAAGCACTTCACATGGTGTCACATACACCAATATATGTTGCCAATTTTGACTCTGTTGCCTCTTTTCTTATCTTCATCTCAGTAATGGGTTTTTTTGATATTGATTAAAACAATTTTGACTCTGTTGCCTCTTTATAGTGTTCGTGTAATGGGAGTAGCTTAGTACATATTGTATTACATGTATATTTAATTTAATCAATTCTTATTAAAAGTCAGGTTCATGAATAAAATTGATCTTGATGGTATGGATGCTCAAAATGACCACGAGAACAATTCTATTGAGGATGTGATAGCATGCATTTAGGTGTTAGTTTTAGGGAATATTTATGTTTAAATCTTAGGTAGTTGCATGCATTTTGCTTAGTTTTTGTAGTTTTTGCATTTCGGTGTCTACTCTTGCACTTTTGTGTTTTTAGGTCGTTTTGAGGAGCAAGAATTGGTAAGTTGAAGGATTCAAAATTGGAGATATTCAAGTGTCTTTTCCATGGATATTCAAGCCATTTCTGATGATGATTAAGACCCAAGAGGTTGTGGAAAAGAACGCTTAGAACCGGGCAATCCATTGATGTTGTTGTTTCGACACCACTTTCTTGTAATGCTTATTTCGGGAGCTACAGTGATTGGATGAAGCTGAATTTGGTATCATTGGAAAGCTAACTCGAAGAGAAACAATTCATATTTTTACTCCGAGTTCAAGTTCCAACTCTAAGTGGGTCAAAACAGCATCCTAAAGTACCGTCAAAATGCTGTCAGGACAAGAGCCGCGATCGCGGCCAACCTATACCGCGATCGCGGCTATGGCGGTCGCAGCCCCAACTTATTTTTCACGCGAGGATATCTTCCGCCTATCTTTATTGCCTTTTTATTATATCTTTCCTTTTGTATTTTGAATTGACTATTTAAACCTAGTTTCAGCTTTGTTTTGTATTCTGCTAGACCTAATTTCAGACCTTTTGTGTTTTTCTCTCTTATGGAGAACTAAACTCCTTATATTCTATTCGAGTTGAAGCTTTTCAGACTCAAGTTGTTGTGAGATTCGTCTATTCAGGTTTATTTCTACAGGTTATTTCAATTATCTTGTGCTTAATTATTATTGATTGTGTTGATTTCTGCTTGTCTGGCCAACTTGTTGGAATTGATATTTTCTATTGCTAGATCTAGGTTTTCTCGTAGCAAAGCCTAATCTTTGTAGCAACTCAATTGATTTAGGACTCGTTGGACTAAAACAATTGAGAAGAGATTTGAATGCATGTTGATTGTTTGACTCGTTGAAATTCAATTGCATGTATCCTGTTTATCCTTGTTCTTAATGCTAATATCCTTATTATTTATGATCGTTTCATGAATTGTTTGGATGTTAAGTTGCATGTCTCGTTGCCATGTTATAATTCTGATTAGGATAGGAATAACTGAAAGAAATAACTTGTTAGAATCTAGGATCAATAACTTGAGGAAAAAAAGTGGATACTTGAATAGAATTGTTTTCCCTAATTGATAAAAATCCAACCTTTGCTTTGTTTGTTTGTCTTGTCTACTTTAATTTTCCTAGTTTTAGATTAAAATACCAAAAATCCCCCCTTTGTTACTTCTTTGAGTTGATAATAATAAAACTTAGGATACAAGTGTCTCTTGGGTTCGACCCCGACTTACCGACTATACTAGTTGAGTAACTAGGGATTTATCTCTGATTTGGCACGACGACTTTAAGCCAGTCAAATTTTGGCGCCGTTGCCGGGGACACTTTGTTTTATTCTGAGTTTTTATTTTTATCAACTTTTGTGTGGACCTATCTTACGGTCCACACCTGTGCTACTAATCAATGGCTATGTTGGAATGTAGGCAACTACAGGATGAACAATTTCATGTTTATTTCTTTAGAGTGCAACAATATTTTCATACATTTGGTGCTTGGGGCTATCACCCTTGTGAGAGGGAATTATGTCAGTGCATCCTAGAAGTGATGAATTTTGAGACTCTACAGTTGGCTGAGTACATGAGCAATTATAGGCTATGGTGTATGGTACTAGAAGAGTGTTGGGATTTCTTTTGCTACATGAGCGATCAGTGCGAGCAGGTTGAACAACATCCACCTATGCTCCATCTAGTTGAGAACTCCTCTTTCAATGCTGAGGAGGTGTTTGGAAGGCTTGCTAACATAATAGACCAGTTGGGACAAAACACTCAGACTAGTTTCAAAAACATGGAGACTCAGATCAGTCAAATGGTCACTATTGTGAATAGACTGGAAGCAAGAGACTCTGAGAATTTGCCTTCACAACCCATAGACCCGATGGAGAATGTGAGTGCCATTACATTGAGGAGCGAGAAGGAGGAGATCAAAGATGATCTGAATTCTGGTGAAGAAACGCAACCGCTATTGGACATCCATGATCATGGATCTACCCTAGAAGCTGATGATGATTATATGCATTCCGATTTTCCTCTTCTTGACTCTCAAAAGCCAATGCTCATATATCCTGAGGCACTCAAGGACACTATGAATCGTATAGAACCAAGTGAGCCTAAGATCGATGCAAGAAATTACATGGAGTTCATCTTTGGTAAGAGTGGTAATGTTGATGAGTTCTTTGACCCATACTGTAAGTATTTTCTAACATCACCACTTGTGTTGAATTTGTTTGAGCATATGCCATCTCATAAAAATTGGTCTCACAAGTTTGATAAGTTGAAACGATTTTTAAATGGTATATTATTTAATTTCAATTTATCCTTATGCTACTTATGTTTTTGTGAGATGTGTTCACAAGCTTTTGACAGGTTGTTAAGGGCATTGACAATGTCTAATCTTGTGAATTCATTGCTCTCCATCTATCTTGTGTCCTCATCATCAGATGGTTGCCACTTTGAACCTCCTCCTTATTCAAAAGAGTAGATGACTTTGTGAGTGTTTTCTCTTCCTTTCTCTTTTACTTTATACATTGGGGACAATGTATTATTTAAGCACGGGGGAGGTGAACATTTACATGTTAGTTTAGTTTTGCATTGCATATAGTTTAAATTTTTGCAAAGCATGTTTAACTTCTTGCATTTATACTTGCATAAAAAAAATCAGAAAAATAGAAAAAATACAAAAAAAAAATCATGCATTTTAGGTTTGTCATATTTCCCCAAGCAAAGAAACCACTTGTCCTCTAATATTTTTTATGATGATTTTTGCCCCTTAACTTGCTTGGATTGCTTGAAGCTTGATAATGTTTATTTTTTAAGAGCATATTTGATAATTTGATTGAGCATGTATATCCTTAAGATCTAAGTTACACAGAAGTTCTAGGCAAATTTTACCTTGTGAGATTATTTTGTTTTGGTCTTTCTAGGACTATGCATCTATGAGTCCTCTTTTTCATTGTGTGTGCTCACTTTGATTGCTTCCTCTAGAACTTGCATTTAAATATCTTTTTCAAGGCTGCATTCATGACTTTTGCATATGACATTAAAATGATTGAGGCAATGTTTCTTATAAGCTTATTATTTCCCTTCCTACCTTACAAGATCCATGTTCTTGACACCCCATTTCTTTTAAGCTTTAAGCCTATTTTTGATAGCTCCACAAAATTTTCCTAGCCTAATAAGCTTGACCCAGGATCCGGGATTAGGACATTAGGTTGTGTTTTTGTTTTGTGTGAGTTATGTATAAGTATGGGGGAGTTGGAAGAAAAGGAGGAAAAGAGGAAATAAAACTCTTGTGTGTAAGTGGAAAAAAATGAAGATGAAAAGAAAAAGTCAAGTACAATTTTTACTAGTCTTCATAAAGCAAAGAAAGAGTTGAAGAAGAGGCAAGAAGAAAAAAGTGAAGAAAGAAACAATGTGTTTAATTGTGGTTTGGAGTTGAGAAAGAAGAGTTTGGGAGAAGTAAGAAAAGAAAGTGTTGAAGTTTGGGTTTAGGATTAGTTCTTTATCCCGGATTTAGCACCACGTGCCAAATATTATCCCTTCCAAGTTTCTCTTTACCTTGGCCCCATTACAAGCCTTAAAAAGACCTCATGATTTTTGTTGTATGCATAGTCTATAGCGGTGGAGAATTAGAACACTGATGCAAGCCTATGATAGCTAGGCTTTCAAAGTTGAGTTTTGAGTGAAACACATATATATCCTTAAACACATGAGTGTGAGTGAAAACACATGTTCCTGTTCCTAGTGAGGTTTAGAATGGATGTGTTTACTTGATATTGTTGGATGCCAAAATACATGCTATGATGTCAATTGTTGAATCATGTCTCTTTTTATTCTTTCTTAAGCATTTATCAAAGTGGATGCTTGAATTGCTTGTTTGTGGGGTATGAAATCTATTTCTTGCTTGAGGACAAGCAAGGTTTAAGCATGGGGGAATTTGATAGCATGCATTTAGGTGTTAGTTTTAGGGCATATTTATGTTTAAATCTTAGGTAGTTGCATGCATTTTGCTTAGTTTTTGTAGTTTTTGCATTTCGGTATCTACTCTTGCACTTTTGTGTTTTTAGGTCGTTTTGAGGAGCAATAATTGGTAAGTTGAAGGATTCAAGATTGGAGATATTCAAGTGTCTTTTCCATGGATATTCAAGCCATTTCTGATGATGATTAAGACCCAAGAGGTTGTGGAAAAGAACGCTTAGAACCGGGCAATCCATTGATGTTGTTGTTTCGACACCACTTTCTTGTAATTAAGTGAATATGAAGACTCTGACGGGGACATGGAAATCATCTCTGAAAATGAAGATGATGACAATGCCAAGATAAGGAGAAGAAGAATAAGCAAAATGACCGTTGGTCCGAAAACAGATTATAAAAATTTAGTGTGGGAAGTTGGTTTAAGATTTCCGAACATTGTTGTATTTAAGGAAGGTGTGAGAAGGTATGGTATCTTCAATGGATATAGCTTATCATTTGGTTTGTCTCACAAACGTAAGGGAAAAGTTGGAGTGAAGTGTAAGAAAGGTTGTCCATTCTACCTTTATGCATCTTGGCATCAAAAACAGGGTTGTTTGATGTTGAGAACAGTTAATATTGAACACACTTGTGTTAGAGACATGCAACGGAATCGCTTGCTTACATCAAAATGGCTTGCTAAAGAATATTTGGGGCGTTTCAAAGAGAACCCTCAATGGGGAGCAAAAGAAATAATGGATAGTGTAAGGAGGAGGTATGTTGTTATCATTCAAAAGTGGATTGCATATAAGGTAAAGACAGCTGCTCTCAAGATGTTACATGGTTCTGTAAAACAACATTATGCCAAGGTTGGGAGGTACATTGAAGAGTTAAGAAGATCAAATAGAGGAAGTACATTTGAGATAGTTACAATCCCTTCAACACCTCCAACATTTCAGAGACTTTTTGTATGCTTTAAGGCATTAAGAAGTGGATTTATTGAAGGTTGTAGAAGATTTATATGCTTGGATGGATGTTTTCTTAAAACATTCTTGGGTGGTATCCTACTTGTTGAAATAGGAAGAGATGGAAACAATCAAATGTTTCCAATTTGTTGGGTTGTAGTTGAGGGAGAGAATAGAGATAGTTGGGAATGGTTTCTAAGTCATTTGAAGGCGGAATTGGATGGGACAAATGGAGAAGGATGGACTTTCATGTCTGATCAACAAAAGGTTAGAATTTTTCTTTCTTTTTTTTTTGCCTAAGTAAATATTACACTTTCTATTTTTTTGGTAAGAATTGATGTACTTTCTGTTCTTTGTTTGTAGGGGCTTCTTGCTGCTTGTGCTGCTATTTTCCCTAGGGCTGACCACCGAAATTGTGCAAGACATATATATGCTAACTGGAGTAAGGTGCATAAAGGAGATGAATTGAAGTTGGCTTTTTGGAAGGTTGTGAGAGCTTATACTGAACCCGATTTTCAAGAGGCCCTTGAAGAGCTTAAGATGATATCTCCTAAGGCTGTTGAAGATTTAGTGCATCAAAATCCAAAAGTATTTTGTAGGGCTTTCTTTTCTGATGTAAGCAAATGTGATGTGGTTGTCAACAACATGGCTGAGACATTCAATGGATATATTCTTAAGGCTAGGGTAAAACACGTAATTGATATGCTAGATACTATAAGGAGCTTACTAATGGAAAGAATGGTTCAAAAACAGAAATTGATGGAAGGATATGAAGAGCATGCCATTTGCCCTAGAATAAAATTGAAGTTAGCAGAGGAGAAAGTCAAAGCATGGGATGTAGGAGTCTCACCTTCATCTTTGACAGTTTTCCAAGTGAAACAGTTTGTGGATGTCTTAAAGGTAGATATTGAAGCTCACACATGCACTTGCAAGAAATGGGATATCACTGGCATACCATGCCATCATGCTATAGCTGCAATTGCTTATATGAAGCTGAGTCCAGAGGATTTTGTCCACAACTGTTATAAGAAGGTGACTTATGTGAGGGCTTATGCAGAAAATATAAGTCCATGTGTTAGTGAAAAGTATTGGCCGAAGGTGAACTTTTCTTTGGACCCTCCTCCTTTAAAAAAACAACCAGGGCGTCCTAGAAAGAACCGTAGGAAAGACCCACATGAAGATCCTAAGAGGCCAGGAAAACTTACAAGGCATGGGGCGACAATGGGATGTAGTAAATGTCGTTCAGCTGAGCATAATGCTAGGAGGTGTCCTCAAGGAAATGACTTGGTTGCTTCTGTTGAGAAAAGGCCACGAGGCAGGCCTAGAAAAAGTTCAGTGGCTAGGACAATGGTTGGGTCTTCAGGTATGCTTAATCTTTTGCATTTCAGTTATTCTTAATTTTAGGAAAACTTACTCTTATGCATTTTCTAGGTGAAGTTATTGGTGCTACGAATGGGAGAGGAAGAGGGAGAGGTAGAGGGAGAGGTAGAGGGAGGCATTTAGGGGCTGAGAGAGATTCTGGAATAATATATGAGCAAAGAGGAGATTTTCACTATATGTCCATTGCAAGAGGACATGTATCATCTATTCTTGTAGCTTTTTCATTGTTTTTACTGAAAGAGAAAGTCAAAATAATAGATATGCTTCAATTATGCACTTGGAGCACTTGATATTAATATATTACTATGCTTTCTAGGCACATGAGCATTCTGCATCTCAAGAGGAGCACATTAGTGGAGTGTCTCAAGCAGGCAATAATGCATTTTGAAGCCATTAATGATACGGGGGAAATTTCAAATACGAGGCCGTCACGAATTCGTCGTCACCCAAGGCGATACGAGGATTAATATTTTATATTTTTAGTGTTATAATTATTATATGTTATTTTGTATAAACTAGAGCTTTGCTCTCTTCTCGGGTTTTCTTTACGGTTCTTTCCCGGGACGCCTTTTTTGAACCGTTAGGGCTTAGGTATAAATACTCCTTCTTGTCTTTCTTATAATTTATCCAAGAAATAGTTTGCCCTAATTTCCCTTAGTTTTTCTTTTACTGCTTATCCCGAGTTGGAATCCACACCGGACTAGATTCAACCCCTTTGACCAATAAGGGTTCGATACAAGTCCACATCGAGCTCGTATCAATCAAACTACTGAATATTTTATAATCTGAACACTATTAAAGTGTAGTTGATTTCAGACATTTTTTGATTTTTTTTAATACTCAAGTGGTTGTTCACGTGTCATCAACTATTGAATACTATATTTTCGAAAATACTCAAATTGAAGGGTGTTTGTGGGCTTGTGTCGTCTGACTTCAAAGGCTATGACCCACAGAGAAAATTGAGATGAATATGGCCGTATAAGGGCTTCATGCTTCAGCTGCCAGGCTTTCATTGTACCTCAATTTTATGACACTGATTTGCATGAGTACCTTTTAAGTAGAATTTTTATGACTGAGATTTGCATAGTACCTTTTATGTAGAATGTCTATGAGATAGAGGGTATTCATTCAAGATTTTACAACATAACAAGCATATAGATTGAATGAATGCCTCTGTCAATTAGGTTAGAATGCAAACTTACATAATGAAACATGGCAAAATCTAATATTGACATCAAACATAGCAATGCCACTTTCATGAAAAAATGAGCTATGGCTATGAGGTTATCCTTGGATTGTCACCTAAGGTAACTAGACAGTGGTATAGCCACCAATTTCATATGCTTATATCACAAGCATATGAGAAGGAACACATCATTAGTAAATTTTTTTCACTATATAGCATCTTTGAAATTGAACCCACAATTGCACACCAGGATGGAACTATCAAGCTAGCAAGAGTCATTAAACTACACTAAAGCCAAAAAAATGCATGCCATAAATGCTTCTAGGTTCAGCAATCAGAAGCAACAATGTGTGTTTACATACTCTTTTTCTACCTGAATTGTCGACTATGCAAATTAGAAGTTGTATCATAGGTCATGTTTTAGAGAATACCTAAATTTATCTAGTATTCATTGTCACTTGTCCATCAGAATTGTCAACTATGAATGGACAAGCGATTTTTCTTGACAGAATTCATCAAAATTAAACCAAGTGAAATTCATAAATTTGCACACCCAATTGCACAAAATTGCACACCAAATTCAGAAACCCTAAATCTACCGCTAAAGAAAATTAACAAATCCAATAAGGGTCTCGTTGATGATTCATGAGCTTGGATTGGAACTTATTACGAGCTTTCTTGCCCACAACATTCTATCTAATCCCACAATCACAGATGTCGCGGGTTGGATCTTTGGACGTTCTCGGTAAGGGTCTCGTTGTTCATCTTCCTCGGTTTCGAATTGGAACTTCTTACAAGCTTTCTTGCCCACAACATTCTATCTAATCCCACAATCACAGATGTCGCGGGTTGGATCTTTGGACGTTCTCGGTAAGGGTCTCGTTGTTCATCTTCCTCGGTTTCGAATTAGAACTTCTGACGAGCTTTCTTCATGCTCATAGAAGTCTTCGATCGTCGTTCTTAGTCGTCCTCGGTTTGGAATGTCGTCCTTAATTCGTAAGATATCTCTTCGACAGATGATTTTAATTTAATTGAATTGATTATTAAATTTTGGAATACAGTACATTCGTGATTGATTTTACTTTTAGTTGGATTTAGGTTTAATTTATTTGGTTATTACTCCGTTATGAGGTGGATATGACATGTTATTGAGAAAGGAAAATAAAAAATAAAATAAAAAATTGTTAGGTGCCATGTGTATTTTTCGGTTGACATGTCATCGTTTTCACCGGAAAAGTTGCCGGAAAACGGTCTCATATTGTTTTGAGTTAATATTGTAATAGTTCGTATACGATTTGGTTATTTTTAAAGTTCGTATTATTATCGGTTCAAAGTGGATACATGGTATTATAAAAAGTCATTTTTCCTTTAATCAAATGGAAAATCCTTTTTAAGTAACATGCAATAATTATTTAAATGGACTAAAAACATTGTTTGCATGAGTCTCATTATTTCTAAAGCCACTTTTGTTTATTTCCATAAGCTTATATGAAATGATAACTTTGACATGCAAGAAAGTTTTAAAACAATTAAAAATCTTTTTTCCAACCACGAGTATTTTTATGCATTTTCACTTAAATAATAATATTCTCATGATCAAGATTATTTCTAGATATCACAAATAAATTAGTACAAAATTATAGTAAGGTCTAAAATTGACATGCATGTGTGAATTATCTCATAAAAATATTTTTTATTTCCACATGCATAACATATTATGTTATTTAAATATAACTTGTTCTTGTGAAAATCCTTTTTATCAAGAAGGTCAAAACAAAAATGATTTCAAATTATACTAAGCCCTAAGTTAACATGCAAGGTGGATTATTTCATAAAACCTTGTAAAATCTACATGCAACCATTTATTTAAATTACTTAAGTAGATAATAACCTTTAAAAGTCTACTTTTAATTATAAGGGTCACATATAAATTATTTAAAATTTATATTAGATCTAAGTTGACATGTAAAGGTGTCTTAAGAATAACAAGTCCTTTTTACCCACATGCGAATACCCATTTAGATTGTTTAGGCAGATTCTTGTTCTTATTAAATTTCCTTTAAAGAAAAAAAAATGAAATAAACATATTCTAAGGCTTATATCATAATAAAAGACATGCAAGAAGGTTTCCATCATAGAAACTTTATTTTAACAATTTCTCAACTCATTTCTTTTCATAACAAGGTATTCTTGTAAAATAAATGAAGAAGAGTCTAGGCTCAATATAAATAAATAAAAATTAAAAAAAAAAAGAATTTTCAAGTTTGAAATTCACTCTTATACTCTTGAGATTTATTAAAATATACCTTATAGTTTACAAAAGTATTTTTCCTTAAAAACCTATGCATGCATGTTGTTTTCCATTAAAAAATGTACAAGACTTTAGTTTGCATAAATCTGATTTTTTTTCCTTCCCTTTAAAAAAAAATCAGAATCCTATAAAGCTGAAAAATTATTTTTACATCATTAAATCAATAAGGTAAATAATTAAAATAAAAAGAAAGGAAAAAAGAACTCACCTTTGTGTCCTGTTTACTGTAAAACAGGAGAAGGAAGAACAAGACGGAACGCCAAAGCTGGCTGAGTTTTGAACAGAGGGAGAGAAAAGAAATGAACGGAGAGGGAGGTGGGGGGCCTGCTCCTGATTTCCTCAACCATAGGATGAAAAAAAATGAGGGGGGGGGGGATGCAATTGAAAATATTTGGGCTCACACTCTTCCTCTGTTTGTTCGATCTCCAGTAAAAAAAAATGAACATAGGAAGTGTATTTAAAGAGAAAACATTTATGGGCTTCAAGATGTAAGGTAAAATATCTAGATATTATTGGAGGTTGACACTAACATTCTACACGTATTGGACCGGGACATGCGTTAGGGAGGTAAAATTATATATCCCGGATTAAAATATTTTTTTTATAGAAACAGTTCTAAAAATTATGTAGAGTAATAAAATCATCTCGGATGATTTTTTTCCGTCAACTTGAATTTTCTAGGAATAAATTTCATTAATACGATCGTATATGTAACGAGTTTATAAAGCAGGTCTTCGAAACTTGTTCAGAAAATTCTAAAAATTGTCTGAGCGGTCTTATAATTAATGTGAACTAAGAAAAATCATTTTAAATGATTACTTTCTATCACTTTTAAATTTTTAGACAATTGTTCCTAATTTACGGTCAACAAGGGTAACGACTTTGCTAAGCGGGTCTTAGAAAGCCGTCTAGAAAATTTTCAAATTTATCCTAAAAAACATGGATATTACAGTCTTGACTCCCATTATACACTTGGCTATAGGCCTTTGCCAACGTGCTTTGACTATCACAAAAGATAGCAATGGGGGATATCGGTTTTGGCCACAAGGGTTTCTCATTCAAGAGATTCCTAAGCCATTCCGCCTCCTTGTCGGCCGCAGCAAGAGCAACAAACTCAGACTCCATAGTCGAAGTTGTTATGCAAGATTGCTTCTTGGATGCCCAAGATATTACGCCACCACCCAATAGGAATACCCAACCACTTGTCGACGAGTGATCTTCCATATTGGTGATCCAACTTGCATCGATATAACCATCCAAAGTAGAAGGAGTACACATGTATACAATACCATTAGTCGTTGTTCCTTTTAAATATCGAAGCACTCTTTTAAGAGCGTTCCAATGACTTGCACTTGGTCGACTAGTATAACGACTCAATTTGCCCACGACATATGCTATATCGGGGCGCGTACTCGTCATTGCATACATCAAGCACCCTATCACTTGCGAATACTCAAGTTGAGACATTGGTTCTCCTAGGTTAGGAAGGAGTTTCTCACTAGGATCTATAGGCGTGCTAAGCGGCGTGGATTTATCACAATTAAATCATTTCACTACTTTCTCAATGTAATGGGATTGTGTTAGGGCCAAGCCTTTGCCATCCCTCTTTATCTTAATTCCTAAGACCACATTGGCCTCTCCAAGATCCTTCATGGAGAACTTAGTACACAAGAATTCTTTTGTCTTGTCAACTATCATTTGGTTTGTACCAAATATAAGCATGTCATCCACATATAAACAAATTATAACTCCTTGACCGAAATCATCAAACTTGCTATATACACACTTATCCGCTTGATTTATCTTGAAACCATAGGCCATGATTACTTCATCAAACTTTTGATGCCATTGTTTTGGCGCTTGCTTAAGTCCATAAAGAGATTTGATCAAACGACATACCTTATGTTCTTGTCATTCCACTACGAATCCTTCGGGTTGCTTCATGTAAACCTCTTCATCCAAATATCCATTGAGGAACGCCGTCTTCACGTCCATTTGATGGATGAAACACTACTAGAAAACGCGCATATATCCAGGAAATTATAGCTAGGAATATCTTGTGTGGGTAAGTTTGCGGGAAACGGCCATAACATCTCCCACAAATCTCAAATTTTTTGGCTGTTTACCCATGAAATTCACGGTTGGTGCTACATTTGTGGGAATATTGTCGCGAAATAAACACACAGCTAAGTCTGATTCTAATTTTGTGGCCATATAGCCATGAAATAATAGGTTGTGGCCATAGCTGTGACCATATTGACGCGAATATATTACGAAGCTAAAATCGGTTCTAAAATTATGGCAAATTTGTCGCGAAATAATCATGCAGCTAAGTTCGATTCTAAGTTTGTGGCCATATAGCCATGAAAATATTGGTTGCGGCTAACGTTGGAGCTATATTGACGCGAATTTTTGACGGGGCTAAAATCGATTCTAAATTTTTGGGCAATTTGTCACGAAAGAATCACGCAGCTAACACTACAAAAAAAAGTGAATTTAGCGACCATACATATGGTCGCTAAATGCAAATTTCTGGTCGCTAAATGCATTTAGCGACCATATCATGGTCGCTAAAAATGGTCGCTAAAAGGCCGGTCGCTAACCACTTGGCGACCATATGGTCGCTAAAATTAGCGACCATAGCGACCATATGGTCGCTATTTAGCGACCATGGTCGCCGTGGTCGCCAACAATGCGGCGACCATTCTGGCGACCACAACGACCATATGGTCGCTGATTGCAGCGACCATATGGCCGCTGATTGCAGCGACCATATGGTCGCTGATTGCAGCGACCATATGGTCGCTGATTTTGGCGACCATATGGTCGCCAACTGTTTAGCGACCATATGGTCGCGATTTCTGGCTAAAAGATGGCGACAATTGGCGAGCATATGGTCGCTAAAAGCACCAAAAAAACGCACGGGGGACGCCTTTCTCTGGTTCAAAGCGCACGGTCGTGCGCCTTCGGGTGCACGATTATGTTGTAAATTAGCGACCAAATGGTCGCTAATTGTTTTTAATTTAAAAAAAAATAATTACGAAATATTATAAATAATTACGAATTAATATAAATATTTAATATTTAATGATTCATTAATTAATTGAAATTCATTAATTTCCATAAATTTCAATAATTTACATACGTAAATTCATTAATTTACATAAACATAATTAAACTATGCTAATCTATACGGCTGCACCGGAGCCGTCGTCGTCGTCGGAGCCGTCGGGATGGAATTGGCAGGACCCACCCTCACCCCGTCGCTCTTGCGCATCCACTCCTCGAACTTCGCGAACTTACTCTTGAGCTCATTCACATCTTGCCTAAGGCTGATGTTTTCCTGCGATAATTCCACCACACGAGGAGGTGGACGACGCGGCGCCGTCAATCGGTGTCCGTAAAACTCATGGGCGGCGTTGCCAAGGCTGAAGACGGCACCTCCCGGGCCCACCCCCCCAGCGGCCGTAAGAAAGGCATCACACTGGTCCTCAACGGACGACGGGGTGCCCGTTTCCGCCGACCTCTGGGTGAGGATCTCCTGAGTCCGCGCCTAATCACGCAAATAATTAAATCATTTACAACATCAACAACAAATCAACAACAAATCAACAACAACAACAACAAACAAACAACATCAACATCAACATCAAAAACAAACAACAACAACAACAACAACAACAACAAACAACATCAACATCAACATCAACAACAAACAACATCAACATCAACCAACAAACAACAACAAACAACATCAACAACAAACAACAACCACATCAACCAACAAACAACAACAACATGAATAACAAACAACAACAACATCAATATCAACAACAACAAACAACAACATCAACATCAACAACAACAACAACAACAAAAACAAAAACCAACAACAACATCAACAACAACAACAACAACAAACAACAACAACATCAATATCAACAACAACAAACAACAACATCAACATCAACAACAACAACAACAAACAACAACAACAACAAAAACCAACAACAACAACAACAACAACAACAAACAACAACAACAACATCAATATCAACAACAACAAACAACAACATCAACATCAACAACAACAACAACAAACAACAACAATAACAAAAACGAACAATAACATCAACAACAACAACAAACAACAACAACATCAACATCAACATCAACAACAACAACAAACAACAACAACAAAAACCAACAACAACAAAAACCAACAACAACAACAACAACAACAACAACAACAATAACAACAAAAACAACAAAAACCAACAACAACAATAACAACAACAACAACAATTTCTCAACCAAACACAACACCAACACAACACCAACTCCTTTTCAAAATGAGGAAAATGAGGAAAAATAATCAAAACTTACAGCGATTAAGGACGACCGCTCGTCTATAAAATGCCGATCGGCACCCTACGTGTGCGTCTCGATGAGAAGCTCGAGAGGCGTGATGGGGCGTTGTAGGTGTTGCTCCTACGAAATTCATTAAGGGTGTTACGAACTATTAAAAAAAATTAACTTAATTTAAATTTAATCAAATTAAAATAAAATACTTACCAAGCGACGAATGGTGTCGAGGTGGGACCTCGAACCACTACTATGGTTCGCCGGATTGGCATTCCGGATTGCCTTCTGGCGGGCACACAACGCTTTGAACTCATATGTGGCCCAATCCGTCGTCTGCCACTTCTCCCAAGTGGCGGATTCGATGAAGTCTGGCCTCTTCCCGGAATTTCGATGCTTCCCGATCAAGTCATCGTATCTCTTCTTTGCTGTCTTCTCCCACAGGAACCGGACGGACTCGACGTCCATACCCGGCTCGGAGTCATCCCATCTAAAGTGCGTCTAATTAAATCCAACAAACAATTAATTAAACAATAGTAATTAATTAATGCGGAAATTGTAAAAAGAAATACAAAAATAAAATAAAATTTACTTTCCAAGCATCAAACCAACGTTGCTTCGACGCCCTATTGTCGGGTTGACTTTGTATGATACTTGTCGACCACCGCGACACAACGCCCGACGGCTGCAAGCTGCGAGAATTCAAAACACATATTATAACATATTTAAAAGTAAAAAAAACTAGACAAATTGTACATACTTCCCGCCGGAAATAGAAAGATCCCAAATGCGATTGGGATCGAGCCCTCCTCGACTCGATCCCGACCAGGACGCGGGCCCAGTGGCCAGGGACTCCTCTGCTTGGGTGTTCGCCTCCTCTGTACTAGGTGTGTCCGCTTGGGTCTCCTCGGACGAGTCCTCGTCCGGTATCCGGGACGAGCTCGGCTCGTGCGGGCGAGGACCTCGTGCATGTCGACGTGATCCACCGGCCATAATAACACAACTAGAAATAAACAACAATGACTTTCATTTTTTTCCAACATTTGCACAACAACAATCAATTTCATTCAAACTTGACAAATCAACAATCAACTTGTTCTAATTCATTCAAACTCTATCAATTTCATATTTCTCTATCTCAATCAATTTTTCTCAACATTTCAACAACAACAATCAATTTAGTCTAATATTTTTCCAAATCAAACTCTATCAACAACAACAATCAATTTAATCCAATTTTTTTTTCCAAATCAAACTCTATCTCAATCAATCAAATTTTGCTCAATCAATTTCTAAAACAACAACAACAACTAACCAATAACAATAACAAGCTACAACAACAATTTCTCAATTATATTTTCTCAAATTCAACAACAACAACAACAACTAAACCATAACCCCTAAACAACATCTAATCAATTTCTCAAAATTTCTCAAATTCAACAACAACTAAACCCTAACCCCTAAAAACATCAACTAATTAATTTCTCATTCAACAACAACAACTAAACCCTAACCCCTAAACAACTCTTTCAACAAATTCAACTAAGCAATCTCAAATTCAATTTCACAAATTTCTCAATCAATCAAATTTTCTCAATCAATTTCTCAAATTTCTCAAACAACAACAACTAAACAATAACCCCTAAACAATACCAATTTCTCAAATTTTCTCAATTAATTTCTAAAATTTTCTCATTCAATTTCTCAATCAATTTCACCCTAAACAAAAAACCCTAAACAATACCAATTTTCTCAAACAACAACAATCCCTAAACAATAACAATTTTCTCCCACAACAATAAACCCTAAACAATACCAAATTTCTCAATCAACAAACCCTAAACAATACAAAAAACAAAAATCAATATCAAAACCAACAACAAATCCACAAATCACTTACAAATAAAGAGAGGGGTGCTCGGACGGGGAGGAGGAGGTGGCGGACGGACAGGCGGAGGCGGAGGCGGAGAGGAGGCGGACGGACAGGCGGAGGCGGACGGACAAGCGGACGGACAGGCGGAGGGCGAGTCGGAAGGCGGCGGACGGAGACGGAGACGAGTCGGGACGGACAGGCGGTGCCTGAGAGGAGGAGGGCGAGCCAGTGCCTGAGAGGATAACCGGTGAGAACGACAGAGGCGGCGAGAGTCGGAAGAGAGAGTGGTAGACGAGTCGGGCGAAATGAAGAAGGAGAACTGGTGTTCTCCTTCTTATTCACATTTAGCGACCATATGGTCTCTACGTGTAAGTGAATAACGGGTGGGACCAGTCGATATCTCGGCGACCATATGGTCGCTACATGTAAGTGAAAAAGGGGTGGGATCAGGCCGATATTTCGGCGACCATATGGTCGCTAATTGTACCTAGCGACCATATGGTCGCAAATCGAAATATTTCGCGAAAAATCGAATTTTCAGATTCAACCCCCACGTGGCGCCATAAATTTCGTTCTTAGCGACCATATGGTCGCTATTTACGAAATTAAATCAAACTACGCGCTAAAATATAGGGTTCCACTTAGTACATCGCTAAAATATAGGGTTCTACCAACAATATCCAACGGTACATTTGAACAAACACTTTCTACCAACAATATTTGGGTTGAGGACTCAAATGGGAGAAAACAAACGTGTTCAACTGTGACATCCAACTACAATCCGTCTTAGTACATCGGAATATATGGAAAATGATAATAATTTCATTGATTCCAAACGAAACCAAGTTACAAACAACGTCATTGGTTCCAAACGAAACCAAGTTACAAACACTAGCTTGCGACCTAAGTACATTAAACGAAGTGACAAACAACTAAATCAAACAACACAAAGTGAAGGGAAACATAAACAAACAACTATAATTAACGGACTCTCATGTTGTACGTGGAATATAAACCGCCCGGATCTCAGCACCTTGGATCACGTGAAGTTGCACAACCGTTTCCCTAGCTGCAATACGATCAGTGATGTCGTCGCCGTTCAAGAAAAAACGGCTATAACCTGGTGGTGCTCCCCCGGGAGATACTGTCCAATCATCGATGACTAGTCTTAATTGTAGATTTGGTGAAGCGCTCCACTGGGTTCTTGTCTCCCTATCCCCACGCACACGCACAATGGAGAAATTGATGAGTTCAGGAGCTAAGGCGGTCGTTCGCCTGGTACACGCTCTCCTGCTATGAGCCATTTGAGGAAGGAAGTTTTAGGTCGGATTTGAGGTGAGGATGAGCTTCAGGTGAAGATGGGGAGTTTTCACTTGGAAGGTATTTCAGCATTGGAGATGGTTATCTCCTTTTATGGTTGGAAAGGATGGCAAAACAATAGTATTATCAGAAAAGTGAATGGCTAAAAAATAGTGTTATCAGAAAAGTGAATGACAAAAAATAGTGTTATCAGAAAAGTGAATGACAAATTAAAACAATAGTGTTATCAGAAAAGTGAATGACAAATTAAAACAATAGTGTTATCAGAAAAGTGAATGACAAATTAAAACAATAGTGTTATCAGAAAAGTGAATGACAAATTAAAACAATAGTGTTATCAGAAAAGTGAATGACAAATTAAAACAATAGTAGTATTCTGATTTCATGTCTTCCTCATCTGTATCCGTCTCACTCTCAAACTCACCCTCAGACGTTTCAATAGACGTCTCTTCTTGATCCTCAACGACATGATCCTCTCCGTTTGGGTCGTTTAACGGACCAAGTGGATAATTATCTTGTGTACTGTCGTCGATAACTCGTGGAAGGGAAGAATCATGTTGAAATGCCTCCTCAACAGCAACGCCCCTTGACCCAATCTCATGAGGGTCTACGCACGTACCTTCATCGGGCCACACTCATGACTTCACTTTACAGACCGCTCTCCATTCAACATCTGCACGCCTCACCTTTGGGTAATCGAGGAAATAAACTTGAGTGGCTTGATGTGCTAATATGTAACGATCTTTTGTTCTCAACATTTTATGTCGATGAACATCGACAAGCTTTAGGTGAGGGTGAATGCGTGTTCCCCCACGACTTCTAGTGTCAAACCACGAACAATTAAAGACAATAGGATGCTTTACGGTTGGAGATAGGTAATGCAGCTCAATGATTTCATCTAGCACACCATAGAAGTCTTCCTCGTCGGTGCCGAAGCTTTGTCCTAGAACACAAACTCCACTACTATCAGTGGCTCTGGTTGATGCGTGTGCCTTCGTGTGGAATCGGTAACCATTGACAAAGTAACCAGGATACGTCCTCACTTTTTTAGAGGGTCCACGAGCAAGTGTTGTAATGTTAGGATCTGTAACTGCCGGACTGTCGGCCTGCATGCAATTTTAAATCAACATGTATATACAATTTCGGATGCAACATAAAAATGTACATTTTGAAACTAAATAGAAATTAATATAAGAAATCCTTACATGGGAGTAAAACCAGAGGCAAAGTGTCTTTCCAAAATGTTTTGCTCTTCAGCATCGGTTATTGTTGGATTTGACGACCGCACGAAGTTTGTCAAATAGTACCTACGACAGAGTAATTGAATGAAATACATACTTTATATATATCGAACCAACTTTAGTTGAGATTATAGAAAGTACTCAATATAGGGTTCCACTTCGACGCAGTTCATGAGAATGTAAGTTTGGATCACATGGAATTCATCATCTGTGAGGAATCGACCAGTCGATCTGCCCAGGGTTCGACCAGTTGTTGTGAAAATAGACAAATCACCCGGATCAACCCCAACTGGAAGTGTGCAACTGACTTTGCGGGCGTTATCCATATGAGTACTCGCCACATGTGAGCTAAAATAATACGAGCAGAATGTGGACGTCTCCTTAACGAGAAAGGCACTACAAATTGACCCCTCAACGTGGGCTTTGTTGCCAACTGAGGCCTTCAGCCTTTTTAAGAGCCTACATGATATACATTCAAAACCATTAATATTTATTGTACAAGTTAATTATATGAATCCAAAACTGAACAACTGCATACAACTATACGTACTTTTCTTCTGGATACATCCATCTATAATTGACAGGGCCACAAAGTGAAGCTTCCCGTGGCAGATGAATAGGCAAGTGCTCCATTGAATCAAATAACACAAGGGGAAAGATGGGCTCCAGCTTGCACAAAATTATTGGTATTTCCTTGTGCAACTACGTAACCACATCAGGCTTCAGCTCGTAACACGTCAAGTCTCTGAAGAACGCACTTAGCTGAGCTATGGGCTCCCATACTTTGTCATCAAGAAATGAACGAAAAGCAACATGCATCAACCTTTGCATGAACACATGACAATCATGACTCTTCATCCCAAAGAGCCTAAGCTTGTGCAAGTCAATGCAGCGGCTCAAGTTGGAGACGTAGCCATCCGGGAATTTTACGGATCTCAACCAATCTAGAAGCACTTGTTTTTCATGACGATCTAGTGCATAGCAAGCCTTTGGGTACCTATTGTCCTCCTCATCAGGTTCCAACTCCGGACGTTTGCACAATTCCTTCATATCCTTTCTAGCCGACCACTTGTCTTTCGACTTCCCCGGAACATCGAGAATGGTAAAGAAAATATTATCGAAGACATTTTTCTCAATGTGCATGACATCTAAATTATGTCTTACCAGCAGACTAGGCCAGTAAGGTAGGTCCTAGAAAATGCTTTTCTTCTTCCAACCCGAACCTCTACTGACCGCGACATTGTGCTCCTCAGCTCCCACTTCAGTTATCTTCATCAAGCCCATATTGTTTATCTGGTCTAATATCTCGTATCCATCACGAAGTACCGGGGGACCACGACGCTCCCGTCTACCTTTCTTGAAATCAGTCTTGTTGTTTCGGAAGCGATGATCAGGTTCTGTAAACCTCCTGTGACAATCGAACCAGCACATTTTGTGTCCATGTGTTAGATAAAATGCATCGGTGTCCTCCATACAATAAGGACACGCGTATTTCCCAGAAGTGCTCTAGCCTACACAAACATATATTTTGTATCACACATTAATTAAAGTTCACAAATCATATATATGCATTATTATTATATATAATAGTCTCAAATTAATTAGCACATGTAAAATTAACAACATACCAGACAACATCGAATATGCGGGGAAGTCACTAATAGTCCATATAAGAGCTGCATGCAACACAAAATTCTGCTTCCTCCAAGAATCGTATGTGCACACACCATTAAGCCACAGATCTTTCAACTCGGCTATCAACGGCTGCAAGTAGACATCCAACTTCTGCTTCGGGCTCTTCGGTCCAGGTACAATAACCGTCAAAAACATAACCTCTTCTCGCATACACATCGACGGCGGAAGGTTGTAGGGTGTTAGAATCACAGGCCAACATGAGTACTGGCGCGCGGACGCCCCGAACGGATTGAAACCGTCCGTGCACAAGCCTAGTCTTACATTTCGTGTTTTTGATGCAAAATCTGGCCACATAGCATTGAAGTGCCTCCATGCCTCTGCATCTGAAGGATGTCTCATCACCCCATCTTGTGCGTGCTCTGCATGCCATCTCATGTGTTCGGCAGTCACCACAGATGCGTACAACCTCTGCAACCGTGGAGTTATTGGCAAGTAAAACATAATAGAATAGGGAATGAGCTTTGTCTTGCCTTGCTTCCATCTAGGATAGTCACATATCTTGCATGCCGCGTATTCTGCATCTGCACCCCAATATATCATGCAAGAGTTTGGACAACAATCAATCATCTCGTAAGGAAGACCGAGACCCTCAACCAATTTTTTCTTGTCGTAAAACGTGGCTGGTAATGTCGTCTCCGAGTGAGAAACGCGTCCGCAAAAATCCGAGATCATGTCATATCCGCGCTCCGTCATCCTCAGCTTAGACTTTATGTTCAGTAGCTCAGTCGCAGCCTCCAATTGCGTCATATCACATCCAGGCCACAAAGGCCTATTTGCGGCCGACAACATGTCGTACATACGTTGTGCATCGGGATTGGGCGCTTCATTATAATATTGCTCCCTTTGCTCATGCCTTATATCCGCATTCTGCACGGGATCCTCAGCAGTGTAATCACTTCGACCATAATTAAAACCATCATACACCATTTGTTCCATTCGATTATCATTGCCAACATTTAATGGTGGTGCTGGATCGGAACTGCTACAGCCTTCATGTTGTCTAGACTCAGCCCACAATGCAGCGAACCTTTCATCTGTCTCCCCGTGCGAAACCCAATGGTAATAGTTCGGAACAAAACCTTCCTTAACAAGGTGATAATGCACATCATCCGCAGATTTCATTTTCTTATTCTTGCACCTACGACACGGACACCTTAATTCGGATGGGTTATAGGATGGCATAGATTTGCAGAAATCCAGAAATTGCTTTACGCCAGCTAAAAACTCGTCGTTCAAAAAACCATTTATATTATGCACATACATCCACTCACCCATTTTTTCCTTCTTGCATTTAAAAATAAGAGTACAATTAAATTAATTCAACTGCATTTAGCGACCATATGGACGCTAATTAGCGACCATATGGTCGCCAGCTTCAGAACAGTAGAATAGACATTTACAACATAACCAATTACTATTTGCAGTAAAATTTTGTAACACAATCTCTTATAAATATATAAACGAAAGCTTTCTACCTTCAATATCATTCTAAAACAATATAATGACGGAATGAAAAATTAGGAATAAGATTTAAATACATACCTTTAGTGAGGATGTCGGTAAAATTTGACGGAATTTCTTCCTACAATCAATTCACAGTTGTGGTTGTTTTTTTCTCTTTTCTGAATATTTTGGAAGAGAGCGGAATGAGAGTGAAGTTGTGTTGAAGCGGAACGAGAGTGCATTTTTTAGTGGAATGAGAATGCAATACATACTGAAATGGCGGGAATTTTACCAATTAGTGTTTTTAGCGACCATATGGTCGCTAAAAACGCGGGCTATTACCCGCCAAAATAGATGTGAAGCGCCAAAACATCTGACCAAGTCTGCGACCACTTGGTCGCAAACATCCGCGACCATATGGTCACAAATATGTTTTCTTGTTGTTGCGACCATATGGTCGCCAATTGCAGCGACCATATGGTCGCTACAGTGTTAGCGACCATATGGTCGCTGCAATTTGCGACCATATGGTCGCCAATATGTCTTCTTGTTTCTGCGACCATATGGTCGCAAAATGCTGGCGGGAATTCTTGTCGTGCACCTTTTGCGACTATAAAGGCCTAGCGACCACATGGTCGCTAATTTGGTTTTATTTTTTTTCCTGTTTTGACGACCAGATTTGCGACCATTGGCGTCCATATGGTCGCAGAATTAGCGACTATATTGCGTGGTCGCTAAAATATGGTCGCTAAATCTGTAGAATGGTGTAGTGTAAATTCGATCCTAAGTTTGCGGCAATATAGCCATGAAAATAGGGGTTGTGGCTATACTTGGAGCTATATTGACGGGAATATATTACGAAGCAAACTTCGGTTCTAAATTTCTGGGCAATTTGTCCCGAAATAATCATGCAACTAAGTTGGATTCTAAGTTTGTGGCAATATAGCCATGGAAGTGTTGATTGTGGCTATACTTGGAGTCATATTGGCGCGAATATATTACGAAGCTAAAATCGGTTCTAAATTTCTGGGTAATTTGTTGCAAAATAATCATACAACTAAGTTCGATTCTATGTTTGTGGCCACATAGCCAAGAAAACATGAGTTGTGGCTATAATTGGAGCTATATTACCACGAATATATTACGAAGCTAAATTTGGTTCTAAGTTTATGGGGAAATTGTCACGAAAATAAGCATGCAGCTAAGTTGGATTCTAAGTTTGTGGCTATATCTATTAATTAAGCAAAAAAAATGAAAAAGAAATCTTGAAACCTATTATTCAAAAACCATATCAAGACTCCTAAATTACATAACAACTGCATAAGGACCTAGTATCTCGGATCCTCAATTTCTATGAGAAATCGTAAGACAATAATTAAACAACAAGAACTTTAAAAAACCCAACAATGCACATAAAAAATTTGCCAAAACGTAGCCTAAAAATGCACATACAAAGCTCCTATATAAATGCATAAATTATCCAACACAATCTTAACAAATGTCTTCAACACAATCTCAACACAATTTCAATGTCTTCAACACAATCCTAACAAATGACTTCAAACACAATAAGATTCAAACACAATGGGCAACACAATCCTCTAATGTCACTACAACCATTACTCTTCTATTACATTTTACAAGTCTAAAATCCATAAAACCAACACAATCCTCTAAACGTCTTCCTCTTCCTCTTCCTCTTCCTCCTCCTCTTCCTCTTCTTTGCTACAGCCTACATCCTCATCATCGTCACTAGACAGATAAAGCTCGACATCTTCATTTTCCATTTCTCGAGCATAAAAGATTTTGTTCAAAAGAGTACTCATATAAGGATCCATACCATTTTTCCTGAAAAACTTGTAAGCTTTGCACTCCTACCATATAAGATACTTACAAGTTAAAAAAGATAATAGAACACCATGGAACACAAGAGAAATTTAACCTACTAAGAGTCTAAAAAATGTAAATAAAAACAGCATGGAACACAAGTCCAAGTAAACCTTAACAAATGAAAGCAAATGTCCAATACTCTTCTATTACATTTTACAAGGTAAACCCTAGATGATAAGTAAGATAAAATTATGACCTTGAAAACAAACATCATTCATTAGATTCAATAGGTTTGAAGTCATCAATTACTGGTCGAACCTTTAAATTTTATTAGGATACGTTCTAGCAGAATATTCATTATTCGGCAATAAGATGTCACAAGCCCACAACTTCTTTAACTCTACAAGTCTAAGTCTTAAATAAACACAAATATCAACCATAATCAATCAAGAAATAGGAATACAAGAAACTAGATGATATAGACGCGTACACTTTAAAAATGAAAGCATGGTGAATTTGCACTTACTTTGTATTTTCCCGCCCACCACTCGTCGTGACTAATAATTTCCCAGGTACTTTCATTCCACATGAGACCCCCTTCGTTTCTTTGAAAAGACTCCATATCTTCCAAAGCCTATAATAGTGGTTATACCTTGATTGCGCAGTGATTCTCGTGGACAAACACCTAGTCTCAGCCATGAATCGCTGGTGGACATCAACCCGGTTGGGGGGGGATCATAAAGGGGATTACTAAGCTCTAAACCAATTTTGAGGAAGATCATCTCTTGGTCATGATTCCAGTTCATTGGCATTGCAACAATCTGTGAAGAAAAGAAATGGAAAAATATCAATCGTAATTGACAAGATCATGAGTGGAAAAAATGGTGAAAGAAAAGTGGTCAAGTTGTGTATCACAGCATATTATAGCAATCAAACTAACTTCATTTAGAGGCCATTGACAATTTAATTGACAAAATCAATCATAATAGCAATCAAACTAACTTCATTTTATGTATCAATCGTAATTGACAAAGTCATGAGTGGAAAAAATGGTCCTCCTCAACCAGATGATCCTCCTCAACTAGCATATTATAGCAATCAAACTAACTTCATTTTATAGCAATTGAGACACAAATGGCATGAACAAAGAGATGATCCTCCTCAACCAGCATATTATAGCAATCAAACTAACTTCATTTTACTTGTCATCAATTGAAATGAATGTTTGGATCCAAAAACAAACGTAGAGGCCATTGACTATTTCCAAGGCCTTGAGAGATGAGAAGTAAGGTGCACTGGTATACTCAAGACATCAACCAATAATAATCAAATTTCATATCAACCAACATACATCCAATGTGTGGGAAAATACACTTAGTTGTAGAAGAAAGAAACAAGAAGGGAGAGCAAGTGTTTAAACCAAAAAAATACACTTAGTTGTAGAAGAAAGACAAGATTAAAACCTCAATTAAAACAAGAAGGGAGAACAAGATGTACTCTGTTTTCCCAGGCCACACCTTCACATGGGCACCTTCAAAACTACCAAGCTTCTCTGTATTTTCAATTACCTGACCAACCTCAAGAAATTGTCACTCTGCACTATGAAGGTCAAACTTTTCCACAAGACGAGTCAGAACAGGATACTAATGTACCATTCTCTAAGAGCAAGTGATAGCACAAAGAAGCCCATGAAGGTTTATGTTATGAAGAGGTTCAAGCAAGGTAAGATGGCTGATATGGGAGCAAAAGAGCCTGATTCTGTTACACAGTGTATCACAAGAGTTAAGATTAGGTAAGAAGAGCCATGTGCAAGGTGACCGACTGGAACTATCACCTAGCCTTGCTTATAAATAATTGTGCCCTTTAGATATTTATCTAGAAAATTTACTAGTCAATTGTAGGTAGGATACCACAGGTATCATTCTCCTTTGGGTTTTGTGGGAATCCTCTCATATACCATAGGTCATTTACTTGGTGTTGTGCAAATTTTCCCTCTACATACTTGTAAGATTTAGCATGATAAACAACCACATAAAAACTAGTGTAGTATTCTATCAAATGAAGGAAGCATCCAACATTATACTATTAAGAAAAGTCTGTCACATATAATAACTGGATAGGAATGTCACATATAATAACTAGATAGGTCCTGTGGGAAAATACACTTAGTTGTAGAAGAAAGACAAGATTAAAACCTCAATTATACCTAAGATTTTGACTAGATCTAGATCCAATGTGGAATTGACGACTAGATCACTGAGCATTATCCAAGTTTTCAATCTACTATCTTTTCACATACTAACACAGCATTTCCATAAACACAACACAAGAAATTAATAAAGCTAAAAACCTGTGATCTCCTAGGATGGCGTTTGAAGGCGTTGCCGGTGTGGAAGTTGAGGAAGTTGAGGTTGTCGCTCGAGAGAGATGGAGAGCGAGGGAGATGCGCTCGTGGTGGGCGGCTCCGGCTTGTGAGAGGGAGGCGGTGTAACGGCCGAAATTGGGTGAGGGAGAGAGTGGGAGGCGCTCGTGAGAGAGAAGGAGAGAGAGGGAGAGGGAGGCGATCGTGGTGGGCGGTTCGTGAGAGAGAGAGGGAGAGGGAGGTGCCGAAATTGAGATGAAACCCTAAAAATTGGGTGAGGGAGGGAGATAAAGGCCGCTCGGGTTGGGCCGAGAAATCCTAACATATAATCCAAGCATATGGGCCGAATTGGATATGGCCTTTTTAGTGAGCCCAAAATGCATTCGTGGCCATTTTTGTGGCCAATTTCCTGGCTAATTTGAACTTGCATTTTCATTAAATGCTATTCGTACCAACCTCATTCAATTCTCAGCTACCATTGCATATGATTCGTCAAAACCCTCATTCTCACCACTTATTTCTCATTCTCTCTCAAAATTCTCCATCTCAACAATATTCTCTCACAAAAAATAATGTGACTCAAATCTTGAAGATTATATATACTCTACACATTTTGAAGATAATTTAAGAGGTGCACATCTGATTTGGATCAAGTAAGTTAGTTACAAAGAGGTTTTAGTATTACAAGTTTTAGATTTAGGGTATTTAGTATATATTTGTGGGTTTTGATTTTTTGTTGATATTAACTTAAGTTTGTTTGGACAAATTTACAGAATTATCGATGGAGAATCGTGATTGGATGTATAATAGATGGCTTCCTGGTGGTGGTGGTTACAATAGCGAATTTGTTGATGGTGTTCAAAGATTTCTTGAATTTGAAAAATCTCAAAAGCATTTCATGGATGGGGATAAGATAAAATGTCCTTGTTTGAAATGTAAGAATGGGCGATTTGAGGATGTAGATAATGTCTGCGTTCATCTATTTAGAAAAGGCTTTGTTGACAGTTATTATTGGTGGACTGCACATGGAGAGTCACCATTTGCCAATGCGCCCCCTTTGGAGGAGTTGTCTTCCACCTCAAATCCTAGTGATATGAATCTCTTTGGGATTGGGATGCAATTGTTTGATGATTTGAATCCCACGCAAAGAATGGTGTTTGATGCAGCTGGTCCAAGTTTTGTTCCACCCCCATGGTTTGACACAGGCACTTCTTATAATGAGCCAAATAGTAGTCCTTTAGAGGTGGGTGAAAGCCATGACCTTGAAGAAGGAAGTTACTTAGAAGAATCGGCAACAGTGTTTGGTCCTGGCAACGAGGAAATGTCTTTATTATCTGAGCGCTTTGCTGATGTATTGAGAGCAGCAGATCGGCCAGTATATGATGGTTCTCACATGTCACAATTAGCTATTGTCGGATCTTTTATGGAGTTGAAAACCAAATACAACATGTCACAAGCTGGATATGGTGAACTACTTCAAAAATTCAATGAGGTTTTTCCAAGGGACAACAACTTCCCAAAAAGTTTCTATGAGCAGAAGAAGATGACTAGAGAGTTAGGATTGCCCAAACAAAAGATACACCTATGCCCCCAAGGTTGTATGTTGTTTTGGAAGAATGATGTCGATGCATTGGAGTGCAAATTTTGCCACAGTCTAAGGTATCAATCTTGTTTGTCGCAAAAAGGAAAGCCAATACCCAATAAAGTGTTACGATATTTGCCATTGATCCCACGGTTGCAACGATTGTACGCTATGGAGGAAACAGCTTCAAAGATGCGTTGGTATGCTGAGCACCAAAAAGATGAAGGATATATGAGTCACCCGTCTGATGCCGAGGCTTGGAAGCATTTTGATCGAACCTATCCTAATTTTGCCAAGGAGAATCGTAATATGAGATTATGCTTGTGTTTAGACGAATTCTCCCCCTTTGGTAAGTTTGGTAAGACATACTCGACATGGCCGGTGATTGCCACCCCTTACAACCTACCCCCAGATATGTGCATGAAGGCTCATTATTTGTTCTTAAGCACTATTGTTCCAGGTCCAAAAAATCCGAAGAAGTTAATAGATATTTGTATGCAACCGTTGATTGATGAGTTGTTATTATTGTGGAAAACGGGTGTGCCAACATTTTATGTCTCTACGGGGAAGCACTTTAGGATGCGTGCTGCACTTATGTGGACAGTGAATGACTTCCCAGCATATGGGATGTTATTTGGGTGGAGTACTGCTGGTATTTATTCTTTTCCTCATTGCATGGAGAATACAAAAACCTTTCGATTACACCATGGACGAAAGCCTTCATGGTTTGATTGTCATAGGTGTAGATTGGAACTAGATCACCCATTCCAGACCAACAGGAGAAACTTCTACAAAGGGCGAAAGGAGGACGAGCCTCCTATTCCGTATTTGTCTAGTGAAGAGGTGTGGGAACGTGTTCACGATTTGTCGACCGCCATAGAGAGTCCACTTCAATATCCTTATGGTTATGGTGAAACTCATAAGTTCACGAAGAAAAGTATATTTTGGTTGCTTCCTTATTGGAAGCATAATTTGCTCCGTCACAACCTTGATGTCATGCATATTGAGAAAAATGTGTTTGAGAATGTGATTAACACTGTATTGGATGTTAAGGGTAAGACAAAGGGTAAGACAAAGGACAACCTGAGCTCAAGGAAGGACCTATGCTTATATTGTCATCGCCCAGAGCTCCAAGTGGAGGATGATCACAA
This sequence comes from Fallopia convolvulus, assembly GCA_964016875.1. NCBI lineage: Eukaryota > Viridiplantae > Streptophyta > Magnoliopsida > Caryophyllales > Polygonaceae > Fallopia > Fallopia convolvulus. The sequence continues at coordinate 7,856,231 of OZ024732.1, forward strand.
GGGCCCAAAACCAAAAGCAGTTTATGCATTAGATAGGCCCAAAAAGACAATGCTATTTAATTGGTTACAGAGCTTGAGATTTCCGGACGGTTATGCCTCTAATATTGGTCGATATGTGTAATTGGAAGAGGGTAGACTACAAGGAATGAAGAGTCATGATTGCCATGTGTTCATGCAACGACTTCTACCAACTGCTTTCAAAGAACTTCTTCCCGTGGGTGTGTGGGGGCCATTGACGGAGCTAAGCTTGTTTTTCCAATTATTATGTTCATCTACACTTGACATACAAATGATTGAGTATCTAGAACGGGCTGGACCTCTTTTATTATGCCAATTGGAAAGGATATTTCCACCATCGTTCTTTGATTGCATGGAGCATCTCATTGTTCATTTACCATACGAGGCAAGGTTAGGGGGTCCTGTACAGAACAGATGGATGTATCCAGTTGAAAGATTATTATTCACATTGAAAGGGAACATGATGAACCCGCAAAAGGTGGAGGCGTCCATAGTGGAATCATATTTGTTTGAGGAGATAACAAGTTTCGCTCAACATTATCCTCATAATCAAGACTCCTATAAGAGAAAGAAAACCACCACGGATGAGGTGAGTGTGCATCCTCAAATTTCAATTTTCAACCATCCGGGACGTGCAAGTGGAAAGTGCAATGTTATTTGGTTGTCCGATGAGACGGACTTTCATGCATCACATACTTACATCCTACTTAATTGTAGAGAGGTCGACTCCTATGTCGAGTAAGTCAATTAAACTTATATATGTGTTATTTTATGGAAACTTAAGTACTAGTCTTATGTTGTTCTTTCCATATGCAGGGAATTTCAACACATTGTAGGCCAAGGAGATCCGCACGAACTTGCCAACTTTTTTTGTACATGGTTTCATGAAACTGTAAGTACTAGTTCATATTATGTCAACGATACAAAATTCTAACATCACTCATGTATATGGTCAGTATATGTGTCTATTTTTTGTAGGTTTTAGTTGCAAATGCCCTACACCCCCCACTTGCGGATCATGATTTGATACATAGTTTAGCTTGGGAGCCATCCCGAAAGGTGTTGTCCTGGCCATCATATTGCATCAATGGTTATAAATTTGAAACGTTGAAACGCGGAGAAGGAAAGTTAACCATGAATAGTGATGTGTGTGTGTGTTCAAGCTTGTAATGGTGATACACAATCAGATTTCTTTGGGTTGATAGAACAGATTTTGGAGTTTGAGTTCACTGGGATGCCGTGTAAGAAGATTGTCATGTTCAAGTGTTTGTGGTTTGACCCTAGCCCTAATGGGACAAAAGTCCATCCAGATTACCATTTCCAAGAGGTTAATGTGAAGAGACGTTACAACAACCATGATCCTTTTGTCTTTGCTCAACAATGCATCCAAGTTTACTATCTTGACTACCTTGGCGCACCCCGAAGTCATGCAGATTGGAGATATGTGTGTAAGACAAAACCAAGAGTCAATGTTGAGCAACGATGGGCAGAGAACAATCTTGAACAACCAACCATTTTTGAACCATTACAACCGGATGACTTTGAGATTGATGGCTTCATAGGGTCAACAATTCAATCTTTACCTACAAATCTTAAGTGGCGATGATAGCTTCAATATTGAAAATGACAACGAAGAAGATGATTTTCCATCATCTTCAAGTTCCGAACAATATGATTGGTAATTATTTTTCCCTCATTCTATCATCTATATATGTAATTATTTGCTCATTTTACCAACTACATTTTTGGTTTAAGAGGACAATTTTGAGGTAGGAAGGAGAAATTGATGTAGGATGGAATAATGCATTTAGGAGGGAAATTTAGGAGGCAAATTTTGGTTTGAGAGGGAAGTTTTAATTTCGGGTTTAGTTGGGAGGGAATTTCAATTTTGGGCTGAGGGGGAAATTTTGGGCTAGCGAGCTTGATCCATTTTTGGTAGGCCCGTTAGTGAATTGTTCAATCTAGCTAGGGTTGGTTAGCGAGCTTGCTCATTCGGTCATTCCATCAATTTTCTTCTTCTCGCCACTCTCTCAAGCTAGGGTTGGCGATTTGGTTTTCAGAGTGCAGCTTTGATCCATTCCATCGATTTGGACCTCTCTCCCTGGCGATTTGGTTCAATCTCGCCGGCGCCGGTAAGCCTCTCTCCCTCTCGACCTTCCTTTCCTTGGCGATTTGGTTCAATCTAGGGTTTTGTTCTAATTTTTTTTGGTGTTCTTTCAAGTAAGCTTATTGCAGCCCTTTGGACAAGGCATCCGGCGATTGTAAGTCATCTCTCCTTTCCTTTGAGTTTGATTTTCTTTCAAGCAAGCTTTTTTGGTGTTCTTTCAAGCAAGCTTTGTTGTTGTTTTTTGGTGTTCTTTCAAGCAAGCTTTTTTGGTGTTTTTTGGTGTTCTTTCCTTTCCTTTGCTCAATCTTTTGCTCAATCATGTTTGATTTTGGGCTCTCACTACCATCTTTGGTGTTTTTTCAGAGCAAGCTCGCTTTTGTTCAAGGCAGCCGATTGGTAAGTCTCTCTTCCTCTCTCCCTTGCTCTTGCTTAACTTTGACTCTTTTTAATTCATCTCTGTTTTCTCTCTTCATGGGTCCTTAATGCTGGCGATTTCATGGGTCCTTAATTCTGCCGGATTCTTCCTGGACAAACCCACCGTATCTACTTCAATTCATTCAGTAAAGTTACAAGTGCCTACTCTCTCCCTATTTCTTCTATTTTTTAATTTCTTGGATGAATTGCATGCTCCTTTCTTCCTAGACAAACATGCATTCAATTTCATGATCAATTGAATGCCCTAAGTATACTTGAGTTCTATTAATTTGTGACATTTTAATTCTAGACTCACTTTAGGTATTCATCAATTGCATTCTCTTTTTTTCCTAGACAAACATGATCAATTGAATGCCCTAAATATACTTGAGTTCTAATAATTTGTGACATTTTAATTCTAGACTCACTTTAGGCATTCATCAATAGCATGCTCTTTTTTTCTTATACAAATGCCCTAAATATACTTGAGGCATTCATCAATATCATGCTCTTTTAGTTCTAATTATGTTTCCTTGTATTTCTCTGATTTAGGTCATCATGCGTTACCTTCGAAGCACAGCTCGTGGACGTGTTGGGGTTACTAGCTGCAACTTTGCACGTGGTCCACCTCTTTCTTCTCCAGAGCAGGGTGCTTTAAGCCCTAGAAGACCTCTGAAACGACCCCTCCAGCTCCCTGTTCGTAGTAGCCCCAGGCTTAAAAAATCAGCAACAACTGCAGCCCTTCCACAACAAGCTGTTTCACAACCTGTTGCACGTTTAAAGGCTCATTCAAAAACTTCCCCACCAACTCCTTCTAAAACTTTCCCACCAGCTCCTTCAAAAAGTTCTCAACCAACTCCTTCAAAAACTTCCCCACCAGCTCCTTCAAAAACTTCTCAACCAGCTCCTTCAAAAACTATCCCACCAGCTCCTCTAAAGACTACCCCTCTTGTCCGATGAGCACTCAACCCTTCAAGAACTCCTAGCCCGGTTCCCAGACCTCGTACAAAGAAAGTTGTTCCACCAGCCCTACTACCAGTTGAGGAAGAAACTTATGACCAAAATGAGGATGATTTCAATGTGGATAATGAGCCTGGGGTTCGTATGGAAGTTGAGGATGAACTTGAGGAAGAATTTGAGGAAGAAGTTGAGGAAGAAGTTGAGGAAGAAGAGGAGGTTAGTGATGAAGAACAACATGTAGGAGAGCAAGAAGAAGAAGGACAAGAAGAAGAAGGACAAGAAGAATAAGGACAAGAAGAAGAAGAAGACCAAAAAGAAAGAGAGCAAGAAGGAGGACAAGAAGGAGACCAAGAAGAGAGAGAGCAAGAAGAAGGAGAGGAACAAGGGACACAACAAAAGCTTATATGGATTGCTGGGGAAGGCAGTCGATCAGTTCTTAAACAACTCTCTATTAATCCTAAGTTTCATTTTGAATATTACTAATAACTTTATCTAATTCATTGTAGCGACTTTGAACCAAAAAAGTTAGCGTTTGCAAAGGCTAAGGAAATCGTCCATGGCCATTATCGAGGTCCTTGGACCAGTATATCTAGAGTGCCAAAACATGTGCAGACCATGTGGTTTCAAGAGTTTCAGGTTATTTTCTACTTCTTAAAATATAAAATCGTTGTGTGATTTCGCTGGGTGATCTGTTTATCTTATTTAAGCTGATTAGTTGTGTGATATGTATTATAGTCTTGGCTGAAATTGATATCTTTGGTACATGATAGCATGATTCTATTGTGATCTAATTCTAGTAAGGAAAATATGATTGAGATCTTGGTAATCTTTTGTTTGAAGTTAGAAATTAATCTTTTGCTTGATATATTTTGCTTCAAATTAATTCTGCCTTTCTTTCTCTTTAAAAATGAAAGAACAATACATTTTAGCTTAAATCTACCTATTTCTTGTTTAAATTAATGAAACAAACTTTTTGTTTGATATCTATTGCTGAGATTCTATTGTGATCTAATTCTAGTAAGGAAAATATGATGTAACATGCTTTCTATTTCTTTGATTTAATGAAACAAAGGCTACTTATTTCTTGTTTCTCAATGTAGAGGTATTTCTGTTGGAGGGAGACAGATGAGCTGATGAAGAATGCCTATCTACACCAAATTGGTAAGCACCTTAGCAATGTCTTCAAGAATGCGCGTGCTAAAAATGCACCCCCAATCTGGTTAGCGAGTAGGCACTGGACAAGGATGACGACCATGTGGAGAATTGATCCCAACTTGGTGCGGCAAGCTAAGGTGAATAAGGAGAACAGGAGTTTAAAGAAATCACTCGAGTGTGGACCATACCGAGGGGGTTCTCGCAAGTTCACAAAGTGGATGGAAACGATGGTAATTGCAATCCAGTTTCACATATTACTTCTCTTTTCTTTTGATGTTGAACTCAATTTTACTCTTGTTTTTTCAAGGGTGGTGAGTCGGGTACCATGCCTATGATTTGTGAGGTTGTAAAGAAGTTGTGGTCAACCAAAGATGGAACCGTTGGTGAACGCCCAGCTGCTATCATTGTAAGTATTAGGCTGAATATTCCTTATCATTTACGAATCTGATTGGGTTGAAATCTATTCTCATAGTATGGCTTTTATGGTTGGCTCATTTACACATCTCATTGGGTTGACATTTATTGTCAAAATATGGCTTTTATGGTTGCATTTTATGATGGGATGTACTGTTGACTTCCTTTTCTAGTTAGCAAATCATGATTACTCTATTTTGAAAATGGAAATACTACAAGAATGATGGAAATACTACAAGTCATGTTTAGTATTATTTGGCATGTGTAATGCTCCCTTAGTTAGCAAGTCATGTTTATGAATGCAATTTTCTATAAGGTATGTGCTCGGTGCTCATGCTATATGTGATCTATCTTGTGCCAAAGATAGAGATGTTTGTGAATCCAATCTGTTGTTATCTGATTCAATTTGTGAATCTATCAAGCTATATGTGAATCCAATTTGTGTATATGTGAATCTAATTTGTGAATCTTTTAACCACTAGCAAATTTGTGAATGATATCTGTTTGTGAATTGAATGTGCTCTATCTTGCATGCTTGTTTATTTTACATTTGTTTTTCAGCTTGTTCTTATAGTCATATATTGCTTTCATATCTTTTTTTAATGCATTTTCATTCTATTCAAGGCTGAGTTTGAACGGCTGGTTGCTGAGGAACAACTGAACAATGCATCGGGTCAACCATTATCAAACACAAAGATGATAGAGTTGTGGATCAAAGCTGCTAAGGGCCATAAAGATCGGAAGATTTTCGCATTTGCTGAGCATGGTATAGCCCTCCTTCGTAGCGGCAAGGTTGATGCATGCTTTTCTTCTCCTTCCTCCAGACTTTTCCACCCACAACCATCTACCGAGCATCTCAAGGACGAGATGAAGGAAATGCGGGACCAGATGAAGGCTCTTCAAGCTCGAATCAAGAAATTCAAAGCCAAAACAAGGATTTGAAAGGCATGCTTGAAAAGTTGATGGAACACATTGCTAGCAATTAGCTCGCTCACTCTCTCCATGGTAATTTAAGGTCTTTAGTTGTGTTGGTGCATTTTGGGAAACTTATGGCTGTTGGTGATGACATTGTGGATATTTGGATTTATGTAAGGTTTTAGATGGTTGTTGGTAGGTGCAGGTTTTGCAGGTTGGTTGATGTTTGGATATTTGGTTCTTGGTTGTGGTTGATGTTTGGATACTTGGTGCAAGTTGAAGTTTGGATTTGGCCTTATGCCACATGGTTTGATGATCAAACCATTTTTGTTTTATGTGATGCTTATGGTACATGTATTTAATATTGCATGGTGCAGGTTAATATTGCAATTAAATAGGTGGATTGTACTGATTTTTATAACCACAGAATTTGATACAAAATGGTTTCGAGGCTAAGTTTGAGACAATAAGGCCACAACATTGGCTATTAAATCCACTCAATCATTTCGTAGCCAATTTTCATGCAAAAGGCCACGAAATTGTCAATGAATTGTATTCTGCAAATTCGTAGCCAAATTTAATGCTCAAAGCCACTACTTTACCCACCAAATATATTCGAGGCAAATTTTGAGACTAAATGGCCACGACAGGTGGTTGATGAACACGACTTATCCCTCCCAAATTTAGCCAGCCAAACAATTCGACGCTAACTTTGTGGTAAAATAGACACAAACTCAGCCACAAAGTATCTCTGGCTATACCATGCATTTAGCAGAACATGATTTTTGTACCCAATATTGTGGTTAAATAGGCACGACTCAAAAGTTTATGGGCAGTGTTCACCCTATGCTATAACCGCAAGCGTTTTAACCACAAACTTTTCGTCCTGGGAACACTGGTGACTACCTCTGTGGCGAAGGCTGTTTCGTGGCAAATTTTGTGGCATGTCGCGTGGCCAACTGTCGTGGCTAAAGACGCGTTTTCCAGTAGTGACAAGACCATGAATGCTTGCTAAGACAATCAAGAGTCTTATCGTGGTAATTCTTGCCACGGGGGCATAGGTATCAAAGTAATCGACACCTTCTCTTTGTCTAAAGCCTTGTATAACCAATCGAGCCTTAAACTTATCAATGGACCCATTGGCCTTCACCTTCTTCTTGAAGATCCATTTACACCCTAAGGGATTGCAACCGGGTGGAAGGTCCGACAACTCCCAAGTGTTGTTGCCAACAATGGTGTCCATCTCATCTTGGATTGCTTCTTTCCAAAACGAAAAATCTTGAGAACTCATAGCCTCGGTAAATTTAATACTCAGGAAAATTTTGAATAATTTAATGTTTCTCGAAATTCGTGTTGGGATTGCTTAGCTATTAAGTAATCTCGGGAAGACCTTAAAAAGATATATTCTTGGAAAAGCGTGCTCGAATTAAGTGATATTTGGATGTAAATGGGTAATTTTGATGTGTCTCGAAAAACGTGTCTGGGTTACTTCGCTTGTAAGTAAGCTCGGATAAGTTTGTTTCTTAGTTTTTAAGTAATCACGTTTCTTAGTGGGATAAAGATAGACTTGTAAAAGTTTTGATCTTATCCGTTTTCTTAGATATTCGTGCAATGTTATCTTATCTTCTAGATTTGTGTTCCAAGCTTATCCTTCTTCCTCAATATTCGTGCTATATCTTCTAGATTTATGTGCCATGATCTTTATCTCCTATACAAGCTGAATTGAATTTGTCTTCTTCCATTTCTCCTATATAAAGCCATGTCTTGCCTTCCATTTTTCGCCTCTCTCTCTTCCTCTCGTTGTCATGCTCGTTCACAACCTTCTTGATTGTTGTTGGTCGCCCTTTCCATCGGAAGACAAGGCGCATCCTCTTCCTCCTCTTTGGTGAGTTGTTCTTTCTTGTTGGATGGTGTGAGTTGTGGGTATAGTAAGGAAGTTGTATGGCTGGATTTATGGCGAATTTTGATGTTGGAAGATTGTGTAGAAATATGGATTGGTAAAGTATAGTTCTAAGCTTAAAGGCGTGAGTTATAGACTTAATAAAGGGGTTGAGTTTTGGTGAACGTTCTTATTAGTTTTAATCTCTTTAGATGGGTTGTTTTATTGTAACTTCGAGTAAGAGGTTGATTGTGGGTCCAAACTTTATGTCCATGTGAGTGGTTCAGATAAACGGTGGAGGCCGCCGTCCATTTCCCCGCGTAAAGTTGGAGGATGCCATACTTGTTTGATAAATGATATTGATTGAGAGTTGATGAGTTGTGATTGAACTATTATTGAGACAAAAAGTGGTTGAGGTGATACTAAAGTGAAATGATGTGTTATTATTAGTATGCATTGTATGGCTATAAATATTATTATGTGCGCCTTATGATTACAAGTATTGTTGTGCGTTTATTTGTTGTTGTGAATATATTATATGTGAACTATTCTATTAGTATTCTTATTATGTAATTTAATAAATTGATTTCGCCATTGCATATTGTGTTTACCATTTGGTGCATGTTAGAATTGCTAGCTAACCCTTCGGGGACTTGTTTTTTTTAGTTTCAGGTAAAAACATGAGACTCATGTTGGAACCTCGGCAAAATGATGGTATGAGTCGTTGGAGGCCGTGTCATTAGGATTGGGCTTGGTTGGGTGAAATGGTGGTTATTCATCTTTTATATTATGTATAATGTTTGCTTCCGTTGAGGAAAGGATAGTATGAGGTCACTAAAGTGTTCACAAGTAGTGTTGTAGTTTATGTTAATTTGGAATTCATGCATGTTTTCCATACATTGATTTTATAAATATAGGTTGGATGCTTTCTTTGTATTTTCTCGTCATGCTCGAGTTGTAAGAACTGCGTGAACTCGCTGTCAGGTTAGCTCATGTGGACCCATGTGTGGTCTACTACCGAGTAGTGCCCTAGTGTAGGGTCGGGGTGTTACAGTAAAGGTATTAGGTACCTCATCCATATGAAAATATGAAATACATTGACCCTCAATTACTCTAGATACTTCTACCAAGAACATCTTGAAGATTGGCTCATGGGATGTTGGTCCCATCACAAGTGCCTTGTGCACTCGTCGCCGCTTAGGCATTCTAGACCCCGGTGTTGATGCGAAGCAATGCAATGGCCGCATCTTCGGCATCGCTAGTCGCACCGACGTCCTCGTCCTCGATCCCCACAGCCTTGCGCTTTGGCGATCTCGATCCTTCAAGCATAGGCACGACACCAGCGTCGTCATCGCTCGGTGTCAAGGGAGCACCTTGTGACGCCCCTATCGAAGTGCCTTACGACGCGCCTTGTGGTGCGGCGGCACGAGACATGGATGGAGTGATTCTCGGTCCAAGCGCCGATCTCGGTTCCTCCTCGGTATCCATTGGATCCGATCGTGCATCTCCCGGTCAAAGATGACTTCGGTGTTGTTGACTCTTTGCTAGGTAGAGTGTGTGTATAAATTGATCGATCTTAGTTGCGCTCGCATAGTAGCCTCTTTCCGATCAAAAAAAAGTTGTATAAATTGAAGAGGCTCGCTGGCTATGAGTTGCCTATTAGAGATCTGCGCCACTCATATTCAAATTTGATTGACGTTGGAAAGGGACTTACATGCTAAGGTTGGACTGAAGGATTCACTTCCAATAAATCATCTAAGGCCCTTCCAACGTCACTCCTATTCAAATTGGATTTTACTTTTTGCAACAAACATGGATCTACCTCTTCTATATCTTCGATATTTCCCTACCAAAGAAGATATTAAAATTAAATAATTTTTTCTAGATTAATGACACACAATTAAAGAGTAATGACCTGAACATAATCACATTACCAAAATAGAAAGATAGTCTTCGAGCGAAGTGATCGATTACACTACATGTAATCGATTCTGATAATGTTCATATTAAAGTATACACCCAATTCTTCTTTAACTATCCGCGAAAGATGCTGGCATTCACTTGACAATTTTCCATATACGAGAAATTGGGTGTTTTAATTAATTACTTATATGCGCTGGATTGCTTTAGTTATTTTTTGTTGTGAAATACTTCAATGGTCAATTTATATATACTTGCCATGTTAATTTTTAATTCCATATTTGCATGGTTTGGTCACTTGATTCTAATAATGCTTCTAAGGTCAGTTCATACTATACCTTCATTCAATCATTTTGTTCTCTAGACAAATAAACCTTCTTGAATCCACCATTTATGTTTTTAGAGAAGTACTTCTTTTAGTAGTATGTTTTGATACTCGAGATTAATGTTGGATGTGTCTAGCTGAGCACTTGTAGATTCATGCTTGTTTTGACATTGTAACCTTTTGGTGAGGATGAACTAATCAGTCTAGGGATTTGTTGCCCTAAACTTCAAGATTCTAGATGTGTAAAGAGTATACTCATTATGTTCTTTGATGCTCTGTGATATTTGATGATTCTGTCCTTACTATGATATGTTATGCTATGATGTGTTAAAGGCTCACTTGTTGAATTCTTGCCTTTGGTTTCATGTTTTTGTTTAAATTCTAGGTCTAGATCGGAATATTGTGGTTGAATATTTGGAAATCATAAAAACAATAGTTTATTATGATAATGGTAATTAAATGGCTGATGAAAGGTGATTACAGTTCAATTTGAAAATTTTCAAATCTTTGTTTGGACAACAAATTACATGAGTAAGTTTTGATTTGATATGAATTTAATTTTAAATTTGCAAGAATAACACTTGTAAGCTCATATCTTTCTTGTCAATCATAGCTCTTAACATTGATCATGAGATAGAATTTACATTGAACTTATTTTTAAAGTTGTTGTTAGTATTTCACCAGATGCATGAAATTTGTGCCTAACAAGTACCATGAACTGTTGTAGGATCACGTGGTTGAATATTTGGAATTCATATAAACAATAGTTTATTATGATAATGATAATTGAATGGCTGATGGAAGGTGATTACAGTTGAATCTGAAAATTTTAAATCATTGTTTGGACAACAAATTACAAGATTCAGTTTTGATTGATATCCGATCACTACAGGGATGAACCCAATCCGGAATATAGCTTACTTAACTCTTCTAAATTTAAACACTTTGATTTTAAGGGATTTTCCTTTTGGTGCCTTTAAGGTTTGGACTTTTCCTCTTGGTGCCCAAAAAAAAATTATTCCTTTTGGTGTCCTTCTACTTTTACAAAACTCCCAACCATAACCTAAAGTAAACATAAACCTAAACTTCATCCAATTTTTACATTTTTCCGTTAAAAATTTATAAATAAAAGATTCCATTTCCAGACATATCGCTATACCCAAATTTCATCGTGTTGAAGATTTCAACCACCGCCGCTTGGCTATAACCCTACGACCGACGCCACCTTCGGCGCAAAATTACGGTTACTCCACCGGCCCATACACTCCTCAACCTCAGCTCGTCCCCAATTACAACTTCCCTGGCTTGAATTCCTCTTGGACGCCATGTTTGATGGCAGGTTAGGTTTTTTTCTCTCACATTTTTAGGGTTGCTATGCTACTAGTTACGGTTTTCATTCATATCTTGATATTTAATTGACGTTTTTTACTGGGATATTCAGTCATTTTTTAGGGAGATTAAGGCTAGATAGGTTTTGCTGGGGTTATCATTGTGCTGAACTAGCTGCTTAGCTGATAGTTCAAATGGGAAAATTCACTGATTTGATCCATAGATGACATTGCAAGCTATGTACGTTTACCTGCAGATTGAAGATAATTGGGAATTAAACCTCTCTAGAAAGCCAATTGTTTCTAAATTGAACGTTTTTTATGTTGCTTGGAGTCTTGAACTATCAGAAAGCTTAAAAAATAGGGGTCAATGGATTTTTTTTATATAGATGTTTAACGGAAATTTGTAAAAATTGGATGAATTTTGGTTTTTTGTTTACTTTAAGTTACGGTTGGGACTTTTATAAAACTAGAAGGGCACCAAAAGAAATAAGTTATTTTTTTGGGCACCAAGAGGAAAAGTCCAGACCTCAAGGGTACCAAAAGAAAAATCCCTAATTTTAAATTCGCAAGAATAACACTTGTAAGCTCATATCTTTCTTGTCAGTCATTGCTCTTAACATTGATCATGAGATAGAATTTACATTGTATTCTCTTACATTTTATGTCTATCTCAATATTTTATGTCTATGAATATCGACAAGCTTTAGGTGATGGTTAATGCGTGTTCCGCCACGAGTTTTAGTGTCAAACCACGAACAATTGAAGACAATAGGGCGCTTGATGGTTGGATATATGTAATTCAGCTCAATTATTTCCTTTAGCACACCATAGAAGTGAAATATTCGCAAGTATTAAAAACTGTAAAGAACGCAGATCCCTTATGGAGGAACCCCACTATAACCAACTAGTTGTATGGGTAAACCTCTACCTCCACATAGAGGATTTTGAATGACTTACTTATATTGATTGTTTTGTTCCTTAGTTACAACAGCCGGATTCAAACTTCTCTGTTCCTACGAGTTCTTCCTAACTCTAGCAACCCTAATGAATCCTCTCAACTGAGTTCCTAAGCTAACAACAACAAAACACAAGTAACTCAAACCTTACACCGACTTCTCAGTTCCCTTGCTCCTGGGAACTTCGGCTTCACCGTCGTCGAGATCAGACACTCGCCGCCGGAGACTTCTCTTCTTCTTCTTTCTCTTTTCTCTGGTATGGGTATTTGTGAGTTCTGGGAGAAGTAGTCAATCCGAGTACTATTCATTTGGCTTTATAGTCCAGGTGTGCTTGGGCAATCGCATCTTTCATTTGTGTCCAAAATGCCCTTTGCTTGATGCCCAAGTTGTACTTTCTTCACATGTGACTTTGGTTTGAACTAGGTCAACTTCTTGAATCAATCGGACCGTTGGATCATTCGTGACAGTCTGATCCTCAGACTATTCCTTCGGACTGTCCAAGACAGGATCCCGCGATTTGCGCTGAACGGTCGTTGTCTTCACATGTGAGTTCCCATGTCATGGGAACTGTCTTCTTCAGAGTTCCTTTGAGAGAAACTCTTCATCGTGTAAGCTTGTGTTCTCTGATCATTTCTGGGAGTTCCCATTCCATGGGAACTTTCCTCTTCAAAGTTCCCTTGATGGAAACTCTTCATTGTGAGCTTATGTGGCTTTTGGTCATTGATGGGAGTTCTTGGCTATACCTGCGTTCCTTAGAAATACTTGAACAAACCACATTAGTTCCTTATGGTGTTTGTCATTATCAAAACTCGGAGAATGGCATCGTTGTTCCGGTGTTTAGAACCAGGGCTCCCAACAACGTCCCAACAATTTCCCCCTTTTTGATGATGACAAACCCATCACAAAATAAGCAAGTATTTCAATGAATGATATGCGAATGAGTTCCTAAGTATGATTCTGGGGAGCCACTTCTAGTGAAACACTTAGATCGTACTTAGCTTTTTTATGCAATTGTTCCCCCTTAACTTATGCATGTTCTGTGATAACTTAAACTTTTAACTCATCTCGCATTTTTTGTCTTTCCCCCTTTTGACATCATCGAAAACAAGCAATGCAATATTTAAGGAAGAAAAGGACAGGCAGTCAAATTAAAAGCCAATTCATTACTTAAGATAATATGTACAAGGGGAACACTAGTACATTTTGTGGACACAGTTTGGATTAAGGGAAAAAGAGGAGAGATCACGAGGTTGTGGGGAACAGGGCATCACAAAGGCGCGTCAGGACTTGTATAAGTTTTTCTTGTCCCCTAGACAGCGCTGCTTGGTCCCTGGCAATCTGGTCGACAGTGTTGGCAATGTGGATCAACACTTGAGAGTTCCCATCTTCGCCAGATTCCAGTCGAGCCGATTCCTCTACAGGCTCAGAGTGCCTCATCTTCTGGACCACAGAGATGTCCAATTCCCTTCCAATCGTAACTTCTTCCTTGGAGACGTCGTAAAGACCCTCTTTGAGTAGAAGTTTCTTGATGAGCCCAGAGTAGGGAAGAGAGTGGGACTTGGACGCCATACACTTCTCCATGTGCCCGAGAATGATTCTTGGAAGGTTGATGGGCTTCTTGAGGAGGAAGTGGTAGAGGATTATAGCGTCGGGGATGTTGATGACAAGACGCTTCTCTTGGCGAGGGATCATCATATTTATGATGAATTGATGAGCCAGCTTGGCGATTAAGGACAGATGATGGGTCGAGGTCCCGTGAGTGGGAACTCGGCCCTCATATATGGTGTTGTACACCTCTGCGCTGTCAAACTCGCCCCACAGCTTGTTGGGTGACTGGCTGAAAGTTGTCGTGCCAAATCAAAGATAAATCCCTAGTTACACAACTAGTATAATCGGTAAGTCGGGGTCGAACCCAAGAGACACTTGTATTCTAAGCAATATTATTATCAACTCAGAAAGGTAACAAAAAGGGGGGATTTTGGAATTTAACTAGAAACTAAGAATCGAAACAAACAAAGCAGTTAATCAAACATGGCAAAGATTGGATTTTTATCAAGTTAAGGAAAGCAATCCTATTCAAATATCCACTTTTCTTCCTCAAGTTATTGATCCTAGATTCAAACAAGTTATTTCTTTTGGTTATTCCTATCCTGATCAGAAATATAACATGGCAACGAGACATGCAAACTTAATATCCAAACAACTCATGAAACGATCATAAATAATAAGGATATTAGCATTAAGAACAAGGATAAACAGGATACATGCAATTGAATTCCAACGAGTCAAACAATTAACATGTATTCAAATCTCTTCTCAATTGTTTTAGTCCAACGAGTCCTAAATCAATTGAGTTGCTACAAAGATCAGGCTTTGCTACGAGAAAACCTAGATCTAGCAATAGATAATATTAATTCCAACAAGTTAGCTAGGCCTGAAGAAATCAACACAATCAATATAAATTACGCACAAGAGAATGGAAATAACTTTTAGAAATAAACCTGAATAGACGAATCTCACAACAACTTGAGTCTGAAAAGCTTCAACTTGAATAGAATATAAAGAGTTTAGTTCTCCATAAGAGAGAAAAACACAAAAGTCTGAAATTAGGTCTAGCAGAATACAAAACAAAGTCTGAAAACTAAACTTAAATAGTCTCGAAAAAATATCGGAATAAAAATATAAAAGGCAACTAAAATAAAAGATAAATAGATAGATAAAACGCCACCTCGGATCTTGCTGACGTGGAATTCCGCGACCGCGGTGAACAACCTCCGCGACCGCGGACTACAGAATCCTCCTCCGAGTCAACGTTGACCCGCGACCGCGGCCTTAGGCCACCGCGATCGCGGCACTGAATCTTGCTCCACCGCGGACTGCTTAGCTCCGCGGCCTTCACTTCTCGATCTTCTTGTCCCGACTTCTATTCTTCCAATTTTCTTCAAGTCTTCGGTGTTCTACTCATATATCGTTATAAGCACTAATGGACCTAAATCTATACATAAAATGTATTAACTAGTCCTAATTATGCTATATGAAATACAGCATATCAAATTCCCCCATACTTAGACCTTGCTCGTCCTCGAGTAAGCTCAACAAATAAAATCAAGCATGACAAATCATCATAGGTCTACAGACAGCAATGGGAGAAGATGATCTAAAACTAGAAAACACTCAAAAATAATCTCACAACCCGAACCCATGTAGAGAAATACTGAGCCAAAAACATGAAAGCTCAAATCACACACCTCACAGATACAAGATATAACACTCAAGCTCCAAAAAAAATGTAGAGCAACCTAGGATCTACCCGACATCTAAAATGTAATCCCCAAACCCCAAAGTAGAATATTGTCCTAAACACTCCGATTTTACCACTCATTCTACTTAGGGGCCCTTTCGGGTTTTCACCTAATCACTCTTTTCATTTTTCTTTTAGGTGTGCTCACAATTGCTCACATCTCTCATTAACCTCTTATTACCCCAGCCTAATGCTGGTCCGGGTTACCTGCTTATTACCTGAGCCGCCCTTTCGGGTTTTTCAGCTCATCCCAGGATTTTATATGCCTTTTTCATAATTTTTATGGCTTTTTTTTTAATTTTTTTTTTCATATTTTTTTTTTAATCTAAAATGCAAAAACTGAAATGCATCTGTACATATATATAACAGTGAGTACACCCTCCCCCATACTTAAATCTTTCATTGCCCTCAATGAAATAAAGACAAATCAGATAAAAATAAAGGAAAGGGAAATCAGAAGACTCACTGTGAAGGGCCTGGCGGTGGAAATTACTGAGGGTACTGAGGCCAATAATGCTGATAAAATGCCTCATGTCTCTCCCTCATCTGATCCATGGTGAGGGACATGTCTCTAACATTCCTCCCCACATCTGCTAATGTACTCCTCATACTAGCCTGCTCTCTGATAAAATAATCCTGCCGATCAGCCATAGAGTCAAGCCTCATACTCAAGTGCGCCATAGCAGAAGTCATCCCCTCATACCATTCTAGAGCATCTCCATCACCAGAAGGACTAGCCTCGTGCTGTCCTTGCGGAGGCTCATCATACTGCTCATACTCGTCCTCTTCCTCTTCATTCTCTATTGCCATCACATCAGACTCCAAATAATAATCAACAGTTGTCACCTCATCTCCAAACTCCCTAGGCAGACGTAAATACTCATCATGATCTCCACCACAATGCCAGATCCAACCTCCATTCGCACCCTCAGATAAACACTTGGCCTTCTTCAGTTGTGACAGATCAAAGCGAATCCCACCACCTACTACCACTCTATATTTGCCCCGTATAACATCCAAGCTCACAAAACGTAAGGCTATCAGAGTAACCAAACCTCCAAAAGCAATCTTCCCGGGCTGAGACCGGGCCTTCCTCACAGCTCGTAAAAACAATGTCACCCAATCAGGGACCACAGGTTGATCCCCCATCAAACACCACATCATAGAAACATCCTTAGCAGCCATTTTATTAACCTCTCCATTCCCTAAAAAGGTGTTAGAAATCACCTTATGACAAAGCCTCAACCCCGGATGAACAATATTGTAATTCTGTAACCCAGGGCCAAGACTATACGGAGTGTGGGTCACTGCAGTCCAGAAATGCATCGCCCCCGGATTATCCTCAATGTCAGCCCAACCAGCTGTAGGCTGACTCGTCACCCCAAAACACTCACCTAACCGATTCCTAGTCAGTGAATAATTCCTCTCAAGCAATCTAAAGCTAATACTCCCATCATCAAGCTCTCTGTAAGTAACCAGAAATTCTAATACTAGAGGCTTATATGTATGTGCATGTAAAGGGATCAAACCACCTAAGCCACCCCGCTGTAATAACTGCTGAACCGATTGATATAAACCCAACGTATGCAATGTCGGTTCATGAAAGAATTTAGTAGACAGCATGATTTTCCTATCAATTTCATTCCACAATGCCTTCTCATCCCTACTCAGCCTAACTGGATACGCCATAGAAACAAATAAACCGAAGAAGGGCGAAATCAAACTCACAAAGTGAAATCGGGGATTCTGTCGGGGTCCGCGGGCGCGAAAGTTGGTCACCGCGATCGCGGAAGTCAGTTCCTCCCAGGATCTGGTTTTTCGCTCGTGGTGGCTCGCGGCGGCTCGCGGTGGCTCGCGGTGGCTTCGCAACGTCTTGTTAACGGAAATTCCGAGAGGAATGAGTGGATTTGGAGAGGTTTTGAGTGAGATTTGGAGAATTTTTGTTTGGTTTTTAGATGTGGATTTGAGGATTATTGAGTGGGAATTTGGAAATTTGGAAATCGGATGTGGGTTTAGAATTGCGAAAGGGTTAAGGAAATGGGTTTGATTTTGATTTTTGGTGGAGTTGAAAATTTCGGTTTGAGAGCTTGAGAGCTTGTAACAATGGAGGTTTTGATAATGGAGGGGGAATGAGGGTAGAAGAAGAAGGTGAGAAGAGGGTAGGTCCGGCCGGTAGGTGAGGGGTAGAACCGGTATTTTCCGTCAAGTCCTTTTTTATATATATATATATATATATATTTTTTAATTTATCTTGCGGATGAACAGTACCGCGATCGCGGTGAAGGGCCCCCGCGATCGCGGACCTGTGTTCTAGTACCTGTTCGCCTTTTGTTCTGTGTATTTCGAGGAATAAATTCCCCAAAATATTTTTGTTCTTTCGAACCTAGTACCTGCATGTTAGTCCGACAAGATTGAAAGGAAAAAATAAAATAAAAAAAAAAACTAAAACTAAAAACCTAAAAAAGAACTATCCAAAATGATAAAATAAAATGAGAAACAGAAAACTTACCTCGGGTTGCCTCCCGAGCAACGCCTCTATTTAATGTCGTTGGCCCGTCATTTTAGCCCTTTTATTTAGCACCGGAGTTTGGATCGGAAAGATCCAACTCTTTTGGATCGGAAAGATCCAACTCTTCTAATACTTCTTGGCTGACTCCCTCATGATATTTCTTCAGTCTTTGACCATTAACTTTAAACACATTTTGAGAGTCCCCATCCAATAATTCCACAGCCCCATGTGGAAAGACTTGAGTGATTGTAAATGGTCCAGCCCATCTGGAACGGAGTTTGCCTGGGAAGAGTGTGAGACGGGACTGAAATAGGAGGACCTTGTCTCCAACTTTGAACTCCTTCCTTAGGATGTTTTTGTCATGCCATGCTTTGGTTTTGTTCTTGTAATTCACAGCATTATCATAGGCATCCAATCTTAACTCTTCCAATTCTTGCAATTGTAATTTCCTGAACTCTCCATTCTCTTTAATGTTGAAATTGCACTTTTGGACCGCCCAATAAGCTTTATGCTTAAGCTCAACCGGCAAGTGACAACCTTTGCCATAAACTAATCTGAAGGGAGACATCCCGATGGGTGTCTTGTAAGCAGTACGGTAGGCCCATAATGCATCATTGAGTCTCAAACTCCAATCTTTCCTGTTAGGCGCCACCGTCTTTTCCAGAATAGATTTTATCTCCCTGTTGGACACTTCAGCTTGTCCATTGGTCTGGGGATGATAGGCTGTAGAGATCTTCTGAGTGACATGGTACTTCTTCAATAAAGCGCTCACAGTCTTGTTGCAAAAATGAGTACCCCTGTCACTTATTAGAGCTTTTGGAATCCCAAATCTGGAAAAAATGTTGTCCTTAAGGAAACCAGCAACTTCTTTTGAATCATCAGTTCTGGTGGCCTTTGCTTCCACCCACTTGGAAACATAGTCCACCGCAAGTAAAATATACAGATTCTCATAGGAAGAGGGGAAGGGTCCAATAAAATCAATGCCCCAAACATCAAAAACTTCACAGAATATCATGCGAGATTGAGGCATCTCATGTCTTTTAGAGATATTACCCACCCTCTGACAACGATCACATGATTTACAGAAAGCATAAGCATCTCTAAAAATATGAGGCCAATAAAATCCAGCTTCTAAAATTTTCCTAGCAGTTTTATTAGTCCCAAAATGACCCCCACATGCATAGGTATGACAAAAAGAAAGGATAGATTGTACCTCAGAATCCGGAACACACCGTCGGATTACCTGATCTGTGCAGTGCTTCCATAAATAAGGATCATCCCAGACATAGAATCGGGATTCATGACGAACTTTGTCCTTCTGTGCCTTGGTAAGAGTAGGTGGAAACTCCCCCGAGACGAGGTAGTTGACAATATTTGCATACCATGGCCGGAATGAATGGACCCCAAAAATGAATTCTTCAAATCGAGGTTCAGAATTGCTATCGAACTCAGCTCCGCGGGCGCGGAGGCTGGTTTCCGCGATCGCGGAAGGCTCAGCAGACTCGCTGCTCTCAGATACAGTTCTGCGGGCGCGGGTCTTCTTCACCGCGATCGCGGAATCGCTTTTGTGAACTCCGAACAATGTTTCGTCAGGAAAACGTCCTTGAATCTGATCTTGGTTTCCTGGCGTATTTTCCTCGTGCACAAGCCGACTTAGATGATCAGCCACCAGATTCTCAGCTCCCTTTTTGTCTCTGATCTCTATATCAAACTCACTCAGCAGGAGAATCCATCTAATCAGTCTTGGCTTAGCCTCCTTTTTCGTCATTAAATAACGAAGCGCTGCATGGTCTGAATATACTATCACCTTTGTCCCCAAAAGATACTGTCTGAACTTCTCCAAAGCAAACACCACAGCAAGCATTTCCTTTTTAGTGGTGGAGTAGTTTCTTTGGGAATCATTTAAGGTCATAGAAGCGTAATGTATAACATGGGATGCTCTATCTTCTTTTTGACCCAAAACAGCCCCAACAGCATAGTCACTTGCATCACACATGATCTCAAAAGGTTGAGACCAATTTGGGGCTTGAATTATTGGTGCACTTGTTAGGCGTGATTTCAGCTCATCAAACGCCTTTTTGCATGCCTCATAGAACTCAAAGGGCACCTCCTTTTTCAACAAATCACATAATGGGGCCGAGATCTTGGAAAAGTCTTTAATAAACCTGCGATAGAACCCTGCATGGCCTAAAAAAGAACGCACTTCACGCACATTAGTAGGATAAAGCAAGGACTGAATGATATCAATCTTTGCCTTATCGACCTCAATACCCTTGGATGACACTATATGACCTAAAAAGATGCCTTGCTCAACCATAAAGTGACACTTCTCAGAGTTTAGAACCAAATTGGTTTCTACGCATCTTTGAAGGACTAAAGAAAGATGGTTTAAACAGGCATCAAAGTCATTACCATGTACTGTAAAGTCATCCATAAAAACCTCAATAAAATTTTCAATGTACTCAGAAAAGATGCTTACCATACACCGTTGGAATGTACTGGGTGCGTTACACAATCCGAATGGCATTCTGCGGTATGCAAAAGTGCCAAACGGACATGTAAATGTCCTTTTCTCCTGATCCTCCGGTGCAATAGCAATCTGAAAATACCCTGAATAGCCATCTAAAAAGCAATAATAGGAGCGACCGGCAAGTCGCTCAAGCATTTGATCAATGAATGGCAAGGGAAAGTGATCTTTTCTGGTTACCGCATTCAGCTTACGGTAGTCAATGCAGACTCTCCAACCAGTCTGAACTCGTGTGGGGACTAATTCCCCATGCACATTTTCTACCACTGTGATACCGCCCTTCTTGGGCACAACTTGGGTCGGACTAACCCATTGACTATCAGAGATGGGATAAATCATATCTGCCTGTAGGAGCTTCAGTACCTCCTTTTTGACTACCTCCATCATAGGTGGGTTGAGCCTTCTCTGTGGCTGTCTGGATGGCTTGGCACCATCGTCTAGGAGGATCCTATGCATACATGTAGAAGGACTAATCCCTTTAATGTCAGCAATAGTCCATCCTAGAGCTGTCTTGTGCTCTTTCAGTACATGCACCAGTCTTTCTTCTTGCTCCTTGGACAGTTTGTTGGAAATAATGACAGGCAAAGTGTCACCATCTCCAAGAAAAGCATATTTTAAATGCTCAGGGAGCTGTTTAAGCTCAATTTCAGGTGCCTGTACTACAGAAGGATGCAATTTCTCGCTAAGGAGAGTTAGTGGTATGGGCCCAATGGCCAAAGCATCAGCAGGAGTGTCATAGCATGCATTCAGATCAGCAAAAATTTCATGATATCTCCCAGGTAGTTCATAATCTGAGCAAGCAAGATCTATGTCATTCTCTAGAACAGATTGTAACTCATCTACACAAGTAGTATCAAATACATCTTGTACAATCTGATCAATTACATCAACTGAGCATAGAGAGTGATCATCCTGGGGGTATTTCATAGCATTATCCATACTATATTCAAATTTCTCCCCATCAAATTCCATAGTTAGGACACCTTTACACATATCAATTTTTGTTCTAGCAGTTTTCATGAAAGGACGTCCTAACAGAATGGGTGCAGCATGCATATCATGATCCATATCAAGCACATAGAAATCAGCAGGGAAAATCAGATTATCGACCATAACAAGGACATCTTCAACAACCCCCTTCGGGTAAACTGTAGATCTATCAGCTAATTGAACAATAACACCAGTTTCATGCAAGGGTCCTAGGCGTAGTGAAGTGTAAACAGAGTAAGGCATAACATTAATAGAAGCTCCTAAATCAAGCATGGCTTTATCTATTTTAGTTTCTCCTATTATGCAGGGAATGCTGAACATGCCTGGATCACTGCACTTTTTAGGCATGCGTCTTTGAAATACAGCAGAGACATGTTCACTGACCTTAACTTTCTGTTTCCCTTTTAATTTTTGGTTCCTTTTGATAGTGCATAATTCTTTCAGAAATTTAGCAAACCTAGGAACACTTTTAATTAAATTGAGTAAAGGGATATTTACCTCACACTTGGAAAACGTCTCAAAGATCTCCTTGTCATTATCTGGCTTCCTTGTATCTTTCAGTGCTTCAGGGAAAGGTGGGGGTGGCTTCTGAGAAACCATAGAAGGGAAATCTGGACGAACGTAAGCATTTGTGGGCTCAGCTACAGACCCGCGGGCGCGGTCGAGAGGGTCTCGCGATCGCGGAATTTCGGGTTTTTCAGAATCCGATTTTTCACCGTCTCCGCGATCGCGGAGGTTGGTCACCGCGGGCGCGGAGGCTTCGTCCAGAATCACCGTGCTCTCAGTTAGGGTTCTGCGATCGCGGAGACCGTTCACCGCGGGCGCGGAATCGCTCTTAAGAAAATCAGTACTGTCTGCTCGTGGATCGTCATTCACCTCCACGTCCCTATTTAGCTCCTTTCCACTTCTTAATGTGATAGCACTCACATTCTCCCTTGGGTTGATAGGCTGTGATGGCAATTTTCCAGAATCTCTGGCCTCCAATTTGCTAACTGTAGTAGCCAGTTGACTGATTTGTGTCTCTATATTTTTGATACTAGCTTGAGTACTTTTGATGCTAGTTTGCGTGTTCTGTCCCAGCTGGTCTACTGTATTGGCTAGCCTTGCAAACATCTCTTCAGCATTGAATGAGTTGTTTTGATTTTGAATTGGAGGTCTAGGAACATAGGGTTGCCTGGGTTGCTGATTTCCTCCTTGTTGATGATTATATTGAGGCTGATTCTGATTCCCATACCTCAGATTTGGATGGGCCCCCCAACCTGGGTTGTATGTATTAGAGTATGGATCAAAATGAGGTCTAGGGGGTCCATATCCTCCTACAGCATTAACCTCAGCATGAGGTTCCTGGAGTTGTGGACAGGCATCAGTAGGATGTAGTGTATCAGCACATATTTCACATGCCTTCAATTGTTGATGGGTTCCTGACAGCATGAACCTCTTCATCATATCTTTCAATTCTGCCATTTCAGCTTTTATAATAGACGAGGAGTCCACAACATTGACTCCTTTATTGCCAAATCTTTTGTTAATTGCCTTGAGTTCTCAGATAGCTCAGAGAAGAGATCAAGGGCATCTGCTGGTGTCTTATTCATCAGGCTCCCACCACAAGCTGCATTCACCATTCTACGCTCTTCATCCAATAATCCACCAAAGAAATACAGTACCAGGTCTTGATCAGAATACCCATGATATGGACAGCTGGCACACAGTCTCTTGAATCGCTCATGATAATCATACAGAATCTCCCCAGCCTGTTGCTCAATGTTGCTCAAGCTCTTCTTCAGACTGTTCTGTTTGGTGGCAGGGAAGTATTTCTCTAAGAATGCTGCTTTCATCTTATTCCAGGTGTTTATTGATCCTGGAGAAAGATAGTAGAGCCACTCATTGGCTGAATCCTTCAGAGAGAAAGGAAACGCTCTCAGCTTGATCTGGTCCTCAATAACATCAGCAGGCTTCATACTTGAGCAGACCTGATCAAATTCAGCAAGATGCTTGTTTGGATCTTCTCCACCATGCCCATGGAATTGGGGTAAAAGATGGATCAAACCTGATTTCAACTCAAACTTAACACCGTCATTCAGCGTAGGAAACTCAACAGCCAGGGGTTGTTGTTGAAAGTTTGGGGCAGTTAACTGCCTCAAAGTCTGATCTCCCATTGTCTCAGTTTCAGCAGAATCCAAGTTGAAAGGTAATTCACGGAGTTGCTCCCGAGCTTCACGTCTCAACCTGGAAAGAGTCCTTTCAATTTCTGAATGAAGAGGCAAATTAGAAGAATCAGTAGCACGAGTGTGGACCATAAACTAGGGTCCACACCAGAGTTGGTAGTAATAAAAACTTAGAATGAAACAAAAATGTCCCCGGCAACGGCGCCAAAATTTGACTGGCTGAAAGTCGTCGTGCCAAATCAAAGATAAATCCCTAGTTACACAACTAGTATAGTCGGTAAGTCGGGGTCGAACCCAAGAGACACTTGTATTCTAAGCAATATTATTATCAACTCAGAAAGGTAACAAAAAGGGGGGATTTTGGAATTTAACTAGAAACTAAGAATCGAAACAAACAAAGCAGTTAATCAAACAAGGCAAAGATTGGATTTTTATCAAGTTAAGGAAAGCAATCCTATTCAAATATCCACTTTTCTTCCTCAAGTTATTGATCCTAGATTCAAACAAGTTATTTCTTTTGGTTATTCCTATCCTGATCAGAAATATAACATGGCAACGAGACATGCAAACTTAATATCCAAACAACTCATGAAACGATCATAAATAATAAGGATATTAGCATTAAGAACAAGGATAAACAGGATACATGCAATTGAATTCCAACGAGTCAAACAATTAACATGTATTCAAATCTCTTCTCAATTGTTTTAGTCCAACGAGTTCTAAATCAATTGAGTTGCTACAAAGATTAGGCTTTGCTACGAGAAAACCTAGATCTAGCAATAGATAATATTAATTCCAACAAGTTAGCTAGGCCTGAAGAAATCAACGCAATCAATATAAATTACGCACAAGAGAATTGAAATAACCTGTACAAATAAACCTGAATAGACGAATCTCACAACAACTTGAGTCTGAAAAGCTTCAACTTGAATAGAATATAAAGAGTTTAGTTCTCCATAAGAGAGAAAAACACAAAAGTCTGAAATTAGGTCTAGCAGAATACAAAACAAAGTCTGAAAACTAAACTTAAATAGTCTCGAAAAAATATCGGAATAAAAATATAAAAGGCAACTAAAATAAAAGATAAATAGATAGATAAAACGCCGCCTCGGATCTTGCTGACGTGGAATTCCGCGACCGCGGTGAACAACCTCCGCGACCGCGGACTACAGAATCCTCCTCTGAGTCAACGTTGACCCGCGACCGCGGCCTTAGGCCACCGCGATCGCGACACTGAATCTTGCTCCACCGCGGACTGCTTAGCTCCGCGGCCTTCACTTCTCGATCTTCTTGTCCCGACTTCTATTCTTCCAATTTTCTTCAAGTCTTCGGTCTTCTACTCATATATCGTTATAAGCACTAAATGGACCTAAATCTATACATAAAATGTATTAACTAGTCCTAATTATGCAATATCAAATACAACATATCATTGGGCAAATCATGGAGTCCCTGGACAGGGACCTGTAGCTGAAGGCGGATAGTCGACGTTGTGAATATGAACTCGTCGCCTTCGAGGGAGAGAGTTCCCTGGGTGCCGTCGTTGTGGATCACAAAGTTGTTGTAGAACCGACGCACCTATGAGGGATCTACACTCACAACTTCTTTGCAGAGGTGCTCCCAGCCTTGGGCCTTGATCAGGTCCCACAGCTCCCCAAGCCCGTTCTCTTAGAGCATATCCTCAAAAATTATGAGAGGGGGGAGGAGCTTTCGGCGTTCATCGATAGGGAACCTCTTCGGAGCAGGTCCCTTCCCTCTTCTTGTGGTGCTCTTTGATGTGTTCCCCCTAGAGACCGTTGTTGGTCCTTTGTGCTGAGGGGGTCCAGCCGCTTCGATCATCAACGTTGGTTCTCTTGTGGCACGGGAACCATCGGACACTACCAGTTGGTGTCCAGGGGTTGGGATCTTGGCGGGCTCCTTAGCAACTGGAGCCTCTTCTTGTTCTTCGGCCTCATCACTAAAGGTCCCTTCTTCCTGGGAGGAGCTTGAGCTTGAGCTTGAGCCCTCCTCGTCATCTTCAGGATGACTTAAACTCGTCCCAGCACCGTCAGCCGGTTTTGGGTTCCTTTGTGCCACGGGCTCTTCAGGAGCCACCTTTTCCTGGGACTTGGTCCCTTTTTCAGTTGTTGCCTCAGTTGGGACCCCGTCGAGCTCTTTCTCTAGAGCATTTAGCTGGGCCTCTTCCTCCACAGTTCCCATGATGAGATGAGGAGGATCCTTGGTCATATTGGCGATGACAAAATAAAGAGGAAGGTCATCGTCATCCGAGGTGAGGATGACGGCAGTTTTGGAGGGAGAGGGAGAGAGGAATTTTTTGGTAGTTGGGGATGTGGTTGAAGAAGGGAGAGGAGAGGAGAGAGGAGTTGAAATTTGTGTAGAGGGGGGAAGAGGGGTGGTCACTGAAGCATTGGGAGTAGAGGTCCTAGAGGCAGGATTTTGAGGAACAGGCGTGTGTATGGGTGAGGAAGGAGGAGAAGGAGTTTTGCGGGGTGGAGATGGAGTTCCCTTCGTTGTGGGAACAAAATAAGGTGGTGGAGGTGTTTTTTGTTTTGGGGGAAGAGGTTTGGGAGGTCCCTCGATTATAGGAAGAGAGAGGGAAGAAGAAGTGAGTTGACTCTGGGATTGCGAGGTCCCAGAGTCAAGGAGGGGAGGGAAGACGAGAGGTGGTTTGGCCATACAAGAACTGTCCTTGAAGCAGTTCGAGTAGTCAGCAATTTTGAAATGGGACTTTTTCCTGGGCTCCTAGTATTCGGAGACCTCAGAGTGTTTGCGCTTTTTGGATTGTGAGGGCTCTTTGGAGTGTTTGGATTTTTTGGAATTTTTGGATTTTGAGGGGTCTTTGGATGAATGGTGTTTTTTGGATTTTCTGGGCTTCTCGTTTTGAGAAGGACGAACATCTCCAAAACTGTCAAGAATGACAGTGCCGGAGGAGATGTTGGTGGTTGGAGGAGGAGGTGGAAGTGATTCAGAGGTGGTGGCGGAAGAAGAAGGCATGTCAGCTCTGCCGGAGTAGGAGGGGGTAAGAGAGGGCTTACAGAGTTGTAGAGCCCTGCGATGAGGACGTCTCGCATGTCGGGATCAGTTTCTCGTTCAATTTCGTTTAATTGCGAGATGAAGAAGACTCTAGGGTTTGCAAGCACCCAAGCTTTAACTTGGGCGAAGGTGTGTGTGGAGGCCATTTGAGGAGAATTTTGGGAAGAGAGGAAGTTTGGAGGTTTCTCCAAAGAGAGAGTGAAAGGGATGTGGAGAATATGAATGACAGAGATTGAAGATGGAATAAGAGCCCAAAAATGGCAATTTAGGGTTTTAAGGAGAGATGGAGCGAGGGGTAGAAAGGAAAGTGGGAAATCCTCGATAATCGTTGCCCAATGAAAGCGGGGCATCGTTTCAACTTCCTTAGCACGCCTCTTGACACGCGTCACGTTCTCTAGGGAAGACCTTTCAAAATTTGAATACTTGGCCCTTAACGATTCAGAGTTCTGACACATAATCCCGCATCCCATGTGACGGTTCTTCTTCTCAGAGGAGTCAGCGTTCCCTTGCATGTGCATACCAGTTCCCATGATCTTATCAAGGTCAGGGAGAGTGAAGTGGTTAAGGAAACTTCACACTCATCCTTTTGTGGGGCTAGGGAACTCAAAGGGAACCAGACAATTTACAACTCGATAAAGGAGTAGAGATTTTGGCTCATGAGAAGCGTTTGTCTGGTCCCTGGCTTA
This sequence comes from Fallopia convolvulus, assembly GCA_964016875.1. Lineage (NCBI taxonomy): Eukaryota > Viridiplantae > Streptophyta > Magnoliopsida > Caryophyllales > Polygonaceae > Fallopia > Fallopia convolvulus. The sequence goes on from OZ024732.1 coordinate 7,883,839, forward strand.
GGGTAGGTTATATGATCAACCGTCATAGTGGCTTGTAAAGAGGGATAAAGGGAACTCTCGTTGATCATGTTAGGCCAAAAGAAATAAAGCTCCCTTATTTATCTTTAGACTAGTAAGCATGGCAAAGTGAAAGCAATAAGTCCAAGTTCTCTATCATGCATTTCTGGTAAAACTAGTCAGGCATTGAGGGAGAGACAAACAAGGACTTGTTTAGTGTAGAGTAATCATCCCTAGAAGCATTCGAAAACGCTGGTAGGGACCTCTGTCTAAAGCTTTGGTGAGAATATCCGCAATTTGCTCTTCAGTTCTACAGTGTTCCATCAAGATGTTCCCACTTTCAACATAGTCACGTAGAAAGTGATGCCTTATACCTATATGCTTAGTTCTAGAATGATGCATAGGTTTTTTGGAAATGTTTATGGCACTAGTATTATCATAGAGTATGGGAACTGGGCTAAAAGACATACCGTAATCCTGGAGTTGAGACTTAAGCCATAGTACTTGGGAACAACAAGATGCGGCAGCCACATATTCTGCTTCAACTGTGGAGAGTGCCACTGAGTTTTGCTTTTTAGATCCCCATGAAACTAAGCATGACCCTAGGAACTAAGCCATTCCTGATGTGCTCTTTCTATCAACCAGGTGCCCTGCAAAATCAGTATTTGTATATGCAATGAGCTCAAGGGAACTGTTCCTTGGATACCAGAGGCACAAGTTATCGTTCCCTTTGAGGTACCTGAAAATCCACTTCACCTCTTTCAGGTGTGATTCCATAGGGTTAGTTTGAAAACGAGCACAAAGACATACGGAGAACATATTATCAAGTCTACTAGCTGTTAAGTAGAGAAGGGACCCGATCATACCTCGATAGTTTCTTTGGTCCACACTTATACTTGTTTCATCCGCATTGAGCCTTGAGTTTGGTGATATGGGAGTGTCAATAGGCTTGGAGTGTTCCATCCCATACTTTACGAGCATTTCTTTGATGTCAAGAACGTGAGTTCCCCAATGAGACTCATCTCAAACTCACTGCTCATGAGGTTCTTAAATTTCTCTACAAGATTTTCGTTAGTTGTTCCAAAAACAATGTCATCAACATATACTTGCACAATCAAATTGTCTTTAGACTCTTTCTTTAGAAACAAAGTCTTGTCTATGGAACCTCGAAGGTATCCATGGGACAAGAGGAATTGAGCAAACCTGTGATACCAAGCTCGGGGAGCTTGTTTGAGTCCGTAGAGGGCCCTCTCCAAGAAGTAGACATGGTTGGGTAGCTTCTCATCTTCGAATCTTGGGGGTTGAGCTACATATACTTCTTCCTTGAGATGTCCGTTGAGGAAGGCTGTTTTCACATCCATTTGATAGAGCTTGAATCCCTTGTGAGCAGCATAGGCAATTAAGAGTCGGATGGCCTCGATCCTAGCAACAAGTGCGAAGGTATCATCGTAATCAATTCCTTCCTCTTGCCTGTAGCCTTGTGCCACCAGTCTTGCCTTGTTCCTTGCTACAGCCCCAGTATCATCAAGCTTGTTTCTAAAGACCCATCGAGTTTCTATGATGTTCTTATTCTTGGGCCTAGGAACTAGCTTCCATACTTTGTTCCTCTCGAATTGATGGAGCTCCTCTTGCATAGCTTGGATCCAGTTGATGTTTTCGGGTTCCACCAATGAAACAAACGCGTTAAAAGCACAAAAGTTATTGAGAGAGGAACGAGTTTGTACACCTTTATCATAAGGGGAGATGATGTTCTCAATGGGGTGGTTCTTCCTTTTTGAAAGTTTCTTGCACGAGTGGGTTCCCTTGCACTTGTGCATCTTCAGTAGAGGCTTCTTTTTCATGGGAACACTCGTCTTCAGCTTCTTCATTAAGTGTCTCTTCAGAAATTTCTGGCATGATCCCTCTTTGTTCCCCCTGAACACTTGATTCTGGCAGGGTATTGTCTTGGGGAACGATAGAGTTGGAGGTGTCTTGTAGTTCTTCTGAGGAGGAAACTTTGAGGGATATTTGATCAGTGAAAGTTGAATCTCCTTCGTTGTTCCCTAGTTGTGGGATGTTACTTGCACTTGGATAGTCTTCATCTCTCTTCCTTGGCTCATCATCTTCATCATCATCTTCTTGTCTGACCAGTCTGAATAGAGTTCCCTTCCCTTGGGTCTCTGTTCCCATCTTTACAGATTTCTCGTTGAAGACGACATGGATGATTTCTTCTATCTTCTTGGTCCTCTTGTTATAGACCTTGTAGGCCTTACTTTGGGATGAGTATCCCAGGAAGATCCCTTCATCGCTTCTAGGATCAAATTTACCAAGGTTGCCTTTGCCATTGTTGTGGACAAAGCATGTGCATCCAAAGGTCCTTAGGTGGGAGATGTTTGGTTTTCTCCCTTTGATGAGATCGTAGGACGTCTTCTTGATCATAGGCCTTATCATGGCTCGGTTTAGGATGTACGTAGCTGTGGAGATGGCTTCAGCCTAGAAATACTCAAGAACTCCGCTTTCAAACATCATGGTCCTGGCCATGTCCTCCAAGGTCCTATTCTTTCTCTCAACCACGCCGTTTTGCTGAGGTGTGTGAGGGGCTGAGAAGTTGTGAGAGGTCCCATGTTTGTCACAGAAGTTGAGGAACTCTGAGTTTTGAAACTCAGTTCCGTGGTCAGACCTGATGGCCTTCAGTTTTAGCCCCATGCTTACTTCTGTTCTTTTGATGAATGGCTCGAACTCTTCAAAAGCTTGTGATTTTGCCTTCAAGAAAATAACCCAGGTGAATCGAGAAAAATCATCAATTAAGACATACATGTACCTTTTTCCACCATAGCTGGCTGTTCGCATGGGACCACAGAGATCCATGTGAATTAGCTCTAAAGGCCTGGTTGTGCTCACCACCTTTTTAGGTTTGAAGGAGTTCCTAGTCTGTTTCCCTCAAACGCATGCTTCACACATTTTGACTCCTTCAAGATTGATCCGTGGAAGACCAATGACCAGATCCTGTAGATAGAGCTTCAGGATTTGATTGACACCTGCATGGCCTAGTCTTCGGTGCCAAAGTTCCGTGTCATCGTAGGAACTCGCAAGGCACAGCTTCGTTGGTTGTTCAAATTTTGTATCCACTACATACACGTTGTTGTGCATTCTTCCTCTCAGAATCACTTTATTGGTCTTCTTGTTGATGATGAGGCATTCTTCTGAGTCGAAGGTGACAATGTTGTTCCCTTGATCACACAGCTGGAAAACACTTAAGAGATTGTATCCCAAATCTTTCACCAGATTTACATTGTTAACTTTGATTGATCTATTTAGCAACACTTCTCCTTTTCCAATGACTTCTCCCTTGTTTTTATTGCCAAATGAGACGTGGCCTCCTTCGGCATGAGTGTGGAGTGAGATGAGGATATCTTTGTTTCCGGTCATATGGTTCGAGCATCCACTATCTATGAACCATGAATTGTTCCCTCTCACTGCCACCTACAAGGAAAGATTAGTGTTTGGAGACCCAAGCAAGATGACTCTTGCCAGGTCCCTTGCAAGGGAAAATATTCTCATTTAAAACATAGTCAACGATGTTGATATCATGAGTGATTTGAGAGTTGGAGTTCCTTTGGTGATTAGCATGATGTTTTTGTTTGTTCAGGAACTCATGGTTTCTAAGGGTTTGGGCTCTCTTTTTGGGACATGCTTCCTTGTAGTGCCCATGAGCGCCATAGTTCCAACACGTCTTGTAGTACTCTCCCAGGTAGTATTTTGGGTGTGGTCTCTGGATTCTGTTCCTATCCATAGTTTCCTTGTTGTACACCCGTGACCCTTTTCCCTTAGCAATTTGGACATAAAGCTTATGTCCAGTGTTCCCAGTGTAATAGTCTTTCTCACCACCTTTTCCACTTTCTAGGACCCTAATTTTTTCCTCGAGATGAGCATTCTTCTGTTTCTCACATTGGAGTTCTAAGGCCCTACACCCATGGATTTCATGTTCACTCAGGGTTGACTTCCCGTTCTTTGGGCACTCAGTTTTGTATCCTATGTCGTGTCTGGCTGGGAAAAATTTGATTTGGGAACTAGAGGCTTCAAGATTTTCGGGAGTCTTACTCAGGTTTTGTAAGAGGGTGTTCTCAGCTCTCTCTCTCTCTAGAGTTTTAATTTCAGTTTCCAGATTTACGATGTGAGAAACATGGGACTTGAGCATTAGTTATCTTTGACAAGACCAACTAATTGAGCATTAGTATGTCCCGATTTTTCCAACTTGTTTTGCAATTTTATGTTATCTTTGACAAGACTTGAGAGAATTTTTAACAGATCAGGTTTTTTATAGTTATTCAAAGAAGCAAGAACAGATTCGGTAGTTACCTCACTGGGTTGTTCCCCAGTGGTGTCTTCTATGGCCATTCCGCACATATCTGGGAGTGCCCATGATTCGGGATCTTCGTCCTCATCATCGCTCCAGGTGGCGATGTAGGCCTTTTTCCCTTGCTTCCGGTCGTCTGTTCCCTGTGGGTACTCCTTAGTGAAGTGTCCTTTCTTGTTGTACTTGTAGCATGTGACATCCAAGAGGTCCTTTTCTGCGAGTTTTCTTTGGGAACCTTGTCCTCTTACCTAGTTCCCATTGTTCCTTTTGAATTTCCCTTTATAGAAGGACCGAAGAGCCTTTGTTACGAGAACTAGCTCTTCATCCTCTTCTTCTTCGGAGTCTTCATGTTGTTCTTGAACTGACTTGAGCATCTTCTCAATTTTGAGTGCGATCCCTTGATGTGCTCGCTTCTGTTCCTTATCGTCGATCTTTCTCTTCTCATGTCCCACCAGCTTTCCAAACACCTGATGGAGCATGAGAGTTTTATTTTTCGGGTTCTCCTTGAACATTGTTCTCTCATTTGCCCATTCTCCAGTCAGTCCGTTGAAGAGCTGTTGGACCTTCATTTTATGGGTGATTTATTCTTTGGTGATTCCCAAGCCTTCCATTTTGGTGCAGAGTCCTTCAAATCGGGATTGATAGCTATCGACAGACTCTCTCATCTCCATTTGGAAGTTGAAGAACTCCCTTCTTGCATTCATCTGAAGATCTTCTCGGAGATCTGAGTTCCAAACGTGCATTTGTTGGATGGCTTCCCACATTTCCTTAGATGTGTCAATGTTTGCTACCCTGTCACAGTCTTGAACGCACATGGACCTTTTCAGGTACTGTTTGGCCTTGTAGTTGGCCTCCATACACTTGTACTCGTTGGGTCCCCATTTGGTGAGGTCGTCTTTTATAGCTGGATCGATTTCGAAGTTCCTCCTCTCGATAACACACCAGGCTTGTAGTCCTGTCCACGCATCCAATCCTTCAAGTCGCGTTGCCAGCTTTCGAATCTTCCTGTAATAAGCCTCGGAGGCTTACTAGTGTTGTTCCCTACCTGAGTAAGTTCTTGAGCCATTTGATACCTGCGATGCTAACACAAATCTAGAGCAGCATGCTCTGATACCAATTGTTGGATCGTAACCGGTTAGCAAAGAGCTTGGGAACTGGCTGTTAAGCTGTTCCCAAGGCACCGGAAGTGAAGCATTTGCAAGTATTAAAAACTGTAAAGAACGCAGTTCCCTTATAGAGGAACCCCACTACAACCAACTAGTTGTATCGGTAAACCTCTAACTCCGCTTGGAGGATTTTGAATGACTTACTTATATTGATTGTTTTGTTCCTTAGTTACAACAGCCGTATCCAAACTTCTCTGTTCCTACGAGTTCTTCCTAACTCTAGAAACACTAATGAATCCTCTCAACTGAGTTCCTAAGCTAACAACAACAAAACACAAGTAACTCAAACCTTACACCGACTTCTCAGTTCCCTTGACCCTGGGAACTTCGGCTTCACCGTCGTTGAGATCAGACACTCGCCGCCGGGGACTTCTCTTCTTCTTCTTTCTCTTTTCTCTGGTATGGGTATTTGTGAGTTCTGGGAGAAGTACTCAATCCGAGTACTATTCATTTGGCTTTATAGTCCAGGTGTGCTTGGGCAATCGCATCTTTCATTTGTGTCCAAAATGCCCTTTGCTTGATGCCCAAGTTGTACTTTCTTCACATGTGAACTAGGTCAACTTCTTGAATCAATCGGATCGTTGGATCATTCGTGACGGTCTGATCCTCAGATTGTTCCTTCGGACTGTCCAAGACAGGATCCCGCGATTTGCGCTGAACGGTCGTTGTCTTCACATGTGAGTTCCCATGTCATGGGAACTGTCTTCTTCAGAGTTCCTTTGAGAGAAACTCTTCATCGTGTAAGCTTGTGTTCTCTGATCATTCATGGGAGTTCCCATTCCATGGGAACTTTCCTCTTCAGAGTTCCCTTAAAGGAAACTCTTCATTGTGAGCTTCTGTGGCTTTTGGTCATTGATGGGAGTTCTTGGCTATACCTGCGTTCCTTAGAAATACTTGAACAAACCACATTAGTTCCTTATGGTGTTTGTCATTATCAAAACTCGGAGAATGGCATCGTTGTTCCGTTGTTTAGAACCAGGGGTCCCAACAACGTCCCAACAGCCCTAATTCCACTTTTCCTGTGATTATTAATGCTAACCTCAATGCGGAAGAAGTTGGAAAGTTGTTGAATGTTCTTAGGACTCATAGGAAGGCCATTGGATACTCACTTTAGGATTTGAGTGGCCTCTCATCTTCTTTGTGTATGCATCGTATTTTCCTTGAGGAAGGACACAAGCCAACTATAGAGCACCAAAGGAGGCTTAATCCGAATATGAAGGAAGTGGTAAAAAAGGAGATCTTGAGCATGCTCGATGCAAGTATCACCTTTCCAATTTCGGATAGTAAGTGGGTAAGCCCCGTTCATGTTGTGCCTAAAAAGAGTGGTCTCACTGTTGTTGAGAATGAAAAAGGCGAGTTAGTTCCCACTAGGACTACTACTAGTTGGCGCATGTGTATTGACTATAGAAAGCTAAACAGCGCCACTAGAAAGGACCATTTTCCCTTGCCTTTTATTGACCAAGTGCTGCATGATTATTTTTGTTATCTCGATGGCTATAGTGGTTTTTGGCAGGTTCCGATAAATCCCGATGATCAAGAGAAAACCACCTTCACGTGTCCTTATGGCACATTTGCTTATAGGAGGATGCCATTCGGGCTTTGCAATGCCCCGGCCACCTTTCAACGGTCTATGATGGCCATCTTCTCCGACATGATTGAGGACATTGTGGAGGTATTTATGGATGATTTCTCGGTTTACGATACCACTTTTGACTCTTGTCTTGCCAATCTTGCTAGAGTATTTAGGAGATGTGAGGAGACTAACCTAGTGCTTAATTGGGAGAAGTGTCACTTTATGGTTCAAGAAGGAATTGTTCTAGGTCATGTTGTGGCAAAAAGGGGGATTGAGGTTGACAAAGCTAAAATTGAATTAATTGAAAAAATTGCCACCCCTTCCTCCATGAAAGATGTTAGGAGTTTTCTAGGACATGCCTGGTTTTATAGGAGGTTTATCAAGATTTCTCTAAGATTACCAAACCGTTAACTAACCTATTAATGAAGGATGTTGTGTTTGAGTTTTCTTCCAAGTGTCTTGAAGCTTTCCACAGGATCCGAGATGCACTTGTGTCGGCGCCTATCATGCAACCTCCGGATTGGACAATTCCCTTTGAGATCATGTGTGACACTAGTGACTACGCTGTGGGCGCAGTCCTTGGGAAAAGAAGAGAGAAGAAGCTTCACGCTATCTACTATGCGAGCAAGACGCTAGATGAGGTCCAAAGCAAATACACGACCACGGAGAAGGAATTCCTAGCCGTTGTATATGCTTTTGAGAAGTTCCGGCTATACTCGGTGGGTTCCAAGGTAATCGTCTACACCGATCATGCAGCTATCCGTTACCTTATGGATAAGAAGGACGCCAAACCGGGATTGCTCCGATGGATGCTTCTATTGCAAGAATTTGACCTTGAAATAAGGGATAAGAAAGGAGCGGAGAATCTTGTGGCAGATCACCTTTCTCGGTTACCCATTGAGCACATTAAGGAGTCTGGCGATTCAGTACCCATCGACGACTCTCGCCCGGACGAAATTCTATTGAGCAATGAAGTCTTATGGATCGAGGTCGACCATCTTGGGTCGGAGATAACCAATTCTGGGTCGAAGACAACCAATTCTGGGTCGGAGACGACCATTCTTGGGTCGGAGACGACCTCCCATATGCAGCACTGGGCTGACACCGAGCTGGGTAGCACGGCCCCGACCCTCACCACGACCGATCCAGGTCATTCTTCTCACTCCTCTTGTGTGCTTACTACTATTTTTCACTCTTCTCCTCCCATTCTCTCTTGCCATTCTATATATGCTATTCAAGGGGCGAAAACCCCTTGGTTTGCGGATTTTGCTAACTATGTTGTAGGAGGCATTTTCCCTGATGGATTGACTTCCCAAGCCAAAAAGAAGTTCCTCCACGACGCCAAGCAATACTATTGGGACGATCGCTACCTCTTCAAGCAAGGGAGTGATCATATCTTTAGGCGTTGTGTGCCGAACGATGAGATAGAGGGAGTAATCCGACATTGTCATACTCTTCCAACGGGCGGCCATGCTAAGGGATTCAAAACCACCGCAAAAATTCTTCAAATACGGATTCTATTGGCCCACCCTCTTCAAGGATGTTCAAGCCTATGTCACAGCTTGTGATGAGTGTCAGCGTGCGGGAAATATCACATGGAGGAATGAGAACCCACTCACTGGAATTCTAGAAGTTGAGCTTTTCGACGTATGGGGAATTGATTTCATGGGACCCTTCCCCTCTTCGGGCCCCTAAAAGTACATCCTCGTAGAAGTTGACCACGTTTCTAAGTGGGTCGAGGCCATAGCCACAAGGACTAATAATGCACGAGTGGTGGCCAAGTTTATGAAGTCCAACATTTTTCCCCGTTTTGGTGTTCCCCGAGCCCTTATTAGTGATGGCGGTTCTCACTTCATTGAGCGGAGTTTTGAGGTACTTTTGACTAAGTATGGGGTCTTACACAGGGTGGCAACCCCTTACCATCCCCAAACTAGTGGTCAAGTGGAGATCTCCAACCGGGAAATTAAAAACATCTTGGAGAAGATGGTCTCCCGCTCAAGGAAGGATTGGGCTTCCAAGATGGATGATGCACTTTGGGCGTACCGCACCGCCTACAAGACGCCACTCCGCACTACTCCCTACAATCTTGTGTATGGCAAGTCATGCCATTTGCCCGTCGAGCTCGAACACAAAACATTATGGGCTCTCAAGGAGCTCAACATGGATCTCGACGCAGCCGGAGCAAATAGATTTATGGACTTTCTAGAATTGGAGGAGTTAAGGCTCAAGGCATATGAGAATGCCAAGATCTACAAAGAAAGAACCAAGAAATGACATGATAAGAAGCTCATCCCGAAGACCTTCAACAACGGTGATCAAGTACTTCTTTTCAACTCTAGACTTTGACTTTTCCCCGGAAAATTACGATCCCGATGGAGTGGACCTTTCATTGTTCACCACATCTACCCACATGGAGAGGTCGATCTCATAGACGAGAATGGAGGGATTTTTAAGGTCAACGGGCACCGATTGAAGAAATACTATGCAAGGGCCGACCCTGATGAGGAAATCCGAGCCACATGGGCTCTCACATCTTCTTATTAAGTTGAGGTACTTCTCGTCTAGCTAAAGACGTAAAATTAAGCGCTTCCGGGAGGCAAGCCGTTTTGTTTTTATTTTCTTTTCGATTTTCGTTTTTTTAAAGCCTAGTTTCAATTGATTTTCTTAGTTTAGATTAGTTAGGATTCTTGTCTTGGATCTCCACTAAGGTTTTGTAGGGACCCGAGATGGCGGAAGAGGAACAAGAGGGCCGAAATGATCGACAATGAGAGGAAGCAAAGTCAGGATGGGTCGTCTCCGACCTCTTTTGGGTCGTCTCCGACCTCTTTTGGGTCGGCACCGACCCCGTCCTAGCAAAAACGGTAAAAATCTCAAAAATTTGGAAATTGCAAGTAAGTCCATGAACTTTTACCTCTTTTAACCCTACCCCTTCCCTCTCTTTCTCCCCCACACCGCTGACCCCCTTTCCCTTATCAAAACACATAGCTTCCATTCATCTCTCTTTGCCTCTCACACCTCACAATTCTCCATCCCCATCCCAAATCTACCAAAATCCTTCATTGTGCTACATAAATCCTCCAATTCTTCCACTAAAAACCGGAAAATCCGCCCCTTTTCCACAATTTTTCAAATTTTGGAACCGCTCTAGTGCTCGTCTACGACCCCCCTTGTACTTTCATTCCTCTATTTTCACTCATCTTTGGTATGTTTTTCTACTCCTTTGATGTTAAATTCAAGTTTACTTGATTTATTTTTAAGGGATTAGTTGAAAACCTAGGTTTTGGGTGTTCTTGAGTTTGAATATGGAAGTTTGGGTTGTTTGCATGCTTAAGTGGTTAGATCTACGTGATACCATGATGAATTGTGGGTTGTAAGTGGAAATTTTGATACATACTTGGTTGTTTGGTTGATTGTGAGAATATATGATTTTTTCGGAATTTTTGGTAGCCCTTCCAAGGACATCGGGCTAAAATTGCGGACTTGATTTTGCCCGTAGAGGTCGGTGTCGACCCATTGGGGGTCGGTGGTGACGACCCAACAGCGTCCTATTACGGGGCTTTGGCGTGTATTTGCTCGGTCCCGAGCCTCCAAGGGTCGGTTCCGACCCCGGTTGACTTGTATTCCTCATTCAATGCATGCTTATGGAGTTACTTTCACTATGATTTGAGTACTTTTAGCATGATCTTTCCCTCTACTTACCTACTCTTCATGATTAAGCATGCTAAGTTGAGATTTGTTTTTTCTAAATTTGAGCATGTTTCGTTCAGTAAGTATGGAGTACTTCTTTGGGAGGTGACATGAATGTTCTTTGTTTTAGCATTGTTCTTTAAAACTTTGGAAATTATCTTGGAAGCCTGAACTTTTTGTAGGACAATGGCTTCTTCTTCCCGTCACCCCGCCAAGAAGCACAAGAAAGACAAGCAAAAGGTGGATAGTGTGGTATTTGACGATGAGGAGCAAAAGCAACGGTTTCTTGAAATGTGGCATGGGGACGTTAGTGTGCGATCTTATCAAAGGGAGGGCGCAATGAAGATTGGTTTTCATAGGGAGGTGCTTGAGGCTTTCTCTTGGATTGGAGCTCAACACCTTATCTTGCATCCAATTGAGGAACACTACGTGGCGCTCACATGTGAGTTCATGTCCAACTTCCGCTTGTACCGGCATGAAACCGACTTCAACAAGTCAAAGGTCACCTTTCAACTCGGAAATAGGGACCACGAGATGAGTATTAAAAGATTCAACCACCATCTTGGCTTCCGCGCCCCATCCGGAGCGTACACAACATCGAGTTTTCTCACCAAGGATTTATGGCATTACCTCACCGGTAAGGTTGAATTCCCCACCAACCACCTTCCCGGTCGATTCATTGCTAGCCCGGTTTTCCGGATTATTCTACGCATCCTCGGATCCACAATTTGGCCAAGGTACGAGCTCTCGCGCCTCCACAAGCAAGAGGTTGCATGCTTATCCACTATGCTCTTTGAGCCGACTATTCACATGAATTTGGGTTTTGAGTTTGCTAATGTCGTCATAAGCCACCAAGCCCTCAAGACCCACACTAGTACATACTTCGGTTGGCTTGTGGCTCTCCTTGCCAAGTCCTTGAAAGTCGATCTTTCCGCCTACTCTTCATGAAAAGTCATTGCTATGGATGTGAAGTACTTCTTGAATGCTAAGGTGCTTGCTCAATCTTCTGCCGGTTTCATCAACAAGTTCTATATTAGTACGAATGAGACTCATGATGTAGTTCTTACCTCTGAAAATCTTGAGCTTTTCTACCGCCCTAATTGGTATGATGTATGGGGCCCCACTCCTTATCCTTTGGTGCCAAATGTCCGACGTGATGAAAGGATTAGACGCCAGCCTAGCAGGTTTCCGAGAGCCGAGTCCAACCCACCGCCGAGAGAGGCGGACTTCGAGTGGGAATCACCAAGGGCCGTTCTGGGGAGGTCGGTGACGACCACCAGGAGGTCGGTGACGACCACATAGGGGGTGGCTACGACCAAAATCAGCCCGGTGTCGACCCTATGGACTTCATAATGGGACCTCAAACCGACATGGTCCCTTACTACTCCCACCCCTATGGCTTTGATGGGTCCGGCGGCTCTTATTTTCAAGGACAAGGCACATATCATACCGGTTCAAGTTCGGGTGGCAATCCCGATATCTCCCTTCTCTCGGCTAAAATGGACGCCCTTATGCTTCACCAACACATCTTTATGGGGCGCTCAACCACCACCACAACCAGTTTGTCAACCACCAACATGAGCTTCAGGACTTCCGCATTGAGTACTATGAAGATCACAAGCAAGACGTTGCAAGATGGAATGCTCAAGTGGAATATACCAATTGGTTGGCACAACAACTCTTCCCCGTTCCACCATCACCTCCTCAAGAGTGATTCTCCTCCTTTGACAACGCTTCAAAGTGTCCAAGTTAGTTTCTCTTCCCTTTCTCTTTACTTTCTTACTCAATGGGGACATTGATGTTTAAGTATGGGGTGGTTTGGGAGATTACTTGTTTGAGTCGTGTGTTGTTTTGTGTTTTGATTTATGTGTGTGTTTAGCATTGTTTGAGTCTTGTTTGAGTCTTTTTCTTTTTGATTTTAGATGGATAAATGCCATATTCCCTAGATGTTCTAGGATGGAAATTGCTTGCATTATCATGTAAATCCTATGACATGCTTTAAGAATTGCCTAAATCATGATCTTGCTTTTTGAATTTTGAGCTTATAATGGATATTGAGCATGCATATTTCTAAGTGAAAGCAATCCAACAAAAATTGAACCTAAGTGAGATATTTTTGGCCTATAAAGGATGTAGATTTTTACTCCTTTCTGTTTTATGTGTGAATTACTCTTCCAAATGCAATATACCAATTGACAATGGCATGGTTATTTTAAACTTGAGACCAATGGAGATACGCTCATTACTTGATTGAATCAAATGATTTTGAACTCGTTTTTATAAGCCTATTATATTCGTTTTCCTACCTATACATGATCCCTCGGTTTGTAGCCCCTTATTTTGAGCTTAAAGCCTATTTCTAGCTTCACAAAAAATTCTCTAGCCATGATAAGCTTGACCTCTTTGATCCGGGAATTAGGACTTGGAAGAAATTGTTGAAGATTGTTATGGTTTGATTGGGTGAAAATAAAGTGATTGTGGAAGGTAGATAAAGATTGTTGTCTTTTGAATTCATAAGTATGAAGTGTTTTTGGGCTCGAAGTGCAAGCATGTAGCTCGACACCGAGCCAAAGAAGGTCGGTGCCGACCCCCTCAAAAAAAATGAAAAAAAGGGGGAAATCAAATATTAAGTATAAGTGTCCAAGCTTTCAAAGAATAGAAGAAAGACAATGATGATAGGTGAAAAGGGTAGTGCATTGAAAAGTCTTAAGTGTTTGGTGATTGAAGTAAGAGAAAAGAATGTTGGGTAAGTGATGTGTAGTCTAGGAGTTTTGATTCCCGGATTAGTTAGCACCACAAGGCCAAAATATTTTCACACCCTTTGTTATTACCAAGCCCCATTACAACCCGGCCGAATGGAGACTTCTTTGAAGTTTTCATTGAGCCACCCGAGTTCATTTGATGATTTGACTTGTTTTGACTTCTTCGGTGGAGAGTTTGTTTATATAAGTTCCATTGACTATGCGGTTTTGTTTTTGGAATTTGAGTCGAGTGATTATTGCTATACCCTAAATACTTTGAGAGTTGAGTGAAATACATTCCTTGGTGAGGTTGGATTGTGATTGCTTAGAATGTTCATGTGTGCTAGGACGTGGAAGTTGTTTGCTCACTATTCTACTTGTGCTTATTTTTCTATAAAGGTGATTCTTGAGATTTGTTCATTGGTATTGATGCATGTTAAGTGATTGCTTGAGGACAACCAAGTTTAAGTATGGGGTATTTTCATGTCGCACTTTTTAGTTGGTTTTTGTGGCTAGATTTTTAGCTAGGATTGAGTCTTTTCTAGGTTTATTGTGTTGTCTTGAGTCATTTGTGTAGGGTTTCATATTATCGTAAGATATGGAGTCTACATAAGTTTGTTTGATGTTTTGTAGGTATTTGAAGCGTTGAGGAGGAGATGTCCCGGTTTTTCAAGCTTTCTAGGAGGTGGCGTTAGAGTTGTCTTGTGGTGATGTTGATAGAAGGACGAGAGTTGGTGCATTTGAAGGTTTGAAGATTCAAAGGTGAAGATTTCAAGATCAAGATGCTTTAAGAAGAAGCTAAAGGAAGTCTTAGAAGGCCAAGAGCGATTAAAGAAAGAACATTGAAGAAGAACCAAACTTTGGAGCGAGTTTTGAGCGAAGAAGTGAAGAAACCAAGTTCTATCTAGGTCGAAGACGACCTACACTAGGTCGGAGACGACCACCTCCGTGCATTGCGAGAATAAAACTTGCTCCTTAAGTTAGGTTTAGTAAATGTTTTATTTATGGGCCTTTTTAAGATAGAATTTAGTTTCTTTATGAAGACATTCCCACTGCTATTTAAGGATCTTTTAGGGTTTATTTTAGGGAGAACGTTTTTAGAGGCTTTTGAAGGAGACGTTATTTTGTGGAGAACAGAACAAGTTGCAAGTTGATTTCTAGGTTAACTTTGATTCCAAGCTCTTGGACAATTTTAAGAGAGACTTGGAGGTTTGCTTGAGATTTGTAAGTTGTCTTTTTAATTGAAGTTTGTTTGGTTTTGAATTATGTCTTCTCTTTTGTTTATGGTTGTTGATTGTGCCATGGATCATGAGAAGTCTACTCTTCTAGGGTTGGGGTGAAACCCGACGAGTTGTGCATGATTAAAGCATGAATCTTTGATTAAACCATCTCTTTTGAATCTTTATCCTTTATCCTCTTGTTCGTTACCAATTCCTTGATGAAAGTTAAGGCATGTTCATGTTTATGATTGAACCGAAAGGTTAAATTGTGAATTTGGATAATCATTAGGTTGAACGAAAGTTAAAACCTTTAGAAAACAAGTAGGGTTGCAAGTTTAGATCTTTATGAAAGTTGAGATTTTTACTTGATTATTCATGACGAAAGTCATTCATGAGATTATTATGGGTTGAATTTGATTCATGTTTGCATGCATAGCTTGTTGTGGTCAATCCTTTGCTCTAGATCTCTTTTAATTTGATTTTTCGAAGTTTATTCGTTACCCGGATAGGTCGGTTACGACCCCTTTCAGGTCGGGGCCGAGCACTAGTTTTCTGGTTTTTCTCTTGCGTTTTTGTGTCGAGTCGTAGGTCGGTGCCGAGCATTTGCTACGTGTGTTTTGTTTTGTTTTGTTTTGTTTTGTTTTTGTTTTGTAGGATTAATAACTAGATTTAGATACTTCTAATTCCCGTGGACGAACCTGACCTCCCTGTACTCAGCGGGGTCTTGATATAAATTTATTTGTTGTCAAGAAACCCTTTCAACACGTATCGAATTCCTCTCTATAAGCAATTCAGGTTTGTGAATGATTCTTTCTTCCTTTTGTGAATTTTTTTAGAGAGCTATGACTAGTGGTTGTATGAAGGTGACAGTATGAGAATGAAGCTTTACAAAGCTAGGTATAGATGCTGAAACAGCGACAGTTTTACCAACTTCTATACTTAGCGATCATGTAGTCGCCAAATACGCGGGATGTTGTCGGCCAAAATTGGTGTTTTGATACCAAACGTCAGCGACCATATAGTCGGTGATATTAGTAACCATGTGGTCGCTGACTACCTGATACATGTCTGCGGCCATATGGTCGCTGACTATAGCGACCACTCAGTCGCTGGTTTAATAGCAACCATATTGTCTCTATAATTCGCGACCCTATGGTCATTGATGTTTGGTACCAAAATTTCTCGCGCAATATTAGAGACCAAAAAAGTTCTGCGACCATGTGGACGCAGGTTTAGCGACCACTTGGTCGCTAATGTGTTTTTATTTTTATTTTTCGTTTTGCCGACCACGTGGCGACCATATGGTCGCTAAATATGCAGAATGGTGTAATGTTACTATTTTGATTTAAGATGGGCATTAATGTGGGTTGGATTTATGTCATTTAAATGGGCCCTAATATGAAAATAATCATTGCATTAATTATTCAATATAATCTTCTATTAGCTGTTATTCAAAGTGGATTAGGATGATTTGGCCTAAATAAAATTATATAGATTAATGTTTTCAAGTTTTGTATCCAGGTCTTATTCTATTATATAGCTTTATTGTAGCATTAACATTCTCAAATATGAAAACAAAATTGAATTTAGTCCTTTGGGAGTGCCATAAATTATTTTTAATATTTCAATCCCATGGTTTAAACTAAAAGGTATTATTGTTCAAGAATAATGCTCTAGTAAAAACATCTCTTAGAGTGTAAGTGTGTGGTTAAAGGACATCCGTCGGATTGGAATAAACGAATGGATAAGATTCAAAATAAAAGGGGTGTAAGACGGGGGTGTTTTAAGGGATAATTTCAATTAGGGAAGGAATCAATTACAATTTTTCTTTTCGGTTGAAATAGCCTAAAATTTCGAGCATATTAATTCTCTTTCCTTTTAACGTTTATTCTCTCTCTTGAAATTAGATTTATTGTTTTGTTCTCATTATCGCTGATGGTTTAGGAGCAAAGAACACTAGCGAATGGTGAGGCAAATCGCGACGAACTTCAGCAAAAATTGGCAAGTGTAATTGTTGTTTTTAGTATCTTTATATAGTAAAATCATTGTTATTCTCATTTACAAACTTGTTTGGTCAATTTGTAGTTCGAATTTCATAACTTTGAAGTTTAAATTGAGAAAAATCGATGGTGTGGATCATGTGCGCCGCAACGAACAACGATGGCACAAGTATGGCCGATCCCAGGGTTTGGTTAGGGATTCGAGTGTGGATGGATATGTGGTTCAAACTAGGGTTCGTGTATTTGGGTTGAGTGGAAGAACGAAGAAAGAAGATAGGCGTGAGTCAATTTCAAGAGAAAGAGTAATCTATGATTTGTTATTCATGAATGCATTGTTGTTTTTCGTATATACAAGCCTTGTTATTCTCCTATACATTATTTGTTATTCATGAATTCATATGTTGTTCTTCATACGTGTGTGGCTTGTTATACAGACATTTATGGCTTGTTATTTATACATGTGTGGCTTGATATTTAGGTTCATATTTCTAGATTTTGTTATTCATATATGAATGCATTCTTATTCATTTTACGTGTTTTGTTATTCATATATGAATGCATTGTAATTCATCTATACGTGTTTTGTTATTCATATATACATGGATTGTTATTCGTATATACATTGTCTTGTTATTCACATATTCGTAAATTGTTTTTTCATATATGTTTATTTTGTTATTCATTTAGGCGTATTTTGATATCATAAATGTATGAAGTGATTTGTTATTCATTTATGTGTGCTGGTTTTTTTTATATATTCATGCCTTGTTATTCATTTATACGTGTCTTGTTTTTCATATATACATGCCTTGTTATCCTCCTATGCATTATTTCTTTTTCGTGTATACATGTTTTTACTTTAAAATAGCATTATTGTTCAAAAGAAAGTATTTTGTTATTTAAGAGAAATAAAATTGTTTTTTAAAATCACGTAACATTAGAATTATTCAATTCATTGTAATGAGTTATTCTATTGTTTTTACACACACTGATGCATAACAATACAGAAGAATTCAAACATTTTTCAAAGTATTCATCATTGTTATTCATAAGCAGTGTAATGATTATTCATAGCATAATTTAATACACATAATCACGGCTTTTTCACAATATTAAATACTATTTTTCAGAAGCATTATAATTGTTATTCAATAGTATAGATTATTTATGTCCATAGTCAATACATTCTAATAATACTAGTGAAAACCATTGAATAAGTTTAGTTATTCATGATGAACAATGTTGTTTTTCAACTACTTTCATTTAGTTATTCATATTGATATTAATGTATCCATATATGAATTGTAATTGTATCAAATAAGTTGTGTTATCATTTGTGTTTAACTGAGTTTTCAAATGGAATAGGTGGTAATGATCAACAGTTGGACATTGGAGAAAAGTCAAAGCGCACCAAGGTCCAATTTAAAAGACTTCGCACTAGGGAACATGTTCCAAATGATGATAATGTTGATGTATTTGACCTCGGTCCAAAAAAAATTGTAATTCTTAAGCATTGTAATTATTATTCATAAGCGGTGTAATGATTATTGATAGCATAACTTAATACAAAGAATCACATATTTTTCACAATATTAAAGATTGTTTTTCAAAAGCATTGAAATTGTTATTCAATAGTATACATTATTTATGTCAATACATTCTAATAATACTAGAAAACCATTGAATAAGTTTAGTTATTCAGGATTAACAATGTTGTTTTTCAACTACTTTCATTTAGTTATTCACATAGATATTATTGTTATGAAATGTAATTGTATCAAATAAGTTTTGTGTTATCACATGTGTTAAACCGAGTTATTCAAACAATCATATTGAGTTATTCAAACCTCGACTATAAATATTTCATGATTCTATAATTATTCAAACAATCATATTGAGTTATTCAAACCTCGACTATAAATATTATACGATTCTATAATTATTCAAACAATCACACTGAGTTTTTCAAACGTCGACTAACAAATATTCAATCCCTAAAATCATGCAACTGATATATATATATATATATATATATAAATGTCGGATTTTTTTAATTTCACAATCCCTTAAATTTAGCAACTAGTATTTTCAGAATACCGGTTACAATATTTTCTATCGTGGTGAAATTAAGATTTTCATCACTTTTTTTTATTATTTTCAACGACTACTATCCCTAAAATCTCGCCCATATTTCTTAATTTCCGTTTTCAACTTCTCGTGGTTTTAATTATCCACAACAACCCCATATAGCTTAATATGCTCCTTAATTAACAACCACTGATTTATTGCAATCCAACGATATAACTTTAACCATACGCTTACACCACAATATCTATTGTACTAGAGCGCACCCCCTATTGTTCAAATCTAAAAGCACTTGTTTAAAAAAATAATTAAGATGAGGAAGAACTAAAATTATTTTTTGAAACAAAAACTCTTCTATGAAATCGACTATGCATATGTTGGTTTTGTAGTTTTTATGCATGGTTTATATATTATTTCACATACATGTAATATACTTTTAACAAAAATAATTAGTCCTTTAATATACTTTTAACAAAAACACATTTTCAATTTAATTCTTTTAACTTTTTTTAAAACAAAAATCCTATTTGAATTTAGTCATTTAGCAAAACATGATACAGAGAAGAGAAAAGTAGTAATACATCCTTGCCCTCAAACATTGAAAATTTGAAATGCTTTGCCAATGTACATGCAAATGTTGTAACCAGATACAAAACAAATAGTGAAGAGAAAAGAAGTGTCAAGTGTTAGATCAGCAAAGCATCTAGAAAATACACAGAAATCAGATCTATGAAGTTGGATTATTATTCTAAATCAATAATGAAACTCCAAACAATTATTCAAACATAAAGAGTTCATAAGTTGTAACCGATACTTTAGGAATCACAAATAATCATGAAACTCTAAAGCTTCCAAATTAAAAATATGCAGTGTATAGCAAAATTAGAACTCATCGAATATATGGATGAAGTTATCATCAATTTTCAAAAGAAGATCTTCAACTTCTGGAGGAGCAAGCTTTGCTTTTGCATCCACATGCACAAAATGAATAAATTATGCAAAAACTAGATTAACACGAGAAGTATTTTCACAAGAATTGATCAATATTTTGAAACATATGGCTCAAACATGAAGAAGATGCTACTATATAGCATTTTAGTTTTAGAGTAAAAAAAACATAGTCCTGCTCCAATTGAAGCAAACAATGTTGAATAAAGAAGCAGTTAAACTTTGTGTGAGGTTTTGTCAACCAAATGAAATCAAACAAACACAATCGATCAAAACAAGCTCAATCACAAGATTGAACCATACAATTATGAATCAAAACACGAGCATACGAGCGCACTCACGTCGCTCACTCACTGTTCGATTGAAGAACTTATAAAACAAGAAAGAGCCTTATATAGTCTGGCTAGTACAAAACCCATTAAACCAGGGGATTTATTTAAAACGAATGTAAGAGAGAACCGGCAAAAATAGAACACAGTTCACAAGACCCGCCAAAAGGAGTAGAAGTATTCCACTTTGCAAGCCACCAAATTCCACGCTTTTCCTTGCTCCAACTTGGCAATTCTATGGAATGATAATTCTACATCCTCCCCTCATGTTAGAGCTTCGAAAATCCCCAAATTGTTGGATAGGAAGTTGTTGATGGGTAATTTACTCGACAACAAATAAATTTGTAGTCAAAACCCCGCTGAGTATACCGAAGTCAGGATTGTCCACGGGAAGCAAGGTTGTTTGATTACTAAACGATAAAGCAAGAAAGCACACAAACAAAGCAAAACAGAAACAATAGAAGTAAACAAGGCTACAACAACCCTCGGTACCGACCTTGTCAGGGTCGGTAACAACGCTAGGTTTCAACACAAACTAAGCAAACAAGACACAAACAACTGCAGGCTCGGTACCGACCTGTGTACTTTGGTAACGAGTCTGTATGCAAGAACACGAAGGTAATTCAAAGGTAAAAAGATCTAGGACAAGGAATACCACAACATAATCATGCATATGAACTAGTGTGAAGGATAAATATCATGTGTCAAAGATAAAAAGCTCTCAAATTTCGTTGACCTAAGCAAGTAAATCAATCAATTTTCATAAATCAATTCACTTTTTACTTATTTTTGAATCCAAAGCTCGAAACTTTCATTATCGAACAATATCAACATTCAAGTTCACTACTTTCTCTTTCAATCAAGCGATAAACTCAAATTACTTCGACTTTCCTCTAAGTATAAGCACAAAACAAGTAGTTTAAAAGATAAAAGGCAATCAAACATTCATCACACACATTCAATCATGCATAACTATGTCGGGTTTATAACCCCGATCCTAGAAAGGTAAACTACTCACTCATGATTGAGATAAAACTAACAACCAAATTGAATGAAAACATTGAAATAAAAGCTTACTTGAAATATAAAAATATCGTCTTTGAAACAACCACGTTCGAAATCAGAACAAAAGAAACAAGGCTCGAACTCGATACCTCTCTCTCTCTCTCTCTCTCTCTCTCTCTCGACTCAAACGTGTTCTCCAAAAAATCGTTCTTCCCAAAAACTAACGAACTCCCCCTAACTAGACTAGAACAAGGTATTTATACTAAGAGAAACTATCTAACAAGGGTCCTAAAAGATAGAAACTTTTCTAACTAAAAAGATTACGAGATAAAAGATAGAATTGCTGAAAGTCAGCGCCGCCTACCGACACATGTCACCTCAGTAACGACCTGCACAGGGTCGGTAGACTCTTGTTGAATTCTCCAAGTAACCTCTGTTGCACAGCTCGGTACCGACCCTCACAGATCGGTAATGAGCTCTCTGTCTTGGGTTTTTGTACACTCTTCATAACTTCTTCTTGGATTCAACGGGATATTCAAGGCGTATTCTTTCTTCTCTTCTCTTTCACATTCTCCACCATCCACCACTTAACTTTAACTCTCTCGAAATGCTCCCTTCTGCTTTGAAAACCTATAAAAAAAACACAAAAACGGAGTAGCTTCCATATTTTTCACAAAATATGTAAACTTATCCAAAAACACACAAAACTAGCACTAAAACTCACTAAAACTAAGCTAAACAACTTACGAAAAACACCCTAAAACTATACTAAAAATATGAACATCAGAAGTCATGTTGACCATGATTCAAAGCCTTGGTCATCAAATCAACTAACTGTAGACTAGTATTGACATATGCTGTTTCAAGAAAACCATATTGTATCCTCTCATGAATGAAGTGGCAGTCCAGATCCATGTGTTTCGTCCTCTCATGGAAGCAAGGGTTTGCAGCTAGCTGTTGTGCGGCCATGTTGTCACTAAACAAGACTATATGTAAGGGAATTGTTATCTTCAAATCATTGAGCAAATAACTAAATCAGATTAATTCAGTAGTAGTTGAAGCCATGCTCCGATATTCTGCCTCCATTGAAGATCTTGAAACAGTGTTTTGTTTCTTAGTCTTCCAAGAAACCAAAGAATGCCCTAGGAAAATGCAATAGGCTGACAATGATATTCTAGTTGCAAGGCAAGAGGCCCGTTCAGAATCTAAAAAACCTGTTAATTTTAAAGAGCTCTACATAGGGTAGAACAAACGAAGTTTGTTGGTGCCACTGAGATATCTTAGAACATGTGAGACTGCATGCTAGTGTGGTAATCTTGGTTGAGCCACAAATTGACTAAGGTGTTGAACACAATAAGAGATGTCCGGTCTTGTAAGAGATACGTCGATCAATTTACCTACAACCCTTCTGTATCTCTCTGTATCTCCAAAAATCTCTCCCTCATCCTGCCTTAGTTTCAGCCCGGTTGGCAAGGGAACCTTTGTTGTCTTGCAGTTATCCATATGACAACTCTCCAAGATGTCTCTAATATACTTCTATTGGCTAAGCACCACTCCCTTATCATCTCTATATAGCTCCATGCCTAAAATGTACTTGGCCAGACCCATATCCTTAGTAGTTTACTTTACATGTAAAGCTTACTTGACTAATTGTATTTCTTCAAGGTCATTTCCAGTGATGAGGACATCATCCACATAAATGAGCATTGCAGTCATTGAATCACCTCTCTGCTTCACAAATAGGGAGTAGTCAGAGTGTGATTGATCATAACCCAAGCCCAACTCCAAGATCCACTCTTGAAGCTTGTTTTAACCCATATAAAGACCTCTCCAATTTGCACACTTGTCCTTGTGCACCTCCACCGTACCCTTCTGGGAGCTCCATATAAATGTCTGCATCTAGCCTTCCATGTAGGAAAGCGTTATTCACATCTAACTGATGAAAATTCCAACCTTTTCTTGTGGCAATAGCTATGAACATTCTCACTATTCGACCCCTTGCAACTAGTGAGAAAGTGTGTCTATAGTCTTTGCCTAATTTCTGACTTAAACCTTTGACAACTAGTCTCCCTTTATACCTCTCAATTTCTCCACTTGGCCTGACCTTGACTTTGTAAACCCACTTAGATTTAATTGCCTGCTTTCCCAGTGGCAATTCAGTGAGTGACCAAGTTCCATTTTTCTCTAGAGCTTCTAACTCTGCATTCATTGCATCTTTCCATTTGGGATCTAATTGAGCTTTTTTAAAATTCTGTGGTTCCCTTATACTCATCACATTGGCTAAAGAAGCAAAATACCCGGTTTGCACATTATTAACCACATAATCATTATGCCATAGTGGTTCTTATCTGTTCCTTATACTCCTTCTCTCGTTTTGTAAAGGCAGCAAAGGAGAACTCACACCTGGAATCTAAATTGAATTGGAAGAACTAGCAAGATCTGGATCAACTTGATGAACATCATGATGTGCAACTGTGTTCTGGTGATTGCTACCCTCAGTAATCAACCCATTTGT
Organism: Fallopia convolvulus; assembly: GCA_964016875.1. Taxonomy (NCBI): domain Eukaryota; kingdom Viridiplantae; phylum Streptophyta; class Magnoliopsida; order Caryophyllales; family Polygonaceae; genus Fallopia; species Fallopia convolvulus. The sequence continues at coordinate 7,907,441 of OZ024732.1, forward strand.
TGTTCTTGGCATTAAACATTCATTTGTATCATCATCAGCATCTGGCATTGAGATTGTCCTATGAAAGGCTTGTTTCTCTTTTTCATTCACAATTGAGAAGGGAAACACAGTCTCATGGAAAACCACATCTTAACTATAAAAGACTCCTTTAGACTCCAAGTCATAAAGCTTTTACCCTTTAGCATTAGGTGGATACCCAATGAAAATTCATCTTCTCCCTCTAGCTTCTAGTTTGTCACTAGGTTTTGGTGCCTTATATCCATAACACAAACAACAAAAAACCCTTAGGTTAGTATAATTTGGTTCCTTAGAAAATAACACCTCATAAGGTGTTTTCCATCCTAAGATAGAACTAGGCATATTGTTTATGATGTTGGTAGTAGTGAGCACACATTCACCCCAAAAATAATGAGGCAAATTTGCTTGAATTCTCAAAGCCCTTTATGTGTCAAGTAAGTACATGTGTTTCCTTTCAGCCACACCATTCTGTTCCGGCCTGTGGACCATTGTCCTTTGATGCACAATTCCATGCTCAAAAGCATTCCCTGACATTCCTTGCTCACAAATTCACTGCCATTATCTGTTCTAACTGTCTTGACTTGAACTCCAAACTGTGTTGACATATACTTGACAAAGGCATCTAATATTTCACTAACTTGTTGCTTCCTATGTACAAGATAAGTCCAAGTTCCTCTACTATGGTCATCCACAATAGTGAGGAAATACTTCTCTCCCTTGAGAGCACCAGACCTGTACGGACCCAAAAGATCCACATGCACCAGATCAAATACATGTGAAGCATAAGATTGACTAGGAGGAGAACTCAACTTATGAAATTTGGCCAAGGAACATGTATCACAAATAAACCCTTTACTAGATAATTCCTTGAAACATGACATATGATCCATTTTAGAAACTGAAACATGTCCTAATCTCTTGTGAAGCAAAACATAATCGAGAGTTTTCTCAACTATACAACTGTGAGTATCTCTTTTTTCAAACAAAACTTTAGGAAAATCTAAAACAGCAGACTTGTTATTTTCCTTGCATCCAGCTTTGATCCCGCACAACCCTTCGGATCCTTGACCCTTTGCCACACACTCCTTAGTCAAATGGTCCTGCAGAATGCAACACTCGTTATGAAAATGTGCATCCAAATTTCCTTCAGATACCAACTTGCTTACAGATAACAAGTTGTATCTAAAATCAGGCACATACAAAACATCCTTTAAAATCAACTTATCATTGATCTTCACATATCCTATAGTTTGGACAAATTTACTATTGCCATCTGATAAAATTATGTGCATTAGATAATGCACATTGCTTGGTTCAATTAATAGCTCAAAGAATGAAGCCATGTGGTCCGAATCTCCACTGTTAACTATCTGGTCCTCACTAGTATTTTGAATCACATTTAATACTTTAACTGAGATACCTGCAAAACGGAAGTTACCTACCTTTGCCACCCTTGGTTCCATAGCTGCAAGAAGCTCCTCTTCCATCATGTGCATCTTCTCATCCCCTGACTTCTGCAGTAAGTGCCCTCTCAGATATGAATGACTGAATCAAATTGGAGAGTGTGTTAACAGCTTGCACCAAGTGTTGTTCCACACCTGACCTTTGATCACCATTGACACCATGTTCCAGTGGTGTTTCTACTTGTCCCTGACCATCTGTCTCAACATTAGCAGCCAATTTCCTCCTCTTTTCATCTTCTTTCCCTTGAACTAGTCTGGATAGCCTATCAACTCAAAGTAGTTCTCCTTGATGTGACCCTCTGATGTCCGTATGTTGAGGTCGGTAACGAACCACATGGGTTTGGTACCGAGGGCGTGGCGCACATGGATGGACACATTATCGAACCAACAAAGCTCGGTATCACTCTTTACAACCCCGTTACCAACCCTTATGGGGTCGGTACCAACCCTTAGTTCGGACATTTCCAGCACTTTACCGAGGGATATGGGTCTGGTTTCGGGGCATCCACCGAGTATTTTCAGGGCTACAATGTTCACCATCTTGATGACGGCTCTAGCTCCAGCTCCGCTCCACCTCCATGGGTCGATGATCTTGTGCACCAAATGGAGAGGCTCCAGGCCGGCCAACTCTGGCTTTATGAACAACAAAATCAGTTTCAGGAGCATTATGCGCAACAGAGAAGGATAGATGAGCAACGGTGGCATAGGAATGAGGATCATTAGGCGCAATCTGATGAGGGATGGATGTCTACTTGTCAATTCATGACTGCAATGGAGAAGCACTCCCCTCTCTTTCAAGTGTTCAAGGATGTTATCAAGCCGCTTCAAAATTGATCTTGTGAGTTTGTTTTCTTTTCCCTATTCTTTATTTTTACCTTGCTTTGTTCTTACAATGGGGATACTGTTAGGTTTAAGTATGTTGTGGGGAGGGAAAAGAAAACTCTTGTGTTTGTTTGTGTGTTTTCCATGCCTTGCTTTGATGTCTTATGTGGTTTAAGTTAGTTTTAGTTGCTTTCTTTCCTTATAAAAAAAATGAAAAAAAATGAAAATTTTGAAAAAAATACAAAAAGATTTTTAGATTGATAGTACCCTTGTCTTAAGTAGTTCTATGATGGTAATTGTTTGCATGATCATGTAAATCCTTTAGCATGTCTTCGATGGTATAGCCCAAGTCTCTTGATGAAATTGTTTTTGTGTGAATTTTTAGCTTGTGATGAAATTGAGCACGTATGACTTCTAAGTATGAGTTTATTGCAATCCAACAAAAATTTCTACCTTGTGAATTGTTTTTGGCCTTAAAGGGAGAACAACAAGAATCCCTCTTCTCTTTCTTGTGTGATTTTACTCACCTATTTTCATATTATCTCTTGATATTGATATGGTTATTTATTTCTTGAAAACTATATGAGATATTAGTTCATTACTTGTGGAATTAGAGGATAGAGAACTTATTTTCATTAGCCTTATTATTTCTCTATCCACCCTTGCATTATCCTTTCTTTTTTGTAGACAATGTTTTGAGCCTTAGAGCCTTATTTTTAGCTCCGCAAAATTGTTTCCTAGCCAATGAAAGCTTGACCCTATCTGGGGATTAGGACTTAGTTGAGTTGGGATTTGTTTTGTTGAGTGTAATGTATTGGTTCAAAAAAAGAGGGATGGGTGTTATAGGAGTTGCATTGTTGATTAAAAGTGTGAAAAAGGATTTTTGGCTTGCAAAAGAATGCACAAGTTAACAGAAGAAAGAAGACGCAGACGTCGTTATCGACCCTTTCCCAGAAGAAAAATTCAAAAAAAATAATGGAAAATTTAAAAAAAAAGGGAAGAAAAGTGAATAAGTGCAAGAAAGGAAAAGAAGAAAAGCCAAGGATTCTTTTTAAGTATATGCTTCATGAGACTTAGTTGGGATTTTGGGTTAAAGAAAAAGAAGAGAGTATGTTTAATGTTTAGTGAGTTTGGTATGCTATGCCGTGCTTTTGTTCTATCTTGTATTGATTTATTCTATCCTTAGGTAGAATATATAGTATGTCTTAGGTAGGATATATTATACCCTAAGTTAGCTTGGAGGTTAAGCAATTCTTGTATAAATACTCCTATTGTTTTATGAATGAAATACAACAAGATTACACAAATTATCTCTTCTCTCAATATGGTATCAGAGCTATCTGCCTAACGACTTCTCTCGATTCGGGCCTGTTTCTTGTGCATGGGTGCTTTCGGCTAAAAAGGGAATGAGATGGACCCACCCAGGGTTTGAGTTGGCTATTAAAGAGATTGAGATGTCACCACCCGTCACTGTCACTGAGCTAGCTATAAAGAAATTGAGATGCTAGACCCATCTATCCAAGTGTCAACTGGGTCAGGCCAGTTGCACTTGCGGGGGCATGTTGAGAATAGTCTATCCCACATTTGAAATATAAAGAGAAATAACCTAATATATATACTCTTGGGTTACTCCTCCTATTGCCAATTGGTTTTAGGATATAACCTCACTAGGCTTGTGTGCTGATCTTACATACGCACGACCCCCGATCCATCGGCCCATGGAAAGTTTAATAGGTTCTTTTTATAAGGCGGCATCCGAATTGACTGCATGAGGTCTTCTTCTAGTTCTCTGGTTCTTGTTGAATTCCCCGCTATTTTGAAGATCTAAAACAACATTCACCAATCAAAATCATGACTCTAAAAGTAGGGAATCCAAAAATTAGAGCAAAAAAGAAGTTTAACAAATGCATTTAGAAAGGCTAGTTTCACTCAAATCCTAAATCGTCCATGCCATCAAAAAACTTCATGTAAAGTCAAAACCCACAAGAAATAGAAAGATTAAGTTAATATTTAGTGGCCAAACAACCTTCTAACTAACTTTAATTCCCACAAGGTAGAGCCAGAACACTTCTATACCTGGGAAAAATCCATTTGTAGTGAAGAAAGCACAATCATCCATTGGAGGAGATGGAAGCCCTTCTTCATCATCAACAGATGGATTGACAAAATCAGGTGCAGTTTTTTCAGAAGCTGTCATAGAGAATAGGCATTGCAAATGAATCAAGTTTCATATAAAAGGATAAGATATATAAACTTCTATGTAAAACCGCTTGAACATAATTATTAAGGCCCTACCTGCAAGATCTTTAATATCTTGCACAGTTTCTATATATTCATCTGCAATAGTATTCCATTCCCTAGTACCACAAAAAGAACATAAAATAAGTTCCATGGCAGCTTGAGACAAAAGAATTCTGAAAACCCACTATCAGACTCAATCATCACAAAGGAAGTATCAACAAGTTCAGTTTATAATTCACAACTTGTGTAAAGTTTTACACTCATATAGTCATATAAGGAAAACTCAAAAAGTTCACTATTTTCTCATATTCATGTAAAGTTCCTTATTTATAGAATGGATAAATTATCAGCTCGTGAAACCATCACAATAATTTATCGGTATTAATTGTATTCCATGAAGCAGGAAAAGACATAATTTTAACAGCTCATTCAACTACCATATTTCTAAGTTCACCCATTTCATTCATCATGCTAAATAATTCTTTACGCTCATTGACACATTAATATCTCTAATTGCACTAAGCAACTAATCATCTATGAACTTGGTAGCAATGTAACCATTATTATCTCTAATTGCATTGAGCAACTCATCATCTATGAACTTGGTAGCAATGTAATGTTGGTGGGTCTAAATGTCTAATCTCGACCTAGACCATCGATATTTGTATTTGGAGGAACCAAGCAACCAACTTATTGATCAATAAAAAAGGGCCAGCTTTGCAAATGATCAATTATAACAATTAGTTTTTCTACAAGTAGAGCATAACAAGAAACGCATAAAATTTATAAATTGCCCATAGAGCTTGATAGATAAAATTAATACCTATGGGGCCCAAATCACTGCATACTTGCAAGTTATATGCATAACACCAATACCAAGTAGTTGCAATTTTTCCTTTGGACTTTTTTTAGGCAGAGGAATCAAACTGCCACGTTGATGGTGAGATAGAGAGTTTCAGGCATGAGTTTTTATGGACCTCAATCAGCCGATCATCCAGAATTGCCCTCATCTTTTCATTGAGCTTTAATTGTGAGTGCATATAACCATGAAGTCGGGTCTCATTCTAACAAAAGCAAGATTGAAGAATATAGCCATGAGTCATAAACATTAAACACATTAGCATCCAGAGAGAGAGTGAGAGAGAGTTTAAGTACCTCATTTAGCTTGTAAATTTTTTTAGAGATCCTTAACATACTTAACCACAACAACATCTATATCTCGTGTCCTTTGGCATCTTAACTACACCAATTTACAAGCAGCTTGGAAAACATACATAATACAATCCACATTAAAGTAGTTAACAATGTTGATGTAAGATCCAAACAACACTAATAATTTGCATTCAAGATCGAAGTTGTAGTAGGCAATTTCTTCCTCCTTGTTGAGCCCAAGAAGCCATCATCAGAGTGTTTATGGTTCATTTTCTTCCCTTCCATGTCAAGGCTAATCACAATCATTTTCTGTTAGGATTTTTGCTTTGTAGGCACCTTCTAATTTACCAGTGGCAAACCTTATTGGTCTCAAGTTGAGTACCATTAGCAGGATTCTTAGATTTCTTACACAAAAAGTTTGAAGTTAGCAAATAATTTGAAAACATCAGGCTATTTCAAAGTCAAGATAGGTCCCCAAGATTGAAAACCTTCTTGTTACCAATCATATCTCCTACTATGGCCTGGCAAACCTTCTAATATTTTAAATCATTAATTGTGTAATATTTTTGGTCAAACAAAAATTTATGGAAGTTAATTTATGATTTATTTTAGTTAAATTGTAACATTGATATATGGAAGATTTAGGATTGTGTTTAAATTTATTTCTGATTTTTTTACTCTTGATATTATATAGGTTTTAATATTAAGTACATGAGCACTAATTGTCAAACTTAGTAAATGGAAAGAAGACTATTTATATAGTACTAGATGGATTTACCCGTCCGTTGGAGGGGTATTGGATTTATATGCTTGTTGAATGTGTAAGTATGTATTGGTTTATATGGGTATATTAATAATTTAAATTAGAATTCAAAGTATATGTGTAATTAGTAAAACTTGAATATTTATTATCTCAAGTGGAGTTAATTTTTAATTTATATTATGTATTATGTATAATATATTACTTAAACAAATAAGATTTTATTTTATTTATATTCTTCTAAGTTCTCATATGACTTCTTACAATTAAGAGTGAAATATTAATGTGTTGGAATGTATATAGTCTAGCAACTTGCAAGGAGTAGTTATACAAAGGTTGAAAAGATCTTGGCAAAGCAACCTAATGAAATATTATTGATATTGTTAATCTAAAGGTAATTGACAATATTATAATTAATATAAAGGTATCTGATTAATTATAATATCAGATGTTTTTTCATTTATAGTAAAGTTTTAATCCCAAGCCGGATTATATATACCTAATGATGATTTTTTATTTTTGAAATACCTAATGATAATTTAATGTACAATATGAAGGTTCAATAAACTTGTAATTTTCATGCTAAAAAATAAATAAATTAGTAGAGTGTTGTTATAACATTGAAGAAGGAAGTTTAAAAGATTATAGAAAAATTAGAAACTCAAAGGAGTGTTAATAAAATTATGATAGTAGAAGTTCAAATATATTAGTTTATTAGGAATTTAAATTCAAATAAAAGAAAGAGCATTTATTTGTCCATGAGGGACAACTTTAAAGGTTGTAAAGATGCTTGAAATGAAATTATAAAATATTTTATTATATTTTTGTTTATTAATTTTCAAGATTATTTAGATAATTAGTAGGTTACAAAAATAAAAATAATTGCTACATGGATTTGATTGTTTTTGTTTTCATAAATATGTTTAAAATGTAAAATAAAATAGTTATTTTAAAAAATTGTACAAATGAGAATTGATTTGACCATATATTTGATTCAGTTATAATTAATTTGATTATTTTAGTATTTTCTTATAGTAAGTCTTATGTTTTTAATGTATCAAAATAAGGCATATATCATTCTATAAAAAAGAGCAAATCATCATTAGTTAAACGGTTTAAAATTGCAAACGTACATATATTAACAAAGGTTGTAAAGTTTTGCAAATTTATCTTATTTTTGTATGCAAATGCAATATATATTGACCTTGAAAAATAAGGCACCCTATAAGATCTATAAGGCTTCTTCATCAACTTCAAAAGTCTTTAAAGTGAAAATGAAGAACTCCTTTTCAAATAACTAGAATGCTAATCTCGTCCGTTGTACGGGAATTATAATGTCTAGGTTTTTGGAAATTATAATATATGATTAATTGTACAAAATTACAGTTTATTGAACTGCATTGTGAAATACCATAACTTATCATGTAACTAAAATAAAACAAAATATTACAAATTATGCATAAATAAACTATTTGATTATTTAATCGGTTCACACTACATTTCAATTTAAGATATGATAATTTTTTCATCTAAACTTGGTTAATAGTTCTAGTATTATTTTAATTTTATTTGATCAATCTACTACCAATTTTGCAGATTTATAATGAATGCAATTCTCGTATATATGAAATTGTGAATAGCTAATAATGATATTGTGTTTTTCATATGTTTTTAAATCATACATAATTTTTTTATATTTATTATTCTAAAAGAAGAATATCAAGTTATATAAAGTCAATTTGTAAATATATATAATGTCGTTCAAATATATTTAAAATATTATATTTTAATTTTGATAAAAATTAATACATAAATGTAGTGCATTTATATGACTTGAGAAGAACTTTTATATTTTACTTGAAGGCTTTAACCCGTCCGATGGACGGTATGGTTTTTTTTCTATGTTTGTTACATTTTTTTGTACATGGGTTTATAAGTATGGATCAATTATAATTAGAATGCAAAATATGTGTAAAAATATTATTAAGAATGGTTAATTATTTGGAGGTAATTAAACTTTATTGTAATCTTTAATTAATTATTTATGAAAAATATAATAGTGAAAATATAAACTATTTCATCATATATATGTATAGTTGTTAAAAAATAATTTGTTTTAATTTTAATTTAGAAGATGGAGTATTGTTTTAAATTTAGTTACTTAATTTAGAAGAAAAAAAATTAAAACCTGGATTTAAAGCGTATATGATCTAATATGTTATAGAATTTATACATTAAGAACTGCATAAAATTTTGATATTTATTATGTGTTCCAATAACTAAATTGAATTGTAGGCCTAATAGTAATAGTAACTAAATTAGGTTGTAGGTATAATAAAAAAAAAATTAAAAATACAAAATTCATAACATTTATTGACAATAGATGGATAACTTTATAGGTTGTAAAGATTTTATTTTTTTGATAAGGAAAGGAATTTGGGTGGTCATTAACAGGCTAGTGATCGCCCAAGAGCATCTTGTTGGATGAGGGTGTGCAAACCCGAGTCAACTGCAAGTGGAATAGAGGAGACATGTCAGAACGAGCCAGCGATGTAGTCTGCCACCTTATCTCATTCAGGACATTTCCTCTTTTGTTAATCTCATCCTTATCTCATTCAGGACAAGGTGCGGTTTTTTATCCCCATGGGAAATTTGGTCGAGGATTCGTTAAGTTTGAGCTTTACGGATTTGATGGTTTCCACGATTAATGGGCACGAGAGTAACACATGGTTAGTGTCTTCCTCTAGGCTGTTACAGGCCTCGCATCCAGGCGGAACCGGGATATGGTTAGCGGTGAGCCTCATCTTAGTTGGCAAACCATTTCTGGCTACTTTCCAAATGAAATTTTTCACTTTGGGAGGGATGTTAAGTTTGTTGATCCAAGATAGGTTAATTTTTTATTCGTCTTTAGATTGTTGGATCCACTGCATGGTTGAATGTGTTGAATACCATCCATTTTTGCTAGGTTGTCAATATAGTCTATTCGGGATTTTGTTAGTAGGGTTTATGATTTTGGATATGATTTCAAGGTTGTTTGTATTAATGGCCTTGCTCAATTTCTCAATGTTCCACGAATTATCATCTCTGAGGTACTCATCCACGGTTTCATCCCAGTAAATGATGTTTTTCGCATTTGTCCTTGGGTTGAGAGGGCCCATACTGGTCCAGTTGTCTTTCCATACTCGAACGGTTTTACCATCCCCAATCTTCCAAATTAGTCCTTTTTCGAATAGGTCTTTAAGGCCTATTAGCTTGGACCACTGCCAAGAGGTATTATGTTTTTTTGGTAGTTTAGGATGTTTTCCATTTTAAGATATTTTTCCGTAATAATTTTGACCTATAGAGTTTCTGGTTCAGCTAGTATTTTCCAAAGCAGCTTCATTTGGAGTGCTTGGTTCATCTCTTCTGCATCGGCGATTCCCACCTCACCCACCGTGAGGGGGTGGGAGGCAAATGGAGTTCCAACTAATGAGTGGTTTGTAGTTGTGATCATTGTTCCAGAAGAAATTTTTGTTGATTTGGTCAAGTTCTTGTAAGGTAGCTTGAGGTAGCATAAATGATTGCATAATGTAGTTGGGTTGTGTTGATAGATTTACATTAATTAGGGTTTTATGTCCCTCCTGGAATAGAGTGTTTGCTTTCCACTTTGCAAGCAGGGATTTGGTCTGCATAATTAGTGGTTTAAAGGTGTTTTGCGTTACTCTGCCATTGATAATCGGGCATCCTAAGTATTTATCCAACGGAACAGTGTTTGTAATTTGGAGAATCTGCTTGATTTTTTCCTTTTTTGTATTGCTTGTATTTTTGGTGACCTAGAAAGCGGATTTGTAGAAGTTGACTTTCTGGCTAGATACCTGGCAATAGTTATCAACAATTCCTTTGATGTTTTTGCATGCAGTGTTATTTCCTTTAGCGAAGATGATGATATGGATGTTCGCATTTTTAGTATAGTTTTTAATAGGTTTCCTTTGTTTATTAGGTTTAGTTTTGTCTAGTTTAGGTTTAGTTTTGAGTATTTTTAGTTAGTTTTGCATAAATCTACGAAAAGAGTGGAATCTACGCTATTTTGTGTATTTTGCAGGTTTTAGCGAGGAAAGGAGCTAAATGGAGCTAAATTTGGAGCATCACAGTGAAGGACGGGAAAGTGCAAGATTTAAGAAGTCAAAGCTCAAGAAAACAAGAGGAGGTGTTGAAGAAAACAAAACCCCAGGCTCGTTAACGAGGTTGTAAAGGGTCGTTAACGAGGCCACGAAGAAGAAGATTTCGGAGTATTATTTTATTATTCACCGATCCTGAGCGGGAATTTATTTCCGTATCGGTTGAGTATCTTTTTAGAATCTTTATGGGTTATTAGAATATGTATTTTAGGGTTTAATATCTTTCTAGATTTTATTTCTATCTTTTAGAGATTGTTTCTATCTTTTTAGGAAAGTTTTTATCTTTTAGCCTTTTTAGTTTTTTAGGATTTTCTAGTATAAATACCCTTCTATCTAGCATAGAAAAGGGGGGCTTAATTTTGGAGTAGAATTTTAGAGCTAGTTTTGGAGGAGATTTGGAGGAAGGCCGAAGGAGAGAGAACCGGATCGGAAGTCGGTGACGAGGTTCGGTGACGACGGTTTCCGAGGTTCGTTGATCGAGTGTGTTCGGTAATTGTTTTGTTTTGGTTTTCTTCTGGATCTCTGTAAGACGATATTTTTGTTATTAATTTAAGTTTGAGTTTTGTTTCAATGTTTGTTTTTATTGAAGTTTTTAGTTTCTTAATCATGAGTAGTGAGTAGTCTATTTTTCTAGGGTCGGGGTTAAGCCCGACATAGTTGAGCATGTTTGATGAGTAAGATAGTGTGTTGAATGCCTTTTATTTTTATTGAGATTGTTTGTTGTGCTTAATACCGAAACGGGAGTTGAGGTAATTTGAGTTTTAACTTGATTAAAAGAGAAAGTTAGTAACTTGAAGGTTGATATTGTTTAAAAACGAAAGTTTCAAGCTTTAGATCCAAAACAAGCAATTGAGTGAGTTAGTTTATGAAAATAGATTAATTTACTTGTCAAGTCAATGAAAGTTGATGACTCTATCTATTTAAAGGCATGATCTTATCTTCTTACGAATTCTTATGCTTGGCTATGTTGTGGTGTCCCTTATCCTAGATATTTGTTTTATTGAATTATTTCTGATAAATCTTCGTTGCTGAATACTTGCTTCGGTACCGAGTATTAATTAGAATTTTATTAGGTCGTTAATTGGTATTTTTTTGTTCGGTGGTTCGGTAACGATCCTGACAAGGTCGTTAACGAGGCATCTCGTGAGTGATTGTGTTTGATTTTATTTGGTTTTTATTAGATTGATAGATAAACAACCTTGCTTCCTTTGGAACGATCCTGACTCCACTGTACTCAGCGGGGTCTTGACTTACAAATTTATTTGTTGGCCGAGAAACCCTATCAACAAATTGGCGCCGTTGCCGGGGAAGCAACGAGTTGTTAGTTTATCTTTGGGATCGGGACTAGCCCGACCTCGTTTTTGTTTTTAATTTTTGTTTTCTTTGTTTGTTTTCTCAGTGTATGCCGGTAGGACGAAGAATGCTTCAGTTTGATAGCTCCAGTTATTACTCAGAACCCAAACGTTCCCTGCACCGACGACTCCGAGAAAACCGAGCCATGGCCACAGCTGAAGAGATGGCTCGAGAGTTAGAGATCCTCCGGACCCAGATGGAGGCACTGAAAGCCGAGAAGGACGGCGCTGATGCAGACAAGGCTCAACTGCAAGAAGAGCTAAACGCCTATCCAAGGAATGCCAAGCAATACATGCATCCGGAACTGAGGGTGCCAGAATCTCCTATTGTGCTTCCTGCGATGGAGAAACCTTTTGAGATCAAGTCTCAATTTATATCCTTGATTAAACGGGCTCAGTTTGAAGGGAAACCCGCTGAGTGCCCTATGGAGCATATTAGAAATTTTCTTGATTTATGTGACACCATAGCTGCTGAAGGTGTCTCGCTAGAATATGTTCTGTTAAAAGCTTTTAGATGGTCACTTACTGTAAAGGCCCTGAATTGGTTAGAGAACCTACCTTCTAAGTCTATCAAGACTTGGAAAGCTTTGTATGATCAATTTCTTACAAAGTTTTTCCCTCCTGCTAAGACAACGGAGTTAAGGAAACGTATCACCTCTTATCACCAGTTGCCTAATGAGACATTTGTTGAAACATGGGAAAGATTTAAAGAGATGCTTAGACAATGCCCTACTCATGGGCAACCTTTATATGTATTGCAAGAAATCTTTTTCCAGGGTATCAACGCGGAGACCAAGAACCGCATCAACACGCATACTGCGTGCGGTTTTATAGAGATGAACCCGACAGAGGCGTGGGAACTGTTGGACAAGCTGGCAAATTACGATGCTATGTACGGAACCCAGCATGCTCCACAAACTCAAAAACGTCTCTATGTGCCCAACCGAGATGAAGTTGACCCCGATGTTAAAAGTCAATTCTTACAAGATGAGGTCAACCGTTTGAGGAAACAGGTAAGTTTTCTGAAATCCTCTCAATCATGTCAAGAATGTGGTTCTTCTGCGCATAGTACTTCTGCTTGCACTAACATTGAGCAGGTTAGAACCGTTGAGACGATAGCTGAGATGAATTACATGAGAGGACCCTACAGGAACCAGCCTAATTATAATGACAGGTCGAACAACTATCAACCATGGGGCAATCAGAATACAAATCACAATTACACAGGGCCCCCGCAAGATAGACGACCTGCACCATATCGACCTCCAGGCCATCAGGAGACACCATCATGGGTTCAAGAGATTAAAGAGAGCATCAACGGAGTGAACAACAAGGTTGATGACGTCCAAGACAAGCTGAACCGACAGGATAAAAGATGGGGAGAGTTCGATATTTGGAAGAGGAGTGTTGATTCCCAACTAGGAGACCTTGCTGCACGGATTCCAAGACCACAAGGGCAACTCCCGGGCCGTCCCGAGGAGAACCCTCGAGGCCAAATAGCAGTGGTACACCTCAGAAGCGGGAAGACACTACCGGAGAGAGTTCAAGCTGAAGAGAAGGAGGAACAAGATCTCGCCAGCCAGCTCGTTAACGAGCCAGCGAGAGCTAGTACCGAGCCTACAAGCCAGGATGACGAGGCTCCGAGGATTCCTGACGAGCCCACCCCAGGTAAGTTCTCTAATCAGAGCCCTCCTCTCAATCCCAGGGTAGTTAACGACCCCACCAGGGTCGATAACGACCCGCCGAGGACACCGAACGACCCCAGTGTCGACCCGGTACTCTCACCTCTCGAGCCTAACTTGGTTCCGAGAATGGTGAAAACTCTTTCATTTCCAACTAAGAAATCTATGGACTCTACTGAGAGTAAGTTCAAGCGTTTCGTTAAGATTCTTCAGGGCATTAATATTTCCATCCCATTCGCTGCGGCCCTAAGCGAAATGCCGGCTTACACAAAATTCTTGAAAGATATTCTTAGCAGGAAAAGATCTATTACAGAGCTGCAGGATGAGGTCAGATCCATAGCTCTTCCAGAAAAGCTTGGAGATCCTGGGAGGTTTGCAATCACAATCGGCATAGGCAACCACAAGTTCAAGGCTTTATGCGATCTTGGTGCCAGTGCTAGTCTTGTTCCGCTCTCAATATGGTCTAAAGCCAATATGGGACCACTGGAACCAGTAGACATGAATCTGTACATGGCAGATGGCTCAAGTGTCAAGGCCACGAAGAAGAAGATTTCGGAGTATTATTTTATTATTCACCGATCCTGGGCGGGAATTTATTTCCGTATCGGTTGAGTATCTTTTTAGAATCTTTATGGGTTATTAGAATATGTATTTTAGGGTTTAATATCTTTCTAGATTTTATTTCTATCTTTTAGAGATTGTTTCTATCTTTTTAGGAAAGTTTTTATCTTTTAGCCTTTTTAGTTTTTTAGGATTTTCTAGTATATATACCCTTCTATCTAGCATAGAAAAGGGGGGCTTAATTTTGGATTAGAATTTTAGAGCTAGTTTTGGAGGAGATTTGGAGGAAGGCCGAAGGAGAGAGAACCGGATCAGAAGTCGGTGACGAGGTTCGGTGACGACGGTTTCCGAGGTTCGTTGATCGAGTGTGTTCGGTGATTGTTTTGGTTTGGTTTTCTTCTGGATCTCTGTAAGACGATATTTTTGTTATTAATTTAAGTTTGAGTTTTGTTTCAATGTTTGTTTTTATTGAAGTTTTTAGTTTCTTAATCATGAGTAGTGAGTAGTCTATTTTTCTAGGGTCGGGGTTAAGCCCGACATAGTTGAGCATGTTTGATGAGTAAGATAGTGTGTTGAATCCCTTTTATTTTTATTGAGATTGTTTGTTGTGCTTAATACCGAAACGCGAGTTGAGGTAATTTGAGTTTTAACTTGATTGAAAGAGAAAGTTAGTAACTTGAAGGTTGATATTGTTTAAAAACGAAAGTTTCAAGCTTTAGATCCAAAACAAGCAATTGAGTGAGTTAGTTTATGAAAATAGATTAATTTACTTGTCAAGTCAATGAAATTTGATGACTCTATCTATTTAAAGGCATGATCTTATCTTCTTACGAATTCTTATGCTTGGCTATGTTGTGGTGTCCCTTATCCTAGATATTTGTTTTATTGAATTATTTCTGATAAATCTTCGTTGCTGAATACTTGCTTCGGTACCGAGTATTAAGTAGAATTTTATTAGGTCGTTAATTGGTATTTTTGTGTTCGGTGGTTCGGTAACGATCCTGACAAGGTCGTTAACGAGGCATCTCGTGAGTGATTGTGTTTGATTTTATTTGGTTTTTATTAGATTGATAGACAAACAACCTTGCTTCCTGTGGAACGATCCTGACTCCACTGTACTCAGCGGGGTCTTGACTTACAAATTTATTTGTTGGCCGAGAAACCCTATCAACAAATTGGCGCCGTTGCCGGGGAGTAGTGGACGATTACCCTATCCAAGTCGGGAAATTCTTTATATCGAATGATTTTATTGTCCTTGATATGCCTGAAGACCCTCATGTCCCCATAATTCTCAGGCGACCATTCTTAGCCACAGCAGGAGCAAGAGTTGATGTGCGAAAGGGACTCCCCACTTTTGATATAGGAGAGGAACGGGTGGAATTCAATTTAGATCAAAAGGCCAACGACCCAATTGGAGTGGCACAACTAGAGTTGACTCAACCCGAACTCGACACCACAGTCCCTACCGAGCCACATCTGCCGATCACTGATTCTCCCATGCACAAAGGCCCTACTACAGAGGTTACAGAAAAGTCCAAACCACCTTGGCTTTCGGACTACACTAACAACCCAGGGATATCAAGCTTGCTGTTAGAAGAAGAAGGTCCTAATTTAGCAATTCAAGTGCACAGAGGCAGTAAGGCTAAAGGCAAGATATCTCAAGACCCCAACATGGCCAGACATGAACCACCATGAGACTGGCAAGAGAGCTCGTCGGGCTAACGACGTTAAACATAGCGCTTACGGGAGGCAACCCGCTTTTTAGAATAGGTTTAGTTTATTTTATTTTATTTTTATTTTTATTTTTATTTTAGATTATTTCCTAGCTTTCTTTTATTTTTATTTTTAGTTTTAAATAGGATAGAAATAAGATTTTGAGCTAACAAGATTTCAGGAAAAAAAAGGGTCGAAAATTCACTCAAGAAGGCTACGGTGGCTCGTTAACAACCCACCCAGGGTCGTTAACGACCCGGTTCGGACGACCCGATTCGTCACAATACGGGGCAGGTAAGTAATTCTAACCTAGTTAATTTTTCTAACCCTAGCCGCCACCCCCTCTATCCTTACCCCTCCTATAAAAACCCTTCTACCCCTCCCAAAATTCTACCACAATCTCTCCAAACATTCACTCTCAAACCCAAAACTCTCTCAATCCCTTTCCCTTCTCTCCCACCGAGTCGGAAATCCCACGCTAACGACCACCGGAGACGCCATCGTTACCGGAGTTCGAAAGCCATTCACCGTCGACGACGAGCTCGTTAACCACCCCGATTCCGACCCTTGTCCTTTTAATTCTCGGTTCTCCGGTATGATTTCTAAACCCTTGCTTGAAATTGCATGATTGATTATCTATAGGGTTAAATTTCATATCTTGAATCATGATTTTTAGGGAGATCGATGAGCATGCTTAAATTCCGTTCTAAAAAATTCTTGATTGTGCTTAGTTGTTCATGTTTTAGGTAAGTTTATTCATGTTAGATTAGCTATTGTAACCCTTTAGTTAAGAAAGCATGAATTTTTCTTGTTCTAGATCTAAAAGTTCGAACTTTGCATGTCAAAATTCCGGGAAATTTTTAGCATGTTAGAGATGGGTAATTGAGTAAGTATGGGGTGCTTTTACCCAGTGAGGGAATTGTGGAGAATAATAGAAGATTGCATGCTTGATTTGTGCTGAATTAGAGGTAGATTTAATTTCGGAAATTTCTGGTTTTGCTCTCGGTGGATCGTTAACGACCCACCCAGGCTCGTTAACGACCCTGCACTTCATAGATGATCGATCCGAGCCCAGACTCGTGAACAACCCAATTGGGTAGTTTATGAGTAATTCCGAGGTTAATTTTGAGACCAAGTATAGGGTCTCATACCTATTATTTTTGAGTGGATCTTATCTTGGAAAATTTTCGATTATTTTGTAGGATCCATGGCTAGTTCAAGCAGACCCGCTACCCGAGCCCAGAAGAAGAGGAGGAACCACAGGTCTCCATCTCCACCCCGGGTGGACGATGTGATTTTGAGCAGTCAGAGCCAAGTACGGCGCTACCGGGATTTTATGGAGAAGGACCATTACACCCGATGGTTCTCGAAGTCTAGCGCCGTCTCTACGGGCATCTACACGGATGTCAAGGACGCCTTCATCATCCTTGGGTCCGCACATTTATTGAAGCAAGAGAGCTTGCCACATTATCCGGCCCTCACATCCGAGTTCTTGGCCACCTTGGAGACCAACTTCTCGTCGAAGATCTCGGCGGGACGCATTCGGTTCCGGCTCGGTAACGAGGACCGTGACTTCACCATGGCGGAGTTCAATGCAATCTTGGAGCTCCCAAACCCATCTAGAGACTATAGCTTGAAGGACTACCGAGTGACCCGCACTTGGAGCTACATCACCGGAGAGGTTCAATCCTCCACCGCGGCGCTATCCGGGGCAATCATAGTCAACCCCATCTTCCGGATTATCTTGAGAGTCCTCGCCGCAACATTTTGGCCGAAGAAGGAGTTGAACCGGCCTACAAGAACGGAGGTTGCTTGCTTCCGCACCATCCTCTTCGAGGAGCCCGGCCCCTTGAATTTGGGGTACGAATGGCTCTACTATGTCGAGAAGTCCCACAAGTCCAAGGAGGTGTGGTGTGGCAATTTGGTTAGCCTTTTGGCTAAAAATCTTGGAGTGGATCTCACCCGTTACACACCGGCCCACGCTCAACTCCTCAACAAGAACTATTGGTATAGTGCCGGAATTTCGTGCAAGCCGAGGGAGGCTACAAAGTGAAGGTTCGAGATCAAGTCGTCATACCTTCCCTCGACATGTACGAGCTACTCTACGTACCGAATTGGTACGAAGTGTGAACAGGCCAGCCTTACCCATTGGAGCCAAAACCGGAGGATGAGCTCTCGCTTCGGCCATGTCACACCCGGTTTGAGCTGGACGATGTGGACGAATATGAAGAAGAAGATGAGCAAGAGGATACCGAGGTCGTAGGTAATGACACCAAGGAATCCGACACCGAGGGCGGCACTGAGGAGCTCAACTTTACAGAAGAAGACATGGAGACGGAGGAATTAGGAGGCAACATCTTCGTCGACGAGCCAACCAGGGTCGTTAACGACCATTTCCAGCCACCACCCAACACTGTTAACGAGGCAACCAGCTTCATTAACGAGGTGCCGCAAGCTCCTGTCGACCCTCCACCAGCTCCTGTCGACCCTCATGCATATGGCTTAATGCCTTACAACCCGGTGATGTATCAAGACCATTTCCAGCCTCACTACCCACCACCTCCTCAGCCTGAGTACGCAGGATCGAGCATACCACCACCATGGGCCGAGGATCTTTCTGCACGGATGCAGCAGCTTCACCTTCAGACCGATCACATTCATCGGAGGATGGATAGATGGGAAACCGTCTACTCCGCTCGCATGTCAATGGAGGACGAGCGGCAACGTCAGAGAGAGGCGGAGGATGCTGAGCGTTGGAGGACGATGTATGACTTCATGGGGCACTTTGAGCACTATTTTCCTCCACCGAACCGTTGATCAAGCTCAAGATGAAGTTTCCTTTCCTTGTTTCCACTTTTGTAAGTTTTATGTCTTTCTTTTTCTTTTTAATTTTTTGTTTTCTTTTCTATTTCTTTTCCCTCTTCTTCTTATTTTTCTTACAGTGGGAACACTGTAATTTTAAGTATGGGGTGGGAGAAAGTAGAAAAATTATGTCCTAGGTGTCTTTGTGTAGTTGTTATTTCTTTTAAATTGAAATAATTCGATCTTTTAAATTGAAATAATTCGGAAAAAAACAAAAAAAAAATTGAAAAATTTGAAAAATCCAAAAAGAGTTTAGAATTGATAGATATCCCTTCTTAAAGTTCTATGATAGCAATCACTAGTTTAATCATATAATTCCTTGCAAACATGTCTTTGAAAGTATAGCCGGATTCTTAAAAATTGAAATTATTGTTTTTTAGAAGAGAATAGCATTAGATGAAATTGAGCACATATACTTTATAGCATAGATGATGCAATCCAACAAAATCTACCTTGTGAGAAATTTTTGGCCTTATAGGGAGAACATTTATAAATCCCTCTTCTTTTTTTTGTGTGATTTACTCTCCTTATGCATATTATCTCTTGGAATTGTGATGGTTATCTATTTCTTGAGACCCTTATAAGATTTTTAGTTCATTACTTGTGAAGATCATATGATAGAGAACTAATTTTTATGAGCCATGTTATCCCCTATCTACCTTTACATTATTCCTTCTTTTGATAACCAATTTTGGCCTGAAACCTTTTATTTTTAGCTCCACAAAAATTGTTCCCTAGCCGAGATAAGCTTGACCCTATCCGAGAATTAGGACTTAGATTGGAGAGGTAAAGTTTTGTGTTTTGTTAAAAAGAAAAGAGTTTCTATTTGCTTGAATTAAATGGTATTTGGGAAGGGTAGATTTGGAAGTCTCTTGTTATTACATGTAAGAAAGGTCTCTTGATAAAAAGATGCACAATTAAGTTTTAAAGGGAAGAAATGTATACGGTGGATCGTTAACGACCCGGATGTGGGTTCGTTAACGAGGCAGCAAATAAAAAAAAATAATAAAAAAAAAGAAAGAAAAAAAAAGAGAGAAAGAAAGAGGAAAAGTTGGTTATGAGACTTTCTAGGATGATAAATGGGTGAGTGAAAATAAGTGCATAATGAGAGTGAGTTTGGTTTATGTTTTGAGAGTTTTTGGAGATGTGAGTTTTTAGGAGTCTTTGATTCCCGGATATTATTAGCACCACATGACCAAAATATAGGATGAGTTGAGAGATTGAAATTATAAGCCCAAACACATGAGAGTTGAGCGAAACCATATCCCTTGAGAGGCTGGATTGTATTATTTTATGTCTATTTAAGTGCACATATGTGTGAGGATGTTAATGGTCTTTTGCTATAATTTTCTTATGTGTAGATGTTGCTTTTTGAAGATGGCTATGTCTTGATAAGCATGATTTGTTTTGGTTTTGGTTAGTATCTTGATTATTGCTTGAGGACAAGCAAGGCTAAGTATGGGGTATTTTGATGTTCGCATTTTTAGTATAGTTTTTAAAAGGTTTTCTTTGTTTATTAGGTTTAGTTTTGTCTAGTTTAGGTTTAGTTTTGAGTGTTTTTAGTTAGTTTTGCATAAATCTACGAAAAGAGTGGAATCTACGCTATTTTGTGTATTTTGCAGGTTTTAGCGAGGAAAGGAGCTAAATGGAGCTAAATTTGGAGCATCACAGTGAAGGATGGGAAAGTGCAAGATTTAAGAAGTCAAAGCTCAAGAAAACAAGAGGAGGTGTTGAAGAAAACAAAACCCCAGGCTCGTTAACGAGGCTGTAAAGGGTCGTTAACGAGGCCACGAAGAAGAAGATTTCGGAGTATTATTTTATTATTCACCGATCCTGAGCGGGAATTTATTTCCGTATCGGTTGAGTATCTTTTTAGAATCTTTATGGGTTATTAGAATATGTATTTTAGGGTTTAATATCTTTCTAGATTTTATTTCTATCTTTTAGAGATTGTTTCTATCTTTTTAGGAAAGTTTTTATCTTTTAGCCTTTTTAGTTTTTTAGGATTTTCTAGTATAAATACCCTTCTATCTAGCATAGAAAAGGGGGGCTTAATTTTGGAGTAGAATTTTAGAGCTAGTTTTGGAGGAGATTTGGAGGAAGGCCGAAGGAGAGAGAACCGGATCGGAAGTCGGTGACGAGGTTCGGTGACGACGGTTTCCGAGGTTCGTTGATCGAGTGTGTTCGGTGATTGTTTTGGTTTGGTTTTCTTTTGGATCTCTGTAAGACGATATTTTTGTTATTAATTTAAGTTTGAGTTTTGTTTCAATGTTTGTTTTTATTGAAGTTTTTAGTTTCTTAATCATGAGTAGTGAGTAGTCTATTTTTCTAGGGTCGGGGTTAAGCCCGGCATAGTTGAGCATGTTTGATGAGTAAGATAGTGTGTTGAATGCCTTTTATTTTTATTGAGATTGTTTGTTGTGCTTAATACCGAAACGGGAGTTGAGGTAATTTGAGTTTTAACTTGATTGAAAGAGAAAGTTAGTAACTTGAAGGTTGATATTGTTTGAAAACGAAAGTTTCAAGCTTTAGATCCAAAACAAGCAATTGAGTGAGTTAGTTTATGAAAATAGATTAATTTACTTGTCAAGTCAATGAAAGTTGATGACTCTATCTATTTAAAGGCATGATCTTATCTTCTTACGAATTCTTATGCTTGGCTATGTTGTGGTGTCCCTTATCCTAGATATTTGTTTTATTGAATTATTTCTGATAAATCTTCGTTGCTGAATACTTGCTTCGGTACTGAGTATTAATTAGAATTGTATTAGGTCGTTAATTGGTATTTTTTTGTTCGGTGGTTCGGTAACGATCCTGACAAGGTTTAACGAGGCATCTCGTGAGTGATTGTGTTTGATTTTATTTGGTTTTTATTAGATTGATAGACAAACAACCTTGCTTCTTGTGGAACGATCCTGACTCCACTGTACTCAGCGGGGTCTTGATTTACAAATTTATTTGTTGGCCGAGAAACCCTATCAATAGATATCATCAGCGAACGCGAGGAATGGGATTTGTTACATTTCTCGTGATTCGGATCTCGATGCCACTTTTGGGGTTAATGTTTTGCTAGTGGAGTTATCTTGCAAGAATTTCAGATGCGAGAATGAATAAGTAAGGTGTAGGTGGTCTCCTTGTCTAAGTCCCCATTGAGGGTAGAATTGTTTTGTTGGCCCGTTATTGACTATAACAGAGAAAGAAACCGTTTCGACGCATTCTCGGATCCAACCCAAGAAATTATCATTGAAACCAAATTTGTGTAGGACTATTGCTAGGAAATCCCACCTAATCCGGTCATAAGCTTTTTCCATGTCTAGTTTGACAGCAATCCATCCCCCCCCCCCCCCCCCCCGCCTTTTTTGCGAAAGGAGTGGAAAATCTCGTTTGTGATAAGGTTATTATCTTGGATACTTCGGTTTTGGACAAACACCCCTTGCATCAGATGTATGAGCTTGTTTAATATATTTTTAGTCGATTTGTTAGGATTTTTGATATTACTTTGCATAAGGTGTTACATAAGCTTATGGGTCTATAATGGTTGGTGGAGCTTGGGTTTTCACATTTTGGTAATAGGGATATGAATGTGTGGTTTACTTGTTTTAAGAGTCACCCGGAGTGGGAAAAACTTTTAACGGCCCTTATAACAACTAGACCTACAATGTGCCAGTACTTCTTATAAAAACATATCGACATTCCGTTCGAACCAAGAGATTTATCGTCCCCAATGTCGAATTGGGCCTTCTTGATTTCATTGTTTGATACTGGTTTGGTAAGTTCTAAGTTGTCTTCATCGGTGACTTCTTTTTGGAAGGTTTGTATCATTTTTTGGAGTTTTCTATGGTTAATTTCCAAAGCACGAAACGGTTTTGGAAATCACTTTTTATTTCCTTTCTGATGTTTTCAACTCCCATAATTTGGGTACCTTCTGATGTTCGGATCTCTTTAATATTGGTTCTATTCCTTCTCCCGGTGGCAATCCAGTGGGAATATTTTGTGTTCTTATCATTTAGTCTAATGTGGGTGTTTTTGGCCCTTTGTTTCCAATATGAGTTCTGGAAGTCCAAGATGCAGGACCGCTTTCTCAACTATCGTTCTTTCTTTTGAAGGAGTTCCCCGTTGATGTGTTCAATTATATCCTTTTGGATCTGAACGAGGTTTTCGTCGAGTTTCTTTATTTGTAAGAAGATATTGTCGAACGTTTGTTTGTTCCATGCTTTAGCTTTTGCTTTGAGAAGTTGCATTTTTTTTCACCAGATTAAACATATGGGATAGGGCTGGGCAAAAAAAACCGTAACCGAAAAACCGATCACTTTTTACGGTTAATCGAACCGAAATTTTTTTTTGACCGGTTATGTTAACCAACCAATACTTTTAACGGTTCGGATACGGTTATCAATATTTTTACGGGCGATTTAACCGATGAACTGATAATATTTTTGCTATATTATATGTTTTTAAAAAGAAAATTATATATTTAAATAGTTTTAGTTTAAAATATTTTGTTTATAGTTTAATTTTTTTTCAATATTCAGAGAGTTAGTGTGTGACATCTGTGAGACAAAAAAAAGGAACAGAATAAATGAAAGCGCGTTCGAAATTTCCAATTCCATTAACAACTCGTGAAACTTTTTTATCATGTATGGTTGTGCCTGTATGTATGAATTTCAATTTTCGTTAAATAATTGTTAATATAATCAATTGCTAGTATATGTAATAATTACTTTTCCTTAAAGTATGTAACTATTGCCAGTTTATGTATAATCAATTTCGTTAAAATATTGCTAGTTTATGTATGAACACGGTAAGATGCCAGACGGCTAGTTTATGTATAATCAACTGGTAGTTTTTCCTCTTGATGCTGGTTGAAATGGTAAAGCAATTGGACCACAAACAATTGTTTTGTGAAGATAATTTTTTAATTAAAAATCTGATTTTTTATTTAAAAGTAAAAAATAAAACAACTCGGTTAACCGATAAACCGTACCGAGTTTCACAGTTAACCATTAACGGTTAACCGATAACGAACGGTATGGTTATGGTTATTGGAATTTACTAACCGAAATTCCGATTAACCGATGTCCGGTTAACGAAACTCCGATTAACCGATGTCCTGTTAACCGAAACTACGATTAACCGAATGTGCCCACCCCTACCCAGCGTTGTGTCTCCAGCCTTGTTTGATCACGTTTTGAAAATCTTTTCTAGACGTCGACATCATTTCAAATTTAAAAGGGATATGAATGTGTGGTCTTTTATTATAAAAAAGAGACCTAATTAAATGGCTAATGATCCAATCCGAGCTAGGTTAATTAATAAATCATGTCAGCACCCAACACAAAAATACGAAAAAAAAAATTAAAATAGAAAAATTAAAATTAAAATTTTATACAAATTAACATGATATTTTAGAAGTCTCATTTATTATTACAGTGAGTTATTTCACTTACTATTACAAATCGAGGTGGTAGCCTCTATTCACAAAAAAAAAAAAAAAAAAAACTCTTCAATTTCACCTATAAAAACACCACATGAAGTAGAGTAAATATATATATATATATAGTGATATTCTTGCACATCAATAAAAAATATTGTTTTTTATGCTTTTACAAAAAAATATTGATAATTTACCATAATAATTATTTTCATTTTGATTCTTCACATATAAATAATTAACAAATTATAATGTTATTGAAAATATACAACAACACATTATGTAAAAGAATATGACCATTGATATTTGATAAGTTACACATATATAAAGATACTTTTATCAAACCAAACAAGTTTTTTAAATAAAAATATGCACTTCATTTGATCCTCAATCTTTTATCTATACATATTTTCTCATTCTCTTATCGCCTTAAAATACAGTATATATTATATATATTGAAAATAAATTGTGTATAAAATAATCTGATATTTTAGATTTCACATTTGAGTGCGGTTGATTCTGAAGAGTACTTTCACAAGCATCCTTCACTATGAATAAAGTCAATATAATTTCACCTTTCATTCATAAACAACAAAACCCAAATATAAAGACTGTGATACTCATAAAGAAACATTGTAAAAAAAATCTTAACTTTTTGTTCTTCCACGTAAGAGCATCTTATCTTATCCTCTCATCGTCCACTTCCATGATTATCGGCTCTTTTTGTCCTTGATTCTCTCTTCCTTTTTATGGATTGAGGTGTGGTACGTATACGAATTAGCATTTTTAGTCACCTTTAACACATAATATAATTTCATTCATTGTATCCAATCAATTAGATTTTAATTGTATATTAAAGAAAATTTATATCAGTTTTTTCCAATTGACCAAAACATTTTATATTAATTTTTTTATTTCAATTTTTTGACCTCCATTAAGATAATTACATAAGGTTGGATGGGAGCCTAGAAACAAGTTGGGCTCCCACACCCTTCTGAATGCAAAAACTCAATCTATGAAAAATGAAAACACCACTCTTAACATTGTTAGAGTGGCTAAGGGAGAGAGACTTAATACGTGAGAGCGTGTCCAAAGCCTCCTTATCGAATTCCCGAAACGTAGAGAAAGCGAAAGGAGTAAATTTGTATCCATTCTCCTCACATTTGGACGCATACTTCTTCTTTTTCCCCACAACGTTATGCAAGGCCAACCCAGGCGCCTAAGAACTCGCACCCATACCAGCAAAGGGAGAGATCCCGGTCACATCCACACGAGCGTCCTTACCCTGATGTCAATTAAAGAGTAAGAGGTCTGCAGGCCTAAGATCTTGCCCATTATCCGAGAGGAACCCCATGGGAACCTCCTTCCGCACCGCAATCCCAACATTGGAGCAAATATCAACAAGAATATCACGCACCAAATTATGTCTGAACTTCACACCCACCTCATTAGAACAGTGGACAGCATGATCCCCCCATTTCTCCATCCTAGGAGAGTGGCAACTCGGGCAAATACTACCATCAAAGAACAGAGGTACCATAAGTCTGTAGCACAACACTAAACGAAACTGACGGTGGTTCATCCTCTGTCCCAAGCCATCAATAGGGATAGTGAACAAAAAATCTTGTGCATGAGGAGCACAAATACAGTGGTGAGAGATAGCATCAATGACACCAAATACCTATCGACGTGACATTTCTCAAGACACCAAAGTAACATCTTGCTAGGATTTTCGTCATTTGGGGGGCAGGAGAAATAGTGGTGAGAGAGATAGCATCAACATTGCAAAAGGCATTGAAATCATCGAGGGCCTGCTGAAATGAAGAGCCAGGAGACACTATACCCGTATTCAATAGAATCTTGGCCTATAGTGTGCTCGTTTGAAGCCGAGAAGTAAGGAAAGCATAACGAATAACATCCCCAGTAGCAAAGATGTCAAGGCCATCCCCTTTGATGGGGAGAGTGGCCAAACGCCATTGCCAATTGCCAAACCCCGACCTTGACGCAGTGACAACCTTCTCTAAGGAGAGGCGCAGACCATGGTCAAACTAAACTTGGCATCCTTGAAAGACACATGAGAGCAAGTTCTCAAGGAATAGGACAACTTTGCAACCCAAACACAGTTACGAAGGAGAAGGAGCTCACATTGGGGGTCATTAAGCTGGTTAACTACCTCCATTAAAGCAATAGTTTTAGAGACCCTCTTCAAGGCCAAGTCTTGACTGAAGCCCACATCCAAGCTGACCGACCCACCTAGAAGTTTGACACCACTATGTGGGCGAGAGTTGTTTGATAGGAAAACACCCTCCACCAAACTTCTAGGATCCTCCACATGCTAGAAAAGCTCAGTTTTATCAACATTCATGAACAAACCACGTGCGGGCCCATCCGACCTAATGATGTCAAGTGCCTTGGCCACCATAAGGGTGTCTCCAACAATGGTGCCATCGTCGAGATACCAAGCCTGAAGGGTGAGACTACAGACATGATTAATAGATTGAATCAGAGGATGCAAAGCTAAGGCGAACAACAGAGGTCCCAAAGGATCACCTTGTTGTACCACCTGACAAAACCATAAGACAAAGTCTGCATAGTAGAGCCTAGCTGGTTGAGAGTAACAAAACTTAACCCAAGGAGCAATAGACGGACACTCCTATTGACAAGGTTGAAAGCGTTCTTGAAATCCGCTAAAAGCATAGAAAGCCCAACCTCATTGCCCTTAGACTCAACAAGCCTGTTTACAGAGTACAAAACAGCCTCACAGCCCCCCAAAACGCCCACACCAAATTGAAAAAAAAAATAAAGAAATAAATGAGATTAATTATGCTTAAACCAAAAAAATAAAATAAAATAAAATAAAACAAATATATCTTATAACTTTATTACATAACACAAACAATAACTTTATTCATTTAATTTCATACATAGTCATTTTCATGTTCATCGAAAAATTTAAAAAAACAGCTTAATTAGGATGTAAACCCCATAAAATGATAAAACATATAAGATAATAGTTATACTTAAAAAGTGTATGTAATACGTGTATTTACATATATATTTTGAAGTATTTCTTTCAAGCATATTTGATTTAGTGACTTATATATTGACAATAATAATATGTATTGTTTGATAATTATAATAGGGATTTTCCTTTTGGTACCCTCGAGGTTTCGTCTATTCCTTTTGTTGTCTAAAAAAATTTGTTTTTCTTTTGGTACCCTCCTAGTTTTGACATTTTCCTTTTAGTAGACAAAACTTACTAAACTAACACTTCCATCCATTTTCCGTCCAGGAAATAAAATTAAAAAAAGCCATAATTGTATTTCTCATTTGCTGATCGATGGCAAAAAAAACTACAATTCCATATATTAACATATGACAAATCTCATTTACCATCAACAAACCACAACTCGATTTACAAGCAATCAATGAGAATCCATGCCTAGTAGGTATAAATAGACAGTAGTCTGAAAGTAACTTGCATGTATCAGTGGAAACAATCAAACCACACAGGATTCGAACTAAAGAATGTAGTTAGATCTCCAATTGGGAGGAAATGAAACCAGATCTAGAGAGAGAGAGAGAGAGAGAGAGAGAGAGAGAGAACCGGTTGGGTGAGACAAAAGGCGAAGAAGATGAGAATCACAACTGGGAAGAATTTGTTGGGTGGTATACCAGTAGTGGCAGACTGGCAGTGAGTAATTCCGGAATTGAAGTATTAAAGTGATAATGGGTGGAAAATGAAAAATACAATTGTGAGTTTTTTCTTTTATTTCTTGGACGGAAAATGGATGGAAGTGTTAGTTTAGCAAGTTTTGTCTACGTGAAAGAAAATGTCAAAACTAGGCGGGTACCAAAAAGAAAACAATTTTTTTTGGGCACCAATAGGTATAGACGAAACCTCAATGGTACCAAAAGGAAAATCCCATTATAATAATATGTGTTGTTTGAAAAAATTAATTGTATGAGTATATTAAACGTCATTTAAAAAAATAAGTTTATTGATATATAGATAGATAGATACAAAAGGATTTAATGTCACTTAATATGTGTAAATGCTAAATGAGGGAAAAAAATTGAACTACATTAGTAATAATGGGTAGATGGGTAGATTTGGGTGTGTGGGAGAAAAACCCCAAATAAGTAGGGTGAGATTCGAACCTAAGACCTTCAAGAGAAATGCCAAGACTATAACCATTAAGTTAGAGTGTTAATCTTGATCACAAATACAATTAACTTAATTAATATGAGTAAGAAGTATATATAATATGTGCAATAAATGCACTTCATACACAACTTTTTATTGTTATATATATAGATAGATAGATAGATAGATAGATAGATTAGGGAAATTCCTTTTGGTAGCTTTCAGTTTATACCTTTTTTGTTATGCTCCCCCCCTAAAAAACTTATTCTTCTTGGTATACCCGAGGTTTTGAATTTTGTAGTTGGTGTCCCTCTTCAGTTCGAATTGATCAAATTCAAGCCCATCATTGTGTTTCTAAACCTTAAATTCTTATTATTCAACTCTTAAAATACCCAAATGTATAATCCAACCATCCCAATTTGAATTCCTAAACAATCTTCCATTTAAGGAATTTTGAGCGTAATTGTTTAGAAAGTCAAATCGAGATAGTTCAATTATGAATTTGGGTGTTTTAAGAATCAAATTCTACTAGTTTAAGGGTGGAAACACGATGATAGACTTGAATTTAAGCAATTTGAACCGACAACTGAAAAAACTAAAACCTTAGAAGTATCAACATGAATAAGTTTTTTTGAAGTACCAAAAAAAAACAAAAAATTAAGGGTACTAAAAATTTCATTATTATTATTAGGGCATGCCATCAACATCCACGTATGCAAATAATTATAATGATAAGATAAAAAAAAGATTCATCTCTTTACCGAGCCTGGTGATGTGGGCTTGTAAACCAAAGTAGGGGCATTAAGGTGATGGGCCACTATTTACACCTTTGACTCGCTTATATATATATTGTAGGGTCTGTTGTGTATTGGCAAATAACATGGGATCATTCCAACAGGCGGTGAGGCTGGCTTTAACCGTTTAGCCAGTCTGGTACATAAATGCCAATGCTTTATTCGTAGAGATTGGGATATTCAGTTTCGCCATATATTCCATAAAGTAAATAGTGTTGTTGATGATGTCCTCCTTTTTAGTCATGTTTTTAGGGTGTGTTTTTGTGTCTTTTGAGTCTTTTTCTTTAGTTTTGTGTTTTGTTTTGAGTCGTTTATGTACGTTTTCGTATTTTCTTGAGATATGGAGTCTACATAAGCTTTTGTGGTGTTTTGTAGGTTTTTAGAGGCTTTTTGGAGCAATTTTTGAAGAAAGGAGCAAAGCACTTGAAGATAGCACTTGAGAATAAAGAGAAGATGAAGATTTAGCTATAAAGTAAATTCATTGAAGATCAAGTTTAAGCTTGGAAAGAGATAGAGAAATTCGTTACAAGAACATAGGAAAAAGAATCGAGTCAAACGGAGTTGTAACGAATCTTCTACGCAAGTTTTACTCAATGCTGTTTTCGACCCTGTCATGGTCGTTAACGAGGCGCCGTGAGGAGCAACGAGATCCGAGTCGATGTTTAGTTGAAGACTTCTATCTTTTATCTTTTATATTTTAATCTTTAGTTTAGTAAGTTTTTATTATGTTATTAGATAGATAGAAGGAGTATATTTTGTTAGAAGATATTATTTCCTTATAGTTAGATTTAAGATAGATTTATTTCTTTAGAGATAGATTTAAGATAGAATAGTTTCTCTATAAATACACTTGTCCTCTCTTTAGTTTTCTTATCAAATACACAATCAATTGCCTTGGAGGGCAAGTAAGAGGAGGATGAGGAGAGAAGAGAGAGGGGCGAGAGGACGAGTAGAGCAGATAGCTTGGAGAACAAGTTTTGTTTTGAATTCAAGTTGTAAGATTTCTTTTTAATTTAATTTAGATGTTTTCAATTATTATGAATTGTGAGTAGTCTCTCTCTAAGGTTGGGGTTGAACCCAACAATGGTTGTGCATGCTTGTTTATGATCATGTCTTGATTGTTTTTATTGCATGAATCTATTCTCTTGTTCTTAATCCTTGAGACGAAAGTTGAAGGGAATTTCTTATTCATTGTTGAAGCGAAGGCGAAACCTTGAATCAGAATAGTCAAATTAGGATTTTAAAGCGAAAGCAGATCTATCCTAGTTGAAGTAGAAGAGATTAGATAGTAAGTTTATTGATTTAGTGAAAGTTGATTGATTTACTTGCTTTGGTTGACGAAAGTTGGCACCTTTATGTTATAAAAGCATGATCTATGTGTTTCATTAGCGTTTGGCATGCATAATTGTTGTTGTGGGGATACCTTTACCCTAGAATTCTTCTTCCTTGATAAAAACCCTACCTTTAATTGATTGATTGCGTAACAAGTAACAAAACTTGATACTGACTTTCTCCCTGCGGACGACCCTGACTCTTGTATACAACAACGGGGTCTTAGTTATAAATTTATTTGTTGTCAAGAAACCCTTTCAACAGTTGACTATCTTGCTTAATTTGCTTTTTTCGTTTAGTGTAGGTCTCCATGTATTGCTTGACCCTCCTGATGATGTTAGTGCTTTAATTTTAGATGATGTAAGGGGTCAGACTATCCCCCACTTTTTTTGATTAGGTAAGAATTAGGGTGCACTCCCTAGAGCATCCTTGCGGATGAGAACTAAAAGTTCTGGTGAGTTTTGAATCACACTAATAAGAAGTATGTAACCCATTTTAGCTATTTGGTCAGCCACAATGTTACAAGATATCTTAGAGTGAACTAAGCGAACAATCTCCAATTCATGCATTCAAGCAAGGATATTAGAGACAATCATCTCAATTTCCCAAGGGCAACCACGATATCCTTGGGCAGCTTTTATGATCGTTGAATTGCCTATCTCAATTTCAATGTTTAGGAATTTTCTTTTTCTTGCTTCCCTAATGGTGTCCCTAAGTGCTAATTGTTGGATCGTTGGGCGCTAGTAAGAGCTTGGGAACTGGTTGTCAGGCTATTCCCAAGGCAGTGAAAGTAAAGTAAAGGAAGGTAAAATAGAATGTAAATGACACAGTTCCTTTATAGAGGAACCCCACAACAATCAACTAGTTGTGTGGGTAAACCTCTACCTCCGCTTGGAGGATTTTGAACGATCGACTTATTTTATTGATTGTTCCCTAGTTACATAGGCAAGACTTACACTTCTCTGTTCCTAGTAGTTCTTCCTAACTCTAACAACACTAGTAAGCCTTCTCAACCTTGTTCCTAAGCAAACCAACTCAAATAAACATAAGACAGATCAAACCTTACACCTAAACTCAATGTCGTAGTTCCCTAACTCCTGAGAACTTGGATTCGTCGTCGTCGAGATCGAACACTCACCGTCAGGGACTTCTCTTCTTGTTTCTCTTTCATTCTTTGTTTATGAGTGAATGTGAGTTCTGGGAGAAGTACTTCTACCGATCACTATTCATTTGGCTTTATACTCATTCGTACTTGGGCTACAATCTTCACTTTCGAGTTGTCCGAAATGCCCTTTGTCTTGCACGCCAAGTCTTTATCCTTCACATGTGACTTGATTTCATTTGATTCAACTTTGAGAATCAATCGGGCCGTTGGATCACTCGCTTCAATTTGTTCCTCAGACTGAGCCTTCGTCTGTCCAAGACAAGATCCCACGATTTGCGTTGAACGGTCTTGTTTGCACATGTGAATTCCCATGCGATGGGAACTGTTCTTTCCAGAGTTCCTTTGGTAGGAACTTGCTATCATGTATTCCTTTGTTCCTTTTGCGTTCCTGGAGATTCTTCGATAGACATGGTGTTCCCTTGAAATACTTAAATGTAACTCATTAGTTCCCATATGGCGTTTGTCATTATCAAAACTGAGACAAGTATCGTTGTTCGAATGTTTGGAACTAGAGTTCCCAACACCATCCCAACAATTTCCCCCTTTTTGATGATGACAAACCCATCACAAAATAAACAAGTATTTCAATGTGTGAAAAAGCATGACATGCATCTCAGTTCCTAAGTGTGATCCTAGAGATCCACTTCTATGAAACATTAAGTTCTTACTTAGCATTTTATGCGTTAGTTCCTCCTTAGCTCAAGCATATTCTGTGAAAACTCATAACATGACTCATCTCACACATACTAAAAGCCATTCATATATTACTTAAGCATAAGATGTACAAAGGGAACTCATTACATTAGTAGTTAAAAAAGGCTAAGGAGTGAAAAGGGAAAGATCATGGGACCTTGGGGAGCATGTTATCACGCAGTTGGGTCATGACGGACAAGATGTTTTGAAGAGTTCCCGCCATGTTCTCGAGAGTTGTTGCGATGTGCATCAGCACTGAGTGTTCCCCACACTTGGGCCGTCACCAGTGGGAAGGATCCCTTGATCCTCAAATTGCTCAGAGTGACGCATCTTCTGGACCACATAAAGATCCAGTTCCCTTCCAATGGTCACTTCCTCCTTTGTGCCATCATACATGCCTTCCTTTATCATCAGCTTCTTGATCAGACCAGCGTAAGGCAAAGAGTGGGAGGTGGAGGCCATGCACTTCTCCATGTGCCCAAAGATGATGAAGGGGAGGTTGATGGGCATTCTGTGGAGAAAGTGGTAGAGAAGAATGGCGTCTTGAATGTTGAGTTGGTGATGGTTCTCCTGCCGAGGTATCACAACCGTTATGATGAACTGGTGAGCCAGTTTGCCAATGAGGGAGAGGTTGTGAGTGGGGGTGCCAGTCTCGGGAACACGGCCTTCATAGATGTCATTACAGATGACATCTTTGTCGAATTCGCCCCAGTTCTTGATGGGAACAACATCTAGGCCCTTGACAGGGACGTTAAGCTAGCGACGAATGAAGGAGGCGGTGAAGAGGAAATCGTCACCTTGGAGGGAGAGAGTTCCCTTGGTGGCCTCGTCATGAATGACGAAGTTGTTGTAGAAAAGGCGCACCTAGGAAGGGTCGACAGTCACAGCAGCATCGCACACGTGTTCCCATTCCTGGGCCTTTATGAGGGTCCCAGAGTTCCCCAAGCCCTTTTTCCTGGAGTTGTGATTCAGTGCGAATGAGGGGAGGAATGAGCTCGCGGTCTTCGGTGATGGGAACTTTCTTTGGAGCAGTTCCCTTCCCCTTCTTGTGCTTGTTCCCCCTGGAGGCAGCAACCTTTCTTTTCTTCTGGGGGGGTGAGAGTAGACTTAAGCAAGAGGGGAGGCTCCTTTTCCATGGGAGCACCGCCCAACACCACAATTTGGCGTCCTGGTTCATCTTCGGCCAAGGCCTGGGCATGTTCCTTTTCCAGGCCTTTAGCGTCTAGCACCACGGTGGCTCCATCGCCATCCGAGTTCCCTTCCTCTTATGAGGACATGCCGAGATCCGCATCATCATCATCTTCAACATCATCAGGATAGCCTTTGCTTGTGCCTGCCTGATCAGCTTGAGAGGTGGCCTCTTTTCTTGGGCCTCTTCCCTTGGGAGCTTAGAGGGGTGTTGGTTGATGAAGTCTGTGAGCTCGGCCTCTATGGCATCTAGGCGAGCATTATCCTCGGTTGTGCCCATGATGATGGGAGCCGGCAGCTTCGCCTTTTTGCGGACAACGGCGGCGATTGGCAGTGAATCGTCATCCGAGTCCAAGTCAACCGGTTGCTTGGCCGGAGAGGGAGAGAAAGAGATTTCAGTTGTGGAGGGATGAGGAGAATTTTTTAGAAGAGGGTGATTTAGCGATTGGGGAGGTGGGAGGTGTGGGAATGTTTGTGGTTGGAGAGGACGGAGGCTGGTTGAGTTCCTAGAGACGGGATTAGGGTTGGAGAGATTGAGTCGGAGGTGGAGGATTCTAGGATTGATTGTTCCTAGAATCGGAGGGAGGTGGAAGAGAAGAGGATTGAGTGGGGGTGGTGGAGGTGATGGTATTCCGAAGGAGTCTGGACGATAGAGATTTAGAACCTCGTTCATGGCCAGAATGGATTTCTTCTTCTTTTTGGGAAGATCAGAAGAAGAGGAGGAGTGTTTGACTTTGCGTTTCTTGGATTTGGGGGGTTCGGGACCGAAACTGTCAAGGATGACTGTCCCAGTCGAGGAAGAAATGGGTTGAGAAGAGATGGTGAGACGGATGCGAGGAGGTTGAGATGAGGAAGAAGGAGGAGGGAGTTGAGAAGTGGTGGTAGAAGTGGTGGTGGATGGAAGCGCTAGGGTTTGCGCTGTCGGAAGGGAGGGAGTCGGCCCTAGGATCTCGAATTCGAGAAGCGAGGATCCGGTTTTTTCTTTGTGGAGGTGAGGACGAACATAGTCATGGAGGCCTTTGTAGAGTTTTTCTCTGGTTTCTGGGTCGGGTTCATTATCGGCTTGTTGGAGCATGTAGGCGAAGAGAGATTTGGGGTTGTTGTTTATCCATGCTCGGATGTGGTGGTCTGGGTGAATGGGTGCCATGGGAAGTTTTAGAGAGAGGAAGGCTTTGGAGGTTTGCTTGAAAAGGAAGAGAAGGGAATTGCAGAAAGGATAAGTTGCAGAGAGTGAAGGTTGAATAAGGTCCCAAAAATGGCAAATAAGGGTTTTATATGAGACGAGGAGAGGGGTAGAAAGTTAAAGGCAAAAGTCCTCGATAATAGGTAGCCAATAAACTCGGAGAGTCATTCCAACGCCCTTAGCATGCTCGTGACACGCACCGTTTTCTCCATGGGAAGTTATATCGAGCGTTTCAAATACTTGGCTCTCGTCGCTTTGAATTCTAACAAATTTTCCCATTTCCCAAGTGACATTCCAACTTTCCAAAAGTACAAGTGTTTCGTTGCTTGTGATCGTTTTGCACACTAGTTTCCATGATCTTTGAAAGGCCAGTCTTGAGTGGAGTGGTCAGGGGAACTCACACTCAAGATCTTTTGTGAGGCTAGGAAACTCAAAAGGGAACCAGACAATTACAACTCGAGAATGGGACAAATTGTTGGGCTCATGAGAAGCGTTTGTCTAGTTCTTGGCTAAGGGTTGGTTTTATGATCAACCGTCATAGTGGCTTGTAGTGAGGGTTAATGGGAACTCTGGTTGATCATTTTGGGCCAAAAGAAATAAAGTTCCAAATTGTACATCCAAAGCTCTAGACTAGTAATATGGCAAAATGAAAGTGATTATTCATAGTGTTCCCTATCATGCATTTCAATATAAACTAGCCAAGCATTGAGGGAATAACAAATAGTGACTTGTTCAGTTTAGAGTTATCATCCCTAAAAGCATTCGGAGACGCTGGTAGGGACGTCTGTCTAAAGCTTTAATGTGAATGTCCTCAATTTTCTCTTCAGTTCTACAGTGTTCCATAGAGATGTTCCCATGTTCCACATTATCAAGTAGGAAATGATGCCTAATGTCTATATGCTTAGTACGAGAATGATGCACAAGATTTTTAGATAGGTTAATGGCACTTGTATTGTCACATCTTATGGGAACTGGGCCAAAAGACATACCGTAGTCATGAAGTTGGTACTTAAGCCATAGAACCTGGGAACAACATGAGGCGGCAGCCACATATTCCGCTTCAGCTGTGGAGAGTGCCACTGTATTTTTCTTCTTTGATCCCCATGAGACTAGGCATGATCCTAGGAACTGGGCCATTCCATAAGTGCTCTTTTGATCAACTAAGTGCCCAGCGAAATCTGCATCTAAGTATGCAACGAGCTCAAGGGAATTGTTCCTTGGATACCAAAGGCACAAGTTGTCATTCCCCTTGAGGTACCTGGAAATTCTCTTCACCTCTTTCAGGTGTGATTCCTTAAGGTTAGCCTGAAAGCGCGCACATAGGCACACTGAAAACATGATGTCGGGTCTACTAGCAGTTAAGTAGAGAAGAGACCCAATCATACCTCGAAAGTTCCTTTGATCCACACTTATACCTGTTACATCTGCTTTGAGCCTTGAGTTTGGTGAGATGGGAGTGTCGATGGGCTTGGAGTGTTCCATCCCATATATTACTAGCATCTCTCTGATGTACTTCTGTTGATGGATCCTTGTTCCCTCCTTGTTTTGAGATATTTGGAGTCCCAATAAGAACGTGAGTTCCCCTATGAGACTCATCTCAAACGCGCTACTCATCAAATTTTTAAACTATTCAATAAGAAGCTCATTAGTAGCACCAAACACAATATCATCAACATACACTTGAACAAATAGAATATCTTTTGACTCTTAATAAAAAGGGTTTTGTCTATGGAACCACGAAGGTATCCATGAGACAAGAGAAATTGGGCAAACCTGTCACACCATGCCCTAGGAGCTTGCTTGAGACCATACAGGGCCCTCTCCAAGAAGTAAAAGTGGTATGGGAAGTGCTCATCTTTGAAGCCAGGTGGTTGTGCTACGTAAACTTCTTCCTTTAGGTGCCCATTTAGGAACGTTGTCTTGACATCCATCTGATACAACTTGAAGCCTTTGTGAGCTGCGTAGGCTATGAAGAGTCGAATGGCTTCAATCCTTGCAACCGGTGCAAAGGTCTCGTCATAGTCGATTCCCTCTTCTTGCCTATACCCTTGGGCAACTAGATGGGCCTTGTTCGTAGCCAATGCCCTAGTGTCGTCAAGCTTGTTTCTGAAGACCCATCGAGTTCCTATGATGTTCTTGTTCTTGGGCCTAGGGACCAGTTTCCATACCTTGTTTCTCTCGAATTGGTGGAGTTCCTCTTGCATGGCTTGAATCTAGTCTGGGTCCTTTAGAGCTTCCTTGATGCTCTTGGGTTCCACCAATGAGACGAAGGCGTTGAATGCACCTAAGTTGTTGAGAGATGAACGAGTATGTACGCCTTTGTCATAGGGAGTGATGATGTTGTCGATGGGATGGTCCCTCTTTTGGTGATAATTCCTTGTACGAATGTGTGAGACATCGATCTGTTCCCTTGTATCTTCTTCATCTGCAACTTGGGTTTCCTCTTCTTCATGGGAACAGTTGTTCTCAACTTCTTCACTAAGTGTTTCATCAGGATCGTCTTCATTCCCTTGAACACTAGATTCTGGCATTGTTTCATTTTGAGGAACTAGAGAGTTGGATGCATCTTGATGTTCTTCTGTTGTGGAAGGAACCTCGAAGGAGTCTTGATCAGTAAGATATTGACCTCCTTCGTTGTCGCCTGGTGGTGGGACATTGTTCCCACTTGGATAGGCCTCATCTTGCTTTCTCGGCTCATCATCATCGTCGTTCTCTTCTTGTTTGACTAATTTGAACAGAGTTCCCTTTCCTTAGGACTCTGTTCCCATCTTCACTGATTGTTCGTTGAAGACGACTTGAATGCTTTCCTCTATCTTCTTGTTTCTATTGTTGTAGACTCTGTACGTGATGCGACCCCGTTCCTAGACGCCACCCAAGAGGAGGAGACCCTTGGCCTTCGTTCAGACGGCCCGGTCACGCGTGCCCGTGCGAGGTCCATTGCCTCGGCCACATGTTGAGAGGGTTTCGATTGACAACAAATAAATTTATAGTCAAAACCCCGCTGCAGCGAAGTCAGGATCGTTCCACAGGAAGCAAGGTTGTTCGTTTATCAACTACTAAAAAGCAAACAGAAACAAACAAAACACTCACAAGTAGCCTCGTTAACGACGTTGTCAGGGCCGTTAACGAACCACCGTAAACAAAAATACTCAAATAACGACCTAAATAAATTCGGTACCGAGGCAAGTAACTCAGCAACGAAAATTCTCTTAAAATAATTCAGATAAAACAAAGATCTAGGACTAGGGACACCACAACATAGCCAAGCATATAAACTCGTAAGAAGATAAGATCATGCCTTTAAACAGATAGAGTCATCAACTTTCGTTGACTATCAAGCAAATTAACCAACTTTCGCATCCTAATTCACTTAATTGCTTGTTTTGGATCTAAAGCTTTAAACTTTCGTATTAAAACAATATCAACCATCAAGTTACTAACTTTCTCTTTCAATCAAGTTAAAAACTCAAATTACCTCAACTTTCGTTTCGGTATAAGGACAACAAATAATCTTAATAAAAGATAAAAGGCATTCAACACACAATCTTACTTATCAAACATGCTCAACTATGTCGGGTTTAACCCCGATCTTAGAAAAGAAGACTACTCACTAATCATAATTGCTAAACAAATAAACTCAATATAAGAAAACAATGAAAAACAAATCACTACTAAATTAAAATAGAAAAATCTGTCTTACAGAAGTTAAGAAGAAAATTGAAAAAGAACAAAACATCGAACCAAAACCTCGATCAACGAACTCGGTAACTTTCGTCCACCGACCTTCGAACTCGACTCGCCTCCTCGGTTCTTCCTCTTCTTCTCTTCTCTAATTCGACTCCTAAAAAATTCTCCCTCCTCTCTATGCTAGATAGAAGGGTATTTATACTAAAAAACTAAAAACTAAAAAGGCAAAAAGATATAAACTTTCCTAAAAAGATAGAAATAAAACTCTAAAAGATAGAAACAAAATCTAAGAAGATAATAAGATCTAAAATACATACTCTAATAACCCTAAAAGATTCTAAAAAGATACTCAACCGACACGGAAATAAATTCCCGCTCAGGATCGGTGAATCATAAAGTCAACCTTCAAATCTTCTCTTTCGTGGCCTCGTTAACGAGCCCTCACAGCCTCGTTAACGAGCCTGGGCTTTATTTTCTTCCACACTTCCTCTCGTAAATCTTGAACTCTGACTTCTTCAATCTTGTATTCCTCTGTCTTTCACTGTAATGCTCCAAATTCAGCTCCATATAGCTCTTTTCCTTGCTAAAACCTACAAAATACACAAAATAGCGTAGCTTCCACTCTTTTCATAGAAATATGCAAAATTATCTAAAAACACTCAAAACTAAACCTAAACTTAACAAAACTAAACCTAATAAACAAGGAAAACCTACTAAAAACTATACTAGAAATGCGAACATCAAAATACCCCATACTTAAACTTGCTTGTCCTCAAGCAATCAACAGACATTAACCAAAACCAAAACAAACATACTCATCAAGACATAGCCATCTTCTAAAAAGCAACATCTACACATGAGAAAAATATAGCAAAAGACTATTAACGTCCTCACACATATATGTACTTAAATAGACATAAGACAATACAATCCAACCTTACAAGGGATATTGTGTTTCTATCAACTCTCAAGTATTTAGGCTTATAAATTCAATCTCTCAACTCATTTTATATACAAAAACTCATAGAAATTGGAACTTATATCACCAATACTCTCCACCCAAGATTTGTCAAAACAAGCAAAAATCATCAAGAGAACTTAGGCTCAATGAAAAACTTCATAGAAGCTTCCATTCGGCCGGGTTGTAATGGGGCTTGGTAAAGACAATAAGGTGTGGAAATATTTTGGTCATGTGGTGCTAATAATATCCGGGAATCAAAGACTCCTAAAAACTCACACATATCAAAAACTCTCATAAAAGAACATACCAAACTCACTCTCTTATGCACTTATTCTCACTCACCCTATATCATCCTAGAAAGTCTCATAACAAATAAAAGAATCTCTGATATTATCAATAAATACAAATGCACTTCAACTC
Source organism: Fallopia convolvulus (assembly GCA_964016875.1). Classification (NCBI taxonomy): domain Eukaryota; kingdom Viridiplantae; phylum Streptophyta; class Magnoliopsida; order Caryophyllales; family Polygonaceae; genus Fallopia; species Fallopia convolvulus. The sequence goes on from OZ024732.1 coordinate 7,947,225, forward strand.
TTCACATCCTTTTATTTATTTTTCTTCTCTTTTTTTTCTTTTTTCTTTCTTACTTTACTTTTTTTCTGCCTCGCTGCCTCATTAACGAACCCACTTCAAGGTCGTTAACGAGCTCCCGTGTACATTCTTTCCTTTCTTTCTCACCTCCATCAAATACTTTATTTTGTGCATCTTTTGCTTATCAAGAGATCTTTCTTATTACAAACAAGAGACTTCCAATCTACCCTTCCCAAATATCCTTCAATTAAAGCAAAAATTATAAGAAACTCCTCTCTTTTTAACTCACAACAAAACATACCTCTCCAATCTAAGTCCTAATTCCCGGATAGGGTCAAGCTTATCTCGGCTAGGGAATAATTTTGTGGAGCTATAAATAAAGGCTTCAGGCTAGAATTGGTTGTCAAAAGAAGGATCATATAAAGGTGGATAGGGAATAATAGGGCTTATAAAAATAAGTTCTCCATCATATGATTTTCACAAATAATGAACTAAAAATCTCATACGGGTCTCAAGAAATAGATAACCATCACAATTCCAAGAGATAATATGCATATAAAGAGTAAATCACACAAGAAAAGAAGAGGGATTTATGATGTTCTCCCTATAAGGCCAAAATAACTCACAAGGTAATTTTTGTTGGATTGCAACACTTATGCTATAAAGTATATGTGCTCAATTTCATCAAATGCTATCTTCTTTTAAAATAAATAATTTCAAGTTGAGAATCCGGCTATACTATTAAAGACATGCTTGCAAGGAATTATATGATTAAGTTAGCGACTACTATCATAGAACCTAAGAAAGGGATATCTATCAATTCTAAAACTCTTTTTTAGATTTTTCAAAAAAAATCGATTTTTTTTTTCGGGTTTTTTTTCTCGATTTGCAAAATAAAGAAATAAAAACTACATAAAACACATAAACACCTAGGACACAAGTTTTCTATTTTCTCCCACCCCATACTTAAAATTACAGATGTCCCAACTGTAAGAAAAATAAGAAGAAAGAAAAGAGATAGAAAAGAAAACAAATAAAGATAAAAATAAGAAAAAGAAAAACATAAAAACTTACAAAGTTTCAAAAGTGGGAAACAAGGAAAAACTTCATCTTCAGGCTGAATCAACGGTTTGGTGGAGGAAAGTAGTGCTCAAAGTTCCCCATGAAGTCGTACATCGTCCTCCAATGCTCAGCGTCATCCGCCTCTCTCTGACGATGCCTCTCATCCTCCATCGACATGCGAGCAGAATAGACAGATTCCCATCTATCCATCCTCCTATTAATATGATCCTGCTGGAGGTGAAGCTTCTGCATCCGTGCAGAAAGATCCTCGGCCCATGGTGGTGGTATACTCGATCCTGTGTACTTGGGCTGAGGAGGTGGTGGGTAGTGAGGTTGGAAATGATCTTGATACATCACCGGGTTGTAAGGCATGAGTCCATAGGAATGAGGGTCGACAAGGGCTGGTGGTGGGTCGACAAAAGCTCTCGACACCTCGTTAACGAAGCTGGGTGCCTCGTTAATAGTGTTGGGAGGGGGATGGAAATGGTCGTTAACGAGCCTGGTGGGCTCGTCAACGAGGACATTGCTTCCTAAGACTTCCGTGTCGATGTCTTCTTCCTCGAAATTTATCTCCTCAGTTCCGCCCTCGGTATCGGCCTCTTCAGTGTCGTTGCCTACTACCTCGGTATCCTCTTCTTCATCTTCATCTTCATCTTCATCCATGGCTTCTACTTCTCGCTCAAACCGGGATTCACATGGCCTAAACGAAAGCTCATCCTCCGGCTTAGGTTCCAATGGGTAAGCATGTCCCGTCCATGCCTCGTACCAATTCGGTACGTAGAGAAGCTCAAACTTGTCGAGGGTCGGTGTAACGATGCGATCTTGTACTTTCACCTTGAATCCTCCCTCGGCTTGAATGAAGACACCGGAGCTATACCAATAATTCTTGTTGAGGAGTTGGGCGTGAGCCGGTGTGTAGCGAGTGAGATCGACTCCAAGTTTTTAGCCAAGAGGCTAACCAAGTTGCCACACCAAACCTCCTTGGACTTGGTTGATTTCCCGATGTAGTATAGCCATTCGTACCCCAAATTCAAGGGGTCGGGCTCCTCGAAAAGGATGGTGCGGAAACAAGCAACTTCCGTCCTTGTTGGCCTGTTCAACTCTCTCTTCGGCCAAAACGTCGCGGCTAGGACTCTGAGAATAATCCTGAAGATGGGGTTGATGATGTTTGCCCCGGATAATGCCGCGGTGGAGGATTGAACCTCCCCGGTGATGTAGCTCCAAGTGCGAGTCACTTTGTAGTCCTTCAAGCTGTAGTCTCTAGACGGGTTCGGGAGCTCTAAGATTGCGTTCAACTCTGCCATGGTGAACTCACGACTCTCATTACCGAGCCGAAACCGGATTCGTCCCGCCGAGGTTTTCGACGAGAAGCTAGTCTCCAAGGTGGCCAAAAACTCGGATGTGAGGGCCGGATAGTGTGGTAAATTCTCCTGCGTCATGAGATGAGCGGCACCAAGGATAACAAAGGCCTCCTTGACGTCCGTGTAGATCCCCGTGTTTACAACACTGGACTTTGAGAACCAGCGATGTAGTGGTCCTTCTCCAGAATATCACGGTAACGACGTACTTGGCCTTGAGTGCTCAAAATCACGTCATCCACGCGAGGTGGGGATGGGGACCTATGGTTTCTCCTCTTCTTCTGAGCTCGGGTAGCGGGCCTGTTTGAACTTGCCATGGGATCCTACAAAATAATCAAAACTTTTCCAAGATAAAATCCACTCAAAATAGATAGGCAAGAGACCCCATACTTGGTCTTTGAATTAACCTCGGAATTATTCGTTAACTACCCAATTGGGTCGTTTACAATTCTGGACTGGGTATTGATCTTTGAAGCTTTGCAGGGTCGTTAACGAACCTGGGTGGGTCGTTAACTGATGTCCGCTTTTTAGGTAGGTTTTTTGTGCCTAGATAGATTAGATTAAGTTGGTTTTCGTGCTTAAGTTTTATGTTTTTGAGTCTTTTTTGCTTTAGTTTTCGTATTTCCTTGAGAATCGGAAACTACGCGTATTTTGTGTCTTTTGTAGGTATTTTGGAGCGTAACCGAAGAATTTGGAGTACCATATGAAGAGGTGGATGACCTATGAAGAGAAGTTAAGGAAGGAGGTCGGAAAAAGAGTAGAATCAAGCCAAAGGAGCTCGTGCAAGAGCCAAGGCAATCCAAGAACGACCCAACAAGGTCGTGCACGAGCCTACACATGCCAAGATCGACCCATCCCAAAAGACAGGCCTCAGGACCGACCCCAGGGGGGTCGAGAACGACCCTATGTGGGTCGTGCATGGAGCCGACTCTTGCATTATTCCGAGATCTTTTGTACTATATTCTACCTTTTATTTTAGGAAGTAGTTTTATCGTGTTTCCTAGTATAATTAGGGCTCCTTTTTCTCTATAAAAGCGGGCTAGACCTTCTAGTTTAGATATCCTTTTTCTAGCTTTGGTTTGGAGATTAAGAGGAAGACTTGGAGCAAGTTGGAGAAATTTGTAAGACCTCTTTGTTTTTAATTTGATTTTTCGGTTTGATTTTCATGATCATGTCTTCTTCTTCCTTCTCCATGTGTGAGTAGTTTTCTCAGATTCTAGGGTTGGGTGAAAACCCAACACAATCATGCATGTCTAAACTTGAATTCATGACTTGAATGCTTGAAGATCATATCTATCTATCTTGTGCTTAATACCTTTGCGAAAGTTGAGACAATATCTTGCAATTAACCCAAAAGCAAAAGTGTAAAGTTGATTGCTTGATTAGATCTAAATAGGATTATTTGCGAAAGTTGATATTCCTAGGTTGAAAGATAGATAGAAAGTTGTTTAATTTGCGATAGTTGATTGAATAACTTGAATTGTTTGCGACAGTTGACTTTTCTATGATCTAGATTGCATGATAGTTGTGAATTCTTGTTGAAAGCATGAATGGTTGTTGTTGTGGTAGCCCTAGCCCTAGGATTGATCTTTTTATACTTGATTAAAACAAATTAACTTGATTCGATCTCGACCCCATAAGGTTGTGTTCGATCCTTAGTCCCTTGTTCCTTCTCTTGCTTTTCGTAGTTTATCAACTAATCCTTGGCATAATTCTCATTCCCGTGGACAAACCTGACTCCGCTATACTCAGCGGGGTCTTGAATATAAATTTATTTGTTCAAGAAACCCTTCAACAAATTGGCGCCGTTGCCGGGGACCCAGCCCCCTCACCCCAATTCTAGATCTAGGTCGAACACACCTCTATTTCCACTTTTCTTGCTCAAATCTCGGATTTTCGGTATGGATCTCTAACCCTCTACCCTTGATCTTGATTATTAATGGTGGATATTGAATTTTTGGGTTGGATTTGCATAATTTAGGGATTTTTGAAATTTGGAATTTACTTGCATAATTGTTGTTTTTTCGATTTGTGCATGCTTTGGTGTGTTTTGACTTGAAATTTAGAGAAAATTGTGGTTGAAATCTGATACATGAGGCTATTGGGGGCTAGATCCAAACTTTGGGTCGAGATTGAAGACGAAGTGCATTACCAGGTGGTCGTGCACGACCCCCTTAGGGTCGTGCACGACCCAACCAAAGAACAAAGCAACCAGGACCGACCCCTGAGGGGTCGTGCAAGTCCCCTTTTTGTGTAAAATTCGGTGGTTTTTGCTAAGTATTGCATGCTAGGTTGAGAATAAATCCATGCTTTCGTGTCTTTATATATCATGTCTCTCCTTCATTGTACCACGTGCAATTGATAAGCTTGCAATACTTACCTTTGAATAAGTATGGGGTGTATTATGTGGAGTTGGTGTTTGATTAATGTAGGTACCATGGCCTCCACTTCTCGACCCGCAAAGAAGTCAAAGAAAAGTGAAAAGCCCGAGCTAGACCAATACAACCTAGCCTCCACATTCCAAAAGACGTTCAATGTGTGCCTTGAGCTCAAGCATCGAACAAGATGGTATTGCAAAGAGGATGGGCAACAGTTGCACATCCACGATGATTTGATGGAGGCTTTCACCTATATAAGGGGAGAGAATTTGCTTCAATGGAAAAATCAACACTATCCAATACTCACTTGTGAGTTTTTGGCTACCTTTACTACCTCTATCAAGAGCCCTCACACTGGTGGTAAGATCCAATTTCAGCTCGGGAACAAATGGTTCAAGCTCACCTTGCAAGAGCTTAATGATGCATTTGGGTTCCCTAACCCGATTTACGATGCCAAGCGTGATCCCGACCCCCTATTGACATGGAGTTATCTATCCGGAAAACAGGAAAGCTCTTTCTACAATTTGCCTAGCAAGGATTTAGCCAACCCGCTCTTTCGGATTATTCTTCGCATCTTAGGGAGCACGGTCTACCCAAGGACCGAGTTATCTAGGCCAAACAAGAGGGAGGTCTTCATGTTGAGGACAATGTTATTCTCTTCCCCCGAGCCTCTCAACATTGGTTTCGAGTGGATGAGAAGTGTGGATGATTTTAAGGCCAAGTCGGATTCGGTCTACTTTGGAGGGATGATTGCTCGGCTCGCCCACAACCTTAACCTCAACAAGAAAGCTTATTCGGGAGAGAAGCCGATATTTGTAGACATTCCGTTGCTCATTAATGCAAAGCTAATATCGAGGCACCCCGATGATCCCGACACATTTTGCTCCGTTTTCCATGGTCATCGAGTCATCATCACCAAAGAGCGGGTAGATTTGTTTCATGTACCCAATTGGTTTGAGGTACGGTCCAGCGACCGATACTGTTTGAAGAAACGCCCTGAACAGGAAGAGTCCTTAAGAAGACGCCTCCGCCGCTATCCGAGTCCAGAGCCCGGGTATGAAATTCTAGCTTTACCCCCTCCTCCTACCCTCAGGCACGACCCCTATGGGGTCGAGCACGAGCCATCTGGGTCGTTCCAACCGGCACGCCAGTCCGTGCACGACCCTAGGGGGGTCGTGCACGACCGACCAGCCTTCTACGAGCCTGCCCGCCACTCCGTGCACGACCCCTATGGGGTCGCGCACGACCTTCCACGCCCCTACCACGTCCCCTTGCCACCCATGCATCCTACCTTTGGGGTGGCTTATGAGTTCGGGACCTCCTCTACTGCTAATACCGGTCCCGGGGATGAGGAGCCAATGCAACAAGATGAAGCTCCGGTGTATGATATGAACTATTTGGCTCGGGAGATGGCGGCGATGAGGGTTGATCACCAACAACAACATGAGGTCGTGATGCGGGGGCAAGCATCTATCAGGGAGGACTTAAGGGAAACCCGGGGCGTAATGGATCATCGTTATCAAGAGTTCCAACAGTTTCAGTCTTACTATGAGGCCCAACAAGAAGTGGATGATTATCGTTGGGCTCATACGGAGGGCTACATGCATTGGGAGTACGGGGACTACCCGGGTCGAGAGGCGTATATTCCACCAGCGCATCCACCATTCCGCTCTCGTTGCCGACCTCCACAGTGATGAGCTCCACCACCCGTCCCGCTTCAATATTAAGATTGTGAGTTTCTTCTTCCTATCTCTTTACTTTGTCATATATTTTTATGCATGAGGACATGGCATGATTTAAGTATGGGGTAGGGGAAGAAGAAACCTCACATGTTGTGTTTAATTGCTAGTTTGTGTTAGTTGTTTGCTTTGTTTGGTTGTGTTGGTTTGTTTTGTTAGAAAAAAAATCGGAAAAAATTCATTAAAAAAAATTGAAAAATGTCGAAAAATCCAAAAATATTTGCTTTTGTTTGTTTTAGGATAGAAGAATGCTCCATCTTAGATGTCCTATGATGAGAATTAATTTTCATGCTTATCATATAATTCCTTTGGCATATTTGGATAGTATAGCCTAAGTCTTGAGAAATTGTTTTTAATTGTGAAAATTGAGTTGTAATAAGCATATGTGTCTAGAGTTGAAGTAGTTGCAATCCAACAAAATTTTTACCTAGTGAGGAATTTCGGCCTTATAGGGAGAACATCAAAAATCCCTCTTCTTTATATGTGTGATTTGCTCTCTTTGTGCATTAATCTCTTGTCATTGATATGGTTATCTATTTCTTGAAGCCGCTATGAAATCGTTCATGCAAGTTAATTATGATTAAGAACTTATATTTCATAAGCCACTTTTATCCTCTCTTTTACCTACCTTTACATTATCCTCTTTTTGAAGCCAAGTTGAGCCTTAAGCCTTTTATTTTTAGCTCCACAAAATTATTCCCTAGCCAAGATAAGCTTGACCCTATCCGGGGATTAGGACTTAGTGTTGGTTTGTGATAGTTTTGTTGAGTGAGATTGCTTGGTTCAAATGTAGGGGTAATTATGGGTTGGGAAAAGTAATAAAAATTCTTGCAGTTTGTCATGTAAAAGGAGTTTGGTTCCCTGAATGCACTTGCAAAGAAAGAAAGAAAAAAAAAACGGCCGATCTCCCATGAAAAAAAATGAAAATCATAAGGGAGGAAAAGAAAGTAAAATGTTGAGCAATGAATAAAGTGTGCATGAGCTAAATTTCCTTAGTATTTGTAAGCAAGATAAGTTGGGATATTAAAGGGTTGAAAAAATAAGTGAGTTTGAGCATAATGTTGAGAGAGTTTGGTATAATCTTTTATGAGAAGTTTTGGAGATGTGAGTTTTTAGGAGTCTTGATTCCCGGATATTATTAGCACCACATGGCCAAATATTTTCCACGCCTTATTGTCTTTACCAAGCCCCATTACAACCCGGCCGAATGGAGTCTTCTATGAAGATTTCGTTGAGCCTAAGTTCTTATGACGATTGATGTGTTTTGACTTCTCTAGGTAGAGAGATTGGTGATATAAGTCTCAATGATAAAGTTGATGTTGCATAAAGATTGAGTTGAGAGTTGATATCAATAGCCTAAACACATGAGAGATGAGTGAAACACATTAAAATCCCTTGTGAGGTTGGATTGTAATTGCCTATGCTTGAGACTCATACATATGTGATGACGTTAAAGTTACTTGTCCACTTTTTCACTTGTGTTTAAAATGTTTTGACAAAGGCTATGCTTGAAGATTGTGTTATTGGTCTTGATTTTGCATGATTATTGCTTGAGGACAAGCAAGTCTAAGTATGGGGTATTTTGATGTCCGCTTTTTAGGTAGGTTTTTAGTGTCTAGATAGATTAGATTAAGTTGGTTTTCATGCTTAAGTTTTATGTTTTTGAGTCTTTTTTGCTTTAGTTTTCGTATTTCCTTGAGAATCAGAAACTACGCGTATTTTGTGTCTTTTGTAGGTATTTTGGAGCGTAACCGAAGAATTTGGAGTACTATATGAAGAGGTGGATGAGCTATGGAGAGAAGTTAAGGAAGGAGGTCGGAAAAAGAGTAGAATCAAGCCAAAGGAGCTCGTGCAAGAGCCAAGGCAATCCAAGAACGACCCAACAAGGTCGTGCACGAGCCTACACATGCCAAGATCGACCCATCCTAAAAGACAGGCCTCAGGACCGACCCCAGGGGGGTCGAGAACGACCCTATGTGGGTCGTGCATGGAGCCGACTCTTGCATTATTCCGAGATCTTTTGTACTATATTCTACCTTTTATTTTAGGAAGTAGTTTTATCGTGTTTCCTAGTATAATTAGGGCTCCTTTTTCTCTATAAAAGCGGGCTAGACCTTCTAGTTTAGATATCCTTTTTCTAGCTTTGGTTTGGAGATTAAGAGGAAGACTTGGAGCAAGTTGGAGAAATTTGTAAGACCTCTTTGTTTTTAATTTGATTTTTCGGTTTGATTTTCATGATCATGTCTTCTTCTTCCTTCTCCATGTGTGAGTAGTTTTCTCAGATTCTAGGGTTGGGTGAAAACCCAACACAATCATGCATGTCTAAACTTGAATTCATGACTTGAATGCTTGAAGATCATATCTATCTATCTTGTGCTTAATACCTTTGCGAAAGTTGAGACAATATCTTGCAATTAACCCAAAAGCAAAAGTGTAAAGTTGATTGCTTGATTAGATCTAAATAGGATTATTTGCGAAAGTTGATATTCCTAGGTTGAAAGATAGATAGAAAGTTGTTTAATTTGCGATAGTTGATTGAATAACTTGAATTGTTTGCGACAATTGACTTTTCTATGATCTAGATTGCATGATAGTTGTGAATTCTTGTTGAAAGCATGAATGGTTGTTGTTGTGGTAGCCCTATCCCTAGGATTGCTCTTTTTATACTTGATTAAAACCCATTAAGTTGATTCGATCTCGACCCCATAAGGTTGTGTTCGACCCTTAGTCCCTTGTTTGTTCTCTTGCTTTTCGTAGTTTATCAACTAATCCTTGGCATAATTCTCATTCTCGTGGACGAACCTGTCTCCGCTATACTCAGCGGGGTCTTGAATATAAATTTATTTGTTCAAGAAACCCTTCAACATTAACGAGCCGCCGAGACCAAAAATCACAGAATTTCCGATTTTAATATACCTTAAATTAAAGCATAAATCAAGCATGCAATCTTCTATATTTCTCCACAAATTCCACGATCGGATATAAGCACCCCATACTTGCTCGATTACCCATCCCGAACATGCTAGAATTACCCAAAATTTTGACCTGCAAAGTTTGAACTTAAGACTAGAACAAGAAATTTTTTTGCTTTTCTAATTAGAGTGTTGCAATAGATAATCTAACATGAATAATCTTTAATAAAACAAGAACAACTAAGCACAACCAAGAATTTTTATGAGCGAAATCTAAGCATGCAAATCGATCTCTCTGTGAACAAGATCTAAGATATGAAATTTCTACCCTAAAAACCATAAATCATGCAATTTCGAGTTAGGGTTTAGAAATCATACCGGAGAATCGATAAATTGAATAACAAGAGGTCGTAATCGGGTGGTTAACGAGCTCGGATCTCGTCGGTGACAAAATCGGGTTTCCGGGCTTCGGTAACGACGGCCTCTCGGTGGTAGTTGGTGCGAGATTCCGAACGGTGGGAGAGGGATTTCGAGCTCTTTGGTTGGGTTTTTGAGAAGTTTGGAATTGGGAGAGTGTGGTGGTAGATTTTTGGAAGGGGTAAAAGGGTTTTTATAGGAGAGGGAAGGGATAGGAAGGGGTAGAGGGTGGCGGCTAGGGTAGTAAAAGATAGATTAGGTTAAAAAATCTTACCTACCCGTTTTTGACGAGTCGGGTCGTCGAACCGGGTCGTTAACGACCCTGGGTGGGTCGTTAATGAGCTGTCGTAGCCTCTTGGAGTGATTTTCGATCCCTTCTCTTGCATCTTGTTAGCTCAAAAATTCTAATTTCTATCCTAACTAAAACTTAAAAAGAAAACAAAAGAAAGCTAAGAAAAATAATCTAAAAAAAAAGAAAAGGATAAAGAGAAACTAAATCTATTCTAAAAGCGGGTTGCCTCCTGTAAACGCTATTTTTAACGTTGTTAGCCCGACGAACTTCTTTTGCTCACGGTGGCTCATGTGTAGCCATGTTGGGGTCTTGAGGTACCCCATACTTAGCCTTGCAGCCTCTGTGTGCTTGAGTTGCTAAATTAGGACCATTTTCTTCTATCAATAGGCCCGATATTCCTACATGATGGTTAGTGAAGTCCGAAAACCAAGGTGGTTTGGACTTTTCTATAGTGCATACAATAGGGCGTGGTGTAGGGACAAAAGATAAGGAACAATCCTGCTCCTTTTTAGCCGATTCATAATTAGAGTACTTACCTTGGTTGTACTTTTGCACGTGGGACTCGGTGATTGGCAAATGAGACTCGGTAGTGACGGTTGTGTCGAGTTCTAGTTGAGTCAACTCGATTTGTGCGACTCCAACTGGGTCGTTGGCTTTTTGATCCAAGTTGAATTCTACCCGTTCCTCTCCGATATCAAAAGTGAGGAGTCCCTTCCGCACATCAACTCTTGCTCCTGTTGTGGCTAAAAATGGTCGACCGAGAATTATGGGGACATGAGGGTCTTCAGGCATATCGAGGACGATAAAATCGTTCGGTATAAAGAATTTCCCGACTTGAATAGGATAGTCGTCCACCACTCATGTGGCCTTGACACATGACCCATCTGCCATGTACAGATTCATGTCTACCGGCTCTAGTGGTCCCATATTAGCTTTAGACCAGATTGAGAGAGGAACTAAACTAGCACTGGCACCTAGATCGCATAAGGCCTTGAACTTGTGGTTGCCTATGCCAATCGTTATTGCAAACCTTCCTGGATCTCCTAGCTTTTCCGGTAGAGCTATTGATCTGACTTCATCTTGTAGCTCTGTAATGGATCTTTTCCTGCTAAGAATATCTTTCAAAAACTTTGTGTAAGCCGGCATTTCGCTTAGGGCCTCAACGAATGGGATGGAAATATTAATGCCCTGAAGAATTTTTACGAAACGCTTGAACTTACTCTCAGTAGAGTCCATAGATTTCTTAGTTGGAAATGGAAGACATTTAACCATTCTCGGAACCAAGTTAGGCTCGAGAGGTGAGAGTACCGGGTCGACACTAGGGTCGTTTATTGTCCTCGGTGGGTCGTTACCAACCCTGGTTGGGTCGTTAACTACCTTGGGGTTGAGAGAAAGGCTCGGTTTAGAGAACTTACCTGTGGTAGGGTAGTCAGGAACCCTCGGAGCCTCGTCATCCTCGTTTGTGGGCTCGTTATTTGCCTTCGTTGGCTCGTTAACGAGCCGTTAATGCTTGAACTTCATCGAACTCTCCCCATCTTTTATCTTGTCGGTTCAGTATGGCTTGAACTTCATCAACTTTGTTGTTCACTCCGTTAATGCTTTCCTTTATTTCCTGAACCCATGATGGCGTCTCCTGATGGCCTAGAGGTCGATATGGTGCAGGTCGTTTATCTGGTGGGGGCACTGCATAGTTTTGACTTGTATTTTGATTGCCCCATGATTGATAGTTGTTCGACCTGTCATGGTAACTAGGCTGGTTCCTGTATGGTCCTCTCATATAATTCATCTCAGCTATTGTCTCAGCGGCTCTAACCTGCTCGATGTTAGTGCAAGCAGAAGTACTATGTGCAGAAGAACCACATTCTTGACATGTTTGAGAGGATTTCAGAAAACTTACCTGTTTCTTCAGACGGTTGACCTCGTCTTGTAAGAATTGATTTTTAACATCTGGGTCAACTTCTTCTCGGTTAGGTACGTAGAGACGTTTTTGAGTTTGTGGAGCTTGCTGGGTTCCGTACATAGCATCGTAATTAGCCAGCTTATCCAGCAATTCCCACGCAACTGCAGGTTCCATCTCTATAAAACCGCACGCAGTATGTGTGTTGATGCGGTTCTTGGTCTCTGCATTAATGCCCTGGAAAAAGATCTCTTGTAAAACATATAAAGGTTGCCCATGAGTGGGGCATTGCCTCAGCATCTCCTTAAATCTTTCCCAAGTTTCAACGAATGTTTCATTAGGCAGCTGGTGATAGGAGGTGATTCGTTTCCTCAACTCCGTAGTCTTAGCAGGAGGGAAGAACTTTGTAAGAAATTGATCGTACAAAGTTTTCCAATTCCTGATAGACTTATAAGGTAGGCTCTCCAACTAGCTCAGGGCCTTTCCAGTAAGAGACCATCTAAAAGCTTTTAACAGAACATATTCTAGTGAGACACCTTCAGCAGCTATGGTGTCATATAAATCAAGAAAGTTTCTAATATGCTCCATAGGGCACTCAGCAGGTTTCCCTTCAAACTGAGCTCGTTTGATTAAGGATATAAATTGAGATTTGATCTCAAAAGGTTTCTCTATCTCTAGAAGCACAATAGGAGATTCTAGCACCCTCAGTTCCGGATGCATGTATTGTTTGGCATTCCTCAGATAGGCATCAAGCTCTTCTTGTAAACGAGCCTTGTCAGCTCCTTGACGCTCAGCTTCGGCGTCTGAGCCGTCCTTCTCGGCTTTAAGTGCCTCCATCTGAGTTCGGAGGATCTCCAACTGTTGAGCCATCTCTTCTGCCGTGGCCATGACTCGGTTTTCTCGGAGTCGACGGTGCAGGGAACGTTCGGGTTCTGAGTAATAACCAATGTTATCAAACTGAAGCCTTCGTCGTCCTATCGGCATACACTGAGAAAAACAGACAAAGAAAACAAAAATTAAAAACAAAAACGGAGTCGGGCTATTCCCGAACCCAAAGATAAATTAACAAACTCGTTGCTTCCCCGGCAACGGCGCCAATTTGTTGAGAGGGTTTCAATTGACAACAAACAAATTTATAGTCAAAACCCCGCTGAGTACAGCGAAGTCAGGATCGTTCCACAAGAAGCAAGGTTGTTCGTTTATCAACTACTAAAAAGCAAACAAAAACAAACAAAACACTCACAAGTAGCCTCGTTAACGACGTTGTCAGGGTCGTTAACGAACCACCGTAAACAAAAATACTCAAATAACGACCTAAATAAATTCGGTACCGAGGCAAGTAACTCAGCAACGAAAATTCTCTTAAAATAATTCAGATAAAACAAAGATCTAGGACTAGAGACACCACAACATAGCCAAGCATATAAACTCGTAAGAAGATAAGATCATGCCTTTAAACAGATAGAGTCATCAACTTTCGTTGACTATCAAGCAAATTAACCAACTTTCGCATCCTAATTCACTTAATTGCTTGTTTTGGATCTAAAGCTTGAAACTTTCGTATTCAAAGAATATCAATCATCAAGTTACTAACTTTCTCTTTCAATCAAGTTAAAAACTCAAATTACCTCAACTTTCGTTTCGGTATAAGCACAACAAACAATCTCAATAAAAGATAAAAGGCATTCAACACACAATCTTACTTATCAAACATGCTCAACTATGTCGGGCTTAACCCCGATCCTAGAAGAGAAGACTACTCACTAATCATAATTGCTAAACAAATAAAATCAATATAAGAAAACATTGAAAAACAAATCACTACTAAATTAAAACAGAAAAATCTGTCTTACATAAGTTAAGAAGAAAACCGAAAAAGAACAAAACATCGAACCAAAACCTCGATCAACGAACTCGGTAACTTTCGTCCACCGACCTTCGAACTCGACTCGCCTCCTCGGTTATTCCTCTTCTTCTCTTCTCTAATTCGACTCCTAAAAAATTCTCCCTCCTCTCTATGCTAGATAGAAGGGTATTTATACTAAAAAGCTAAAAACTAAAAAGGCAAAAAGATATAAACTTTCCTAAAAAGATAGAAATAAAACTCTAAAAGATAGAAACAAAATCTAAGAAGATAATAAGACCTAAAATACATACTCTAATAACCCTAAAAGATTCTAAAAAGATACTCAACCGACACGGAAATAAATTCCCGCTCAGGATCGGTGAATCATAAAGTCAACCATCAAATCTTCTCTTTCGTGGCCTCGTTAACGAGCCCTCACAGCCTCGTTAACGAGCCTGGGCTTTGTTTTCTTCCACACTTCCTCTCGTAAATCTTGAACTCTTACTTCTTCAATCTTGTATTCCTCTGTCTTTCACTGTAATGCTCCAAATTCAGCTCCATATAGCTCTTTTCCTTTCTAAAACCTACAAAATACACAAAATAGCGTAGCTTCCACTCTTTTTCATAGAAATATGCAAAACTATCTAAAAACACTCAAAACTAAACCTAAACTTAACAAAACTAAACCTAATAAACAAGGAAAACCTACTAAAACTATACTAGAAATGCGAACATCACCACACAGGCCATCGTGGCTCGTTGCAACGCAGGCCATGGCTTGTACCACGCCACCGTGCCAAGCCAAGTCTGCGTCGTGACCATCGGACCCGACACGCCCAACTCTACCGTGTCATCGGTGTGCCATTTCCGTGCCAGCACCGTGCCAGACTCAAGACTTGCCGCGCCAACCATGTGCCATACCCGCGCCAGCATCCCGAGTCCCCCCTCGTGCCAGGACTAGGATCCGGCTGCACCAGCGGCGCGCCACTACCGTGTCGGCGCACCTACTTATCTTTTTATTGCTTTATATAGTTGTTTTGACTACTTTGGGACACTTGCTTGATTTAGTATGTTTTGTTTTAGTAAGTTGTGTGTGGGCTTGAGTGTTGGGCCACTCTTGCACGAGGGCCCAAGCCTTGCGCCGCCCACTTGTTTCTTTGGCATAGGCGTGCCTATTTATAGGTCTCGCCTAGCTCTTTGCCTAGGTTAGCTCATTTACAAATTATATTGTTAGTGGAAGCCTTGCTCCTACTTCTAGTCCCGAGGCACCCTTGTTATCTTTCATATTAATAATATCACTTTCGTGTGCTTGCTAGAACCTCATCTTCCATTCTCTTTAACTCTCTCAATCAACTCTCCACAACCTTAAAATCCACAAATTGTTCGTGCCACTATTAAGATCAATCGAAGTCTTTCGCGCGACTCTAGAGACCTAATACGAGCCTCAAGTCAAAGATCTGTCACGGGTTCGGTTCTACGAAATCGTGCTCGCATCAGTACGCCTTGCTTTCAGAGGAGTATCCTAGGAAGATCCCTTCGTCACTCCTTGGATCGAACTTCCCAAGGTTGTCTTTGCCATTGTTGTGGACGAAGCACTTGCACCCGAAGGTCCTGAGGTGAGAGATGTTAGGCTTTCTCCCCTTGATCAACTCATATGATGTCTTCTTGATCATGGGACGGATCATAGCTCGATTTAGAATGTATGTAGCTGTGGAGATTGCTTCGGCCCAGAAGCTTTCGGGAACTCCACTCACAAGCATCATTGTGCGAACCATGTCTTCCAAGGTTATGTTCTTTCTTTCCACAACTCTATTTTGCTGAGGAGTGCGTGGAGTGAGAAGTTGTGGGATACACCATTGTTGTCACATAACTTTAGGAACTCTGACTTCTTGAACTCAGTTCCATGATCAGATCTGAGCGACTTGAGCTTCAATCTCATGCTCACTTCCATCCTCTTGATTAGAGTCTCAAACTCCTTAAATGCATCTGATTTTGATCTCAAGAAAATAACCCATGTAAATCTTGAAAAATCATCAATTAACACATACATGTACCTTTTTCCACCATAGCTTCCTGTTTCCATGGGACCACAGAGATCCATGTGAATTAGTTCCAAGGGCCTTGTTGTGCTGACCACCTTCTTTGGCTTGAAGGAGCTCCTGGTTTGCTTGCCATGAACACATGCTTCACACATTTTGGCTCCCTCAATGTTGATTCGTGGAAGACCAATGACCAGGTTTTCTAGATACAGTTTCAGGATTTGGTTTATGCCTGCGTGGCCTAGCCTTTTGACTGGCTGAAAGTCGTCGTGCCAAATCAAAAATAATTCCCTAGTTACACAACTAGTATAGTTGGTAAGTCGGGGTCGTACCCAAGAGACACTTGTAATTCTAAGTAATATTATTATCAACTTAAAAGTAATAAAGGGGGGATTTTTGGAATTGTAAACTAAAACTAGGGAAATTAAAACAAGTAAAGCATTTAAACAAACGAAGCAAAAGTTGGATTTTTATCAATTAGGGAAAACAATCCTATTCAGGCATCCACTTTCTTCGTCAAGTTATTGATCATAGATTCAAATAGGTTATTTCCTTTTGGTCATTCCTATCCTGATCAGAAATAGAACATGGCAACGAGACATGCAAATTTAATATCCAAACAACTCATGAAACGATCATAAATAATAGGGATATTAGCAATGAGAACAAGGATAAACAGGATACATGCAATTGAATTCCAATGAGTCAAACAATTAACATGCATTCAAATGTCTTTCTCAATTGTTTTAGTCCAACAAGTCCTAAATCAATTGAGTTGCTACAAAGATTAGGTTTTACTACGAGAAAACCTAGATCTAGCAATAGAGAGTATTAAATTCCAACAAGTTGGCCAGACAAGCAAAAATCAACACAATCAATAATAATTATGCACAAGAGAATTGAAATAACCTGTAGAAATAAACCTGAAAAGTAGAATATCACAACAACTTGAGTCTGAAAAGCTTCAACTTGAATAGATCTTTAGGAGTTTAGTTCCCCATAAGAGAGAAAATACAAAAGTTTGAATAATGGAAACTAGGTCTAAGAGAGAATGGCTGAAAAACAAACTTAAAAAGGTCTCGAACAAAACATATCCGAAAATAAAATAAAAGGAAATAAATATAATAAAGATAGATAGAGCAATCTCCGCCTCGGATCTTCGCTGACATGGACTTCCGCGGGCGCGGTGAGTAACCTCTGCGATCATGGACCTGATCGTAACAAAACTCTGACGATATTTTCGGAAGACGTTTTGACCACCATAGAGTGGAAATTTCAACTCGGTGTAATAACATGAATTGTAGATCTTCAAGTTAGCTTTCCAATGATACCAAATTCATCTTCATCCGACCAACGTAGCTCATGAAATAAGCGTCACAAGAAAGTGGTGTCGAAACAACAACTTCAATGGATGACCCGAATTTAAGCATTCTTTTCCACAACCTCTTGAGCCTTAATGATCATCAGAAACTGCTTGAATATCCTTGGAAAAGACACTTGAATATCTCTAATCTTGAATCCTTCAACTTAACCAATCCTTGCTCCTCAAAACAACCTAAAAACACGAAAGCGCAAGAGTAGACACCGGAATGCAAAAACTACGAAAACTAAGCAAAATACATGCAACTGCCTAAGATTTAAACATAAATATTCCCTAAAATTAACACCTAAATGCATGCTATCACCTTTTGTGCCAAAGTTCCGTGTCATCATGGGAGCTCACGAGGCACAACTTCCTTGGTGGTTCAAAGTCCGTGTCTACTATATAGACATTGTTGGACCTCCTTCCTCTTAGAATGATTTTGTTGGTGTTCTTGTTGATGAACAAGCATTCTTCTGAATTGAAGGTTGTCAATGTTGTTTCCTTGATCACATATCTGAGACACACTTAGGAGGTTGTATCCCAGATCCTTCACCAGGTTGACATTACTGATCTTGATTGACTTGTTGAGTAGTACTTCCCCTGTTCCTATGATTTCCCCTTTATTTTTGTTGCCAAAGGACACATGACCTCCTTCGGCTTTGGTATGGAATGAGGTGAGGTTGTCTTTGTTCCCAGTCATATGATTTGAGCAACCACTATCAATGACCCATGTGTTGTTCCTCCTCACTGCCACCTACAAGGAGAGTTAGTTTTTGGTGATCCAAGCAAGATCACTCTTGCTTGGTCCCTTACAAGGAAATACAGTTTCAAACATGACATAATCTGCAATGTTGATATCATGAGAGTTCCTAGAGTCATATGCAAAGTTCCTATGTTGGTTCCCACGAGTGGGACCTCTAGTAGGTTTCTTGGCCTTTTGGTTTTGCCTATTTCAATAGTTGTGATTCCTTTGAGCTTGAGCTTTCCTTTTGGGACATATTTCCTTATAGTCCCCATGAGCACCACAATTCCAACAGGTTTTGTAGTATTCTCCCAAATAATACTTAGGGTGAGGTCTTTGTATCCTATTCCTATCCATGGTTTCCTTATTGTAGAACCTTGACCCGTTTCCCTTGACTATTTGGACATAGAGTTTATGCCTAGTGTTCCCAATGTAGTAATCCCTCTCTCCACTTACCCCACATTCCATGACACGTATCTTTTCTTCTAGATGGGCATTCTTTTGTTCAGCTTTTATAGAAACTCATTTTTATCACTCTCTGGGGTCTTAATCTCATCCTCAAGGGCTACTATGTGGGACAGGTAAGACTGAAGCTTATCAATCAGTTTCACACAATTGGAACAGGATTCCAGACCAACCAACTCAACATTTATGTTATCTTTAACAAGACTAGAGAGCAATTTTAATAACTCAGGTTTTTCATAGTTAGCTAAGGAAGCAAGAACAGTTTCAGTGGTTACCTCACTGGGTTGTTCCCCAATGGTCTCCGCTAAGGCAAGTGGCGATGATGTCTGGGTGTGCCCATGATTCAGGATCTTCGTCCTCGTCATCGCTGCAAGTGGCGATGTAGGCCTTCTTTCCTTTCCTTCGGTCGTCAGTTCCTTGTGGGCATTCTTTTGCGAAGTGCCCTTTTTGTAGCATTTGTAGCATGTGACGTCCGAGAGGTCCTTCTCTGCTGGCTTTTTTTGGGAACTTTGACCCTTTTGCGAGTTCCCATATCCCTTTCTGAACTTTCCATTGTTGTAGAAGGATCGAAGGGCCTTTGTGACAATGACAAGTTCCTCGTCTTCTTCCTCAGAATCTTCGTGTTGCTCCTGAACCGACTCGAGCAACTTTTCCAGTTTTAGGGCAATTCCCTTGTGTGCCCTCTCTTGCTCCTTGTCGTCTTGTTTCCTTTTCTCATGTCCCACCAGCTTCCCAAAGACTTGGTGAAGCATGAGGTTCATGTTCTCAGGATTTTCTTTGAACATGATCCTTTCATTGGCTCATTCACCAGTTAATCCGTTGAAAACATGTTGAACTTTCATTTTGTCGGTGATCTCCTCCTTTGTGATCCCAAGTCTAGTGAGCTTGGTACACAGGCCTTCGAAGCGAGATTGGTAGCTGTGGACTGATTCTCCCACCTCCATTCGGAAGTTGAAGAACTCCCTTTTGGCGTTCATCTGGAGGTCCTCTCTGAAGTCAGAGTTCCCAATGTGCATTTGCTAGATGGCTTCCCACATGTCTCCAGATTTACCACCCTGTCGCAGTCTTGTACTGACATGGCATTCTTGAGATATTGTTTGGCCTTGAAGTTTGCTTCCATGCACTTCCATTCGTTTGGTTCCCATTTAGTAAAGTCATTGCAAATGGTTGGGTCTACTCGAAGTTCCCTACTTCGAAGTTCCCTACTTCGATGACGCACCAAGCTTGAAAGTCTTGGCTTCGCATCCAATCCTTCATGTTACGTTGACAAGTTTCGAACCTTCCGGTGATAAGCCTTGGAGGCTTGTTGTTCCCATGTCCAACCTGAGTAAGTTCCTCAGACATCCCGTAACATGCGATACTAACACAGACAATCTAGAGCGTTCCTGCTCTGATACCAATTGTTGGATCGTTGGGCGTTAGTAAGAGCTTGGGAACTAGCTGCTAGGCTGTTCCCAAGGTAGCGGAAGTAAAGTAAAGGCAGGTAAAACAGAATGTAAACGACACAGTTCCTTTATAGAGGAACCCCACAACAACCAACTAGTTATGTGGGTAAACCTCTACATCCCCACAACAACCAACTAGTTGTGTGGGTAAACCTCTACATCCGCTTGGAGGATTTTGAACGATCGACTTATTTTATTGATTGTTCCCTAGTTATAACTAGAGAAGTGTAAGTCTTGCCTATGTAATTACATAGGCAAGACTTACACTTCTTTGTTCCTAACAGTTCTTCCTAACTCTAGCAACACTAGTAAGCCTTCTCAACCTTGTTCCTAAGTGAACCAAATCAACTAAACATAAGACAGATCGAACCTTACACCTTAAGCTCAATGTCGCAGTTCCCTAACTCCTGGGAACTTGGATTCGCCGTTGTCGAGATCGAACACTCACCGTCGGGGACTTCTCTTCTTGTTTCTCTTTCTTTCTTTCTTTATGAGTGAATGTGAGTTCTGGGAGAAGTACTTCTACCGAGCACTATTCATTTGGCTTTATACTCATTTGTACTTGGGCTGCAATCTTCACTTTCGAGTTGTCCGAAATGCCCTTTGTCTTGCACGCCAAGTCTTTATCCTTCACATGTCACTTGATCTGAATTGAGTCAACTTTGAGAATCAATCGGGCCGTTGGATCACTCGCTTCAGTCTGAGCCTTCGTTCTGTCCAAGGCAGGATCCCGTGGTTTGTTGAACGGTCTTGTTTGCACATGTGAGTTCCAATGCGATGGGAACTGTTCTCTCTAGAGTTCCTTTGGTAGGAACTTGTTGTCATGTATTCCTTTGTTCCTTTTGCGTTCCTGGATATTCCTCGATAGACCTGGTGTTCCCTTGAAAAACTTGAATGTAACTCATTAGTTTCCATATGGTGTTTGTCATTATCAAAACTGGAGACAAGTATCGTTGTTCGGAATTTTGGAACCAGAGTTCTCAACACCGTCCCAACACTAATGATTCTGCTTTCAAGGCCGAGTATTTTCCATATTTCCTAATCATCATGTCTATCACTTTTCCGATGCGGTCTCGTATAACAATGCCCCTGCAAATTTTCTGTTTGTTAACCTGGATCTATCAAAGTTAATTTTAATAATACCATGCTCTAGCTTTCTCCATTTGATCTCTTTTTTTTTTCATTTACTTTGGGCACCTATCGTTTCTTCATCACCCATCCATTGTTTTGCCCGTTCCTAATTCTGCAATTAATTTCGTATTTTTGATACTTAGCATAATTTTGATTATGAATTCCTACCGTTTCTTCATCACCCATCCATTGTTTTGCCCGTTCCTAATTCTGCAATTAATTTCATATTTTTGATACTTAGCATAATTTTGATTATGAATAAAATTTATCGTCGAGGGGACAGAAAATACTGTCTCTCCCTCAACTAAAAAAAATGCATCTCTATACTTTCTTTGAATATTTTTATAGATAAATGATAGATGATGTGATTAATACCTTCCTTATTTTATTCAAAATTATATTTATATTAACATTTAGAATAGAAAAATAATTTTAATCTCAAGAATTTACAAATTTTCATTTATAATTATTAACACAGATCTCATACTTGCAAGGTTGAGTATCTAGTTTTAGGTTATAAAAGGCCATATGTGAAGACAACAAAAGTCGTGACTCGGTTAAAACTTTCACTATAGTCTACACTACACATATTTTATTTATAATTAATTAATTAATTAAATTATATTTAATTACTTAATTTCGCTTTGGACCTTTAGTGGTGGGAGGCTCATTACATTGGGACATCGGGTTGCTCAACACACCACAAGAGCAGCTTTTCATCAACTTGCTCTGCCACGCATCCATGGCCGTCGTCTGAACTCTCTCTCTTTCTCCCACACTTCTCCCTCTCTTCAACAAATTCGATCGCAAAAGGTGAGCTCTCTCTCTTTCGCAAAGGACTCTCCACTTTTCGTTGCAGTTAAAATTGGCACACAACAGGGAGAAAAGAGAAATCACTATCGTTTGTTTGACGTTTCATTTTCCCAAATTTCCATGCGGCCCGTCCTGTTGAAATTCGTAACTTCTCCTAGCGTTTCATTTCCTACAGTTTCGTCTATTTCCCTCTTTCCGTGTCCCTTTTTACTTCTTTTTCGATTGATCTATTTATCTGATTGGTTCAACAAATCGCGGAGCTCGTGGAAGCTTGTAAGTTCCATTCTATCTGCAAATGGAACCCTATTTTATGTGTTGTTGAGTTTGTTTGGATGGATTTTATTTTTTCTTCATATTAAATTATGGAATCTGATTTTTAAAACCTTTCTTCTGCTCAACAAGCACCAACAAATAGAAGATAATCCCAACTAAAGTCATATGAGTTGGTCAAAATTGTCGTCTTCTACTTGTTAGCGTTAGTTGCTCGTTTGTTTTTTCTCAATTCAATTCAAAGATGTTGAGAGACCGATTATTTATACTGCGACCTATAGATGTTGGATGTGGTAGTTGAAATGGAGATAGATTCTTCCATCGTAGGGTTTTGTATCCTTGGGGCTGTTTCATTGCAGCTGTGTATTATAGAGGGAATTCGTAGGATCATATTCCTCTTAATCTAAAATTCTGAAAACCATTGTAAAGTGATAGTCACTGGAGAAGGTGAGTTATTGAATTTGGTCGTGTGTCTCATTTATAGGGTTATATGCAGTGCTTTTTTTCAGGAAGTGGAATCTGGCTTATAAATCTACTTTATTCTGCTCTTGAAGTCTCTGGGTTCGACTTGCCTTCTGTTTCTGTACCTATTGTGATGGAATGTCTCTGTCTTCTGTATTTAGATTTTCTTATAGCTGGGACAAACTTGTTTGAAACTGTGCTGAAGCAAATCAAGTGATTATTTGGAAGTCTTAAAAATCATAAATTTAATTGTTAATATGATTACTCTTTTTCATTGTGGCTGAAGAGACTGCAGCTTATCTTGTCTCTGTGATGCATTTTGGAACTACTCTTTGGCTTAGTGTCAGAATGCTAAGGGTTTTCTTCCTGTGTTATAGCATCATCTGAATCTCATCTTTCCTTTTTGCAGAGCCAGAACTACCCGAAGACAGTGCATTTGCAAAGATGGCCCAGAAAGAAGAAACAGGTAGTCCAGGATGGACATCTTCATTCTTCATACAGACAAGAGAGGATGTTGCCAAGGCCGTAGCTGATGCAGCAGCTGCTATTGCTGTCCATTCACAATCACCACGACCATCTGTTGTTTTTCAATCAAAAGACGAAAATAGTGGCAACCAACTCCAGAAGTTACGGAGTCAATTCTCAAAAGTATTTAAAGGCTTTTCACATCCCACTGAAACTAAGCGTATTACATATAATCCCGAGGTTTTGACTAGCCAAAAGCGCCAGTGGGCTAGATTCCAGTTGCAGTCATTGGTCAGTTTTTTCTACCATCAGCTCAACACCCTAGACTAATTGCTAAAAGAAATGAATGAACCCATTACGTCAACCTATATTATGTTCCCTTAGAACTGTGAAACATTTATTGTTTCTCCCACGAAAAGGGATAGATGAAAAGATCCCTTAGGATATGTATATGTGAAGAAGCATGATTTACTCTTGTCTTCTTTCTTATTCCTTTTTGCTGTTATCTGCTCCTTTTAGCAGTATCCTTGTATACTCTCTCAGTCTCTATATATTCTATTTTTCTTGGAGGGCTGACTGGTGTTTGTGCTGTTTGCTATGCAGGATCAGAAATCTTTTAAAGAGCCAACAAGACTTTTTGAAAGCATTGCAGTTGTTGGACTTCATCCTAACTGTGACATTCAGGCGCTACAGAAGATCATGTCTGCAAGGAAGTCTGAAGGGTCAGGCAAATTTCGTAGTGCGCTAAGTGGTCACTTTAACTCTCGTGTAGAACCTTACCTTGAACCTCAGGTGTGTAGGTTGATAAACACATCTGTTTACACCTATCCTAGTTTCTGCAATTGAAAGTGCATTGTTTAGGAGAATGGCTCTAACTTTCTTTCATTACATATTTGGTATTGAATGATACAAGCAACTATTCTACATGTATTTCCAGGTTCTGTTTGTTTATCCTCCAGAAAAGCAGTTGCCTCTTAAACATAAGGATCTCTTATCATTTTGCTTCCCTGGGGGTATAGAGGTTAATTCCACACCTGTTCTTGTTGCTTTTCAGTCTTTTAGTTCTTAAGTTTTTGGATTCACATTCCTTAGTTCTAATGACAAACACTGTAGTGCTGAAAATCTCATGTTGCATTGCTTTTCCTCATTAAATGTAGTTGAATGAAATCTTTGCATTTTTCATTTGCTTTCATGGTTTGTTTGTTTGTAAACTACAAGATGTTCAGGTGAGCATGATTAATTTAAAAGATAACATGTTGCAGACAAAAGCCAAGTTCAAGTTTAGTCTGATGTGTAAATGTTTTCATAGATAATAGTACTAATACTAATACTAATACTACTACTAATAATAATAGTTTTGAGCATATCTTGAGATTCCTTTTCTCTTCATAGACGTGTCTTATAGTATATAACTGCATACATTATTATGAGAATATTGGTACAAAATGGGGCACTGAGACACTAATGTAGTAAACCACAGATGAGAAACTGTATATGTAACCCAATGATTTAGACATTATGAAGTGAAATCTGCTGAGGAACATTTGATAATTGATAAGCTGTTGCCTGATGACTACTCATCTGATATTAGGCGAAACTAAAGAGGATCTTACTGTGAGTTGCAGCTGTAGCCTGTAGTTGAGCAAATATTGCTTGCTTTAACATGGTCAAATTTATGGTTGATAGATTTCTTGACCATATACTCAATGCCGTGATAAGTTTACGCCTGAAAGAAAAAATGAGCATGCATTTTTTTTATGTCAGAGGCAAATGAAGGTGGAAAAGGGTTTTGATACTTGACAGATAAATGCATAGAATAGAATAAAATAGTGCCTTAACTCTGAACTTAACATAAAGTACAATGTTCTTTCAGGTTCATGCTGTTGAAAAAACTCCCTCAATGAGTGAATTGAATGAGATCCTTCTTGGACAGGTAAGTGTCATGCTATTGTCTGCGATGTACTATGAATCGTGTGAGAGAAATTGTAGATGTGTACTTGGATCTCTTTTTCATGTTGCTACTACTTGTGGTATAGTCTAAATGGGCAAATATCTTCCATATAACAAAAGATTGTGCATATTCAATGGAACATTTCACAAGTCAAATCTTCATTAAAGACTGCGATTCTGCTTCTTGCTTCAATCTTCCAAACCCTTCACACCTAGGTGAAATGAGAAACAATGTCAATGGAGTATCTGACTTAGTCCCCTGTGATTTTGTCTTTCATTTTTTTAGACGTCTTTTCTGTCAGGGTTAGTTCTTACTTACTGATAATGAGGAGTAATCCGAAATGAAGGACATGAATCTGACAAATGTTAAATGAATCATGCAGCGGAGTTCTAATCTTTGATCCTTTGTTTTGCAGGAACACTTAAAACAGAGTGATCTGTCCTTTGTATTCCGTTTGCAGGTAATATGCAGAATGCATTAATCCTATAGACCTGTCGTTTCTAATTGCTCTAGGCTTTATTTTGAACTCTACATATATATTCTATGTTTTAAATAAGAACTGGCTCTTGTAGTAGGTGATACAAACTCAAAATTAGGACGATTTACAAAATCAATACTTGATATTCATGTCCAAGATTGTATCTAGGTTCTTAAATAACGGATGGTAAATCAATTGGATAAAAGCATGATAAGAGTGAAATAATATAAAATATTTCTATTTAATAATAGCAGAATCAGAAGAATGTATACTTTTTTGTCATGATAAAACAATATCAATTCTCAATGTTGATTTTGTGACATAATACTACAGGTTTTGAGTTCTCATTTCATACTGTAAAGACTCGTTATTTGAAACATGCCCTATATATACGTATACATATATGCATATATTGGTTGCAAATAGTTTCTGCAAACAAAATCCTTCAAGTAATGCATTATTCTGCAATCTAGTTTGGTATACTCTTATGTCGGAGAATAGGTTCCTTATCCAACAATTTCTCCCAGGTTGCAGATAATTCGACTTTGTATGGGTGCTGTGTACTAGTTGAAGAAATAGTCCAGAAACCCTCCCGGTTGGTTTCCATCATGTCACACAACCAGTCATCTGATGCAGCCTTGAGTCGGCATGTATTAACAACTCAACGCTGCTATTGCTTACTATCAAGGCTACCATTCTTTGAATTGCATTTTGGTGTGCTGAACAGGTTAGTATACTGCTTAATACTGTTCTTTGTCTCATTTCAAGTTTTTTTTAATATATCATTATACTTGCTAGCTTTGCTTGTTAGTTGTTAACAATCTCTTGCCTAAACATGGTAGCAGATACCACTAAACTGTATGTGTAGGTATATGGAGTGTGTTAAGCAGTTCATTTTTTGTCTAAAAAGAATAAATTATTTAAATGAATTTTTTGGTATCTTATAATTGTTACATATTTCGTATCTGTATCTACTTGAGTTTATAATAATAAAGCATGAGCTGTTTGATAGTGCAGATGCTTAGCAAAGTGTTTTTACTCGAATTTACAATCAACATGGATATAGCAACTTGTCCAAATATATTATAAAATACCAGAATAGTGGTATAATGGAGCTTCTTCCATTTTCAATCCCTTGTGAGACTGTTGTATTACTTGACATTTGCTCCTTTGAAGTTTTTCTGTAAATCTGTTAAGAGATCTCTCTTTTCCAAATATTTCATTCACATTCTCCACAAATAGCTTGCAAACTTTGAGTGAACATTAAAAGAAAAACAGGATGGAAAATAAGTTGTAAGAAGTTTGGTCTTTAGGACAAGTTTATTTTGCATTTTTTGTGGTATATGTTTGATGAACAATGCCAGATAGCTTATGTGGTGTGATATCTATTTGGAAGCTAATTTGATATTCTTTAGATTGATTTTATTTCTATCTGATTGTTTCCTATTACAGCATATTCACCGAGGAAAGGTTTGAACGACTTACACATAGTATCTGTGGCTTAACTTTGGGGATTTCAGAGATCGATACTAAGCTAGGTGAAGAAGAGAATGGAAGTAGAATCTCATTTGAAGGCGATGCAGAACATAGGCTGCATGAAGCTGTCAATACTTCATTATGTGATTTAAATTCTGAGGAAGTGGCGGATGGTGAAAGTTGTGTGACAAATGCTGATTCTGAAGAAAACTCTCACGTGTTTAATGGAAATTCAATTGATTCTCCTGCTTCTGTAGTTTGTAACAGTGAAATTATCCAACATGATGAACAATCTCCGGTTTCGCTTCCAAATTCCGAAGTTGATGGTATCTTTAGTAACCACTGTGGGGAAAGCAAAAAAATATTTGAGAAAAGCATACCTGATGCCTTGTGGCCATTGTTTCGTTATCAATACGAAAGTTCTGAATCGTCCTCTAGGTACGCAATTGTTATTGCTGTACAAATTGTGCTTACATGTTATATACAGTTTGTCTCGGGCAATATTATTTCTCATTGGAGTCATCTCGTGCAGTTTGCAGGGTTCTCCTTGTGATGGTAGACAGTGTAGGAGTGAGATCGAGGATGCAGAGACAGAAGAAACATCTTCCTCAGGTCGTGAGGATTCAGTGGAGCATGATGACATACTGGAATGGGCCAAGGTTGATAATTCCTTATATTGATGATAAATATTGAGCTGTCTGTCTGTTTCATGTTATCTCAAATTTCTGTTTATTTCTAATATCATCATTCATCCTTGTTATAGGCAAACAACCTTGGATCATTACAGATTATTTGCGAGTATTTTCGTTTAGGTTGCCCTACAAGGGGTTCTACCCTTGAGTTTCATCCGTTAGAGCACTTGCAGCCGTTGGAATTCAAGAGGCCTGATGGAGGATCTCTGAATATTGATGGACATTTAATCAGTCTAAGATCATGTAGTACAAGCCTTGAAATGGCAGAGGTAGTGTTTCATTTACTTACATGTTAAGCTCAAGCTGCTCAACTGTAAAGTTCATATTGCTGTATGCACTAAATTGGGCCTAGAACAATATGAAAACATTAAGGTTATCCCATTAATCTATAATCATTATATTCTAATATTTTTCTTTCAATCATATGATTTAATTGTCAAGGTATATAATGAAATATTAGCAGAGGAGGAGGCTACTGCTTTATCTGTCTGGGCCATATCATGCCTATGTGGCTCCCTACGGCTTGAAAATGTAAATATTTCCTTATCCAGTTTACATTCTGTTATAAATGATGTCTATTATTGAACTAAATAGAATATTTGGTTAAAACATTCAGCAGAGAACATGAAAAGGCAGCATCGTTTTGTGATTTGGATGAAGGGGTTAGGGGAATATATAATGCAGTTGACCCTTTATTTATCCCCCATGTTTCAGTTACCCTTCATCTTGTCTAGGATGACATTTGACTCTCATTATATGCGCTTGCAGGTCTTAACATTGTTTTCTGCGGCACTTTTGGAGAAGCAAGTAGTGGTAGTATGTTCAAATTTGGTATGTAGTTTACTGTTTTCTTTTCTTCAATAGTATGCAATAATGTGGTACTTAAAAATGTTGCAGGGACACTAAATGGTAGCATAGATTTATGGTTTGGACTTTTTTCCTTGGAGGACATACATACTTCTTTTGCATTAGGGAGCCTAAACTATACTTCTATTAGAAAACTTGATGTAGAATATTGGTGAAAAATTCGATGTTCGTGCCAGATGAGGTTTAACTCGTGCTTTCTTGATAAAACTTCTCACCTATTATTGGATGTTTCTTATCAATGAACAGGGCATTCTATCAGCTTTAGTTTTATCGATCGTTCCTTTGATTCGTCCATATCGGTGGCAAAGCCTTCTAATGCCAGTATGTTGTTTTTCTACTGAAGAGACCTTTTATATCTTTCAGTTACTGGGAACTTTGATTTGAGACATTATCTATCAATCATGACTAACATCCATGATTGTGTTTAGGTTTTGCCGAATGATATGTTGGATTTTCTTGATGCTCCTGTTCCTTACATTGTAAGTTACTGTTTTTTATGCATATTTTGATATGTTGTATGATAGTATCGACTTGCTTATACCATTGCTTTCTTAATGTTCCGGAACTTATGAAACGACTGCACCATAGCCTTATGTTCGTAAGAGGAAATCGATGATTTCCACAAAACCACCCAGAAATTAGAGGAGTTTTTACAAAAAATCACCCAACTTTGTTTTTTGTTTTCAAAGAACCACCCGCAAACCCTTTCAGTGTTTCAAAATTAAGATGCCACTTTTATTTCTTAAAGATATCCTTGTTACTAAACAAAATAACCAAAATGTTTAAGCATATTTGTGAACGATTTTGGTTGGTTGGAAATTAACATTTTCTTATTATTGACGGGTTTGTGTTCTTAGAAAAGAAGCCTTAGTGTTTGGTGGTTTGTGTAATTTCTTAATATATGGGTGGTTTTGTGCGATTTATCCATTACCTCTTTAATGGATATTTAATGGTCTTATATAAACGAAAAGTCTAACTGTGAAGTCATTTCAATAGTTGAGGGACTTAATTAGAGTGACTTGGAAGTTTAGGGGCCAACAAGAAAAAAAGATTTTCAAATTTTAAGGATCCACAGTGTTATTTAACCTTTCTGGATTTGATTTATATATCAGCGCTTACTGTTTCTGACATACTGGTTGGTAATCTGACCTGTAGGTTGGTGTCAAGAATAAGACCTCCGAAGTACAATCAAAGACAAATACCTTATTGGTTGATCTCAACAAGAATCAGGCATGTATATCTGAATAACAACTGAAGTGTTATGTTTATGCTAATTATTTTTCTCTCTTCTTTAATGCTTATTTACTTTAGTTCCTAGAATCTAAGTTTATTCAAAGGCCTTTCTAAGAATTAGTACTGGAACATGGTTTCTTTCCTTAGAAACCATTCCCTTGACTGATATATGTGCATCATTAACTGACAGTGCAAAGTCTGAGCAAACTATATGCTTCTTTATAACTATAGGTGAGATCACCATCGATGCCTCAACTTCCTAGACAAAAGGAGTTGCTTGCATCATTGAGTCCTTACCACTCGAAGCTAGTTGGAGAAAGTTATTTGGGGAAAAGACGACCATTCTATGATTGTACTGATGTACAGGTATTGTTTCATGCAGTAACAGATCTATCAAGTTAATTTGTTTCACTACAAGTTTTCTCAGTGTAGAACTGATAATCTTCTGGCTGGGAAGCTTCATTTAAAAAAGTAGATAAGTTAAACACAGGTTGCTGTCATTTGTTGAATATAGGCACAAGGTCCATACATGCTAATTTCCAAAATCAATTTTTAACCTCATGTAGGTCGAAGCAGCCAAAGGTTTCTTATCTGTACTGAGGGCATATTTGGATTCTCTTTGCTCTAATCTACGTTCCCACACGATTACAAATGTTCAATCTAATGATGATAAGGTAGTTCCTCATCAATTCTTGTTTACGTGTTCGGTTTTGGATGTATTTAAGAGTCAAAAGAATACATTACATGGTAGTGAAGGTGACAAAATAACTTACCTTCTTCCCTGCCTACAAAAAACTCAGAATTTTGGTGATTATTTTCATAAGCTTAGCTAATTTGCATGCTTTGTAACACTTTTTGAAATGGCTCATCATGACATTATATTTTCTTGCATCCAATACTAAGGGGATTGTCAACCTGTTGTCTACCTTCAGGTATCACTTCTTTTAAGGGAAAGCTTCATCGGCTCATTTGCTTACCGTGATCGGCCATTTATGAAGGTATGTCCCTGCAATCTTCATGCTAATCATTATATGCAGCTGTGCACTAATATGAAACACCTGTTAGTTTATATTTTCATATATAGATATGAATTATGATCCTGATCTCTTCATCTGCAACTGATGCAGCTATTTGTGGACACACAACTCTTCTCTGTACATACTGATCTTGTTCTCTCGTTCTACCAGAAAGATTGATGGAAAGAAACGCCTCAGGTAGAAAACTCGGTCCTGAGAGCATATATATATACATCCTTAGTTATTTGGTATACTTGTACAACAGCAATGATCCCTGGATCCTTCTTTTCATGCATGTATCGGGTGTTTATGTCATGTAATCGATTGTCCTCTATAATGTTTGATTAGAGATTGAATATAAAAACTGAGATAGCATAGGAAGAACAGGCACATTTTGTTGCCTGACATGGGTGGATGCATTTGGTTTTAAGTTGTGTCTGAGTCGTGTCACTTTGTCAGTAATGTAATTTGACATGTAGATCAGTTGTTGGTTATTGTTCATCTGAACTCTGAAGGGTTTGTGACAACTGTTGCAACTTTTTGCATGTATGGTCAAATTAGCCATAAATTGGAAATTGGAAATCTTGAGAAAGGAAAAAGTTGTTTTAATTACAACGAACCAACAAGTTTGGGTACTTATTACTCTTGTAATAATTTAATGAAAAATAACTTTGGGGTAGTAGGTAGCGGGGACGACTTTCATGAACTCAATTATTGGGCAAGCTATAAAAGTCGAGTGTTTGTTGATAGATATTGGAATAAAGAGCTGTGAAAAATTGTTAAGAACAAACAATGTGAGGTGCAAATGTCAAATATAGCAATTTTGACAGTTTGCTGTTTTTTTTTTGTTTTTTTATTAGCTAATGATTAGGAGACTCTCCCTTCAGGATTTTGACAGTTTGCTGTAAATAGGACAGTCCATTAGGAAACTATTATTATGCTCAAGCTTTTTTGAATAATGAAATGGGACTCGTCCCACCCTTCCCAGTTCCCACCACAATCATCATTGTCTAGTATAGTTTATAATTTCGCACAAGCAGGATCTAGAGAAGGTTAAGAACTTAAGATGGGGCACCCTTCACACCAAGAAAAAAACAAATATATAAAAAGTAATACTGGACTGAAAGAGACGTTTTAAATAATGTTTTGCCAAACACAATGGTCTAAGTGAAATGATTATCCATCTAACACAATCATTAAACGACACAAATAAAGGTAACAAAGAGAGAATGTGTGGCTTAATCTCCCAAGAGTCCCTCTCCCTGACTTATTCTTTAACCTTTGCATCTGTTGGTGGCCCTGTATTAAAATTATTAGTCTCCAGGGAACAAACATTAAAATCATAGCACATAATTATGCTTATAACCTGAATTTGTTTAATAGCATTTTATGCTACCCACTCTAGAGGTGGCATGCTTGCTAAAAGAGTTCAATAAAACCACAGATAGGAGCTTATGCAAATATTATCACAAGCATACAAGCATAAGTGAATGCAAACCACATATATTCATCGTTGATATCCAATATTTTCCAAATTCGTTATAAAATTAACATTATACTTTGCTATGACAAGAGCATGAATACATGAATTAGCACATAATGCCTGCCATATTGAGAAGTTAAATTATTTAATCAGACGGAGCTTTAGAGTCATAGAAAGCAGCTCACAGAGTTGTATTTAAAGGACAAAATAGAGTAAACAGGAGATATGTTCTAAGCTTAAGAATGGCTTATAATTGATGAAAACAAAGACTCTCCTAGTCCTAGAACCATTTTTTCTTATATAATGGGAATTCATCCTTGGTTCTACTCTGTTTCCCATACAGAAACCAGCTAAAAAATGAATGAGCAAACATGGGGCTTGCTGATTGCCTGAAGAAATCAGCCTGTTTTGCTGTGCTGAATTTCAGATCACAAGTGTAAGATTCTCAAACCAACTTGCCATTTCCAACAATACAGAAAGCAAAATGAAGCTCTTTAGCTTGCAGATCACTATATACACTCAAAATCACAAGGAAATGTAGTATACTCCAAATACATCAACCGAGGTAAAACGATCTTCAATTCAGGCCAACAAAATGAGAACCAAGGGTCCAATACCATTAGACATCAGTACAACAGGCCCCCAAGAATCAAAAGAAGCACTAGGGAAAGCAGATCGAGCAATTGGAGATTCCCATCCCATCGTACAAAGAGGTCGAAGATCTATAGCAAAAGCTTAGCACAACTTTGAAAAGCAAGGTGACAGACCAGCAAATATGCAAAAAAAAAAAATAAAAACTAATTTGTGTAGCAGCAACACGACAACACCACCAAAATAGCACAACTAAGAAAATCGTGCGACAGCAATACCAAAGTCATGACAGCAGCAAGGAGTTGATAGCAAGTGATGATCAGCAAAAAGCCAAAATCAGGACAGTGAAAAGATTTCATGACGGCATCACCAACAAGACGACAGCAAACAAGGCACGGCTACAGTAACTTCAAGGCAGCAAGAGAACAAATCTTCAAAATATCTTCCAATCTAGCCACATACAAAACCCATTGAATATTGGCTGAAAGAAAAAACTGTGCTAAAAGAATGACAAGGTTCTGATATGTAATAGGAACAGGGAAAAACATGTTGCAATTATTATTGCAAGCATGCAATAATCAGTGAATGCAATGCAGAGATAATCATCATGATCCTCTTTATAAAAGAAATCTAAATCAAACGAAGCAATCAAGTCCACATCAACGGCGTGTATCTCATGTTTTTGGAATTCGGTAACAATAGTTTCCTTTTTTTTTTAATAACAGAAGGCACCCTATTTCAATTCAGGGAATTTGGTAGCTGCCAATGTGTATGATCTTGTACTATAAGTAATAGCAGACCGTATTAATAGATTCAAAAGTCAGTGATACTTTCGTGAGTTTTTGTGAAGGATTTGAAACCACAACTTACAATCTGATTTGCCTTCTTGAGATTACAATAAGGTCCAACTATCTCCTTTATAGCTTCCTACCAACACTAAAACACTGATGATTGCTAAAAACTGCTTTATGAAAAACACAAGACTCATCTCAAGAAATTTCTGCTTACCTTAGATGATTAAAAACTGCTAGCAGACCACAATAGTCGCCTTTCAAAACAGGTTGGGTTTTCCAGTCCACAAAACCTTCATAACTGCTACCCTGGTGCTCACATTCCTAAATCAAAACTGTAAATATCAGGAGGGATGTAAGGAATTTGTTAAGGGTTTGACAATTATTAATGCTTTATACATAACCAATTGAGAAAATAACAACAAACCTTTGTAAGCTAAAAGATAGAATTCTTAGAAAACTTCAAATAGTTAATTTAAATTGCTTATACACAAATATGACAATTGTAGGTATTAGCCAAGGAGAGAAAAACAAATAAAGAGCACAAACAACTAACAAGAAGTGAAATAGAGCATGCCCTGGTAAACCATAAGAAATTATACATGATATACACTGACATACCTCGAAAAGAATATCCAATTCCAGTATCTAGCTTGCAGATCGCCATACACCCTCCTCGTTACAAGGAAAGAGAACAAGCTGATCACATTGAACCTTCTCAAAATAAATCAACTGTGGAAACATGATCTTTAGTTCACACCATTGGATGTCCAGATTGCACAAGTACTTCAAGCGCAAAGTCCCAACATTCCATCTATTCTCATCAGTGTCTAGTTCATGAAATTTCTTCAGGTTTCCTCCCAGGATGTACAACTTCTTGAGGCTCCTCAGTTCTCTTGGATTCAGCCAATACGGTGCAGTTTCATAGGGGAAACACCACATCTCCAGCTTCTCTATACTATGCAGATGCTCACATTCTTCTCTGTCATCTTCCTCTCCACCATTTTGGCTTTGCTGATGCTTGTTCTGCCATCTGGAGGACCCATCAGATGATTCCTGGCCAGTAGCTCTATTAGTTTCAGTACAGATACTTCTTTGCCATAAGATTTTCAGTTTGGAAAGCTTCTTCATTTCCTTGAATACCAGAAGGTCTTCATGTTCTGGAAACTTGCTTATGTTCACAATAATGCTCAACTCTCTCAACCTCTCCAGCTTCAACAAATCTCCAAGGGTGCAAGCCTCATTATTCTTACAACAGAGCAATCCACACTGCTTAGTCTTCGTCTCCCACCAACGATTGAGGGTGGACATGTTTCTTACTTGAGAGTCACAAGCAGCTTGCAGCACGTCAGTGATGACAAACCCTTTAAGCACTTCAAGTTTTGAAAGTAAACTGATTCCTTTTGGCAATTTATAAAGGAGGGGACAATTGCTTATGTCTAGATGAGTAAGACTTTTCAAGTATCCAATATCAGCAGGAAGCTCCTCCAAATAATTACACTCTTTAAGGTCTAGAATAATAAGGTTGCTGAGGTAACAAACTGAATCTGGAAGTTTCATGATTGTTGGCATCCCCTGCAAACTAAGAAGCCGCAACTGCCTCATTTTCTTCAAATCCACCATGAATTTCTGATCGCTGACCTCAATGAGATCTGTGCTTTCAGACTGCCAAATCCCAAGATGAAGCACCGACAAATTCTTCATCTTGGAGAACCACTCCCGCTTGATATCAATCATGGTCTCATTGACATTAAACAATGTCTTCACAATTTTGAAACTTTTTAGCTTGTTAGGCGACTTGATATAGTTCTCCCAAAGCGTGCAAGAAGATGGGATGCTATCTTGAGGCTTTAGCAAGCATGCTTTCTGTGAGCGAGTAAAACGGGGGGCGAGCTTTCCACTCACTTGGTCAAAATCAAGGAAACACTCTTCCTTTGCCCGCTTAATCACAAAGGAATGCACAAAAGGATGAATGCAACAACTTCCTGATTCCCGACCTTTTTTCATCACATGCTCAATGAATCCCTTTTTTGCTAGGACATTCAGAATTTGTTTGCCAATTTCCTCAATTGTTATTGGCTTCTTGATCACCTTAGTAGCAGAAAATTGTTCAATTGCATCTTCTCTTCTTGCCTCAAAATCTATGCTCATCATCATTTCTTGATCAGTATTTCTGTTTGCATTTGGATCAGGATTTAAGTTTTGGTTCAGAGTTGTCTCAGGATCAACATTTTCCTTATGATGGGCGTCAATGAATCCTTCTCCAACCCACCAGTAGATTAAGATCTTCTTCTTGATCACTAAGCTTTTTATGAGACCCTTGTTCTTGTCTCTAACTTCATTATAGGGAAAAATTGAAAAGCACAACAAGCAAGCCTTTTGGATGGAGGATAGGGATTTGTACGAATTGAGCAGATCAGGTTCCAACCTATCCATACCTTTGACAATGTCAGTAACAAGATCATTCTCCTGGCTCCTCCTGAACAATGGTTTCTTCTTCTTCTTGGTCACTTCCAAAGCCTCTGAGTCATCTATCTGTTTACGAGGGACTAGGAGCTTCAACTTGACAACAATCCGAAGTAGTTGCTTGATGCTGGCAGAATCAAGTGCGACGTCAGATGCTGACAGATTAGTTGCAGCATCCATGAGCTCCTGCAAGAGTTCTTCGCTGCTCTTCCGATTGCTAGAGCTCTTGATCCTGTCATAACTTTCTTGTATATACCTCAAATCATTATGTAACATTTCAACTTGCTCTTGAGCCATGGTGGAGTTTAAATTCATTTGGATGTCTGAAATGAGAGCATCCCAGTTGACATATTCATCGTCATAATAGTCAAACTCTGAGGGTTGATGATAAAGTCCGGTGGGCCGATAATCTGGGGGTCGTGCGTGTAACGGGCCTAGCATACAAGCCCAATGAGGTTCCAACCCAAAACCATATGGCAATGGGTGGAGTAGCTCATTGGGTTATATACTAGGCTTTCTTAGTCTCAAGTTTTCCATGTGGGATAACTCTCAACACGCCCCCTCAAGTGCAACTGCTTGGGCCAGTTGACACTTGGACAGAACCCCTCAAGGCTTGCGAACCGTCATATTTGGATCGGTCGCTCCTTTCTTGGGCGGGCTGCTTGAATGTGCTCTCATAAGGCCGACAAGTCCGAATCAATCCCTCAAGGCTCGCAAACCGCCACTTTTGGGATCGGTCGCTCCTTTATTGAGCGGACTGCCTGAACAGGCCCATGAAGCCAGCAAACCCGAAGACTCCAGGAAAGAACCCACACCGCAACCTGCTCTGATACCATGATAAAGTCCGGTGGGCCGATAATCTGGGGGTCGTGCGTGTAACGGGCCTAGCATAAAGCCCAATGAGGTTCCAACCCAAAACCATATGGCAATGGGTGGAGTAGCTCATTGGGTTATATACTAGGCTTTCTTAGTCTCAAGTTTTCCATGTGGGATAACTCTCAACAGTTGATTAGATTGTTGACTATTGAGTTCATCATCAAGAGAAACTATATGTATTTCAGTAGGCTTAGGGATTCTTTCTTGAGGTTTTTGTGCTTCAAGTTTGCTATCCAAACCTATCACATCCGTCCCACGTAGATCCAGGAACTCCAAATTCAAATTGCCAAGTGTTGCCACAGGAAATAACTTTTGGACACCGTAACGATTAGTCAATAACAGCTTCCTGATACTCTTTGGGATTGGAAAAGTGGATAGATGACCTTCGGTTTCAAATTCTAATGGGTGGTTGTTGCTAGAAGAAGCATTTCGTAAAGAGAGGTCTAGTGTCTCCAAATTTGTAAGAGGTTGCAGATCTGGGACAACTTTCAAGTGTTGACAATCTGCCAATAGAAGCTCTTTGAGGGTAACAAGTGTAGACATGTTTGGTAGTTTGCCACAGAGGTTTGTGAGAGATTGAGAATTTGAAGGTTCTCAAGAGACTGCAAGAAGTCTAACTTGAACTCTAACTGGGAGGAACTTATTATATTGAGACCTGAGAGGTCAAGTTCTACCAACCGGTCTGAGAGAGATGCCAAAGTTTCAAGGGAATCCAACTCCAGACCTCTTAGTGAGAGTACACGAAGACTAGTAAGATTGGCCAAGGATGGAAGATGCTTCACTTTTGTCCAAGAGAGGTCAAGTTTTTCAAGGTTTGACATGTTATTTACAAGACCCTCGTCCAGTTTTGTAAAACAACTACAACCAGACAAGTCAAGTATTTGAATGGAGTGTGATTGCATAAGAAAGCTAATATCTTCTAACTTTGAGCCTCTTAGATAGAGATGAGAGAGTTCGAAAGGTGATGATATAAGTTGAACGGGATCAAAGGGAGTATAAGAAAGATCCAGCACCCGAAAGTTGCCAAACCAACTATCATAAGGAGGGTACACCAAGTTTTGCAAACTGGTGCAGTGAGAGAGATCCAACACATTACAATGTAAGGCACCCCGACCAAGATCCAAGGTCAGCAACTTACAGCACCCTCTCAAAATAAGAGATTCAAGCATACAAAAGGAGCTAAAGAAGTTGGATGGAAATTCTTCAATTGGAAGATCAGATAGATTGAGGTATAGGAGACAGTCCAATCGAGAAATGGTGTTTTCGGGAATAGAGGTCAATCGGGATGAACCAGATATTTCGAGAAAGGTCAACTTCTCGAGTCTGTCCATAGGGAAAGAATCAATTGGAAGTGACAACTCGTCAAACCCTCTAAGCAGCAACACAGAGGGGTTCTTCACATTTTCCAGCAATGCTTTCAATGAGTCGGGCGACGGATTGAAGACGGCAACATACTCATCTGTCCCTCTATTTTGAGCCCAGTGAAGGACGGAAGCTCGTCCATTCATGCTCAACATTTCATCTTTAGATAGCACAACCTTTCTGACACAGCTCATTCCCTCGTAGAATACAGGAGTGGACACAATTATCTCCCGAAAAATATTCTTATCAAAGCAAAATCCAGGATGTCTACAGTTTGCATTTGTTGATGATCCAGCAAACTTAATCATGTTCCTATCATCATCCGAGAGTTTAAGTATCTTGTCCTTGTATACCAAGTCGAACAGGCAATCGAGCCCTTTTTCATAAGCTTCCTCAACAGATTGAACACTATTCCCAAGATACCCCGCCATGATCCAGTAGGCTATCAGCAGTTTGAAATGGATGCTATCATATATCTCAAAAAAGTACTCACATCGCTTATAGCAGTTAGTCATGTTGACTTCGTTGCTCATCACATACAAACCTCCGTAAGCCTTTGCTTGGTGTACTTGTTCATCTCCTCCGCCGCCGCCATCATCAGCTGATGTTGCTTCAAAATCCCACCTACGCTGCTGGCTGCTACTCATTTCTGCAACGAATTAGAACAGATCAAGGTTATCAAGAAATTAAAAGCTTGGATTGTTTGTTTACAAGGAAGCATAGAACGAGAGAAGCAATTAAGGGGTTAAGAGATTGATCGACAGAATAAAGATGTGGACAAGCAAAGGGTAAAGCTAAAGCAAAAGCAAAAGAAAGATGCGCCTAGAATTTGATTTTGGAATTTGATGCTTCTAGTTACTAGTAGTATTTGTTATTCAGTAGGGCCCTCTTAATCATCATAATTTATAACGGTATTTGTCCATTTGCTCACTTCATTTCCATTAAACCGCCCATGAATAAGATACTTTCACCAAATCATCCACATAAGTTGCAACGTTATCAGAAGACCACCTAAATTAAATAGGGAAACGTTTGTCTCCAGCTAACACCACAAGATCAATTGTCCCTGTTAATGAAAGTAGAAAAAACAGATTCAGAGCTTGTGGAATGTATCAATGAAGACTCAATTAAAAGCCCAATTGCCCCTCTTAATGAAAAATAGAAGAACAAGCAAATTTAAAGCTTGTGGAATGCATCAATGAAATTCCGAAACTTAACCAAAAGAGCCCTATAACATCAAAGGATAGAAGTTGCTAAAAAAAAAAGATTAAGCCTTAAAACCCAATTTTCATGTAAAATGTAAACTAATCACGACTCCACCGATGTTCAATTCGAAATCGCATAACTACAGTACACATAGGGAGAGAAAACTGTACAGATTATGGATAACTTAGCTCAATTCTATGGCCTCTTCTCGGTGATGACTCTCTATTTGGGTCCGACGAATTGTTGAACTGGTTTCGCCTAGTCGAAAACAATGCGTTTTGAATTCGGGGGGTTAGGGTTCTTCTCTTTTGGCTCAATCGAACCTTGTTGATACAGTTACATTTTGGACACCAATCAGTTAACATTCAACTAATATGGGTGTCTAAAAAAAAACTAATATGGGTGGTTCTGTAAATGATGCGTATCATATATCAATCAATTCAAAGCAGTAACGGTCGGGGTCGGTTTAGCCGTAATAATGGCCGGGATAGATTAGACAGTTGATTTTCTAAAATATTTGGAAAATACATCTTATATTATAGGTGATTCTCTTAACTTCCATATCAGTTATACATATGGTAGGGCTTCCAATTTTATCATTTGATGTAGTAATGATTTATAACCAAACAAGATATGGAAGAATGATTCGATTGATGATTTACAACAAAACATTACAAGCTGTTATATAGGAACGAATAGATTAACTAACTATCACCAATACAATCAGCAATCACCATCT
This sequence comes from Fallopia convolvulus, assembly GCA_964016875.1. Lineage (NCBI taxonomy): Eukaryota > Viridiplantae > Streptophyta > Magnoliopsida > Caryophyllales > Polygonaceae > Fallopia > Fallopia convolvulus. The sequence goes on from OZ024732.1 coordinate 7,987,545, forward strand.
CCAATATTTTAGGAATGGTTTAGTTGGATGAGAGGAATAAGACGATGTTGGTCGTTACGGCCAAGGTCGAATTAACCGTTACGGCCCAAGTTGATACGGCCGCTACGGCTGAGTACATATTTGCCGTTACGCCCGAGTCGAGATTTGTCGTTGCGGCGTTGTCTTCTTCTACAAAGCGAGGTTTCGATCGATTTGGATGGTCTGCAATCTACATCGCATAATATTCCTTACTATTGTGTTTCATCTGGATTTAGTTATTTTGTATACTATCCCATATAGAATTCAAGACTACTTATATACAATAGTTGCAACAAATCTATACTAGCTAGTTGGTACAATTTAGCATTTGTATAAAGACATATAAATCTAATTTGGTCTTCTCCACGAGCTTATGTATAAAGACATCTAAGGTGGTACAATTTAGGTTCATGGCAATGAACTTGTTCTTTGAAGAAGATAGCAAGCCTTTGGTGTTTCCAAAGGTTTTTGTGAAAGATGTGTCATCCAAGGTGGCCAATCCAGTCAAGATTGAAGAACTAGTTGCTAGTGAAGACCCTTCTGATGATGAGAATGATAAACATGAGATTAAGTGAGGTATTGATCTCCTAATGATGCCTTGTAATGCGCCTCGACCTGCACCATATATAAAATCATTAATTCTTTATTAGGAACTTCATGAAATCCATACATAACTTAAGGACTTTTACTCATGAAATCTATAATTTATTTCTATGGTGTGAAGTTTCAAGATTTGCATAATTTATTTTTACATGCATCTCCAAGTCTAACATCAGTTGTACTCATGAACTCATGACAACATGGAAAGAAGCAATTCAATCAGCATAACAAACTAAGTGACGACCGTTACGGTGTGGTCGACTTTGGCCGTTACAGCGTGGTCGACTTCGGCCGTTATGGCGTGGTCATCTTCTACCTTTGATCCATCGGCAATGGAGGATTTTATACTAAAACAAATGGAGCCCCAATCTAATGGGCGAATCTAATACATCCATAAATCGACCATTTGCAAATTCTAATGCATAAATTGAATCAAACCGTAAACTAATCCAACAAAATCTTACAATTAAAAACTTCAAATAGACTAAACCCTAATCTACTGTCAAAATTTAAAGGAAATAACAAAAACAAATTCCTTGTGTGGGAGAGAGACAAACGAATCTTCAACTTTTACTTTGAATGCTTGATTTTGCAGAGGATTAGAAGTTTGATAGTGTAATCCGTTCAGTTTTGAAGAGGAAGAAGAAGAGATCAAGGACTCAGGGAGGGGAGAAAGTTGGATATGTGGGTGGACGTGTAATTTTGGGCCATTTTTTTGATATATGAGAAAGGGTGCATTACATTGAAATTTAGGGGGTGCCCTAAAGTGAAATTGTTCTTGGAGATGAAAGAAAGGGAGAAATTTTCAAGAAAAATTCCGTGGTGGGTGATTTTTTTTTTGTAAAAACTATTAGAAAATATACTTATATTTCCAATGGTAGCTATCGGAAACTGATCATATACATCACAAGCCATGGAAAAAAATGGAGGATCAAAAGCCGTTAGGTGGTAAATTGCTCTGATACCATAAAGAGATGAAGAGACTTGTATAATTAAGTTTTGTAGAAAGTTGTGTTTATTAATGAACTGATGAGCAAGCTTTATACAAGAAACTTGTGTCTAGATATATTGATGGAATAATAACTTAATTTAGAATTAAGGGAAGAAATAAAAATCTTAACAATATATCTTTGACTAAAGATAATTCTTAGAATAAATAAGGAAAATATAATTATATTTGCAATAAAAGCCACACTCATATATTAGCTTGAAACCAAATCAAGGTTCAGTACATCATAAAAAGCGGACGAAAAAGAGAAATTGCTAAGAATAAGAAATTGAGAAGGAGGTCTCCATCGACTAAGCAAATCCGCGGCACGGTTAGCATTTCTCCCTATATGCTCCCATCAACACTCCTCAAATCATAGTTGAGGTTCAGGATTAGAGGCACAAGATTTCCGATCGATGATCTCGGGAGCTCTCCTCCTTGAAGTTTTCGAATCAGCTTCAAACAATCTGATTGCACCATAGTTTCTTCACCCCTTTGTAGATACAGCCGTTTGGAGTCCCCACCTAATTGCCTCGGATTCTATAGCTTCCACATCAGCAGTGAAATTCACACACTTGGCTCCCCCAAACAAAACAACTCCTTCAGAGTCTCTGCCTAAAATACCAATTCCACCCTGATCATCCATAACTGATGCATCACAACATACTGAAATCCAAACCACAAGCCGACTATTTCCAACCTTGCCTAGAAGAACTTTGTCTCACTCCCTTCTTTTTCTTAGATCGTTTTGCAGCTTGAGCATCACAAAGACCTGAATCGCTACGCTCAATGATATCAGCTGGATCTAGATTAAAGCTATTGAAAATTCTGCGATTTCTCGCATTCCATATACTCCACACTAAAGTTGTCTATAAGCATTGTTGCCCTTCCTCCATCTCACATCTGATTCTGTCCGCCCAATCCATAAAGGATGGAACTGACTCCCCCAGTTCGTAAAGAGTGCTGAATATGTCCCATACCTGAGAGGGCACAATACAATCTTTTAAGCAATGTAGGACCGATTCTTCTTTCCCGCACACCTCACATAGGTCATTTTTGTTGATTTTTCGATGGTGAAGTTAAAATTTACAAGGTAATATCTCCCTCACATACCTCCATAGAAAGTTACAGATACGAGGTAAGATTGGGTTCTTCCAAATCCAATTCCATAGAGCTGCTCCTTCACCACCAGTTGATTGTTCACCTCTATCCATGGCCCATTTTCTGCTTAAAGAAAGCTTCTTGTAGGCGGACCTGACTGAAAAAATTCCAGATTTTTCATAATGCCAAACCAACTGATCCTCAACACATATGTCAACAAGATGTATCTTACGAATCCACTCGACGTCATATGGTTAACACCACCGCTCTAAGTTTTGCAGATTCCATGGGCCCAAATTTCAGTCAATGAGATCACACACCCTAAGATCCACCATAGCCCCTTTAAAAATGCCCATAACTCTGAACGGTGTCGGATGTGGTATCAACTTATCCTCCCACACCTTTAGACTCTCTCCATTACCAACTTGCCAAAAAGAACTCATATCCAGAACATCACGACCTTTGTAAATACTTCTCCAAGCAAAGCTAGGATTAAACCCTAACTTAGCCTTAAAGAAATCAGTCCTAGGATAGTATCTTGCTTTTAACAGATAAGCAAGTAAAAAATTGGGTTCTTGGGAGAATCTCCACCCTTGACTCGCTAGAAGAGCCAAATTAAACTCCTCCAAACGTCGAAATCCCAATCCACCTTGCATAGTCGTTGACAGTTCATCCAATGAGTCTTTTTTTCGTTCTGTGGATCCCCCCATAAAAAACGGCACATAAGGGTCTCAATATCATCACACAACCCATCCGGTAACTGATGTTCGTGTTTTTAGTCTAGTTTTTGGTGTGTTTCTTAGTATGTTTAGTTTAGGTTTCGTAGGTTTTAGAGTTAGTTTTGTGTGTTTTTGGATGAGTTTGCATATTTTGTGAAAAGTATGGAAGCTACTCCGTTTTGTGTCTTTTTATAGGTTTTTAAGAAGGAAGGAGCGCTTTTTGAGCTGAGTTGAGGCCTTGTGGTGGAGGATGGAAAACATGGAAGATAAGGAAGAAGATTTCATGACAATATCAAGTTAGAGTCCAAGTTAAAGCGAAAAGAAGTTCATGAAAAGCCAAAACAGAGGCTCGTTAACGATCTAGGAAGGTCGTTAACGAGGCTAAAAGATAGAATTTTTCAGAGGGAATTAGCAATCTCTACCGACCTTGTGCGGGGTCGTTAATGAGGGTCCCGTGTCGGTAGAGGCGTAGCCGACTTTTGGTTGTTATATCTTTTATCTTGTTATCTTTTAGGTAGCGTAAGTTTGTATCTTTTTAGTCTTTTTAATAGATAGTTTCTTAGTATAAATACTCTTGTTCTAAGCTTAGGCAAGGGGGTGTGTCGTATTAGTTTTAGGAGAAGTCAAGTAAGAGAAGGTAGTCGGACTGAGTTCGATCGAGAGAGAGAATTTAGGGTCGGTGATCAGATTTTTCTCGGTGTTCTCAAGTGTTTTCGGATTCCACGAAGTTTGTAAGACGATATTTTCTTTTCAATTTCAAGTAAGGTTAAGTTTGTTTTCAATGTCTTCCTTGATGAAAGTTGTTTGCTTTATTTCCATGAGTAGTGAGTAGTCTTCTTATCTAGGGTCGGGGTTGAAACTCGACGTAGTTGTGCATGTTTGAATGAGTAAGTTGATGTTTTGATTGCCTTTTATCTTTTTAAATTGCTTGTTGTACTTATGCTTAGATGATAGTCAAAGTAATTTGAGTTTTTAACTTGATCGAAAGAGAAAGTTGTGAACTTGAATGTTGATATTGTTCGTTAACGAAAGTTTCGAGCTTTGGATTCAAAACAAGTGATAGAGTGAATTGATTTATGAAAATTGATTGATTTGCTTGTTAGTCAGCGAAATTTGATAAATTTATCTTTAAAGGCATGATCTTTATCTTCATATGAGTTTATATGCATAGCTATGTCGTGGTAACCCTTGTCCTAGATCTTTTATTTCATTGAATTTGTTTGTTTGCTTTCGTTTTCATTCGTTACCGAGTTAACTTACCCTCGGTACCGAACCTGTGTTTTAGGTAGTTGATTGTTCTGTATTCGTTGGTTTTCTAGGTTCATTAACGACCCTGACAAGGTCATTCACGAGGTTGGTCGTAGCTGTTTTTGCCTGTTTTGCTTTGTTTTCTTGTTTTAGTAGTTGATAGACAAACAATCGTGCTTCCCGTGGACGATCATGACTTCGCTATACTCAGCGGGGTCTTGACTTATAAATTTATTTGTTGTCAAGAATACCCTTCCGACAAATTGGCGCCGTTGTCGGGGAAGCAACAGTGTTTGTTTGTTTATCCGTGGGTCTGGGAATAGCCTGACCCTATTTTTGTTTTTAATTTTGTTTTCTTTGTTTGTTCTCTCAGTGTATGCCAGCAGGACGTCGTAGGCTCGAATTTGACAACACCGGTTACTATTCCGAACCTGAACGCACCTTGCACCGTAGACGAAGAGAAAACCGAGCCATGGCTACACCTGAAGAGATGGCTCAACAGATGGAAGTCCTCCAGAAGCAAATGGAGGAGCTACAAGCTGATAGAGATGCCGCTGCTGCCGCTGCTGAATGTGAACGAGTAAACATCGCTCGTTTACAAGAAGAGCTGAATGCCTATCCAAGGAATGCCAAGCAATATATGCATCCAGAACTGAGGGTGTCGGAGTTTGCAATTGTGCTTCTAGAGATAGAGAAGATATTTGAGATTAAATCTCAATTTATATCCATGATAAAGAGGGCTCAGTTTGAAGGGAAACCTACTGAGTGCCCTATGGAACATATTAGGAACTTTCTTGATTTATGTGACACTATTGTTGTTGAAGGTGTCTCACTTGAATATGTTTTTTTAAAAGCTTTCAGATGGTCCCTTACTGGAAAGACCCTGAGCTGGTTGGAGAGCTTACCACCTAAGTCTATCAGGACTCGGAAGGCTTTGTGTGATCAATTTCTTACAAAGTTCTTCCCTCCTGCTAAGACAACGGAGTTGAGAAAACGCATCACCTCTTATCACCAGTTGCCTAACGAGACCTTTGTAGAGACATGGGAAAGGTTTAAAGAGATGCTAAGACAGTGCCCTAATCATGGGAAACCTTTATATGTACTTCAAGAAATCTTTTTTCAGGGGATTAATGCAGAAACGAAGAACCGCATCAACACACACACTGCTTGCGGTTTTATAGAGATGGATCCCACAGCTGAATGGGAGTTGTTGGATAAGCTGTCTAACTACGATGCCATGTATGGTACCCAACAATCACCCCAGCCCCAGAGGCGTCTCTACGTGCCTAATAAGGACGACGTTGATCCCAATGTCAAAAATTAATTTCTACAAGATGAGGTCAACCGCCTTAAGAAACAAGTAAGTTTTCTGAAAGCCTCTCAACCTTGTCAAGAGTGTGGTTCTTCTGCCCATAGTACTTCTGCTTGCACTAACATCGAGCAAATTAGAGCCGTTGAGACTTATGCTGAAATGAATTACATGAGAGGCCCGTACAGGAACCAGCTCAATAATTTTGACAGGTCGAACAATTACCCGGCGTGGGGTAATCAAAACCAAAACCAAAGCTATGCAGCACCCCCACCGGATAGACGGCCTGCACCATATAGACCTCCAGGCCATCAAGAGCCACCATCTTGGGTACAAGGATTCTGAAGGAATTAATGGCGTAAAGAATGAAATCACCGAAGTCCAAGCCAACCTTAACAATCAGATGAAAAGATGGGGATACTTTGATGTGTGGAAGAAGAATGTCGACTCCCAACTAGGGAACCTCGCCGTCGAGACCACAAGGGCAACTTCTGGGTCGTCCCGAGGAGAACCCTAGAGGACAAATAGCGGCAGTGCACCTTAGGAGTGGAAAGACACTACCGGAGCGTGCCCAAGTTAAGGAGAAGAGCCCCAAAACTGACAAGGTAGCCACGACTCAGATCGATAACGAGCCAGAGAGGGTCGTTACCGAGCCTGAACAATTTGGTAACGATGCTCCCAGGGTCGTTAACACCCAGTCCAAGTAAGTTCCCTATTCCGAGCTCCTCTCTCAATCACAGGCTCGTTAACGACCCCACCAGGGTCAGTACATATCCTCCAAATGCACCAATCGATCCTAATGTCGACCCGATAGCATCACCTCTCGAGCCCGATTTGGCTCCGAGATTGGTGAAATCTCTTCCTTTTCCTACTAAGAAGTCTAAGGACTCCACTAAAAGCAAGTTTAAGCGTTTCGTTAAGATTCTCCAAGGCTTAAATATTTCTATCCCATTCGCTGAGGCCCTAAGCGAAATGCCGACTTACACAAAGTTTTTGAAAGACATTCTTAGCAGGAAACGATCCATTACAGAGCTTCAAGATGAGGTCTGTTCTATTATTCTTCCAGAAAAATTAGGCGACACAAGGAGATTTGCTATAACAATTGGCATAGGCGACCACCGATTCAAAGCTCTATGTGATTTGGGAGCCAACGCCAGTTTACTCCCTCTGTCAATCTGGTCAAACACTAACATGGGACCTTTGGAACCTGTAGACATGAGGATGTACATGGCGGACGGGTCAAGTGTGAAAGCCACACGAATCGTTGATGATTATCCCATTCAAGTTGGAAAATTTTTCATTCCAAATGATTTTATCGTCTTTGACATGCCTGAAGATCCTCTAGTTACCATCATTCTAGGCAAACCATTCCTAGCTACAACAGGTGCTAGGGTAGATGTGCGGAAAGGAGTCCTCACTTTCGATATAGGAGAGGAACGTGTAGAATTCAGCCTTGACCAGAATGCCAACGACCCAACTGCGGCCGCACAAATCGAGTTGTCCCTGCCAGAGCTCGACATTGTTGTTTCTAACGACTCCCCTACAACAAACAGAGAAGATAGGAGTGTAACTGGGATTTCTAACGACCCTCCTTCGTCCGGTACCGAGCCTTTCATGCACCATTATGACGGAGGAATTGCCAGCGCAGGGTCGTTAGCGACCTCGACAACCTCGGTGTCAACATCATCACCAATAAAGCAAGGTGAGTACTCTAACCATGGATTCACTATTAATGGTTATGATTCTTCTTCATACTTTGTTCCTACACAGTACCCCACCATCTGTGCTATAGAGGAATCGAAACCACCTTGGTTTTCGGATTTCACTAACCCTTGTGTAGGAATACCGGGCATATTGCTAGAAGATAAAGGACCACATTTAGTGACACGAGCTAATAATGCCTACAAAGCTAAGTATGGGGTCCCTCAAAACCCTGACATAGCTGAAAAGAAACCACCTTGAGCCAGGGTAAGTACGTCGGGCTAACGACGTTAAAAATAGCGCTTACGGGGGAGGCCACCCGGTTTTTAGTTTAGTTTTTGTCTCTTTCTTTTTCGATCTTTTTCTTAGCTTTCATTTGAGTTTTTTTAGTAGTTTAGAAATCAGCAAGATAGAATTGTTTGGAGCTAACGTGATACATGAAGTTGGTCTCGGAACAACGCTGGAAAACAAGTCGCACATGCTCATTAACGACCCCACCCAGGGTCGTTAATGACCCAATTCGAGACCCGGATAGGCGGACACGGGCAAGGTAAGTACTTTTAACCTAAATCTATCTTCTATCTACCCTACCCACGCCGCCTCTTCCCCTACCTCTTGCCCCTTCCTATTTAACCCTCTCAAAAACTCCCAATCCCACACTCAAATCTCAAGCCAATTCCTCAAATCCTCAAACAAACCCCACCGATTCTCTCTACCCACCTCCAATCAATGCATCACCGCCCCTATCCTCGGAACCGCACCACGATAACGAGCTCCTCCATCCTCGAGTTTGTTACCAGCGAATTACTAGCATCATTACCCTTCCCAAATTCAATCCTTGTTCCTCAATTCTTCAATTCAACGGTATAATTTCTAAACCTTAAGTTTCTATTTGCAGGATTCATGATTTTTGGGGTAAAAATTTCATATCTTTATCTTGTTTGAAGTGGTTGAGTTGCATGTCTATATTGCATAATGATTCTATTGCTTCTACGAATGGTGTTTGATGTAGATTTGTATTAAGGTTATTCATGCTTAAGTTTGCATTGAAATTTTGATGAGAAAAGCATGAATTAACTTGTTTTTGAATTGAGTTGATCTTCACCATGAAATTTTGGCAATATTGGCATGATCAGGTGGGGTAATCGAGCAAGTATGAGGTGTATATGCTCGATTGTGTGTCTTATGTGGGATTGTGTTTGATTCATGCTTGATTAATTGGAAAATTTTGGAGTTTAGAACTCGGAATAATCCGCGTGTGCTTCTCGCCCAGGCTCGTTAACGACCTGTCCAGGCTCGTTAACGACCTGTCCAGGCTTGTTAACGACCCTGCACTATGTCCAGTTTTAAAACACAAGCCTAGGCTCGTTAACGACCCAATCGGTTCGTTAACGAGGCAAGTCGAGAGCATTTCCAAGGCCAAGTATGGGTCTCTTTTCTATAGGTTTGAGTGGATCTTATCTTGGACAATTCATGGTTTTTGTAGGTCCATATCGCAAGCACTAGCAGAGCTACCACAAGAGCCGGGAAGAAGAAGAGGACTCAACGGTCCCCGTCCCCTCCCCGTATGGACAATGTCATATTGGCCACTCAAGCACAAGCTGACCGCTTTGATGCCATTCTGGAAAAGGACCACTACACTAGGTGGTTTTCGAGGTCAAGTGCTAAGGCAATTGAGATTTATGAGGACGTTAAGCACGCTTTCACCATCCTCGGAGTGCCTCAGCTGTTGAAGAAAGAGGCGATACCGCACTACCCAGCTCTCACCGTCGAGTTATTAGCTACTCTCGAGACAAGCTTTAAAACCAAGACCTCGGTGGGAAGGATAAGATTCCGGCTAGGCGATGTCAACCATGAGTGCACAATGGCGGAGTTTAATGGATATCTCGAGCTTCCTCACCATTCTCGGAACTACAAGATCAAGGACTACAAGGTTACCAAAACTTGGAGTTACATTTCTGGGGAAGTTGAACCTTCCGCCGCAGCACTTTCCAGGGCAAGCATCATCAACCCCATCTTCCGGATCATTCTCCGAGTATTAGCTGCCACATTTTAGCCCAAGAGAGAGCTATCAAGGCCGACACGGATGGAAGTCGCATGCCTCCGTACTATACTTTTTTAGGATCCCGCCCCGATGAACTTGGGGTATGAATGGTTGCAATATGTCGAGAAGCACGGGATCAAGTCTAAAGAAGTGTGGTGCGGGAACCTAGTTAGTCTTTTGGCGGACAAGCTCGACGTTGATCTCTCACTCTACACGCCAAATCGTGCCCAATTGCTCGACAAGAACTATTGGTTTGTTTCCGGCATTTTTGTGCGAACTGGGAGAGGGCATGCCACCAAAGTACTTGGCCAAGATGTCCCTCTTACCCTAGAAAAGATGGAGTTGCTTTACGTACCAAATTGGTACAAGTCGTGGACGGGTCATGCATTTCCGTTAGAAAAGAAGCCACAAGATGAGCCGTCGTTGAGGCCGTGTGAGACAAGGTTCGAGAGAGAAGGAGAAGCTATGGATGAAGTTGATGATGCAACAGAGGCAAAAACGAAGGCAGCCACGGAAGAGCTCGATATCGAGGACGATGACCTCGGTACCGAGGTTCTGGGCAATAATGACAGCTTCGTTAACAACGCACCCAGGGTCGTTAACGACTACTTCGAGGCTACTACCGAGGCACACAACTTCGATAACGACACCCCGCCACCGCCTACCGTGCCACAATCTTATGATCTTATGCCTTATAACCCGGTGATTTTCCAAGACCACTTCCAGCCTCAAGATCACTACCAACCACCTCCTCATCCCACTTACACTGGATCGAGTGTTCCACCTCCATGGGCCGATGATCTTTCATTTTCAGATGCAACAACTCAACTTGCAGCAGACACAACTCCACTAGAGGATGGAACATTGGGAGGGTGTTTATTCCGCTCGCATGGCTTTGGATGATACGAGGCATCAACAGGCAGATGCTCATTGGCGGACTATGAAGCAAAGGGTGACGGTTGATGAGGAGCGTTGGAAGACCATGTACGAGTTTATGGGGAACTTTGAGCGCCAGTTTCCACCACCAAGGCGCTGATTCAGCTTTTGAAAAGTTGTTTCTTTTCTGCTTCATTTATCTTCTAAGTCTTTCTTTTTTCTTTTCTTTCTTTCTTTTCTTTTCTTCTGCTGAGTTTTTATTACAGTGCGGACATTGTAATTTTAAGTATGGGGTGGGAAAGGGAAGGAAACTTGTTTAGTGTGTCTTGTTTGTTCTAGTTGTCTTTGTTTGAAAAAAAAATTCACAAATAAAATTGAAAATTGAAAAATTCCAAAAAGAATTTTTAGAATGGATAAATACCCTTTCTTTTGGTTCTATGATAGTAGTTGTTAGCATGATCATGTAATTCCTTGCAAGCATTTTTTGATGGTATAGCCTAATTCTTGATATGAAGTTGTTTTTATAGAGGAATAGCATTTGATGAAATTGTGCATGTATAACTTTTAGTATGAGTAATGCAATCCAACAAAAATTGTTACCTTGTGAGTTGTTTTTGGCCTTATAGGGAGAACATCAAAAAAAAACCTCTTCTTTTTTGTGTGATTTACTCTCTTTATGTATATTATCTCTTGGAATTGTGATGGTTATCTATTTCTTGAGACCTATATAAGATTTATTGTTCATTACTTGTGAAGTCATATGATAGAGAACTTATTTTTATAAGCCCTATTTATCCTTATCCGCCCTTACATGATCCCTCTTTTGATAGCCAAATTTGAGCCTTTAAGCCTTTTATTTTTAAAGCTCCACAAAAATTTCCCTAGCTGAGATAAGCTTGACCCTATCCGGGGATTAAGACTTAGATTGGAGAGGTATGTTTTGTAGAGTGAGATGTTATGTTTGGTTCAAAACAAGGGTTTTGGGAAGGGTATATTGGAAGTCTCTTGTTTGATTTGTGAAAGATCTCTTGGTAATAAAAGACGCACAAGAAAAATGAAGGTTGTTGGTTAAAGGAAAGAAAACGAGGAGATATTGTAGCTCGTTAATGACCTAGTTTGGGTCGTTAACGAGGTTGCTCGAGCTGAAAAAAAATTGATGAGAATAAAAAAAAAGAGAAGAGAAGTGAATGTGCATTTGTGTTTGAAGATTAACCAGAGATTCTTTTGAGTTTATATGAGACTTTCTAGGATATGAAGGGTGAGTAAGTTTGTGCGTGATGTTTGAGTGAGTTTGGTATGTTTTTTTTTCTGAGAGTTTTGGTTGTTGTGTGAGTTTTTAGGAGTCTTTGATTCCCGGATATTATTAGCACCACATAGCCAAAATATTTCCACGCCTTATTGTCTTTACCAAACCCCATTACAACTTGGCCGAATGGGAACTTCTATGAAGTTTTTCATTGAGCCTAAGTTCTCTTGATGATTTTTTGCTTGTTTTGATAAATCTTAGGTGGAGAGTTTGGTGATATAAGTTCCAACTTTTTATGAGTTTTTGCATATAAGATGAGTTGAGAGATTGAGTTTATAAGCCTAAACACTTGAGAGTTGAGAGAAACACATATATCTCTGGTAAGGTTGGATTGTATTTGCTTATGTCAATTAAGTGCTTATACATGTGTGATGACGTTAATAGTCATTTGCTATTTTCTGCTATGTTTTTAATGTTGCTTTTGAGTTGATGGCTATTGCTTGATGAGCATAATTGTTTGGTTTTGATTATTGTGTAGTGATTGCTTGAGGACAAGCAAGCTTAAGAATGGGGTATTTTGATGTTCGTGTTTTTAGTCTAGTTTTTGGTGTGTTTCTTAGTTTGTTTAGTTTAGTTTTAGTAGGTTTTAGAGTTAGTTTTGTGTGTTTTTGGATGAGTTTGCATATTTTGTGAAAAGTATGGAAGCTACTCCGTTTTGTGTCTTTTTATAGATTTTTAAGCAGGAAGGAGCGCTTTTTGAACTGAGTTGAGGCCTTGTGGTGGAGGATGGAAAATATGGAAGATAAGGAAGAAGATTTCATGAAAAGATCAAGTTAGAGTCCAAGTTAAAGCAAAAAGAAGTTCAAGAAAACCCAAAACAGAGGCTCGTTAACGATCTGTGAAGGTCGTTAATGAGGCTAAAAGATAGATTTTTTCAGAGGGAACTAGCAATCTCTACCGACCCTGTGTGGGGTCGTTAACGAGGGTCCCGTGTCGGTAGAGGCGTAGCCGACTTTTGGTTGTTATATCTTTTATCTTGTTATCTTTTAAGTAGGGTAAGTTTTTATCTTTTAGTCTTTTTAATAGATAGTTTCTTAGTATAAATACCCTTGTTCTAAGCTTAGGCAAGGGGGTGTGTCGTATTAGTCTTAGGATAAGTCGAGTAAGAGAAGGAAGTCGGACTGAGTTCGATCGAGAGAGAGAGAATTTAGGGTCGGTGATCAGATTTTGCTTGGTGTTCTTAAGTGTTTTCGGATTCCACGAAGTTTGTAAGACGATATTTTCTTTTCAATTTCAAGTAAGGTTAAGTTTGTTTTCAATGTCTTCCTTGATGAAAGTTGTTTGCTTGTTAGTCAGCGAAATTTGATAAATTTATCTTTAAAGGCATGATCTTTATCTTCATATGAGTTTATATGCATAGCTATGTCATGGTAACCCTTGTCCTAGATCTTTTATTTCATTGAATTTGTTTGTTTGCTTTCGTTTTCATTCGTTACCGAGTTAACTTACCCTCGGTACTGAACCTGTGTTTTAGGTCATTAATTATTCTGTAGTCGTTAGTTTTCCAGGTTTGTTAACAACCTTGACAAGGTCGTTAACGAGGTTGGTCGTAGCTGTTTTAGCCTGTTTTGCTTTGTTTTCTTGTTTTAGTAGTTGATAGACAAACAACCGTGCTTCCCGTGGACGATCCTGACTTCGCTATACTCAGCGGGGTCTTGACTTATAAATTTATTTGTTGTCAATAATACCCTTCCAACAGTAACAAGAAGCACGACAGTGCATAAGTCGAAATGGACCAAAGCAGAGATTTAACCAAAATTTCCTTGCCTTCCACTAACATAGTATTAGTACGCCAAATTTTGATACGTTTCCATACCTTCTCCTTTATCTGTCTGGAAATTACTTATTTTGAGCGTCCCACCATCGTCGGGAGGCATAGGTATCTTTCGCGTGTGTCAAATTCCTGGATATCAAGGATTTCTTGTAGAACATGTCGCCGTTCATCAACTACATCCTGCTAAAAGATAGTTCGGATTTCGCCAAATTAAATTGTTGTCCCAACACTTCTCCATACTCCGGGAACATTTTGACAATCTTTTGCGCTTGCTAACAAGTAGCTTTTGCGAATACCATACTATCATCCGTGAAAAGTATGTGTGATACGACTGGAGCCGTTCTAGCTATCCTGATTCCTTTGAGCCTACCTTCCTATTCACTTTTCTTGATCAAACCCGACAACCCCTCAACACAAATAAGAAAGAGGTAAGGGGAAAGCGGATCTCCTTGACGGAGTCCCCGACTAGGCTTAACTCCTCTGACGGGATCCTTCCATAAGAACGGAAAAGGTCACCGCGGTGACGCATTTCATAATTAAAGAGATCCACTCCTCACAAAGCCCTAACTTCCTCATACATTGTTCAAGATAAATCCACTCCACTCTATCGTAGACTTTCGCCATATACCCCTCCTTAACTTTCCTCTTACTCTTCATGTAGTGGAAGATCTCAAACTCTGATAAGACATTGTCAATAATCGGCTGCCTTGGCACGAACACACTTTGTTTGTTGGAGATATCTTTCTTAAGAACCTGCTTAAACCTGTTGGCAATCACCTTGGACACCAATTTATAAAGCACATTACATAAGCTTATGGGTCGTAGGTCCCTCATTCGGAAAGGATCTACGACCTTAGGGATAAGAGAAATAAAGGTATGATTGAAAATTTGAGGAAATTTAGCTCCTTGCAAAATCTCAAGAACAAAGGAACAATCACAATTCTAGATCAATAAACCAAATTGATGAACACGAGTAAGAGAGAGAGTCGGATTTCAGCCGTAGAAACAATTTATTCTATAGACTGGTTTGGTGAAGATGATGAACGAATTTGCTTTTGCTTGCACGAGAATAAATGTGTTTTAATGTCCCCAGAACTAGAAAAAACCAATAGGGTTTATCTAATTCCAAAACTACCCCTCTAAGGCCGGCCACCTTGACTTGTTCTCCAAGGAGACTCCTTTGTATTCCTTTAAATAGCTTGCATTTATCATTCAATAAAATTAGCTTGAAGTAAGATTAAACCCCTTTGGTTTGGTCTTGCTCTTGGGCCATTAAAACACAATTAAACTCGTGCAAGGATTCAACAATTTCGGTCATCATCTTCACCAAACCAGTCGATATATCCACTCGGTTCTATCCGTAGAACCATTTGGTTCTACGGTCGAAACCGATCACTCTCTCTCGTTACTTTTCAATTTTGGTTCGATTAGTTTGAACAATTGTTAGTTCTAGTTTGATTTTTAAAGATCAACTAGTTCATCAATTGGATTTAGCATTAGAGCCAATCCAATTGAACTATCCATTGATTCAATCAAGAGAGTCAAAATTTCAGATTTATTCTCATTCATAATTCGAGTTCTTATTCATCAAGGCATTAACTTTCAAGTGAATCAGGTTTGAAAATCCGTTTACTGGCAAGATCGGGAACATGTGAGGTTACAATACTTGATCAACAAGAAACATTCTGAGGCGATCACATATCAGTGTTGTTGGTAGAACAACGCCGACAAAACATCAGGCCTAGGAGACTTTGTAGGATACATAGAAGAAAGAGCTAAAAGTACCTCCTCTCTAGTGAATGGAAGAGTCAGCTCGAAATCGCCCAAATCCGTCACAATTGGCGAGAGAGACCTTGAGGAGCCAGGAAAGCATGTGTAAATAGACTAGTTTTGAACAAATCATGAAAGTAGTCGACTTCTACCTTGGCTTTATTCTCTCTAAATCTCCATTCCATCCCACCATCATCAATCAATCTCCTAATTATATTAGATTTCCTCCTCCTGTTTGCTTTATTGAAGAAGAAAGATGTATTACGGTCGCCCCATTTCAAATTATTCTGCTTTGCCCTCTAAGACCATAATAACTCTTCCTTAGCCATCAATTCACATTCTTCTCTTTCCAATTGTCTTCTTCTCAAAATCAGTCACCCACTCATCGCATTTTTCTGCAACTTCCGCAATTCCTCTCTAATCTCTCGCAGTTTAAGCGTTATATTTCCAAACTCTTTAATATTCCAATCTTTTAAGGCTACCAAACAGCGTTCGAGCTTTGTTGTGATGTCACCCTCACCATTAACCCAGCTTGAATTTAGCCATGCATTTCTCATTATTATCTCACATCCTTCATGTTGACCCCACATTGCCTCAAACCGACTCGGACGCTTCCCCCTATTATTTCCTTCCTCGCCTTCCTCCCTTCTAAAAGATTCCAGCTTTATGGGAAGGTGGTCCGACCCTTCTCTCTCAAGATGACATACCAATCCTCCTGGAAATAATTCACACCAACTTTCATTCGCAAATTCATAGTCGAGCCTTTCTTGGATGAACTCCTCTTCACTCCTGCCGTTATCCCAAGTAAAACGAGGTCCATAGAAGCTAATTTCTTCGAGTTAACATTCCTTCATTGATCTTCTTAACCGAGTTATGGCTTCCCAGTCCAGATAATAACCTCCTTTATCTTCAAGACTCCAAATCTGGTTGAAATCCCCTAGACACACCCATGCTTCATGAGAATTCTCGTTGAGTCTCTTGAGAAGATGCCATGTTTGGACTTTTTCCTCCTTTTTTGGCCAACCATACAGCCTTGTGAATCTCCATTTCCGCTCTCCATAAACCACTCCCGAATCAATATGGTGGGTCGTGTATGATCGCACTCGAATGTCCACCTCATCAGTCCAAAGAAGGAACAACCCTCCCGCCTTTCCAATCCCACCCACCACAAAACAACCTTGAAACCCAAGCTTATCACGAAGCATTTCCATTTTCTTCTAGGAACTTTTTATTTCCATAAGAAATACCCCCAACGGGGCCTCCCTCCTCACTAAAGTAGTGAGTTTTCCAATTGCTCGGGCCGTTCCCAATCCCTGAAAAATAAAACTTAAGGTACTCATGGTTGTCGGCAAGAGAGGATAATGTCCTCTCCCGCCGATACAAATTTTTGTTTTTTTTACTATTTTCATCAGCCTTGTCTACACACATATCCTCGACCCCATATTGGTTCATTTTGATCCTTTTCTCCTCACAACTTCCCCATTGTTCTTGCTGTAAACCCCTTCTTGCCATGTGTTTCCATTTTCCCCCTCCCTTTGATTCTTTAGTTGACATACCAGTCTGCTTCTCGGATTTTCTTTGAGCTTTGATGTCCATCATAGATTTTTTTTATTGCCCTTTGTTTTACCAGTATCTTTTAGAGTAACATGTTGATTTGGATCCTCCTTGTCCCATATTTCATCCCCTATCAAAACACGTTGGAGTTGCTCTTGAGCTTCAACAACTTGTTTTTGAAGATCAATATCTTCACCTGTCTTTTTCTTACTTCCTTTTCCCAACAACCCTGACCCCTCTCCTTCCTTAAATGAGTTCTCATCAGAAACTTCTTCTTCAGCATCCAGCGTATTGAGCAACGACTTTCTTATCTTGTCTTTTTTTCCCCTTAGCAGCAAGTCTATCATTCGGATCCGAAACATTATCTCCTACCGCAAGAAGGATATGACGCTCATGTTCCTTGGGTTGATGGGATTTCAGAGGAGAAGCCCTGAGCCATTCCCCGTACTCTCCACTAGTATCATTCTCATCACTCTGATCACAGTCAAGTTTAACATGGCCTAATTTACCACATCGATAACAAAAATTAGCCAGCCTCTCGTATTTAACTGATACCCATATTCGTTTCCCCTCTATCTTCATTAGTATGTCTTATCGCAACGGCTTAGCAATCTCTACTCAGACCCTAACACGGAGAAATCTTGCACTAACTAGCATCCCAGAGTCATCCATTTTCTGTTTAATAGTAAGATTGCAAATGTGAGTTTAAGATATTGTTAGATTAGATTGTATTATTCGGATCAAATGCGAGTTAAAGAAATTTCCTATTTCCCCCTTTTTTATCATCATTTTTCATTTAAAATTTTTTTATATAGGGAACACATGATATCAACGAAACCAAAACAAAGGGAATTTGTAACAATTAATGACCTGATTTACAAGTTGATTTTGCATTTATATTATTAAGGATTTTCTATAACAATTTTTATTTATCATAAATTAGTAGTAAATGGATAAAAATAAAAGTTTTTATTGTATAAAATGCCTAAAAGAGTAAAAGGGCACTCCTTAATCGTTACCATTTAACCTAAAAGAGGGCATTTTTATTTTATTAACTTTTTTGGAGCATGCATGTAAATTCGCCATAATTGATTTAAGGTCGAATACATACATGGACCCCTAAACTTAAAACTTTTGTTCGCTCAGACCCCACCAACTAAAAAATTGACCATTAAACCCTCAAACTTTACACTTTTGTTCTATTGACCACATTTTTCAAAACGTGAACTAGACGTGCGATGACATGTTGCCACAAAAGATTTTTTTGATGACATGTAAGCCACATGTGCCATATTTTTATGACTAGATCCCAATGTGATATATATATACACCTCACCAAATTCAAAGATGTATATTATATAGTTTGAAACTATTTACAGTTGAATGATAAAAGGGAGGGAGAGAGGTTGGAGGGAGATTTCACAAACTCGATCGAACGAACCCTAAAGCCAAAAATCCCAAGTTTGAGGGGCTCAAAGATCGTTAGGTCAAAGATCGAAGGGGACACGCGAAATTGTAGTCTTCTCCATCATCAATCTCATCTTCTCATCAAGCCAAAGACGAGTTGGACGATTTCGAAGAGGTTAGTATCATCAAAATCTCATCTTCTCCATCCATCAGTTTAGTTGAAGATTTTCTTTTCGATTTGTTTTGTTCGAGCAAAAATTGTGGCCTTATTATGTTGATGGATTATGTTTCTCTAGGAATGGGGTCGAAATTCGTGAATATAGTTTGGCATCATGGTGGTACGTTTGTCGATTCTCTAATGCTTGTATATTTAACTCAATTTCCAGAAGCATATAGCAATAGAGTCGACACCGATCACTTCAGTTACTTTGAGTTATGTTGGTATGTCAAGAGCTTGGGTTATCAATCATTCGAAGGGATATTCTATAAAGGGTTGAATGATTCATTTACAACAATGGATGATCAAACACTGGTGGAGCTTGCTATTAGACTAGGTGATGGTGACACAGTTCATTTCTACATTAAACATGAGATTTCACAGCCTATAGTGGTAGAAGATCCAAACTTGGTGGTGGCTGATCAATTACCTAAGGGGATAACTTCAAATGACCCAGTGGTTGTGGAAGAAGATTTATAGCTCACTATTGTAGATGATTTAGGTGTTGATGAAGATCAAGTTACTGATTTAGGTGTTGATGGAAATGATGATGGTAATGTTATTGAGGAAGCTGATGGGGATGAAGAAGTTGGTGATGAAGTTGGGGATGAAGAAGTTTGTGATGAATTTACTCATGAAGTTGCTGAGGAAGTTGCTGAACAATGTGTTGATGGAGATACTCAGAGTGATGATGACAATTACAGTGGTGACAGTGGTGATTCAACTGAGAGTGAGAGTGTCAACTTGGAGATTAGTGATAAAAGTGAGGTGGATGATGAATTGAGGGAGGTTAGGCAAAGAGCAAGAGACCTTAGAGCAAGGAAAAAGGTGCACAAGGAAACTACACAAACTGCTCCAATCACATTGGGTGAGGTGGGCAATGATGAGGGATATGAAAAGTGGGGTGAGGCTGGACATGACTACAAAGGAGAGGTTGGTGGAGATGAACCATACTATGGTAGTGAATCAGACTATAGTATGGAGAGTTTTCAGTCTGGAGATGATACTGAAGGAGCAAGGGAGGTGAAAAGGAGGAGGAGTAGGCATGTAGTTTATAATCCTGATTGTGAGTATCCAATATGGGAGGTGGGAATGCTTTTTGAGAGTGTGGAGCAGTTTAGAGAGGCAATTGCTAAGTATTTATTCTGTGCACGGGGGAGTCAAGCTCAAGCTTAAGCCTAATGAGAGACTCAGGGTTGTGGCAAAGTGTCAACATACAAGCTGTAAATGGACTTTGTGTTCCAGTTATGATGGCCCAATTAAGAACTTCATGGTGAAGACATATAGGCCTAGGCATGATTGTAGGAGGTACCACAATAACAAGATGAGCAATTCAAAGTTTCTAGCAAAGTATTTTGAGGCCAGAGTAATTTCACAACCTTCTATCAAGCTATGGGAGCTCCAGGATCTGTGTAGGAAAGAGTTAAAGATGTATGTCGGAGTGTCGACATGTAGGAGAGCAAATCATAGGATTTTGGGGAAGAATATTGGTGACTACACTGAAGAGCATGCAAAGTTGCATGCTTATGTTGATGAGGTTAATAGATCAAACCCTGGATCCACATGCTTTGTTGTTGTTGACAAAGAAACTGAACCAGGAAAAGAGGTGTTCAAAAGATTCTACACATGTTTCAAAGATATGAAGGAAGGTTGAAAGAATGGGTGTAGGAGGATTATTGGTATTGATGGATGCTTCCTCAAAGGAGCTGTTGAGGGACAGTTGTTTGTGGTTGTAGGCAAAGATGAAAATGGCCAGATGTTTCCCATTGCTTGGGAAGTAACTTCACAAGAGTCAACTGTGACATGGACAAGGTTTATCAGGACCTTGCAAGCAGATTTGGAACTTGGAAGAGGAGAAGGACTCACACTGATTTCTGACATGCATTTGGTAAGATTGTACATTCAATTTCTCTTTAGTTTGAAGTGATAAAATCTACCTAACCTCTTATTCATCTCTTTGCATACAGGGTATTAGAGCTGCTATACAAAATGAGTTACCTGAAGCAAAACATAGGCTTTGTGCAAGGCATATTTATGCAAATTGGGCAAAGGAGTGGAGAGGGACAGACAAAAGGAAGAAATTTTGGGCTTTTTGTTGGTCGACCTTTGAAGTTCAGTTGAAGGACAACCTTGATGCCCTAGCCAGGTTAGGAACTGGTCTTAGTGATGATTTCTTATCTTATGGGAAGGAGAATTTCTATAAGGCATTCTGCAAGACTGAAGTCCAGTGTGATATTGTGGAAAATAACATGTGTGAGACATTTAATAGCTGGATATTAGGTGATAGACATAAGTCAATAATCACCATGCTTGAAGAAATTAGGAAACAAGTAATGGCTACGATTACAAAGATGAATGCCTTTGCTAGGACTTGGATATGTGATATTGCACCAATTGCCTTGTATAAATTGGAGAGAAACAAGGATAAGGCAATGCAGTGCAACCTGATATGGAATGGGGCTACTGGATTTGAGGTTGAAGATGGAGATTATGGCCATGTGGTTGATTTAAGGGAGCATACATGTAGTTGTAGAAGTTGGCAGTTAAAAGGCATCCCATGTGCCCATGCAATATGTGCAATGAACCAAGTGAATATGAACCCTGATGACTATGTGGTGCATTAGTATAAGAAGGAGACATATTTGAAGGCCTATGCATACTACATTCAACCTTTCTTAGGCATTAAGATGTGGCCACCATCTGATCATCCAATGATTATGGCACCACCAGTTAGAAAGAGAAGGGGAAGGAAGAAGATAAGTCGAAGAAAACCAAGAGATGAACCTAAGAAATCTGGTAAGATGTCTAGAAAAGGGGCTGTCATGACTTGTAGTGTGTGCAAGAAATAGGGACATAATAAAAAAGGGTGCCCAAGCAAAGGAAGGCAGCCTGTTGCATCAACATTTGTTGGTCCACCACCATCACCACCACCACCAACACCAACACCACATGCTCCTGCTCCACCACCAACACCAACACCACATGCTCCTGCTCCACCACCAGCAGCACATGCTCTTGCTCTACCACCAACACGAGTACCAACATCACAAGGAACGGGAAGGATGATGGGAATGGGCATCTACACCAACCCTAAGGTGTTACTATAAAAAAATGTGAGTACCCTAACTTGTTGTACATTATGACTTAAAATTTCCTTTTTAAAACCCTATGTTTGTTTGTGTTGTTCTTTGGTGCATTTAACAGCCAAGGCTTCAATCCCAGAGGCTGTTGATGTGACACCCTTATACGCTATGACGTATACTCTGTAAAACTTATCTCTTATATAAGGAGATAATTCACATATAACAATTATCCATATAAGCACAAATCAGAAAGCTACAACCATAAAGGTTGCACACACACACATATAGGTAATTGCTTATTATGCTAATACATCTATTACTCTAACTTCTATTACAAACCATATGTCTAAGATGCAAAATGAGGAGGAGAAGGTTGCACTGAGCTTCAGCCGGCCGACCTGTATGAATGTGACCTCTAAAAGAGACACACGTCAGTAAGAACTAGCTGAACCTGAAAAATTGTTTTGCGATTTGCGTGAGTCGCATACTCAGTGAATATAAACCATCATCAATTATTTCACACAAAGCCAAATAATTGGTCAGTATACATATTCATACATATTATATATGTCATATATGAATTTACTATGCAAATGCAAATGCTGATGTATTCAATTCATTATTCTGTGAACTGTTCAAGCCTGAATCTGCCCTGGGTTTACTGTATATGGACTCTTATGGTCCCTGTAAGAATTTTGACCCGTAGGTCTTGTATGATCCGTAGATCCTGTATGATCCGAAGATCATGTATGATCCGAAGATACTGTATGACCCGTAGGTCCTGTAATACAAATTCAGGGCGAGATAGTCATAGGTCCTTTTAATCTCATTGAAATATGCTATGCAATCAAATGCATCATGAAACCATATATCATATGACATATGTTAACATACTTTCTGTGCAAACAACTATAGAAATTTCAGAGCTATCACATCTATCCATATAAATCATATACAACATATACTCATATACTGCATATAGCACATATATCACATATATCCATATAGCTCATATAGAACATATATCCATATTGCACATATAGCACATAGAGTTGAATCTTCGGTCTATACTCACCTGTTTAGGATAGATACTATATTTCTCCCCCTTGTTCTTGACCACGATCTATGATCGGTGCTCCTATATGTAACCCACTGCAAATTAGGCTATTTACTCTTATAAACTCTAACTCCAAATGCAATAAAATGCCAGAATGCATTACCATTTTTTGTGCATCTTTCCAAATCCTTTAAAACTTGACAAAAATAAACTATATATACAAGAACATTTCTCTAGTTCATACCATTTTGAAAAACTTGATCAAAGGGCTCCCTAATATCATTACAAGGCAAAACCCTAAAATTACTCTGAAATCTTTTACGGAATATAAATCCGATATCGAAAACACCCTCTCAAAACTATGGATCAACCGATTTTCAAATCAAAATCAATTGTAGATCTAGATCTGGAAAAATTAGGAAAATCCAGATAATTCATTAACTAATTAAAAACTTACCAAATCAAGCTTGTACTTCGAGATTAAAACCCGATAGAAAAGATCTTGTACCAGATTCAGCAAAACCAACCAAATCAAGCCTTCTCTTTAAAAAAAGCTCTCGAACTCCTCTTTTTTTTATGTACGAGCCTTCCAATCTAACAAATGAAACTTAGATATATGTGTGAGAGAAAGAGATTGAAGTCGGCTAAATAAGTCGGCCAAAATTTAGAAAAATTCCACTTTTCACCCTCAAATCTCCTTTATTACAAACTTCACCTTGAAATAATTAATAATTAATTTTTTTTAAAAAACTTTTTAAAATAAAATAAACTTAAATAGAAAATAAATATTACTTTTAAAAATTCACTATATATCATGCCACTATGCTATCCATATGCTCTTAATCTTATATGAATGCACAATGACGTATGCATTTTGGTTGGGGATGTTACATTTCTCCCCCTCTATAAGAATTTTGTCCTCAAAATTCGCTATCTCTTCATATGATTTTCTCATCTTATCCTCAGCTTCACAACTTGTCTCCTTTATACCATGATTCTTCTAAAATAGTTTCGGAATCTCCCTTTGTAACTGTTTGATACTGTAATCTGCTATCATGATCGGTTCCTCTATGTAGCTTAGATTTTCTACAAGTTGTACTTCTGAATCTTTTAACACATGTGATAAATTAGATCGATACTGTCGTAAAATACTTGTTGAACATGTTCTATAATTTCTGCCAACTTCCCATCTCATATGTGCATCTTTAGTTTTCTGTCTCAGCATTGGTCGAATCTACAAAGTATCAATCAGTACTTCATCTATGTCAAACTGTAGTCTAGCATTTAGATCTCACAAAGCAATCAAATTTGATAATGAAGTCATGTGCATATCTATCATCATATCACTGGACTTTTGACTCAAAGCATCTGCTACAACATTGGCCTTTTTCGAATGATACTCGATTGTACAATCATAATCTTTCAGTGGTTCCATCCAGCGTCGTTGTCTCATATTCAACTGCTTTTGGCTCATCAAATACACCAAACTCTTATGATCTATAAATATTTGAAATATTTCTCCATATAGATAATGTTGATAAATCTTTAGGGGAAATACTACTACTGTCAACTCTAAATCATGTACAAGATAAGAAATTTCATGTGATCGATACTGTCATGATGCATAGGCAGTTACTTTTCCATCCAGCATTAAGACACAGTCAAGACTCTAATATGAAGCATCAGTGTAAACAACAAATCCTCTTGTACCTGTAAGAATTCTCAGTATTGCTGTTGTAGTCTGACGGTGCTTTAACTTATTGAAGCTCTGTTGGCATGCAAAATTTCAATGGAATGAAGCATTCTTTCGTAGCAATTTAGTAAGTGATGCAGCTATAATAGAGAATCCTTCCACTAATAGTCTGTAGTATCCAACCATACTAAGAAAGACACAAACTTCTGTAACTGTAGTTGATTCTTTCCAATTTACCACTGCTTTAAACTTTTTAGAATCAATCCTCTATACCTCTTCCAGATACTATATGTCCTAAAAATATCATATGATCCAACCATAATTCACACTTTCTTAGTTTAGTAAACAACTGTTTTTCCCTCAAGAATTTTAGCACATTACGCAAATGATCGACATGCTCAGCTGTACTCCACGAATATACCAATATATCATGAATAATGATGATCCCAAATCTGAATAGAAAAAGATTGAAATATCTTGTTCATTAAAGCCATAAATTCTGCTGGTGCATTAGTCAAACCAAATAGAATTACCAGAAACTCATAATGCCCGTATCGAGTTCTAAATGTTGTCCTGCTAATGTCATCTTTAGCTATCTTTAACCGATGATATCCTGACCGAAGATCTATCTTCGAAAATACCTTTGCACCTTGAAGTTGATCAAACAAATCATCTATCCTTGGCAATGGATATTTATTCTTCAATGTCACCTGATTCAACTTTATGTAATCATGCACAGTCATGAGATACACTAGCACTAATGAATACTTTGTCCAACAAATCTTGTAGTTGTTTCTTCAGTTCATGTAACTCTAGAAGAGTCATCCAATATGGAAGAATAGAAATCGGTGCAGTACCTGACATTAATTTCATAGTAAACTCTATATTTCTATCAAGTAGCAATCTTGGAAGGTCCTTTGGAAGCACATCGGGAAAATCTTTAATAACTGAAATATCTCTAATCCCATCACATTCAACAGTACGATCTATAACATGAGCCAAATATGTTTCACATCCCTCTCTGATCATACGAAAAGCTGCTGTTGCAGATATTAAACAAGCAGGAACCATCTGTCTATCACCATAGAAAATGACTCTAGAATTCCCAAGCGAGTCTATCACTACCTGTTTGCTATAACAATCCACTTTAGCATGGCATCTTGACAACCAGTCTATACCCAATATAACATCAAACTCATGCAGGAAAAGATCGGATCAACTGCTAACTCTACTATATCCACTTGTATAATACATTCTCGATATACTGTATTTACCTTTACAATTTCCTCTGTACTTCCTCTTCTTAAGGCTCATGTGTATGAAATGTATGATGATATATGAAATGCTCTTTTAAACTGATGTGGCACGGCTGAACCTTCTCTCCTTGGTGCATCATGCTCATGCATTTCCATGTTCCTATTCAATTAAATGCAACTCTAATGTCGATTACATATGCTTATGAGTGTAGAATGCCCCTAAAGAATCATATCCCTGCTCTAATACCAAAAACTGACTGTGACACCCTTATACCCTATGACGTATACTTTGTAAAACTTATCTCTTATATAAGGAGATAATTCACATATAACAATTATCCATATAAGCACAAAGCAGAAAGCTACAACCATAAAGGTTGCACACACACACACACATATAGGTAATTACTTATTATGCTAATACATCTATTACTCTAACTTCTATTACAACCCATATGTCTAAGATGCAAAATGAGGAGGAGAAGGTTGCACTGAGCTTCAGCCGGCCGACCTGTATGAATGTGACCTCTAAAAGAGACACGTCAGTAAGACCTAGCTGAACCTGAAAAATTATTTTGCGATTTACGTGAGTCGCATACTCAGTGAATATAAACCATCATCAATTATTTCACACAAAGCCAACCAATTGGTAAGTATACATATTCATACATATCATATATGTCATATATGAATTTACTATGCGAATGCAAATGTTGATTTATTCAATTCATTATTCTATGAACTGTTCAAGCCTGAATCTGCCCCGGGTTTACTGTATATGGACTCTTATGGTCCCTGTAAGAATTTTGACCCGTAGGTCCTGTATGATCCGTAGATCATGTATGATCCGAAGATCTTGTATGATCCGAAGATCCTGTATGACCCGTAGGTCTTGTAATACAAATTTAGGGCGAGACAGTCACATGTCCTTTTAATCTCATTGCAATATGCTATGCAATCAAATGCATCATGTAACCATATATCATATGTCATCTGTTAACATACTTTCTGTGCAAACAACTTTGGAAATTTCAAAGCTATCACATCTATCCATATAAATCATATAGAACATATACCCATATAGCGCATATAGCACATATATCACATATATCCATATAGCTCATATAGAACATATATCCATATTGCACATATAGCACATAGGGTTGAATCTCCAGTCTATACTCACCTGTTTAGGATAGATACTATATTTCTCCCCCTTGTTCTTGACCACGATCTATGATCGGTGCTCCTATATGTAACCCACTGCAAATTAGGCTATTTACTTTTATAAACTCTAACCCCAAATGCAATAAAATGCCAGAATGCATTACAACTTCTTGTGCATCTTTCCAAATTCTTTAAAACATGACAAAAATAAACTAAATATATATATAGAAGAACATTTCTCTAGTTCAAACCTTTCTGAAAAACTTGATCAAAGGGCTCCCTAATATCATTACAAGGCAAAACCCTAAAATTACTCTGAAATCTTTTATCAAATATAAATCCGATATCGAAAACACCCTCTGAGAACTATGGATCAACCGATTTTCAAATCAAAATCAATTGTAGATCTAGATCTGGAAAAATTAGGAAAATCCAGATAATTCATTAACTAATTAAAAACTTACCAAGTCAAGCTTGTACTTCGAGATTAAAACCCGATAGAAAAGATCGTGTACCAGATCCAGCAAAACCAACCAAATCAAGCCTTCTCTTAAAAAAAGCTCTCGAACTCCTTTTTTTCTTATGTACGAGCCTTCCAATCTAACAAATGAAACATTACAAATTTTACCCTGAAATAATTAATAATTAACTTTTTCTTATAAACTTTTTAAAATATAATAAACTTAATTAGAAAATAAATATTACTTTTAAAAATTCACTATATATCATGCCACTATGCTATCCATATGCTCTTAATCTTATATGAATGCATAATGACGTATGCATTTTGGTCGGGGATGTTACAGTTGAGGAGGGGGGGGGGGGAATCCACCAAAGGATGCAACTCAATCAGTGGAATTCATAATGAAGAAGAAAGGACTGAAATGGCAAGGGAATGCAGTTGTGACAAGGAGCAATTAAGGAAAGGGGGAGGTCAATCATCTCAAGACAATCCATTGACAAGCCAAACTAGTTCAAGCAGGCCATATGATATCTCTTATGTAGCACTCTTATGTAGTTTTAGAAGACTGTGTTTTGGACTAATCAAGCAAGCAAGCCAGTTAGGTGTTTTGGTCTTAAAAGTTATTGTAGTAGCAATCTGTTGCACAAACAAGGATAAGCTTTTGTATCTATGAGTTGGTTTCCTAGCAAGGTTGTTTAGCAAGCTTTTGTACTTAGTCCTAGCTATCTGTTGCAAGCTTATGTATGAGCTATTGAATATTTTGGTTAAATATGCTGATTTTTACTGATGGAAATGCTGAATTTTGGTTGAATAGGTATCTGTTGCAAGCTTATGTATCCTTAGTTGATGGAAATGCTGGATATTAGGTGCTAGGCATATGCTGATTTTTGTTTAGCAAACTGATGCCTTTGCTGTTGTAAATTACACACACAAACATACACCATTTCTAAAGTCTGTTGCCATAGCAAACTGAGGCCAATTGAATGAGTTATGACATCTGTTGCAACAGTTTTCAATCTGAATTTTCAGCACATTGCACACAGACACACCAATTCACACACATCTGTTGTAGTTGTTGCACACACACCAATTTAGCATCAAAAATTAAAAAATGTTGCACACACACCAATTGAGCATTAAAAATTGAAAACTGTTGCACATTATTCACCAATTCAATACCAGTCAAAGTGGTATGTAGCTTCCATTGATGCAAAATTCTACAAACCTTACACTTAATCCATGTTTCCATTAATTGAAATTCATCTAGGTAGACTTAGTACATTACATAGATTTCATTACATAGCTTTCAAGAGATGAAGCCCTATGCTCAGTACTAATAGAACCAAATAAATGTTGGCTCTACGCGTCGACTTCTTCCTTGCTTGTTCAGTCTCCTTCACTCTTCTTAGCAAACCCGAGATGAAATTTTTTTGCATGATCCGGCAATGGATCATCAACCCACATAAAGAATCGACAAGCACCAACCGTCTGCCAAAAAACACAAAAACTAAGCACCACATTGGCCAAATCATAAACCCTAAAATCCAAATAATGAAATTGACTTACTCCATAATGTGGACACCCAAAAAAAACGCCTCCCCGGATTAGATACAGTCCAAGAATGCTTGATTGAAGCGGGAACTCCACAATTACAATCCGGAATCCCTAATTCACGACCTCCATTAGTGCGGGATAACATGCTCCAACCTCTGAAATTGGAAGAGCTTCTGAAACTGGAAGATGTCATGGTTGCTTAGCTCAAATTTTGATCGATGGATTTCGCCCTGGCTCTCTCTCAGATTTAAGCAGATTTGGCCCTAGCTCTCTCTCGACCGATGAATGTCGTTGAAATGGTGAAGAGAAAGAAGAGAAAGGGATTTAAATATGTTTTTTCAATTATCCTAATCATCACCGTAACATGTATTAACTCGCAAATCTCTACCGTAATATTCACGCGCGTTGCCAGATCATCAAAATGTGGTCAATAGAACAAAAGTGTAAAGTTTGGGGGTTTAATAGGCAATTTTTTAGTTGGGGGGTCTGATCGAACAAAAGTTGTAAGTTCAGGGGGCCATTGATTTAAGATTAAGAATGTGTTTACATTATCCATTTTAATTATATTTAACATAAGTGCCCCTAAAACTAGTGGATCCCAAAATAAATAGAGCAAACAAATAGAGGTAGATACATAAATTTTTTTTGGGAAATTCCGCATGGTACCCCTCAGTTTTGTGATTTTCCGAGTGGTGCCCAGAAAAAAAATGTTATTTTGTGTGGTACCCCTGAGTTTTAATATTAGTCCGCCCCGTGCCCTTTTATACATTTTGCTTCCAACTTCCGTTAATTTCTATTGAAAAAACAAGATACAACAATTTTGAACTGTAACAAATCAAGGAAAATCTCAGCAAAAACAAATCAGTTAAACAGAATTCAGCCTTGTTAAAAGCACTGTTCTAAAAATCCCTTCTAGGCCCCGTCTAGGCCCTGCCTAGGCGCTGAAAGGTCCTAACCCGCCTAGCCGTCCAGACCGCCTAGACACCCCCGTTTAGGACCGCTTAAGCAACCGTTCAGGCCGTGTAGGCGCTAGGCGGTCCCTCTCCGCCCAGAGTCCGCTAGCGTTTTTAGAACATTGGTTAAAAGCAAATCAAGTTAGAAAATTCTAACAATGTAGGATACATCAATTCTGATATTCAGGATACAACAATTCTGATTTAAAAAAAAATCAGCAATGGAGGAATTCAAATTCACCCCAGATCTCCTAAATTTGAACCTACACCAAAAAACCCTAGCTACAAGTGCAAGCCTTAATGTGCTATCAAAATCACCCTCCGGAATTTCCAAAAAAATTCCTTTATTCACCCTCATACATAGGCTTCGAAAAGACAATTTTTACTTGAAGAAACGTTATGTATTTAACGTGTAAGAAGTAGTACATCAAATTCAAATGTTACACGAATGTGCAAAACAGACAAATGAAGGATCTCAGACAGGAAAATAGAGAAGTTGCAAAACAAGTCAAGATTTATTACCAAAGCATAAAAGAATAATAAACGCGAAGACTTTGCAACGACTCTTTTTTGGAAAGGAGAGCCGTGAGCGATCCTCATCGGATCCGCCAACCACCCGAGGCGGAATTCTAGTGAGAGAAATTCAGAGAGATAGTGGAAATGAGGAGACTAGGCGGAATCGCTAATCTCAAGCTCAAGCTCGATGTTCCTTCTCCCTCCAACGAGGACTCCTTGGCCAAGTTTCTGTACGATCTCCTTTGCTTTTTTCCTTTTGTAGTCTCACTCTGAGATCTGTTTCTGTTCCTCTATGTTTATGCAATCGTTTTATTATTGATTTCGACTTTCTTTGATGAAATTAGTAACTATCTGGTTCATGTAGAACGCAAAGCGGTACTTTCCGAGAGGGAGATCTTCTCGTCAACAAGAATGGAGTTCGAATTGTCACCGACATGGAAGTTGATGTGGTAAGCTTCCTATTTTTTTTTTTTTTAAATTTCTTCATTTCTAGTTAATTTCTTTACTGATGTGAGCTTATTTTTGGAATTCTTCTCCTAAATCTTATTGTACTTGCCTTTTTTTCTTCTTTCATTGCACATTTGCCCCTCCATATTTCTGAATTTGTTTCTGTTGAGTACCCTGTGAGTCTGCCTGCAAATCTTCTTTAACTGACAGTTGGTGCTTAAAACTAAGTGTGATTTTTTATCCTCAAGACATAGATTAAGTAAAGAAACCTAACCTATAAACAATTATGGGATCAAGGAAAAAACTATATACCCTCAAAATCACACTACAACCCTATTTGCACTCGACCCAATTAAGCTTAGCAGTTTATACATCCCACACTTCAAAAAACATCACCCTCTGACCTATTGTAGCAAACCTTGGACTCAGTTGGTTTCATGACCAAACGCATATCATCTTCTCTATAATCTTGTGAATTATCAAGCCTTTCTTTGGACATTCATTGATTGAAGCAAGATTGTTGTGCACTTCAGTAGGTGCAACTCTGGCACTTCCAAGCGTCAATGTCGTGTCACAAAATTTCACTTATGGTGTAAAGAGTTTTTTCTATGACTTCAATTATGATAATTGTGTTTTCAAATGCTGGAACTTGGAAGTGCTTTAAGTAAGTCAGAGGGACACTTCCTTCTAAGTGTATAGATTGTTGGAAAAAATTGTGAACAATGCTCATATAAACATGAGGTTTTATTGAATTTATATCACTGCTTAGTCTCAGTCTTGTTTGAGTTGGATAATTCAAATGTGACATCTTCAGATTTTCCATGCTAGTCTAATTCTGAAGCTGCCTCATGGTGAATCTCATATTTTTTGATTTGCTAAAAAAATATATTCGTTTGAATTATTAAACATTTGTTCCTAAGTATGAATATAGACCATGTTTTATTCTCCATCACAGCAGATCTTAATTGCCATTTCTTTTGTATTATCCTTGCAATCTGTACCACAGCCTCCTCCTATAAAGCCGTCAGATGAGCAACTGACTTTAGCTGATCTAGACGTGATTAAAGTCATTGGCAAGGGTGCTGGTGGTGTTGTGCAGCTGGTGCAACACAAATGGACTCGTCAGTTTTTTGCTTTAAAGGTAATGACTACCCTAAAAGTACTCTGAAGAACAAAGGCTTAATTGCTAATTACTGAATACTGATATTGATTCGAGTTGCATCTTTTATCCTTCCAAATGTATGGTATAGTTAGTGACCAAAGCAAAAGCTTTATTTGATAACTTTTGCAAGTGGGTTTTTCTTTTCATGTTTGTTTTTATCATGTGGACTGAAAATAAGCAAGTTGATTATATGACCTCTTCATATTTTATGATCAATAGGAATTTCTTGCAATTGTTCCAACATTTAAGAAGACTACAATTTAAAAGTACCCTCTTAATACTATATAACAGAGTTATGTCACAAGGTATGAAACTGCCCAAGATATCCTTTTGTATCATTTTTTCTTAGTCTTGTAATCATTTCCATGTACAGTAACACAACTTAAAATATTAGGAGTAATTAATTTGAGGTACAATTGATCCATTCATTCCCTTAGCTTTAATGCCTTTTCAGTTCTTTCTAACAAAAAAAAAAAAGTAAAGAATGATCAAGCCAGTTTGGCCACAAAGTACCCCATTTTTTTCCACTACACCATCTTTCTTTTTCCCCAGTACCGCCCGCAAGAATAATAAGCCCTTTTCCTGTCCTCTCTACCATTCTCATGTGAAAAACAAACCCCCTGGAAGCAATCATGTTACGAAGGGGATCCTTATTTTTCTCACTGAAATCTTTCAAATGCTTAAAATGACCCAAGTGATTATGAAAATTGATGTTTTATTTTTTAGAGAGAGGAAGAGATGCAAACTATAATACATTTGAGCATTGAAGGAAGAAAACAATAAAAAATAACTTTGCCTTGTATTCCAGGTTATCCAGATGAACATTGAAGAGACTGCTCGCAAGCAGATTGCTAAGGAACTGAAAATTAATCAATCACTGGAATGCGCTTATATAGTTTCATGTTACCAATCTTTTTATCTTAATGAGGCCTTCTCTATAATCTTGGAATACATGGACGGTGGTTCTCTTGCAGATTTCTTGGGTAAAGTAAAATCAATCCCAGAACCCGATCTGGCTGCCATTTCTAAGCAGGTAATGAATAATGACATATCCATGTGTTTTTATCAGCTCTTCATGCTTACAGCTGTACTTTCTTTCTGTTTGTGTGCAAAATATGCATTTAGATATAGCTGTTTGGTAATATTTGCTGGTCTATTCAGGTGGTAAAAGGATTATATTATCTGCATCATCAGAAGCACATTATGCACAGAGATTTAAAACCTTCAAATCTATTGATAAATCACCGTGGAGAGGTCAAGATCACTGATTTTGGTGTTAGTGCAATACTAACAAGCACCTCTGGACTGGCTTTTACTGTTGCTGGGACATGCCATTATATGGCTGTGAGTATGATGCATGTTCTCCCTTCCTTGTTTCACATTGTCATTTATGTTTGAATCTGATATTCATTATGTGTTGTTGTAGCCTGAGAGGTTTAGTGAAGGTGCTAATGGCTATGACTATAAAAGTGACATTTGGAGCTTAGGGCTAGTGATTCTGGAGTGTGCAATAGGTGAGTACCCATATCGCAAACCAGAGGGAGAGCATATGTGGAGTCCTTTTTTGGTTATGCAAACCATTGCCGATCAGCCACCACCTTGTGCACCATCTGACCAGTTCTCTCCTGAGTTCTGCTCATTCATATCGGCCTGGTATATATTTTACTGGATATGAACTGAATATTGCATAAACTGATTCCCCTTTATTAATATTGTTGTATTCCATCCCGTTTCTTCAATTAAATAAGGGATTTTCCTTTTGGTACCTTCGAGGTTTCGACTTTTCCTCTTGGTGTCCAAAAAAAATTCTTAATCCTTTTGGCACCCTTCTGTTTTTAAACAATTCCTCCCGGTAACCTAAATACACTAAAATGTCATATTTCATCCATTTTTTAAAATCTCTGTTAAAAAATAAAAAAAAACTATTTTTTCTTTTTACCCCTCTTTTTTTAGTCTGCTCTCTTTTCTTTCCTTAATAAAAAATTCTAATTATTTCGATAAAACTCCCTTGAACAATGACTTAAATTGTATCAGTACCACCACTTTGCACTCTTTTCTTTCCTTATTAACTCTTAATTTATTTCGTTCTCGTTGAGATATTATTTTCAGTTACGGATTCATCCTTTTGTAGATAACATTTCCATTTCATTCACCTGAATCCTTCGAATTTAGTTGTTTTGATTTTATTTTTTTATTTTTTTTTGCAAATGTTGATTTTATTGTTTTAGCTGGAATGTATATATGTTTAAATGGCCGATTCTATTGACCTAAGCATGAACGATCTGTTTTTAATCTTAAAATGTTTGGTCAACATCTGATGAATATTATTTGTGGTGGCTGTCGAAAATTGTAGGAATTTGATTTTTAGTTTGACAGTTTGACAGAAATTTGTAGGTATGTGAGCAAGTAAAAAAAAAAAAGAGGGGTAAAAAGAAAATATAGGTTTTTTATTTATTTTTTAACGAAAATTTGAAAATATGGATGAAATTTGACATTTTAATGTATTTAGGCTATGGAAAGGAATTGTTTAAAAACATAAGGGTACCAAAAGGAATAAAAAAAATTTTGGGCACCAAGAGGAAAAGTCGAAACCTCGAGGGTACTAAAAGGAAAATCCCATTAAATAATGTGTCTAACATGTTTGTTTGCTGTAAAAGAGCATTTTGCTGTTTTTTAGAAGAAATCTGTTTTTAGTTCCTCTATTTTTTTCCGTTCCACAAAGAAAATCCTCTTTTCCTTCAGCCATGACTTCAATGCCCATAATTCCAAATGCCCACCATTTGCATTTGTGTGCTTTCTTCATTTACTCGTTTAAAACGATAGCTCCTTTGTTTGCTATTGTTTGTGGAATATTTAATATGATTGATCTAGCTGATCAGAATTGTCATGTATTTCTAAGATATTCTTATGATTCAGCCTGCAGAAGGACCCAAAGGATAGGGTATCAACAGTGAAACTCCTGGTAATTTAGTGTGCTTTTAGATTATACCACATAATGCATTATCTTGCAAGAGTTCTTGCTTTTGGATTACCAAAGATAATGCATCATGTTGCATTAAATTGCAGTTTAGATTTGATGCAACATAATGATTTATCTCAGGTAAACCTAACACACCCTATAATGCAAAATAATGCAAAACAATGCATTATGTGGTGTAATCCAAACGCACCCTTACTTGCATAATCGCAATTGTCGTTCCCCTTTATATCCATTTTTCCACTGTTTTTAAATAATTGTGTCACTTTCTAATGCTGTTTCTTGCATACTCCAGGAACATCCTTTTCTTAGCATGTATGATGATTTGGAAATCGATCTTGCTTCATACTTTACCAATACCGCCCCTCCGCTGACAACTCTTATGGTAAGATCGTGACTTAAATTTCTCATTTTGCTATAATAATCAGTTTATCATGCAATTACTTCAGGCTGTACAAACACTGAACTTTTATTGAGCTGCTCTTTTTCCTTTTTCTTTTTTTGCTTCATTCTGTAGTGTGAAAATAAATAAGCAGGAGATACATAATTTGCAATAGTAGATTATGGAACTATGCATCATGCTTTTTCAATTTGAAATACAACCATATTTCTGAATTGTTGCAGAAGGTCTTAGACATTTTTCTTGAGTTCTGTTGCAATGGAAAAAATCGCTGTCTTCTCCCTATTGTCATTCAAGAAAGCTAATCTTTCAAATTATTTTGTTTCGACTTATCCTTGTCACAGGAATCCAGTGAAGAACCAGACTACTGAAAATAGGGACTTGTACTGTAGCATAACCGCTTCCCTTGGCAGCCACCGTTGATAAAGCAACCGACTTTATCAACGTGAGTTCCCACGGGGAGGCTTCGTGGTTAACAAGTTTCTCATCGTTTTCTGCAATGATCACCAAAAAATGCTTCAACCTGAGTATGATGGAATGATATTTATCAGGCCATTTCCTCTTAATTATTAGAAGCTTCCAATCCTTCAATTTTAGGAAATCTTAAACAGAGAAATTTTACCATGTTCAAAATTTCTTGTCTTCTTATGTTTGTGGACCTTGCAAATTGATATCCGTGCAACGTTTGTTGTTGTATGTTCAGCATAAAGTATCAATCTGGAATCAACTGATTATGCTTCCAAAATCACTATTATAGCAGTTTTTTTGTGCACGTGCATTTACTGGTATGTAGGAATTGAGTTTGATGTCGAGTATGTTTTGGGTCGGATTTGGATCACGCATGTCTGAACGAACTGTTGCTTAATGGATATCCCCCCGATCGGGGATAATCGGTTGGAAAACCATTCAAGAACAACCTTGAATCCACTATCGTTAGTGGTTGACATGCACGGTTACACAGAAAAAAAAAAGTGCTTAATACGGATTTATGACAACGACATGTCGAAATGAGTCCAACCAAATGTCTTCATTAAAACGTTTTTGGATTTTCATGCGTGTCGGACTGCAATTGCCGACCCCTGAATCCCACCTTACTAACGAATCAAGTATTCGTTAGTAAGTTGCTCGGGCTGTTGTTAAGAGAAGTGGAACGCATCAACGCGTCATTGTCCCCTGCTGTCGAGACCTCTTTATCGACTATGTTGCCAGCCGTGGTTCACGCTCGACGCCGTCTTCTAGTCGGGGAGAAGCTTCGTCCTCAGACTCCTTTCGTACCCGACCTCAATGTTAGTTTTGTAACAAGCCGGGATATGAGGCTATTAATTGTTGGAGGCGTGCTAATCTGAATGACTTCCCATCCACAAACCCGAGTCACAACAAACGAGGCGGTCGAAGTGGTGTTGGTAGAGGTGAAGGCCGAGGCGTGGTGGTCACTGTTGAGCCCAAAACTTTCAGTTAGGTTACACCGGATGGTCGCCGGCTACCAGCTCCCGACTCTTGGCTACCGAGTGTCCTGCAGCACCAACGAGATCCCTTGATTTTCAGGATTTGTTGTAACCTCTTTGACCAGATCGTATTCAACATTCTAACTGCATATTTTGAAGGGGAAGTTATTCAATAACTGTTCATCATGGAAGACCCATTCAAAGGCATATTTTTTAGGAAGAAGTTATTCATTATCTTCCACTTACTTTAGCTATATAAAAGAGTTATTTCAGCCATATAAAGGAGACATGAATCACTCTCATACATACATTGTAATTCTCTCTCAAACTCATGTGTAATCAGCCCTCGTAACTGATATTACACTAAAGTCTTTGCATTCAAACGACTTTCTGCTTGATAAGGTATTTTCGGTGGTCGTTATACCTATTAATAACTTAACCAAACTTAGTAGAATGGTAAGTAAGGGTCGATCCCACAAGGACTCGTGTATTGATGTTATTACTTAAGTGCCAAGTAACCAAATAAGAGGGGTTTTATGATTGAAAATCTAATCTAATATGCAAACTAAGAACTAACTATGAATGCAAATATGATTGTGTTAAACAAATATGAGAAAAGCGTTTTCAACTAGTTAAATCCATCATAGATATGCTTATTGATCATTGATTCTCTTGATTCTCAATTCAATTAAATAATCTATCGTGGATTATTATTCAAAACTTTATATTTAGTTGAAAGAGCTAACAGTCTGAACAATCCTAATCATCTAACAACCTAGAACAATGTCTAGATTCAATTAAATGATAGCTTTAAGTTCAAAGTATCGATAGAAACAAATACTCGACGCAAACAGCTAATCAAGTTATTTGTGGTTTATTCCCTTCTACAACTGAAAAGCCCGAACGAGTCTAAACAATTATAGTTGCTTCTTTATCTAATCAATCTCGAACGAGACTTGATTAGATTAGGTGTATATTAACTTAGAAATCTTATTAGGTAGTTAATCTAACAAAACCCTAGATAAACTTTGATTCAATTAAGCACAGGGAATAAATCCTATTCAAGTTGATGAGAATCAATCAAACCTCACAATAATATGCAATCTATGATTTTAATAACTAGTCAAACACAAGGGAATTTAGCAGTGCATAATTAAATTAAAAGAAAACTTACAAAAGGTTCAAAGGTTGCTCTTTTGAGAAAACTCTCTCCAAAACAAATCCTAGCCTCCAAAAGTCTCATTAATGTTATGAAAAAGATAAACTAACAAGAGCTTAAATATGTCTTCTAAAAACAATCCTCCAAACTCCACAATTAAGCACAAAGTCGGACAAGATATAACCAAGCCCAGAAAACCAAGCCCAAATGTCTTCGGCCCAGGTCAGCATGAAATTCCAGATTGCGTGGGTTACCCTTCATATTGCGCGGCCGCGCTTTTCGCCTCCAACCCGCGCAATCAGCTTCAGTCAAGATTACTCGGGTTGCATCACTTGATTGCAACCGGCGCAATTCCTCTACTTGTCAATCTTCACTTCAACTTCTTCAAGCTCCTTTGCACCACATCCTAGCTTCCTTCAATTCTTCTACCACCACCATGATCAACTAAAACCCGTTCCGCTTTTGCTCATAAACCTAAAAACCTGCAAAACCGAGCAAACAAGTACACTCTACCCAACAACACAAAATCCTAAAAACTAGATTAAAACTAAAACTAGCTAAAACTTACATAAAATATGTATCTAAACTACTCCTATATGCAAGCTATAAAATTCCCCCATGCTTAACCCTTGCTTGTTCTCAAGCAAGACATAAATCCAAAACACACTACAGAAATGCAATCATGCATCCATCTCATAATCAAACAAGCATTTCACATATAATCAAGACCCGACCAAGACTTCCTAGCATGCATTATAACAAGCAAAGAGCATAGAACATCCATTCATTCTAGACCTCACCAAGGGTAATGTTATTGCTCTCACTCTCAAGTGTTTAAGGACGTGTTTCACTCGAAAATCAACCATGCAAACTAGAGTACCATAGGCTTGCATCAACGTTCTAAATCTCCACCGCTGGGGATCAAATACACAACAAAAATCATGAGGTCTTTTAAGGATTGTAATGGGGCCAAGGTAAAGAGAAATTTGGAAGGGATCATATTTGGCTTGTGGTGCTAAATCCGGGATAAAGAACTAATCCTAAAACCAAATTTTTACACTTTTCATCTCATCTTTCCCAAACATTCTTTTCCAACTCTATAACCGCATTTAACACTTTGTTTCTTTCTTCACTTTTTTTTTCTTGCCTCTTCTTCAACTCTTCCTCTTACACTTATGAAGATTACTAACATTTGTACTCAACTTTTTCTTTTCTTTGCACATACTTTTCATCTTCATTTTTTCTTCACTTACACACAAGATTTGTCTTTCTCTTTTCCAACTTTTCTTGAACTTCTCCCATACTTATACAAAACTCCCACAAAACAAAACCAACATAAAGTCCTAAATCCCGGATTGGTCAAGCTTAATAGGCTAGGGAAATTTTGTGGAGCTCATAAAAACAGGTTTAAAGCTCAAAGAAATAGGGGTGTCAAGAACATGGATCTTGTAAGGTAGGAAGGGAAATAATAGGCTAATAAGAAACATTGCCTCAATCATTTTAATGTCATGCATTTAATCATATAAAACAGCCTTGAAAAAGAGTCATAACACAAGTTCTAGAGCTAGATAATCATGGTGATACACTCAAGAAATAGAGAACAAATATAATCATGAAAGGCCAAAAATCTCACAAGGCGAATATTTGTCTAGAACTTCAGAATGAATCTACAACTCAAGCTATATACATGCTCAATCCTATAGTCAAAGTAAATAATCAATGATCATGCTCATATCATATAAACTTCAGCAAATCATTCAAATCATGGGTTAGGACTCATACTTAGCATAGAAACACAAGTGGTATCAAACAATGGGGAAATAAGAACCTAAATGCAATCCTTTTGTATTTTTTCAAATTTTCAAATTTTTTTCATTTTTCAAAATTTAATCAATGCATGCAAAATTTTTAAATATGACCTAAACTAATGCAAATACATGCAATGCAAAGTAATTCCCTTCCCCCATGCTTAAAACATACTTTGTCCCCAAAGTATAGTAAAAGTAAAGAGAAAGAGAAGAACTCACAAAACTCTAGTTATCCGGGTAGTGCGGCGGGAATCCTGTGGTGATGGTGGCGGTAGATACTTAGTAGGAGCGGCATATAAGCTGGAAACTGAGGATATGGAGGGTTTGGAAAAACGTACTGAGGATAGGACTGATATGGTGGATAGCCCGTAGAACTCCATCCATCTAATCTAGCATTAAGCAGCTTGAACTGCTCATCCTGATGGGCCTGGTAAGCAGAAAACTGTTGATCCTGATGAGTCTGAAAAGTGGAGAACCTTTCATCCACATAGCCTCTCATGTTCTGGTAACTCTGCTCAATGCGAGATGACATGTCATTGTACCGCTGTGCATTATCCAACTGCATCTGTCTCATCATCTCCATCATCTGGTTAAACTGAGTATCAGAGTAGTGAAGACCACTCCCAAAAGGCAAAGATGGATCAAACTATCTCTGATCCTCTTCCTCAGACTTCTCTTCATCCTCCTCAGATTCTTCAGATTCTTCATTTCCTTCAGCCATCACAAAATCCCCAGCATTCCCTTCTTCTTCATCAGATTCTTCTTGGATTGTAACTGGAGCTTTCTTCTTACCCCGAGCAGGGCCTCTTACATCACTCAAATCCAAGTCTACATCCTGAACTTCAATAAACCAGTTTCCCGAGCTATCCCCAATCTTCACTCTTCTTTCATCAGGGAGCTTCATCACCTTCTTGGGGTCCCAATTACCCAATAGAAAGAATTCATGTACTTGTACAAAGCAACCATTACCGAACATAGTGAAGTCCATAGCTAAAGGTGGGATATCAACGGCTCGCTTGTTAAGATCAACTCTGAAGTGCCTGGCCAAATGTGTCACAATCCCTCCAATGCAAATAGCTCCTCCACCTTTGTTACCAACATGTGCCAAATGGTGCATAAGCATTGCACCCATGTTAAGCTTCTTCTTTTTCAGACAAGCACCCAATACAGCAACATCCTTCTTTGGGCAATTGTTTCCACCATCACCCCTCCCATTAATAGTGCAGGCTATGAATCTCTGAAAGACTTTGATGGCGGGATGAGTAATAGGAGACGCTTTTTCCTTAGTAGGCTCGTATGTTGATCTCCCTGTTATGGACTTCCAAAATTTGTGACCAGCCCATCCAGCTCCATTTTCATTCAACACAATATCCCGATCCGGGAAATTGCAAAACCAAACACACCATTAACATGCCTCAATGTCATCCTCCTCCTCACACCTCCCAACAGAAATTTGCATTCCCCCTCACCTCTAAAATCAACTTCCAAAGAGCTCAAAAATTCAAGGATCAACCCCTTGAAAGTGGGTTCACACAACTGTAAGAATTGCCCCATCTCCACAAATGCAACCATTTTCCTTAGAAGAGGTGACAATCCTAGGGAATCCATCAAATCCCAGTCAATATACCTAGTAGCTTTCCTTTCTCTATCTTTCAACATATCAAATCTAATCTTGTGGTTAAGCGTATTCAGACTAAAACCAAAGCTCTCTGGAGTGCGCTCTCCTTCCACAAAAGGAGGAGCCAAATGCACACCCCGACTAGCAGCTCGGGATGAAGATGCACCATCCGGTCTATCTCTCTTACGTCCCAAAATTGTAGAAATTCAACAAGTTCCTACACAAGCACCACAAGAACAAACCAAGCACAATTTTGTTGTCCCGGCAAGGACAACCACAACACTATATGTAGAATTAAGAAAGTAAATCACTCAATCACTCTCTTCACCCACTACCTAGAATAAATTAATCAAATTTAATCCCTAATTCTAGGTTAATCTCAAATTTTTAACAAAAGCTCAAATAAAACACAAATTTAAGCTAGAATCATGTAATAAACGAACTTTTATGAAAGACCTAAGCACAAATCCTAGCCTAAAGGGAGAAATTTCGGATTTTTCTATCAAAACCTAAATCTAGGTTTAGCACATAAAAACCGAATTTAAAGAGAGATTTGAGAAAACTTACTTGAATCCTGCTTGATTTGGAGTTCCTTGCTTGATTTGGGTGAAAAATCCGAGCTTGGAATAGAATGTAGGTGGACGAAGAGAGGACTCGGGTTTTCTAATTTTAACCCTCGCCAAAATTGGTTAAATGGGTTGCACCAAAATTGCGCGGCCGCGCAATTGCCCCTCAGTTGAAATTGCTCGGGTTAGGGTGAAAACTGCGTGACTGCGCTTTTAGTCCCTAATCCGAGCTTTTAGCTACTGTTAAAAGTACTTGAGCGTGTTTATCAATGCCTTCCCGAGCTTTCTGTAGGTCTAAGGATTGTGTCTACCAACACTAAACAAACTAAAAACGAAAAACACAAAAAAAAAATCAAAGCAAAACTAAACTAAACCTTGGGTTGCCTCCCAAGAAGCGCTTATTTAACGTCTTTAGCTTGACGTAAAAAGGATATTAAGAAGGATTTGAGCTATGGAATTCAATATCCTTTCCATCGAATCCCATCTTTAATATGCCTTGTGGAATGTCAATCCTTGTATTAGCGGTCTTTAAAAATGGTCGGCCTAGTTACAGAGACGCTTTTCCAACTCCCGGTCCCATGTCCAATATTAGAAAATCAGCCGGAAATGTCAAGGAGTACACCGTAACTAGACCTGTCAATCGGTCCGGGTCGGGCGGGTTCGGGTTCGGTCATTTAGGGTTCGGGTAAAATCGGGTTCCGGTTCGTTATGGGTCACGGGTCAATCGAGTCGGGTTGTAGCGGGTTTTCGGTCGGCTCGGGTTGACCAACGGGTCTAAAATCTCCTTTTTTCTTATGATTATTAAATTTAATTTTAAATTAAATAATAATATTTAATTATAATATATTGTTTTTATTTATTTTACTAATAAAATATATTATAAGTTTCAAAATAAATTAAAAAAATTCTATAAATATTTTAAATCGGTCAACCCAATGGGTTTCGGGTTTCAACCCAACGGGTTCGGGTTCTATCGGGTTCGGTTTATTTCAGGTTTCGGGTTCAAATTTTCGGGTATTGACCCTAAAATTATCGGGCGGGTCGGGTCGGGTTAGCGGGTTAGGTCAGTTTTTGACAGGTATAGCCGTAACCCATACATCTTCAAGTTTCCCCCTTGGGCCGAACAGTGGAGTGATCAGCTAACTGGACAATGGTTCGAGTCTCTTTCAAAGGTCCCATACCGAGTTTCTCGTATAAGGAGGAAGACAAGACATTGATCGATGCACCTAAATCAATTAGAGCCTCATTCACCTTGGTGCTTCCGATCATACAAGGAATGGTTAACATGCCAGGGTCACTGCACTTCTCAGGCAAACGCTTTTGAAACACAGCAGACACGTATTCTTTTTCTTTGACTTGCTTCTGGCTTTTCTCCTTTTGACCTCTCTTTAAAGTGCACAGCTCCTTCAAAAACTTGGCGTATCGAGGTACACTCTTGATCAATTTCAATAATGGGACGTTTACTTTGCATGTACTGAAAACCTCGAATAGCTCCTTGTCGCTTTTCAACTTTCGAGTTTCTTTTAAGGCCTCTGGAAAGGGTGGAACAGGTACATAGACTTTCAGAGGTGTTTCAGAAGAATCTTTGTCATCATATAGAATGCTCGGGTTGTCCCCCAATTGCGCGGTCGCGCTTTTAGCAGGCAACCCGCGCAATTCCAATTGAGACTGAATGCGCGGGTTGGGATCTCATTGCTCGGCCGCACTTTCTGATGCTAAGCCGCGCTTTTCAACTTCGACTTGTTCCTTTGTTTCGTCAACTTTGTTCATTTTGCACACTTG
Source organism: Fallopia convolvulus (assembly GCA_964016875.1). Lineage (NCBI taxonomy): Eukaryota > Viridiplantae > Streptophyta > Magnoliopsida > Caryophyllales > Polygonaceae > Fallopia > Fallopia convolvulus. The sequence continues at coordinate 8,031,283 of OZ024732.1, forward strand.
TCCCACCTTAGAGCCAGCATAAATAGAGAAAAAACTAACATTCGCTCTCGGATTGAGCTCTGTCTGTGATGGCAATTTTTTTGGATTCTCGAGCCTCCAACTTGCTTACCGCATCAGCAATTTGACTAACTTGGCTCTCCAAGTTTTTAATACCGGACTTGGTCTCTTGTTGCAGCTGAGTTAGAGAGCCATGCATTGTAGAAACACTTTGAGTCAACTGTCTCATCATCTCTTCAGTGGACATAGAATTCTGATTCACTCCTTGAGCTTGAGATTGGAAAGGAGGCCTGTAAGAAGCTTGGCCACCTTTCTAGTTAAGTTGTTGATTGCTAGAATTGCCATACCTCAAGTTAGGATGGTCCCTCCACCCGGGATTGTAAGTGTTGGAGTAGGGATCATACCTAGGCCTTTGCTGACCATAATTTCCCACCATATTGACATCATCTTGTGACTCTTGAAGTGTGGGGCATGAATCAGTAGAATGCATATTATCAGAGCAGATTCCACAGGCTTTCACTTGTTGTTTCCCGCCTTGTTGTAGAAACTGTCTTATCAGGGTTTTCAGCTCAGAAAACTCTTCATGTAATAATGAATTAGCCACCACAGCATTTGCAGCTTTGGAACCAGTGCCTTCCTGAACTGTCTTGTGCCCTCAGACAGTTGGATGAATAGTTCAAATGCAGTAGCATGAGTTTTGTTGAGAATATTACCTTGGCAAGCTGCATTCACCATTCTTCTCTCATCATCTAAGAGGCCATTAAATAAGTATAAAATCAAGTCTTGATCAGTTTAGCCATGGAAAGGACAGCTGGCTATCAACATCTTGAATCTCTCATAATACTCATACAAGGTCTCATTAGCTTCTTGTTCGATGATGCTAATCCTCTTTTTCAGATCATTGAGCCTTGTAGCAGGGAAGTACTTCTCTAGAAAAGCTTGCTTCATTTTCACCCATGTATCAATACTTCCCGGAGCCAAGTGGTAAAACCAATCTTTATCCTGATCCTTGAGAGAAAAAGGAAAGGCTCTCAGCGCGATATGATCATGAGTTACATCAGCAGGTTCCATGCTTGAGCACACAACATGAAATTCAGAAAGATGCTTGTTGGGGTCTTCACCACTATGCCCATGGAATGAAGGCAAAGATTTCAGCTCGAACTTGACTCCTTCAACAAGAGCAGGAAATTGCACTGCCAACGATTGTTGTGTCAGATTTGGTGCAGTCAACTGTCTCAATGTTTGATCACCCATCTCAGTAGATTCAGATTTAGATTCAGATTCTTCAAGAAAGAACGGTAGAGCAAGAAAGTGATCCCGGATTTCCTTCCTTAGCTTGAAGAGTATCCTGTCAATATCTGGATCAAACTGCAATGGAGAGGAGTTAGTAGCACGAGTATGAACTATATAAAAGGTTCACACCCAAAACAACACAAAAGTAAGAACACAAATAGCGACGAGTCCTTGGCAACGACGCCAAATTTAATGAGGTATTTTCGGTGGTCGCTATACCTATCAAAGAACCTAACTTAACCAAACTTAGTAGAATGGTAAGTACGGGTCGTCCCACAAGGACTCGTGTATTGATGTTATTACTAAAGTGCACAGTAACCAAATAAGGGGGGTTTTATGATTGAAAATCTAATCTAATATGCAAACTAAGAACTAACTATGAATGCAAATATGATTGTGTTAAATAAATATGAGAAAAGTGTGTTCAACTAGTTAAATCCATCATAGATATACTTATTGATCATGGATTCTCTTGATTCTCAATTCAATTGAATAATCTATCGTGGATTATTATCCAAAACTTTATATTTAGTTGAAAGAGCTAACAGTTTGAGCAACCCTAATCATCTAACAACCTTGAACAACGTCTAGATTCAATTCAACGACAACTTTAAGTTCAAATTATCGATAGAAACAAATACTGGACGCTAACAGCTAATCAAGTTATCTGTGGTTTATTCCCTTCTACAACTGAAAAGTGCGTACGAGTCTAAACAATTATAGTTGCTACTTTATCTAATCAATCCCGAACGGGACTTGATCAGATTAGTTATAAATTAACCTAGAAATATTATTAGGTAGTTAATCTAACAACACCCTAGATAAACTTTGATTCAATTAAGCTCAAGGAATAAATCCTATTCAAGTTGATGAGAATCAATCAAACCTCACAATAATATGTAATCTATGATATCAATAACTAGTCAAACACAAGGGAATTTAGCAATGCATAATAAAATTAAAAGAAAACTTACAAAAGGTTCAAAGGTTGCACTTTTGAGAAAACTCTCTCCAAAAAAAAACCCTAGCCTCCAAAAGTTTGATTAATGTTATGAAAAAGATAAACTAACAAGAGCTTAATTATGTCTTCGAAAAACAATCCTCCAAACTCCACAATTAAGTACAAAGTCGGACAAGATATAACCAAGCCTAGAAAACCAAGCCCAAATGTCTTCGGCACATGTTCGCGTGAAATTCCAGATTGCACGGGTTACCCTTCATATTGTGCGGCCGCGCTTTTCGCCTCCAACTCGCCGAATCAGCTTCAGTCAAGATTACTCGGGTTGCATCACTTGATTGCAACCGGCGCAATTCCTCTACTTGTCAATCTTCACTTCAACTTCTTCAAGCTCTTTTGTACCACCTCCTAGATTCCTTCAATTCTTCTACCACCACCATGATCAACTAAAACTCGTCCCGCTTTTGCTCATAAACCTAAAAACCTGCAAAACCGAGCAAACAAGCGCACTCTACCCAACAACACAAAATCCTAAAAACTAGATTAAAACCAATATAAAAGTAGCTAAAACTTACATAAAATATGCATCTAAACTACTCCTATATACAAGCTATCAAGATCTGGAATACTGGACGCCAGATGTTGGTCAGTTTGAAATCTCAAGTTTACCATTAATTAAAGGAGATAAGCAATTTTTCTTTATTTGCATTGTGTTTACATCTAGTTTGACTTATATATTCATTACTTTCATTCTTTTTTACATTCGTTTTATCATATAATCAAAGGAGAACATATATCTTTATCTACTTATCCCCTCAACACCCTCTCCAAGGACATAAGAGTGAAATTATTAATTTTTTTGTCCAAAACAATTTTGGCGCCCACCATGGGGCTGGTAGTCGAAGAAAACCAATCGACCTCATACAAAAAACCGACCCTTCAACATGGAGAATCTCTTTGCACAACTCGATGCCCTCAAAAAAGATCTAGATGAAATCAAAGCCCAAACAACCAAATCTAACGCCCTAGTGGCGCAACTAACAAGTGATAATGAGTTTTTGAGATCATAGATACATATAGAAAGGATCCTAGCTCTTGCGGTGTCTTCTCCTAGAGAGACGGTTATAATCCAGGATCCAGTATCCGGGATCCGCGCTCCTAAACCAACTCCTTCTGAAGCGACAATCGCGATCCAAGAGCGAGTAAAGGAGATTTTCGAGTGAGAGACCCAAGAGGAACTGATGACTCTCGATGAGAAGATTGCAAGGATCCTTGGGATCCCGCGTCCTATAGAGAAGGAACCTGAAGATGGCTACGAAGCTTCTCCCTTTGTGGAAGCCATTTCCGTTGTTGAGTTCCCAAAGGGGTTCGTCGTCCCGGACATGTCAAGCTATGATGGCATCGATGATCCTAGTGACCATGTCTCGATTTTGAAACAAAAGATGATGATGACTTCCATCGCTAGGAAGGAACGTGAAGCCATCATGTGCAAAAGCTTTGGGGCAACTCTTGACGGCCCACCATAAGATGGTTCATCAATTTGCCGCAAGGATTCGTGGAATCATTTGTGGATCTCATAGATATCTTTAAGGCTCAATTTATAAGTAGTCGATGTCCTGAAAAGTATTCTAATGACTTATACAAAATTGTGCAGAGATATGATGAAATATTCGTGATTACATGAACTGATTCGTTCAAGAGAAAGTCAAAATCCCCAATTGCGATGTCTCGACTTCCATTGAAGCATTTCGTCAAGGTCTTCAAAGGAGCAATGAACTCTACACAGAGTTGACAAAGTACCCATGTACAAACTTTGAAGAGGTCCAAGCTAAGGCAATGGCCTACATCCGCCTTGAAGAAGACAAGGAAGATGACTTCAAGATCCAAGATTGTGACTTTCAGATTCCTGAACCTGTCTTCCAGATCCCAGATGGTAAAGAATCTGATCAGGAGACCTCGGATGGCAGCAACGAGGTTTGCAACAAGGCAGGCAATGACTCTTAATCGAGGAAAACACAGGTTTCATCCGTATCATTTCTAAAGATCTTCTAACTTGAGCATCGGAAGGTCATTGGGGAAAATCCGTCAGATGCGCGCCTTCAAGATAGGTAATGCTCGAGCAGGCAGGGGATCGAGGTATTCCTCGAGTCACCCGTAACGCTAGCTTGAACTTTCCTAATTTATGAGCCATGGCTATGCACATCCACCAACTAGCGAAAAGCCTTTTGCAGGAGTTTCTTGCTCATTCAAGCCTCCAGCTTCTTGAGCACAAGCCCTCGACTTTCGAGGCACAAGCCTCCATCTTCTGGAGCACAAACCCTCAGCTTCCGAGGCGAAGACCCTCAAGTTCCAAGCTGAAAGTCCCCAACTTCTAGGCACAAACCCTAAGCTTCTAAGGCCCCATCTTCGTAAAACAGGCCTAAGCTCTTGGTTAGTGGATTGGTTTAGTCTATGCTATTGGGTGGTGGATTTGATCAAGCTAACGCCCGAGGCTGTCGGTTCTCATTAAGTTAACGCTCGACAATGAAAATTTTCGTCAAGTTAAACGACTGCACAACTTCGATAGAACCTGCGCTAGAGGCTAACAACTTCTGTCAAGTACATGCTTTTAGCCGACAACTTCAATCAAGTTCATGCCTCTGGCTAACGACTACCATTGCGATGGCACTTGATGGCTAAAAGCTCAATATCTTCCAAACACAGTAGTTCTTACGAAGACGACCAAAAATTCATCTCACATGTTTCCTTGCCTCAACAGCCAAGATGAATTTGGGTATAGTTGAGCCCAAAACTTTCAGTTAGGTTACACCGGATGGTTGTCGGCTACTAGCTCCCGACTCCTGGCTACCGATTTTCCTGCAACACCAACGAGATCCCTTGATTTTTGGGATTTGTAATAACCTCTTTGACCAGATCGTATTCAACATTCCAACTGCCTATTTTCGGGATTTGTTGTTACACTAAAGTCTCTTTGTATTCGAACGGCTTTCTACGGGATCCTGGATCCTAAACGCCAGATGCCGGCCAGTTTGTAATATCAAGTTTACTATTAATTAAAGGAGATAAGCAATTCTTCTTTATTTGTGTTGTGTTTACATCTAGTTTGACTTATATATTCATTACTTTCGTTCTTTTTTGCATTTGTTTTATCATATAATCGAAGGAGATCATATATCTTTGGCTATCTATCCCCTCAACCCCCTCTCCAAGGACATAAGAGTGAAATTATTCATATTTTGTCCAAAACAATCACCAATATGGAGATGGAGAGACTGAGTTCGGTTCGTGTGAGAATGAGTTTCTTTGCTTGCGGAATGATGTAGTTGGTTTGATCAAGGTCATCTTAGTGGATCTATTGTTGGGGGTGAGAGCATTTGTACCCCCAAGAGGGAGCTAGTTAGGAAAGAAAGTTATAAGCAAGTGTCAAAGCAAATGCCCTTTTGCAAGATGGAGAAAGGTGCCCGAATGAAGACGTGGGTGGTAGTAACCCTTTCAGGGTGCTTAATGGTTAATGCAAGATTCGGGTTTTATGGTTGCTTCTATATTGCCTTTTGAGTGGAGCTACGTTCAAATAGGGGACTACTGAATCCGAGCAAAATTTGGGTAATGTGGGACCCTTGTAGTTTTGTTGTCAATGTGCTTTTTGTCTTTGACCGTGTTTTTGACAATTGTATATGTGGTCTTGAGCCCTATGAGGTGAAGGGATACTTGGAACATTGTTAGCTAGGAATTTTGTGTTGAAGTGTGTGGAACCTTGTGGGGTTATGGGCAATTTTAATTGTCTTTTGGATATAGATGATGAGAGTACTGCTAATAGGGACAACTTGCATGATTTTCAGGAGTTGTTGGGATTTGTAACTAATTGTGAGCTTATTGATTTAGAGTATTCCATGTTTAAATATACTTGGAGCAACATGAAGAAGAGAAGTCACAAGACTTTAGGCAAGCCAGATAGGGTTTTGGTGAATAATGTTTGGAGGAACCATTACTCGCTAGTAAAGGCTCATTTTAGAGACTCGATTCTATTGGATCACTTCCGTGTGTGATTATGGTGCTAGAGGATTGGAGGCCCTTGAAAGCCCCTTTCAAATTTAAAATTACTTTCAAAGAGGGATTTCGAGAAATGGTTGGTAGGGAATGGGCAATTAATTGAAATGATTGGCTTGAGGCAATTTGTATTAGCTTTCAAGCTAAAAAGACTAAAATGAGTTCTAAGGGGGTGGGATAAAAGCTCACTTTTTGATTTAGAAGCTAGGGTAAAGAGTGGAATTCAAAAACTTGAGTTGTTACACAAAGACCTCCACAACGACTGATTCAACTCGGGTTTACAAGAAGAGGTGGCTAAGGTGAGAGATGGGTTGAGAATAGACATGAAGGAACAAGAAAGCTTTGTGAAGCATAAGGCTAAAGTGAAATGGGTGAAGTATAGGGAGGAGACTTCATCCTTTTTGTTTTGGAGGGTAAAGGAGAGGAAATTCCAAACAACAGGCATTCTCTTACTTTCCTAGATGGACCCTTAATAGAGGATAAAACATTAATAGAAAAATCACATCATCGATTTCTACAAGGACTTGCTTGGAGAGAGGGATGGAATTGGTTCCAAATTCTCCACGCCTTTAGTTGGAAGGGTGGTGAGTGTGGAGGAGAGTACCAATATCTTGTGAAGATCCCTTTGGGTGATGATGTTAAGAGAATGGTGCGGTTAATTGGAGAAGAAAGATACCCGAGGCGGATGGGTATGGCAGTATGTTTTGGTTGAGAGTGATGTTGCAACGGCCAAGGATTTCTTTGAAAAGGGTCATTGCTAAAACAAGTTAATTCAACGGCTGGGGTGTTATGAATATCGATCCACAAAGCACTTTGCAAAGAAGAGAGGGAGGATAATGAGCCTTTCACCAATGAAGTGGCTAAGGACATCTTAACTTGATTGAATGTTGAATATTGGGATAAGGATGGAAAACTTAGTGGATTGACTTGATTGGTTTGCTCATTCCCAAGCTAAAGAGTTCATGATCTTCAAGGTTAGACTTCTTACTTTCACTTGCTTGGTGGGTACACTTTGGAGGGTAAAAAATAAAGTATTTTTTGATGGTGCAACGCATAGGGTCATAGCCTCTTGGAGAATCCCGGAAGATTGTCAGTTCATGATCGCTTGCCAAAAAGATCTTAATGGTAGAGATGGGATGAAGTGGTGCAAATTCCTGAGGACATAACCTCTTGGAGGTTGTTGTTGGTTTTTGTTGATAGGCTTTTGTCACGAGTTTGTTGCTTGCTTTAGCTTTTTGAGGATGGTTGTTAGTTCAGCTGGATGTAAGTGTTGGTTGTAGCCTTGAAATTGTTCTTAGCTGGTGGTTTTTGAAAGTTCATCTTCTACGATGATTCTTCCTTGTATATCCTTTTCTTCCTATTTACTATGTAATCAGAGATGTCATAATGCAACAAACCAAAGATATAACTCTTTAGCATGTCAGTAAAACTTGGTGAGGAACATTGACTTCACCCTCTTTCTGGCTCTCTAGTCTAGATTATAAAACTTGGTGAAAGGAAACAAGCATTTTAAATGAGACTGCTCTTGTAAATAATGAATATCAATGTCCTTATTGGTTTTTTCAATCGACATAAACAAAGAACAGTCTCATTTAAAATGATTGTTGTAACGTCATCTATGAAGCTAGATGCACCACAAGAATGAGCTTGCAAAGAAGACGAAAATAATACATGGAAAACAAGTTTAAAGAGAGGAATCTATCTGTACAAAATTATCATTACTGGATGTATGCTGTTATCAGCTGACCAAAATGGAACCTTATTTGGCGCATAAATCTACTAATAACCTGTAATTACATTGACAAGTAAGTTCTTATCATAATGCCTCCAGTCGGATCTGACAATAGATGTCGAATAAGGTTCATTCGCAAGTCACTTGGTGCTATAACAAACATATAGAATGCAAATACTACAAGATCCGAGGAGGATAGAGTAGACCCAAGAAATCCCCACCACATCCTGCAACAGCATAAACGGTGCGTACTTGTATGATTTTATGCAAAAAATAAGAATAAGTTGTCCATGAGTCGAGTAATCATCTATAAATTTCATAGTCTAAAAGCAAACAAGGATAAGTAAGTTGCCACATTATAAACTTGCCATTTCTCAAATTAAAGTAGCTATTTCTCAAAATGATGACAATGTGTAGGCGTGTAAAATTATAATCCGTATAATTGAAGGATGCAAAATAATAGTCATTGTCAGCGTGTATCAGATGAAGAACTCAGCAAATTGAGGAGCGTACCATTTTGGAAGCCGGAAAAATGTGCGGAAGAACGTTCTGGTGCCCTCAATATCTAGCTGCACAATTAGTGCTAGCCCAAATAGGAAGAAAGCTCTCTGGCGTTTCCTTTCTTGAGGCCAAAGTGCATTCCAGGCTGCATAAATGTAATTTACATTAGAATCAACCACCCACAAACCCAAGGCTGAATATCTATTATCATACAGCATTGTGGCTTTCCCATTTTTGTTCAAAATCGCATATTCTACTGACATTTTGTCTCTTAACCCTGTTTTTCATAGCCATTTTCTTTATACGCAAAAGCAACGAAAGCTTTTCCCCTTACTAAGTTCTAGTTCCTAAATGTAATGAAGCCTGAATTTGATCAAATATGGAAATCCATGTACTTGCACATAAAGATTGTTGCATTGAGCAATAAATGAAAACAAAAATGAAAAAAACTACATAGAAATGATCACTGGTTATCAAATATTATTCTAAAACATTCTCAACTAAGTTCCCTGGTAGGAAAACATCAAACTGGTTGGATACTATCTAGCTGAAAACCAATAAGATATATTTTTGAGAAATTGGATTATTAAAACCATATTTGTGCACACCTTGCATTGAGATATTCTCCGTATTCCTCCACTGAACTGGCAAACTCTTTGACTGATCATGCCTAATAATTTTTGCAATTACAGAAGCATATTTAGGGGCCTCTGAAAGTGACCGAACAACTGAATAGCCTGTAGGATTAAGGGTGAAGCAACATGAGTTAAACTCTTGAACCTCTGCAAGTAACCTTGTCACATATTCTGGTTCATATTGACCATATTTTTTACCTGTGGCTGGGTGGACCATACTAGCAGCAGCACCAAATGCAAGATTTCGTTGCTCAGTATTCGGTAATGACCCACCAACTGGGATGTATGACCACTCCTACATAATAAGTGAGGTATTCCTCTATATTGATCAAGTTTATATAAAATATGTTTCAAGACACTTATCAAGTACCTTTATCATATGAAGGCTTTCCACCTTTTCGGGTTCGGTCAATTCATAATCTTGATTTCTTTTACACTCTTTTAAGATATCATACTAGAATAAACAAAATCAAATTAGCATGCAAAGCAAAGAAAATACCTCTTCATATGTTTTGATGACTCGGATTCCCATTTTTTCTAGCCTTAGCAGAAGCTTCTTCCTCAATAGCTCAAATGGCATTGCATCCTTTGAAGCCAGGCAAGTCTCCTGTTGCATAAAGTTATATGCATAATGAGATTTTTTTGTACAATTAAAAGAACACTAACCATATAGTTCTCAACTTCTCATTCACAAATTTAGCTAATATGAACGTATAACGAACCTCGAAGAATATTCTTGTTGGTGTCATAGGCATTACATAGAGAAATGTAGGATATTGTGCCTCAGGACTTTGAGAATCATGTTCAGTGTAATCTCTATAGTCCATGAAAACCATCAAGTTGGGATCATATGGACAATTTTCTACCTGAAATTGCAACGAGATACTATAAAAGACTGTGTTTTTAATATAAGTGATTTATATCAGTAGATGCACAAGACTCTGCATTTCAAACAATTAATGAAAAATAATGGGAGTTGCACGATATGCAAAATGATACTAGTGGTATCCTACCTCAACCTCCACACCATAAGCAGTTTGCACAGAAACCCTTGGACCTCCAACCTCATACTGCAGGAGTTTCCCAGATGCAGCTCCAGATGCAACTGTAGCAAGCCTAACATGATTTACATGAAGCATAATAAGTCAAAAGCACCAAAAACTGAGTGTTGGAGTAATGTTAATGCAGAGTGATTATACCTGCATGGAATGACAATATCATCTTCACAAGCTACTAGGCTAAGACCATCAGCTCCTTCCATAATCCTTTCGACCTTTGAGCTAAGATAAGTGACACCTGACTCGAAACACCTAGAAAAAATTAATGAATTATACAACAATGTAGCACGGATAAGCATGAATAGGTTGGTTTTCCTATACTAACAGTTGCCGTTGTGAAGTATCTGGAAGCAGTCTTACCTTCTAACTAGTTCCTCATGCAGTAAATCTCTGTCAACTCGTCCATAAGCACGACCAATAAGTAAAGGGTTATCATCATCAAGGTATACAAGAGTATCACGCCAGACATGCTCAATACAGTTCTGAAGCCCTAATTCTGGAAAAAGAAAGCATTGTATCAGTCAATACAAAAAAAACATAGATGAGAGCTGACCAAATTTCATAGAGAGCTTAGCATAAACTTTGGAAAACTTATTTTTAAACAGATCACAAACTAATGCTTGCCAAAAGAATTAATGTATACGTATATAAGACTATATAATGGGCACGGGTCATGGTAAATAGATAGGACAAGAAGAAAATTAATCATAAGCCACAAAAGGAACATTCTGAAAAGGGTCTGCACTGATGCCACAAAATATTGTGAGCACTAAAAGGTTTAGAAGGTGTCAAGGTGCTCAAGGATATCACATGAACACACACACATTCATGCACATGCACATGCACAAGCACGAGTAGTCGGAGTAGACACAGATTGGCTATGTCAGAAACTTCCAGGGATAAAATTATACCTTTAAACTCATCTTCCCAAACACCATAGTTATTCGTGAAAGGAAGATCTGGCCCTATGAGGCCAACATTTAATCCTAATTTAGCTGATTCTGCAGCCAAAGCAAGCCCAGCAGGTCCACAACCAATAACCACCAGATCCAGTAGCTCTTCTCCATTTGATATTCGAGGAAGCTGCTAGCAATCAAAAAACTCTCGATGAGAACACTTAAGGTTTTATGAAATGCTCTGACACGTTAGCTGCTTTCTGTCAGAAACAATCAACATTGTATAAGATGGTAGATATCAATTGGAAAAGAAAAGGACGGAAGTAGAGACAAAGAAAATCGTTAAAGATTAATGATACAAACTTTGATGAATTTCATTTTCATTTTGAACCAATCATTACCACAGCAATTAAACCACTGGAATCTGACAAGCTCAATAGGTTATTGATGGTTAACACTTTGAAGTTTTGAAAGACTTGCAATATGAGGAGGTTAACTCCCTAATTGTAACTAGTACAGCATGCAGTAGCATTTAGGCAAATATATGCTGATCCTGGATATGCTCTTCCTACATGACTTAGCTGCCTTAAATTTTCAAAGAGGCTGCACAAGATTATTATGCAATGTCTTTTATTAGGCATCTGTTGGTTTATTTCTTCAAATTTTGAATTGATTGCATAAGATTGGCTGTGTTTATCATCCAAGCTTTATTTCCATACATGGTGAATGGCTTGTTATGCTTTCAGTTCCTCATGAGGCCTATAATCCTTTGTCCACTTGTAATTTTTAACATTTTAGCGTAACCTTTTGCTTCATTCCACATCCCAATGGATATGCAAGGCATTACAGTATGTAAAGATTGTTGCTTCTTTTGTTATCAACTTATTCCTTTTAACATTTGGGATGAATAGGTTGCTCATTCATCAATGTTTAGAGTCATTTGTGCAGTGTACTCATATGCTCTTAAGGATCTGTAGTAGACAGTTCTAAGAGCTAGAGGTGTAAACTCTATTCAAAATAACAAAAACAATCTTATCTACAAGGATTTGTTGTTTTGACTTTTGAGTATCTGTTTCTTTTTTAGGTCCCTTCTTGCTTATTGTAGCAATTGCCTTCAGATATGATATTTTTTCCTTCTGTAGTTTTTCTCTTGCTAGATTTGTTTTATCTTAGCGGGTTGTGAGAGCTTGGACCTTGGAGACTTTCGCAGAGGCAAGGGGTGGCCTAAACAATGTTGGAGGGACAACATCAAGCTGGATATCGATCAGTTGGGGATTTCAGCAGAGCTAGCAACATGTAGGGATAGCTAGAGGGAGAAGATCAAGGTGGCGGATAGCTAGTCACCAGGACAGACGGTCCCGTGTGGTTTGGGAGTTTGGTTTTGTTATGTTTTGTTCTGTTTGCCCGGTTTTGTTTTGTGCTGTTTTGTTTTTAGTGTGTCTTGTTCAGTGTGCTTTGTTTGCGTTGGTCTGTTGTGGTGAGTTGCTTGTTTTGTGTGTCGGATCGATGTCTTGTGCTTTCAGGGATTCCGGTTGCTGGACCTTCCAGGGCACTACCCCTCAGCGTTAAGTCAGGGGTGTTGTCCCCATCTTGGCCCCCAAATTCTGCTGAAGCGGAGTTCACTAGATCATTGTTGTTGTTGTTGTTGTTGTTGTTAGTGGGTTGTCAATTACAGAAGTAGTCCATGTTTCTTACAAAATAGTAATTTCATATGCTTAAATTTCTTCTCAGATAGCCATATAGTAACATATCCATTATTCAGATATTAAAATACTAAAAGAATTCCAGCTTTGTCTAGATCAATTATGCAGGAGCAGCGCACTGCTTGTTGTAACAGATCAATTAAAGTCATAAAACTAGCTCACCAAACAGAAGATGCTGCTAATGCAAGCACGTCTAAATCTGGTGGTAAGCATAAATGTTCTCGAACAGATTAGAGCCAAAACCAGAAAAACAAAAGTAAACCTCAATGTAGGCACATTAGTAAATGTACCACTGTCCACTGATACCCACAAATTTCTGCTAGTAGGAAGTAGAGCAGTATAATTGAAATTGATTTAAGGCAGTGAAGCAATGACTGGCAAGGAAAGCAACACCCATCTAACTGGAGATGTTGATACCTGTACTCTAATAGAGACAAAAGGATGCCTAAATACAAACAAACAAACAAACAAACACTACCCAGTATATCTTGCTGCAGCGAGGTCGGGGGGGTCGGGGTCGGGAAGTACGCACCGCCCCCAAACGAGTTGAGGGAATGTTTCCAATAGACCCAGAGGCGGAAGGCAGAAAGTAAGAGAACGAAACAAAACAAAAACAGATGCCAAAAGACACCACAAACAAACACGGAAAACAAGCGCAAAACACACAGCAGGAACTGAAGGGACCGTAGAAAACCGAACAAGAAACAACACAAGAGCACCGCAGCAAAACCAACCCACAACATTTCCCCTGCACCTAAGGAAAGCACCCAACCCACCCACCCGACTGCAGCCCTACCCCTCCTGAACCCGAAAGGATGCTAAAAAAGTGAAAAAAAAAAATCTTAAGATTCTGAATGTTCAACTGCAGACATACTGCACATGCACACTCACCTTCTAACATGTAAACACATTTAGACCATACCAGGCTTTGACACAAGCATTGGAGTAGAATATGTCAGTATTTGACACGGGGATTAGAGTCAATTTCTTAAATTATCGTCAAATGCACATAAAAATTATAAAATTGAGGGTTTTACGGAAATCTAGAGATACATAAACTGAGAGAGGAGAGGGTTGCACCTCTATCCTCAGCCTACTTGAGGCCCAAATTCACAAAGAAGCCTGCCTTTGTCATTGGCACAACAAGCACCATGAAACTAGGATAGGATTAAAAAAACAAAAAATCAATCAAAGGTGATCCCTGATCAGTGTCTTGCACGATTTCTACGAAATGGACAAGGAATTAACATTGCATCTTCTAAGTTAAGCCTCGTATTATCACTCAGCTCATGATCATTGTAGACATATTCGTTCAGTACTAAATTTAGCATCATCCCGCCAAAATTCTCAATCGGCACTCCTCTAATGGAGACACGCCACTACAGAGTAACTAAAAATCGAATGAATTCAGAGCCAAATCTACAAAACTCAAATATTCAAACCACAAAGCAAAGAGGAAAAAAAATATTAACAAGTCGGCAAAGAGTAGAAGCGATTGACCTTATCAGCGATTTTAGACTGCTCATTCATACGCTTATTCTGCTGCATTTGGACAAACAAGAGCTCCGATCCGCCTCCTTTGACGAAATCCTCCTCGTCCGCAAACCCTTCCTTTACAGCCACGAGAGAACCGCTGTCGCCGCCGCCATTATTCGAACTACTCTTACTCGTACTGCTAGTACTACTAGTCTTCGTGGCTTTGACTCGAAAGCATCGAAACCGCGGACGGTTGGCAATCCGGCGAGCACCGCTCCTCGGCGAAACCGCCATTACAGAGCAACTCGGAGCTCGGAGACAAAACGCCATGCGTCGTAAAAGGAAAGGAGAAATTCAGACTTCGGAAGCGGAATTGGGACTCTCTAGACTTCTGCTTGACTGCAAGAGAGAGAGCTTCACGCCATTGGTGTAATTCTCGTCCCCAATGTCAATGTGGATAGCAGATTCGGAAGCGTTGAGATATTTTTTTTCCCCTCTCCTGCGAGTTTTCTTGCTATTGTACGAGAGCGAGTGGTGGGGGGAATGAAACGTTGGGATAGAGGGGAGGTTGAGCTGGCTAAAGGAGACGAAACAGCTATCCACGTGGATATTTTGTATTGGGTATAGGCTGGAAAACATAAAGAGAGCGGATGAAATATAGATTTGATTTGCAAAGGCGGATTATTAAACAATCTTCTTAGACCTTCATCAAAAATAAAACACAACTAGTGTTAGATCCGAACCAGAGATATAAAAAATTTAAATATTTTTATTAGTTTTTCAACAATTCTTAATACTCAAAAAATAATTCTGAAATATAAAATGCTTGGGAAAAACCCAACACACAAAATATGTATATATAGCACAAAACATAATCCTGAATTCTTAGGAGGTAGTACTTTCAAATTTCTAATTATTATTTGCCCATTAAAAAATACTTAATTAATATATTTCTTATTATATTTATTTATTTTGTAAATATGTTACTTGAAATTATAAAAAATGAATCTAATATATGTATTTTGGTGCAATGAAAATTAACATAAATAGTTTTCTTTAGATAACTTCACATCGTTATTTTGAAGTAAAATTTATCATCCTAATATTTTGAATCGTTAAGAAAAAAATCATTATTAATAAATTAGTGTTGGTTAGATAACTTCGAAATATAATGTGTTAGATTATTAGAATGCTGAAATGTTTTGGATCAATGTTCATTAAGAAAATAGTTTCTTTTAGTTAAGTTAAAATAATTATTTATATGAGGTTGTTATAATATAATGAATTTTTTTTATTCAGATTTTCATTAAAAATAATTTCTTTTAGATAACTTTATAATATTGATTTGTATCATATCATTAGAAAGATAAAATCTTCTTGGATCAAATTTTTATTTAAAAAAACGTAAATAGTTCTCTTTTGGGTCAAGTTTTTTTCTTGTTTAAATAATAAATTAAATTAAGTAATAAAAATAAAGAAAAAATAAACTGAATTGAGATTTATTAAAAAAGTATTCTGAATGAAAATTTTCTATGAGTAAAAATCACATGTTTACACTCTTAACTTGTTAAGAGATACAATGGAAAAAAATATAATCAGAGGCGAATTGTCAAAAAATAAGATGAGATGAAGAAATTTCCACAAACTGGTATTTTTTTGAATTAATGGAAGATTATTATAGATATCTGAAAAAATCTTAAATACAATTAGTCATGCACAAGCATAGATTCATTAAAAAAAAGAAGCAAATCATCAAAAACCCTCGCTCAGCCCTTAATGAAAGTTTTTAGGGATATATAGCAAGACAAAGAAGAAGAAGAATAGAGGATAGGTTTTTAGATTTTTTCACCGGCGACTTCTATAAATCTGATGGAGATGTATTGCTATGAAGATGGAGAAGGTAAAAATGGATAGTTGTGGAGGTTTTATAGAAAGCTATAAAAGTTAATTAGAAGTTATAGCGGTTTTATAGATAGTGTGATTAGTGGGATAATGGGTAATTTTTTAATAATTTTTTTTAAAGCAATTGTAATTCTAATCTACTCAGATGATGACACGTGGTTAAATTTTTTCTAAAGACTTGGATTCTCCTTTATATTTGTACTAGGGTAGATGTCCCCATAAAAAACGCAAAATGCAAAACAAATGAGTGAACAACCCCGCAGGGGTGTGAAATGTGTGCTCATCAAATTGGAAAAAATTGACACTGCCAAATTTTGTGCCAATGATATTATTTGAAAAATAAGGAGCATTTGAAATTAGACTATAAAGGTATACATTGAAGGGTTTTTAGATGCGTATAAGCGGAATTTCAGAAACAATTTCTTACACCTAAACATGGATTTAAAGCATTCTTGATTAGAGACAAAATTAGGGTTAGTAGAACACCTCTTGATGCGTGATTAGGGTTCTTCTTTCGAGAGAAAAAGCCTCAATTGTGACTTCTCTAATCAGTCCACACGAGTACGGGATCGGGATCTCCTTCGCTTTCGATTGCTAGATCGAAGTTCCAAAGACTAGAAAAAGTTGGAAGAAGAGAGCCTCTTTTTCTTACGTAAAAACTTCTGAAACCCTAGATTTCTTCTTCCCTTTAAAGGCCTTATATATTTATTTCCCCAAATAAATATATCCTTTTAATTCTCAATAATATCTAATATATTTATTGATAATTAACTCTTTTCTTATTGGACTAAAACCCTATGTCTGACAAAGACTTGAAAACAAGTGTGCAATTTTAAGATACCTTTGTCTCTTAATGTCTTACTTGATGATATGGTGACATTCATATCTCTAATCAAATATGTTTCTTGAATACCTGAGTTCGAACTATCAAATAACGAATGATTACAATTAATCCATTCGAGCATGGCCATGCATTTTCTAGTTCTAGCTCTTCAAGTGGCCTAGACACCATTCCTTTTCATGCATCAATGTATGCATGAATAAGGAGGACTTTTCCAATCTTGTATGACTATGGCTCCCACTCAACTTTTGGCAATCCCAATAATTGTTTTTATAACCCCCTTTTACGGAGAGCGTTTAACAATATCAAAGACATACCAATCATCAACTAGAAAACATAACATACTCATGTTTAAGAAATCCACCAAACATGGTTCACCTTAAAAAACTCTACAATCCCTTTTGGAGAGTCTTAAGGTTGGTCTGTCCGATATGTATCATCCATACATATCTATGTAATTGACTGGACATCTCTATGTCCCTATAGCATATGAAACCTTGAGCTATCAGTCAATGTAAAATATAGCTATAAATGAAATCATCTATGTCCTATTTGATGACTCAAACTATGGACGTGCAATAATTCATAACTGTAGTACACTTAATGGGGTTTCATTCACCAAAACACTTAAGGTGAGCCCATTTACGAACTATGAATTATTCGGACATATTATTCAATACTAATTAATATAATGTATAAATAAGAATGAAATATCATATATATTATCATAAAGTCAAACATAAACAAGAGTCCAACACTCTAAGCAGAAATAATGTAATACAAAGCAATCTCACAACCATTCACCAATGTGTTTGAGACCCTTAGCCCTAGTGTGACTATCATGCTTAGCCCTAGGCATAGGCTTAGTCAAAGGATCTGCAATATTGTCATCTGTATGCACCTTACACATCTTGATGTTACCTCCAGCAACTATGTGTCGAATAAGATGATACTTCCTCATAACATGTCTAGATTTGGAGTTTGAACTTGGTTCCTTGGCTTGGGCTATGGCACCATTGTTATCACAATAGATGTCAATAGGCTCAGAAATACTAGGAACAATGCCAAGCTCGTCTAGAAACTTCCTTATCCAAACAGCCTCTTTCGCAGCTTCACTAGCAACAATATACTCGGCCTCAGTCGTAGAATCAGCTACTGTATCTTGCTTGGAGCTCTTCCAGCTCACAGCTCCTCCATTAAGGATGAAGACATATCCCAATTGAGACTCAAAGCCATCTCGGTCAGTCTGGAAGCTAGCATCAGTATATCCTTTAACGACTAAATTGTCATCACCCCCATATACTAAGAAATCATCCTTGGTTCTTCTTAAGTACTTTAGGATGTTCTTAGCTGCACACCAATGCGCCTCTCCTGGATTTGATTGATATCTGCTACACATGCTCAAAGCAAATGCAACATCAGGACGTGTACATACCATGGCATACATGATAGATCCTATAGCAGAAGCATAAGGAATCTTACTCATTTTATCAAGCTCAGCAGGTGCTCTAGGACATTGCTTCTTGCTTAGATTTATGTCATGTTGTATGGGAAAAAAACCCTTCTTGGAATTCTGCATATTGAATCTTTCAAGAACCTTATCTATATAAGTTCCTTGACATAATCCAAGCAATCTATTAGATCTATCCCTATAGATTTTTATTCCAAGTATGTACTCTGCCTCTCCCAAGTCTTTCATTGAGAAACATTTCTTCAGCCATTCCTTAACGGACTCTAGCATCGGAATGTCATTCCCAATAAGCAGTATGTCATCCACATACAAGACTAAGAGAGCCACCTTACTCCCACTAAACTTCTTGTATACACAAGGATCCTCTTCACACCTGATGAAATCAAACTCTTTGATCTTTTCATCAAAACGAAGATTCCAACTCCTAGATGCTTGCTTAAGCCCATAGATAGATCTCTTAAGCTTACACACCTTCCCAGCATAATCTGGATCCTCAAAACCCTCTGGTTGTGTCATATACACATCCTCTTCCAAAATACCATTCAGAAAAGCGGTTTTAACATCCATTTGCCAAATCTCATAATCATAATAAGTGGCAATAGCTAGGATTATCCTTATGGATCTAATCATGACAATTGGTGAAAAAGTTTCATCATAGTCAATACCATGAATCTGTTTAAAACCTTTAGCAACTAATCTTGCTTTGTATACAGATACATTTCCATTTTTGTCAGTCTTAAGTTTGAAAACCCATTTGCATCCAATGGGTTTTACCCCATCTGGCAAATCTGTCAAGTCCCAGACTTGATTTTCAAACATGGAATCCATTTCAGATTTCATGGCCTGAAGCCATTTATTGGAGTCTGGACCCGTCGTTGCTTGTTTATAGGTAGCAGGCTCACCATGTTCTAACATTAGAACATCAAGGCTTTCGGTCGAGATGAAATCATCATATCGTCTTGGCTGAAACCTTTGCCTGTTTGATCTACGTAGGAGTCCAACTGGTTCAACAACTGGGATTTCAACATTTTTCACAACTATTTGTGGATCTGCTTCTTGAGCAATTTGTTCAGGTTCTTGGATAACATTAGATCCTTGGCCTTCAAACAAATCCATCTCATCCTCGACATCAACTATGTCATCCTGTTGTTGTGTTTGTTGCTTTTCATCAAGAACCGGTTCAAGATGAATATTTCTCCCACTTGACTTTTTGGAAATAAACTCTCTTTCCAAAAAGACACTATCCCTTGCAACAAACACCTTTTGTGCAGCGGGATTGTAGAAATAATATCCAAAACTACCTTTAGGATATCCTATAAAATAGCATTTGTCTGATTTAGGTGCAAGCTTATCAGTTTGTAAACGCTTTACATAAGCTTCACACTCCCATACTTTCAGAAAAGACAACTTTGGAACTTTTCCAATCCATATCTCATATGGGGTCTTGTCTACAGTCCTTGACGGAGTCCTGTTTAGTATAAATACAGCAGTTGTGAGTGCATATCCCCAAAAGGATACTGGAAGGTCAGCAAAACTCATCATAGATCGAACCATGTCCAACAAGGTCCTGTTTCTTCTTTCAGACACACCATTCAATTGTGGTGTCCCTAGAGTAGACAATTGTGTTACAATCCCACAATTTTTCAAATGATGATCAAATTCATGGCTTAAGTATTCACCACCACGATCGGATCGAAGTGCTTTTATCCTTTTGCCAGTTTGAGTCTCTACTTCATTTTGGAATTCCTTGAACTTTTCAAAGGCTTCAGATTTATGTGACATAAGATAAATATACCCATATCTGCTCATGTCATCAGTAAATGTAATGAAATATCTATAGCCACCTCTAGCTTCTGTACTCATTGGCCCACATACATCAGTATGTATTATGGCCAAAAGTTCATTAGCCCTTTCATTTGTTCCTTTGAAAGGTGACCTTGTCATCTTGCCCATCAAGCATGATTCACACAAATCAATAGATTCACAATCCATATGTTTTAGAATTCCATCTTTATGGAGCTTCTTCATGCGATTCAAGCTAATATGACCTAAACGACAATGCCATAGATAGGACTCAGTCAAACAATTTGATTTTTGCCTTTTAGTATTAATATTATACGATTCTGATTTGAGATCTAATACAAAAAGTCCATTAACCATTGGAGCACAAGCATAGAAGATTCCATTCTTAAAAACAGACATACTTCCATTCTTAATATCAAACTCAAATCCTTCAGAATGTAAACTTGAAACTGAAACAAGGTTTTTAGTAATAGTAGGAACAAAATAACAATTACTTAGTTCCAAAACTAAACCAGAAGGTAAAAATAAACTAAAATCTCCTACGGTAAGCGCAGCAACCCGTGCTCCATTTCCAACGCGTAGGTCTATTTCTCCTTTCTCCAACTGCCTCCTACTTCTTAGTCCCTGCACATTCGAAATAATGTGAGAACCACATCCGGTATCTAATACCCAAGTAGTAGCATTGGTTGTTAAAATTTCAATAACATTAATACATGAACTCATAGTTCCATTCTTCTTGTCCTCCAAGTACTTGGGACAATTCCTCTTCCAGTGTCCTTTGGCCTTGCAATAGAAGCAATCATGGTCACTGGCCACCTTTGGCTTTTCACCTCTCTTGGGTTTAGCAACTTGCTTGCCTTTCCCTTGGATATGATTCTTCTTCTTGCCTGCCTTCTTGAACCCTTGCACATTGTTGACCACAAGAACATCTTTCTTGTTGTCAACGGGAGTGTTTTGTTCAGCTGCTTTAAGCATACCATGGAGCTCATTCAGGGTTTTCTTTATACCATGCATATGGTAGTTCATCCTGAATTGAGCAAAACCATCATGTAAGGAGTGTAGTACGATATCAGTGGCCAACTCTTGGTCATATTTAGCACCCAGGCCCGTAGATGAGGGAGTGCAATCAGCCCAATTGCACAGGGCCCAATTTTTTCAAGGGCCTCTATATAATTATACAGTAGCATATCCAATACATTAATTTGATTTGCCCAATTGGTTGGCATGCAACTTTGAGAATTGAAAGACCTGAGTTCGATACTCTTGCGCGGCGGAATTTGTTTTTTTATAAGCCATTAATGTTTTTTCAACTTTATGATGCAGTATTTCAATTTGGCTTCATGTATTTGCATTCGAAAGAGACCCATTTTATTCAATTTTTTATTCTTATGGTTATATTCATTGATATTATTTTTAAAGAGTCTCTTGGTTTTGTAAAAGATTTTAAAACTAAAAACTCGAATTAGTAGTACTATATAGCCAAACTATATATCTATGTAATTATTTCTCCAAATTAGTATAATGAAATGGATAGTATTTGAATCCAAAAAAAGTTAGTAATTAATCGTAAAAAATAATAAATTTGCCTAATCGAGTAATATTTATATCGACAATAAAATTTAGATCTCATAAAATTAATAAGAGAAAATATAACTAACCACATTTTATATTAAGCGACTTATAACACTTTTATACGATATTATTAGGGCCTCATATAAGTTTTTGAACAGGGCCTCTAAAAACTTTGGGACGGCCCTGTTAGCACCCAATGATTCCATACGTTCAAACAGACCGATCATGTCAAACACATGTGGGCCAACTGATTTTCCCTTCACAAGTTTGCGATCCAGTATAGCCTTGTGAGTTTCATATCTCTCAATCCTTGCCTGTTCCTGAAACAACATTTTCAGGTTGGTTATAATGGAATGAGCATCCTGATTTTCAAACCTCTTTTGAAGAGAAGGTTCCATAGCAGCTAGCATAAGGCATGCGACAGGCACAGACTCATCTCTTATTTTCTTCTCTTCTGCTTTGTCCTCATCAGATGAGGTATCAGTCAGAACAGGAATCGGGGTTGCTAGCACGTTCTCACGTCCTTCGGACTTGAGAACTATTCTCAGATTCCGTTCCCAATCAAGAAAGTTTGCTCCATTGAGCTTGTTCTTCTCAACAATTGAGCGCAGGGTGAATTTCAAATTATCGCTAGACATGCTTTCTACAAAAAAGAAATAACAAACAAAAGTTCATGTTTGACATGCAAATACTTAATATTAAACAAGCTTTAAAACAAGTAAATGCACATTTCATTCAAATAAACAATTTATGTTCCCGGTGAATAAAATGATTCCAAGATCCTATTCCAGACAAGACTCAACGTACTTTTGCACTTCCTTCAGTCTTGTGTGTTCAAGGTAAGTAACAATTACTAATTATAACTCCTTATAATTCTTGGTTAATGGTCCACATCCAATGTAGGATCCACTACCATGTCTCAAGATCCAAAACTTTGCCTTTTGGTCTCTTGTTGGGTACAACCATATCAAGGCTTATGGACCCCCGTATAGATCCACCCTCACTAGTTTAATGTTTAAGAAAGACACCCTCGCTTTTGCGAAGCCCATCCAAACAAAATAAAAAAACGTCATGGGTTATGATATGGAAAGACATTGCCCCAATATTCATTTGGGAACTTAAGCATGCAATGGTTATTTATTACTAGTGACAAAAACATAATAAATAACTTATGCAAAACTTAAAATAAAGCATTCAAAACGCAATAATTGTGATCCTAGTATGGCCCCTACGATTCGAAAAATAAAGATCTAATCTTCATAATATCTTCATCTTGTATCCTTCATGGATCTCCATCCTTGATTTACTTATGTCTTGTACTTCTTCTTGTATTTCAATTTTGAATCACTCTCATTGCAGAAATTAAATTACAACAAAACAAACGATGCGCAGATCGTGTACAAGAAAACATAACGATGCACAGATCGTATTTATGGGCCATACTAGTCACCTTATGCAAGCAAAATATCATAATATAAAACAAGCATAATAATTAATCAAATAATTCATCTCATGAAATTTATTTAACAAGATAATCTTAACTCAAAATAAATTAATATATAGTATTAATCTAAATTTAATCATCAAAGTGCATCTAATCGGACAAAATTGTATGATCAAGATATAATACCAAATATTTTATCTTATTTTAGTGGGGTTTCCTAACTCCTTAGGAAATTTTATGTCGGATCATGATCTGATCATGACTTAAAATTGACATAGCTAATTAATATTAAAAAATATAACCAATT
The DNA here is from genome assembly GCA_964016875.1 of Fallopia convolvulus. Taxonomy (NCBI): domain Eukaryota; kingdom Viridiplantae; phylum Streptophyta; class Magnoliopsida; order Caryophyllales; family Polygonaceae; genus Fallopia; species Fallopia convolvulus. Next base: position 8,054,919 of record OZ024732.1, read on the forward strand.
CAAGGCATGCAGCCTCACAGGGAAAGATTTCAACAATTCGGAAGGGGTACACAATAACTCCAATTAAAAAAAAATTGAAATCGAAGTTCGCCCAATTTTTTTTTTTTTTTTATTCAATCTTACTTTTCTTTTCGGGTTCTTTCAATTGGCACTTCCAATTTTGTACGTATCTAAATTTAGTCAATCTTATATGCAACCACGATTGAATTCAAACAAATGAATTCCGAAAGTGGAGCGGCAAATAAATATGCATGGGAGTCATACAATAGGCAGAAAAAACACGCAAGAACATGATTGAAATCCAATTTCAAATTCACGTGTATGTACAATTTTAATTTCAATTTAAAAGGGAAAATCTAATTTCACGTATACCAACTTTGATTTAATCAAAATTTGCATCAAGAAAAAAAATCTAAATCTTTGATCCAATCAAGATATGCTTAAGGCTCTGATACCACTGAAGGGTTTTTAGATGCGTATAAGCGGAATTTCAGAAACAATTTCTTACACCTAAACATGGATCTAAAGCATTCTTGATTAGAGACAAAATTAGGGTTAGTAGAATACCTCTTGATGCGTGATTAGGGTTCTTCTTTCGAGAGAAAAAGCCTCAATTGCGACTTCTCTAATCAGTCCACACGAGTACGGGATCGGGATCTCCTTCGCTTTCGATTGCTAGATCGAAGTTCCAAAGACTAGAAAAAGTTGGAAGAAGAGAGCCTCTTTTTCTTACGTAAAAACTTTTGAAACCCTAGATTTCTTCTTCCCTTTAAAGGCCTTATATATTTATTTCCCCAAATAAATATATCCTTTTAATTCTCAATAATATCTAATATATTTATTGATAATTAACTCTTTTCTTATTGGACTAAAACCCTATGTTTGACAAAGACTTTCAGCCTATTGATCCATCCCGTCAACTCAATGTGTGTGACCTCATAGGACCCGTTTATAATAGCTATGGATTAAACTATTTAATCCATTAATCGTAGTTGGTTTCTAGCAAAACACTACGACTCCTAAAATAAACGGATTGAATCTCTCTATCAATCGTCCTATTCCATGTTCGGTAATTGCAACTTTTATTAAAGGACACAATTCCTTCATACATAGGCTAATGTTGATACAACTAGTTGTCTCCGTCGTACCATACACGACTATGACACGATATCTTTTAGATATACTTTAAAAAAGATTAATAAATAAAAATATAATATAAAATTTAATGTAAGTAATTTGTTGTCCGTAATATGTATAAAAAGTATTTATTTTTTAAAATCAATGAAAACAAATTAAATTTAGATTATTAAGTTTAAAATTGAGAATAAACATAGATTATTAAGATAAAATAATCTACATTGCTCATTTTAATTGACAATATTTCATAAATAGATTTAATTTAAAAGAAAGAGATAAAATATGAAGAAAATAAAGCAAAAAAGATATATTTTGAAAATATAGAAGAGATCAGATTTTGAAAAATAATAATTAATTTAATAATAATATATGTAATTGAGTATATTTATCTTTTAATATAAGAGAGAGAAAGAAACAATTAAAATGTTAAAAAGATTAAACATATATATTTTATTGGCTTATAAGGAAAAATTCAACCATTAGTTATATTCTTATAGTTAAGATATTATCTGCTACCAAAAATTAAAATATTATCTAAATTTGGAAAATAAATAAATTTTAATTAATTGAAAAAAATTGGTCATGTAGAATATGAAGTGAAAAGAATAATTAATATAAAAAATTTTATAGAGCAATGATTAAATGACATGTGACAAAATCCTATGTGGCTTAATAATAGAACGACATGTGAAAAATGTTGATGTGACCTAACGTGGGGACTCCAAACCTTATTGCTTTTATATATATAGTAGATTAATGGCAGATATTTATGTATTTCGAAAAGTCATGCATATCCTTACTTCCTTACTATTATAAAAAAAGCCCGTAAACGGCTTAAAATCCTTATAATTTTACTGTAGCTAAAATTTTCCCTGGGCAACCGTGCACATCTTCTCCCTTACGCTTCCTTTCTTTATCACCCTTCCATTGTACGCCTTATTTCCTCTCTCCTTCTTCGTGCTCAGACAGGCCTACGGTACATGGAGCTTCTCCTCCTTTCTCCTCTCTTTTTCCTCTTCTTCATTTTTAAGGTCTTCTTTGTGATTGGATTATTACTTCCAAGTGCTCTATGTGTTATGCTAAGGAGAGATCTCAGTTGGCTCCTATTAATTTTGCTGCTCTCCTTAATTAGGGTTTAGCTCCTATTAACTTTGATGTTGTCCGTAATTAGAGAATTTGAGTTCACTTTCTTGTCCAATTGCAGATTAGGGTCTCAGTTTGCCACTCTTATTTCGAATTCTTTTATGGACAATTGGAGAAGGGGGTCGGAGGTGGCGGTAGTGACGAGTTGGTGGAATAGGAGGAAGCAATCGACTTTGCAATCCGTCTTCTCCGATCTTCACGAGGTTAGGCTTCTTCTTCGGTCATGATTTCGCAGGATAGGGTTTGGACATGGATGTGGTTTTCATTTATTTTCACATATCATTGGGTCGATGCCTTTTCTTATCTCTCGTTTTGAATTTACTAATTTTCCCCTTATTTTCATGCTCTCTCTGGGGGATGTGCAATTAAATTTTGCTGCAATTTGCTTGAAGTTCTTAAAAGTATTGGATGGTTCTATCAAGCGTTTAGTTTGCTACTTATGTGCTATATAAGGTTATACCCCTATATTTGTTTACAACTAGGAAGTTTGGATGCACCGAGTTTGTGAACTCAAAAGACAATGACAGATCAATTCAATCGGCCTTTTATTAGATAACTGATAGAGATGATGTTCGGAGTGTGGTCTGACTATATCAGATATGACTACAAGTCATATGTTTTGAGTTTCCAATAATTACAGTATGATCAAAGGGTGAACTCTTGAAATGTGATACTGAAGTTGCTTACAGATTTGATTATAGCTTGTTTCTTGATTTGCCGCCTTGCTGGCGTCTAATGAAGTTGATCATGCTTGTGTTAATCTTTAATGTCAAATTTAATGTATAGTCTTTGTTTCAGGTATGCAATAAGGGAGATGGTGGTTCGCGGAGTACCTGCTATTGCTATTGCAGCTGCACTTGCTTTGGCAGTAGAAGCACATAATTTAGAGGCGTCTTTTCAGGGGGCTCCAACTGATGCTGCCACTTTTATTGTCGAGAAGTTGGCTTATTTAGTCTCAAGGTATACATTGATATTTTGAGACTTTTTCTATGAGAAAAGTAGCAACTGGTGCAAATTTGAATGTATGCAAAGTAGTTACTTTTATACCTGCCCTGTGCAATTGTTGATTTGATCTACATTTTCATTTGACCAACTGCTGTAAACCTTTCAGATGAAGCTGCTTCGGTTTCTTTCAACAACTCCCAAAGATGTATTTCAGGTTGAGGCATTTCTTCTACTCTTACCCTTGTACTTGTTTAATGTTCGAACGTGTTGATCAGAAATAATAATGTCTAGATTCATAAACAACCTGAATGAATGCACGATGACATATTGTTGTGATTGATCGTACTGTAGGCTTATATTGAAGCAGCTGAAATAATGCTCCAAGATGATGTGGCTTCAAATAAAGAAATTGGGTCTCATGAAGCTATTGCTCTTCTTAGTGATTTGAAAGATTTCAAAAAGAATGTAGTTTACCTTTGTGGATAATCTTATGATTATGTTAATTAAATCATTAACGTAGATGACTTTGATAATTCTATTCTTTGAACGTCAAGGGCAAACGTATGCTAACTCAATCCAAAGAGGACTCTCACTACTGAAAGGTGACCATCTCTTCATTCATTGGCTGTACAATGAATGTTCTTAAACCTCTTAGTTGCTTCTTCACTTCCCTCCTCCAACTACAATCACATAAAAAAATTGCACTCTTGAGAAAACATATGAAGTTGTATATTGAAACCTTTGCCTCAAGTCAAGTAGACTTGCCTTATTATGTGATTTTAATGCAGATTGTTATTATGTTTTATGTTATCCCCCCTTTTTTTGATATTTTATATTCACAAATTATTTTCTTTTCTCTTTGATTGCAAGTATACAAAGGCTTAGTCTATTATGTGTTTAAGCGAGGTTCAGTGAGTTGTATTTTGGTTCAATTTTTTAAAATCAAACATTTTGTTGGATGTTTGCAAGTCGTTCACTGCTATTTCTATGTTGTCAGGATTATTGTTGTTTATGTAGTGAACTCTTTCTCCCTACGTAGTACACTTAACTCCTATTCAAAGTGTGGGATGGATTATGAATTTGAGCCAAATGTTGTAAGTTTGAGGTTCTACTTGTTTATTATGAATACGAGTTGTTGCAATTGGTGTATGTTTTTCCATATGAATGAGCCAAATGGCCACCCCGTGCAGCGCACGGGCCCACCACTAGTAAAGTTAAAAAAAACATACATTTTTTTACTCTACTAAAAAAAACATACATTTTTTTTAAAAATAATAAGTGATGGACATTCAATGTTATACATTTAGTTGAATGTATATACACTTTTAGATAATAGTTTATATCAGTGGTACATTCAGGATCACCTGGATGGGGGGCAAACTTTGAACAAGTATAATAGGCACATGGGCAGAATACATATACGGCCCCCTGACCTTTGACCAATTGGTCACTTTGACATCCCACCTTTGAAAATGTTCGATTGAGTACTTAAACTTGCAGATTGTGACCTATTGAATACCTGTTTGCTGATGTGGCCATTTGCGTGAGATACAATCTCTTATACGCGAGTAAGAGACTAAAAAAAAAAAGCTGATATGGCAATTATACCTAGCACCATTTTTTCTTTTTTTTTCCCTTTTCTTTTATGAATTGATTTTTATAAAAAAAATAGCAATTATTACTCAAAAACTAAATCTTTTTTTCTTTTTTCCACTTTTCTTTTATGAATTGATTTTTATAAAAAAAAAGAAAAAGTTAAGCAGTTATTACTCAAAAACTAAACTAAAACTTATACAAAATCTAAACTAAAATTAGTGAAGTCTCTAGGCCATTATCTTGTACATAAATAAAACAATTATTCCCCTTTCCCTTCTTCTTCCCCATTGTCTTGTTCATCGTCTTCTTAATGGCCAAATCCAACAGACCTCCAACCCTCAATTTTTCCATCCTAGGGCTGTTCTTTTTCTGGTTCTTTGTCCCGCTGGACCTGGGCCGATTCCAATTGAACTCAGCCGGATCCAAAACTCCCCTCTTCCCCATCACTATCTCATACCCACTTCCTGATTTCGGCCTCCCATCCTCCCCATACAGAGCCGACGTCGATCCAATTCCGCCGTCGCCCGGCCGGAAACCGGTTGCGGACAGCGGGTCCTTCTTCGCAACAAACCCTGGGCGGAGATGAGGCGGGACAAACTTATCGCCCTTGGAGGTCACGGACTCCTTATCCGGCTCCGGAGGCGGAGTTGGGTTGGGGTTTGGGGAAGGACGGGAGAGGACGAGCATGCCATGGGAACGAGAGGAGGTTGAGGGGGAGAAGTCGGCGGTGAAGATTTCCCCCGATTTCGTCGGCGGTGAAGATTCTCCCGAGTCCGTCGTCGGTCGTTCTGCATCCCATTCCCAATTTCTCAATCTTTTTCTTAGATCTGGAGACAATTTTTTTTTCATTTTTTTTTATTAATTTAGCTTTTGATTTTATTAATTTAGCTTTTTAATTTAATTTATCCTTTGATTTTAATAACATCATTTTCTTATTAGTTTATTAATGATGTGGCATAAGTTTTTATTTTTTTTATCTTTATTATCAAAATATATGGCGTGGCACAATGATATGGCGCGTGTGTTGTGCACGTAATTTTTTTAGACGAAACACGTGTTCAATAGGTCACAATATGCAAGTTTAGGTATTAAATCGAACATTTTTAAAGGTGGAGTATCAAAGTAACTAATTGGTTAAAGGTCAGAGAGTCGTATATGTATTCTGCCAAGTATAATAGTAAAAACAATACGGACAAAATCAAAGTAGATAATTTGACATAAAAAGAGAACAAACGTACAAATCAAAATTGCATTTGACTCTTTACTAAGGATAATTCAACTTTTCATTTCCCATTTTGTTTCTCATATCACTCTTTGACCTTAATCTAACTTGCCCTTTTCCAATTACAAAATCCATTTTTTATAAATATCTTCATCCCTGGTGGTTGTTCAACATTTGTAAGTAAGATTTTAACATTAGAAATTTCCGGTGGTTGGCAAACACTATGCAAATCATTTAAAACTTTTGACCTTTTTAAAAAATACCTCTCTATTTAAACCAACATACCAACCTATCAATTTTAATAAATAACAATAATCCTTATAATTTTCAAAACTCTCAATATGATAATACATAATCTTATTCTAAATAATCAACATCAAACAAGAACAAAACAATAATTAAGTGAATTAAACTATCAATTTTAAATTTTTAATAAGAACAAAGATTTTAACAAGAACTTCTAATTAATTTGCATCGAACAACAACAAAAGATCTCATATTGATTGGGTTAAAATGTTAAATGCCTACACCAGAATTGTCTAGCCTATCCAATTTGTTTTCTTATATGAAAAAGGACAAAAATGAGTGAAATATGGTAATGACGAATTCAGATTTCATATTGGGCTTCTACCAAAAAAAGATTTCATGTTGGGCCAAATCCGTAGATCTCTCATCTCTCCATGTTACCGTGTAATCTATCTATCTACTATATATTTTTACAACTCTAAAAGTTCTCCTTCAATAGATAATAAATGTTTTATTCTCCCTATTCAATTTATTTATTCAATCTATTTTCTTAGATAAAAAAATGCACTATTCTCCCTATTCAATCTATTTTTTTTAAATATTTAATTATGGTCGTGTATAAAAAAATGGAGTTGGTCTGTATGTTTTATGAAATGAAGCTATCTATGTAAAGCTTAAATATTTTAAAACACCATTTTAAAAAAATAAAGTGGAGTTTAAAACACCTTTTATTATAATCATACAACTATATACCTATATATGTATGCTTAACCTATCATAAACAAATACTGACGACTATAATATATTATCCCTCCACCAAACCAAACATTCAAAATTAACGGTTAAATTTAATTTCCCTTCATTATTTAATTTCATCAATTCACACATACAATTACCATTTCTATTCTAAATCAAATAATATACACGTTCACATATGTCCACTTATAAAATAAATAACAATAGACACGAAATCATACCCCGTCCATCGGACGGGACAAGCCTTCTAGTATATTATAACATAGAAAATTTGGGCAATTAATGACCCATTTAGATGATTTAAATATTATTTTTAATTTTTTTATAATCCATCTATTTAACTATCTATCTATCTATAAAAAAAATAAGAAAAGGTTTTTGAGAATTAATGCTCATAATATACAGAATTGTAACATACATATTAAAGTTTAGATCTAATTAATTACTTCATAATAATATCAATTTCTAAACAACTTTTTATATTCCTAAACCGCCATATCTATATCTTCTCTCTCTCTATATATATATTATCTATCTATCTATCTATAATAATATAATATATAATATATATAATCTATAATACTATAAACTTAAATAGTTTTACAATTAATGCTTATACATGTAATAAGATTTTTTATAATAACATTGCAAACATACATATGCATATAATATAATAATACTATAAACTTAAATAGTTTTACAATTAATGCTTATACATGTAATAAGATTTTTTATAATAACATTGCAAACATATATATGCATATAATAACCCAAAAAAATTGGCTGCTTCCAACCAACGAATGAATTGCATGCAATTAATGCATTAAGTACAATCAATTTATTTTCATAATAAATTATGTAGATAAGTACAAAATAATTTCCTTAGCCGTTTCACTCATTTATTTCATAAGTTGTAACAATTTAATAACATTTTTATTTATGATCAATGAAGTAATTGGAAATTTAAAGGGTGTGACTTGTGAGGCAAAAAAACGTAAATACAATTTAAAGTGATTGGAAAAAACGTAAAGAATACAATGCAAATACAATTAAAGTGATTGGAAATTTTATCCATAAAATGTAACTTAAAAAACATAAATTAAAGTGATGAAGGGTGTGAGGCTAATCTTCTCTCTATATATATATTATAAAATAGAAAAATTTGACTAATTAATGACCAATCCATCTTAATAATGAGATTCAAAGAATAAAAAAATAAATAAATAAGTGATTTTAGGGTTGCAAGATAAAGAAGGCAATCCAATTATCAAAAATGAAAAAATTTGGGCTTCTAAGTTTATACTAGCTCACGTAAGCTATATAAAAACAAAAGCATAAATCAAATTATAGGTACAAATATTATTATCAATATCAATACACGAAAATTAATCAATATCATCAACAAAATTGTAACATCTTAATTAACTCCATAATTAAGGAAATAAAATGCTTGGACTACTCACGTTACAATGCAATGAAATGGTTGATTACATAATTGCGTTCACACATATATATAATAAATGCCTAGCTTTTATTATCAATATGTCAAACAGCTAATAAATTCTTCTAATATATAATCGCATACGTTATATGACAATTGCAGTAAATGTATACAACGATTACTACTCACTACTAACCAGTAAATTTTTCCCAATTAAATTGATATAATAGCGTACGTAGTTGTCACTAGCAATTAGTTTTATCCTACTAAAATTGATGTAAATTCAATACGGAGTATTAATTTTAAAGCCCTTACCTAAATAATCTCTTCAAATTTCGGTTCCAAATTATTAATATTATTATTATTATTATTTATATTTTATTTTATTATTATATATAAAAAGGATAGGCATGTGTGGTTCTTTATATTTGAGCGATTTGGTTTCGTTATCGCCTTCAAATTCTATTGAGGTCGAAAACCTTCGACTTAAGAAACTTATTTGGGAGATGTTCTACCATTGTTCTTCTGGAAACACAATCATCAATCAACATTGGTTTGCTCTTTTGGCCATAATATAATTCCTCCTATCATCCTATGTAAGCATCTACATTATAGTACTTCTCTTTATATTTTTCAAGTATTATTCTCTTTTGGTATTTTAAATATAACAATTTTTCCCATTTAATATTTTGGACACATCTATATTATATTCCTTGATGAATGTTATTGAGAAAAACATGTTAATTTACTAAGCAACCATTCATAGACAAGAGATGAATCATTCCAAAACTTGGTCTACGAGTACTAGATTAATTTTTCATCATCTTGCAATTTACAATTACTTTATGTTTAGAGAAAAAATAATGATTCATGCCTTGGCACTGGCATGAGCTCCAATATAATAAAATGGGTATAAGTCGTCTCTATTGTTTGCATTAAATTTTGAGAAAAATCTTATTCAAATTATTTAAACTATATATTAGTGTATGTGAAAATGAACCCCTTTAACTTGATTGTTGAAATGGTTTGTATATAACATAGCATAGGATTTAAGGTTGAAGTCTCCTAGAAATCATTTTGAGCAAAATCGCTTATGTTTTTTTTTCTTTGACTTATTTGTATGCATTGCATTTCACAACGCGATATGTATCAATTATATGAATTTTTGTGTTGATTTGCATAATACATAGACGGACCAAACAAAAATGTGTCCAATTTCTCACCTAAAAGTGCTTAAAACAAATTCCCTGTCTTTCCATTTTCATAATACTTACAATTTTGATTTGAAAAACTAACTTGATCGAAAGAAATATTATACCACATAATGGGAATGAAATTAAAATTGCTACTAATTTAAACGAGTGAGATTGAATAATCATTAAAATTTATTATTATGACTATAACTAAAAAGAAAGAGAATTGACTAAAAAGATAGTTGACTGAATTTTACATAATAAAATGTACACCTCTACTCAATTTGATATTATCCTTGATTACACTAAAAAATTACAAAATTTGGAGATATCTTTATAAACTGTGCAATAATTAAAAATATATATAATTCATAAATGATATAAAACATAAAATTGACCCGTGCATAGCACGGGCCATCTCCCTAGTAATACTATAAACTTAAATAACTTGGTAATTAATGTTCATACAAGATACTCTATAATTTCATAGCAACCATATAATAAATTTATATCTATAAACATTTAATATTGGAGAGAAGCTTTTTTCTATTGATTGTGAAATAATATTCTAAGATTTATGTAGTGGCGATTACCATTACCAATACCATAAAAGTGGATTAAATTACTCTAATTTAGAGTGCAGACGATTTCCGAGAGACAGCGAAGACACATCACGAATCAGAACTGTTGCCCGTTTTGTCAGGACGAGGAGGAGTCTTTTGTGCATCTCTTTCGAGATTGTCCCATGATTAGTGCTATTTGGTATGAATTGAAAGCTACTGATTATGTTTCTCAATTTTTTCAGGATGAATTTGCTTGCTGGCTGAGGAATAACGTGCTGACTGAAGAAAAGAAGGATTCTGTTATCCGCTGGTGTGATTTGTTCTCCACCTCCTTATGGTGGATATGGCGTTGGCGCAATGCTAAAGTTTATAATGATGATATGGTGATCAACAAATCTGCGGCCTTCATGAAAGGCCAGACGATGGAGTATGCTCGAGCTAAAGGTATGATCTCTTCGAGTTCAATTAGTTCTATTCGTACTATGCAGGAAGTATCTTGGATCCATCCCGAGGCAGATTGGGTCAAATTAAACACCGACGGTGCGGTTCGAGAGAATGGGATGGCTGCTTCGGGCGGACTCGTGCGAAATAGTCATGGTCAATGGCTTTGCGGTTTTGCCCACAATATTGGTTGCTGCTCGGTTACGATGGCGGAGTTATGGGGCGTCTACAATGGTCTTCTACTAGCTTGGGAGAAAGGGTATCGTAAAGTTTTATTGGAGACCGACTCTCAACTTGTTATCAATCTTCTTAATTCTAGACTTAATAAGTGTCATCCGTTGTTTAGCCTGGTTTCTAAATGCCAAGGCTTCTTGAGTAGGAATTGGTCTATCCAGTTCCGTCATGTGTATCGAGAGGCGAATACGGTTGCCGATCGCCTCGCGTCTTATGCTTTCTCTTGTTCTCTAGGTATGCATGTATTGCTTGCCCCGCCTGAGGGGATTAATTTATTTCTGCTTGATGATGTTAGGGGTCGGGCTATCCCCCGTCTGCTGACTACTTAGCCCACTTTTTAATTATTAATCTTCTATATATGTAGTCGTTTCCTTTAAAAAGCAGTGCAAACTGCATACTGCAAACTACAAAGAGTATGCCCTTGGGTCCCTTAATTCTATCCAAATGTGTATGGCTATAATGAAAATAATAGGGTGTAAGAAGTGTGATTGGCCATATTTTGTGATCAAGATCAAAATCATCGGTATATCTCTTTTCTGTGTTAATTTTTCTTATAGATTTGTTGATTTTTTTCTTTAGACTAAACAACTCATATTGGTCTCAGATCAAAATCAAAATCATCGGTATATCTCTTTTCTGTGTTAATTTTTCTTATAGATTTGTTGATTTTTCTTTAGACTAAACAACTCATATTGGTCTCAGATCGAGCAAGATGGCGAAGACCCGTACTTAAGGCAAATTCTTTTCACTTTAGTACTACAAAAAATTTCATAATTTACGGGTTTGAAAATTATATATCTTTAGTTGTTATGAAATTTTATATTTTTAGCACAAAAAAATAATAGATCACTTATACCCATTGTTCTAAAAAAAATTATGTCTATGCATTAGAAGGTCACAACCCGTCTAGTTTTGAAGTTCGTCTAGGTAAATATTTGGGCACATCTTGCCAATCGTTTAGGCCGCCTAGACGATAGGCGGTCCCTCTTCACCCTTAACTCTTCTAAAATTTTTTTAGAACATTGATCATGCCTATCATTATTAACAAACATTAGGCAAGGAATTTTATGTATTTTTTTGGAATAAAGTAATATTTTTGACCAATTATTTTTTTTTATCCTTATGGTATAAAGTTCTTGGAAATTGATATTTTTATATATGATGTTCTTGGAAAATGATGTTATTTTATGATGTTATTGAATAAAATGAATGCCCTTTATGATTTCTGATAAATTTTATTGATTTATTTGTTTATATATCATTTAAAATTAATAAAAAATAATGAATATCAAAGAGAAAAAAAAAGAGATTTAAAAAACAAAATATGTTCATTAATAATTAATCCAATTAATAATATGAAGAGTTATGATTTTTAGAATTTCTATGTATATATTTCTAATAAACAATTGATAATATACTTAATTTTGCAATTAAGTGTTATTGTTACCATTGAATTCATTTGACTTTAATTTCGTAAAATGTTCATTCATAGCCTTTGTACTCAATTTTCCTTTTCTTGAAAGGATTTGAAGAGAGAGGAGATGATGAAAAGGAAAAAATATTGAGAAATAAATGATACTACATTGGGGAAATAAAAATAAATTTATATTTCCAAATGAAAATTTTGATTATTTAACCAAATTATATTTCTTATTCATTGTTCATCCATTGAATTTTTTCACCTTTAACATATACAATATGTAATATATGCATTGTTTCCAATCATCTTCAAGTCAACTAAAACTTTCATAATTAATATATTTAAATTAGTGAACTAATACATCGAATATACACTACATTAGTTACAATATAATTTAAAATGTAAATTTAAGAAATATTATAATTACATTTATACAAGACCGTTGTAAATGTAATCAATGTGATAGTAAATGGATTTCTTAAATTTCTATCTAAGTTATGGTCTTAGAAGAATGAATGGTCTTAGAAAGCCATTACAATGACAAGAATGAAACATTATTTTTTGCATTTAATATATTGGTCATCCACTTTTTATTTAAAGAGGTTTAAATATGTGAATCTATATAATATGTAAAGACGTAATTTAATAAAATTATATCTTATAAAAAATTTGATCCGGGCGTAGCTTTGGCATTCCCACTAGTGGACAAATAAATAAATAAATTTGGTGAGCATTTAATTGAAACGACACCGTTTCTATCGTCTTCCTTATCCCTCTTGTTAGGTTTGCCGACCTAAACCTCTGCAATGGCAGCTCGCAGTCGCTGCTACGGTGCTACCTCTCCGCCCTCCGCCCCTCAAGCCTCGGTACCTCCTGCCCCGGACTGCCCCTCAACGCCCCAGATCCTCCCCCGACTCCCCTTACTCCCTAAAAATATTTCGGCGAACGGGGGGGGGGGGGGGGGCAACTGCCCACCCATGCCCCCCTTAATCCGCCACTGATTTATATACCTTTTAAAAAGACAACTGATAGAAATTCAATACAAATAGCAAGTCTCTAGCACTCTCTAAAGAGAAGTCTAGCTTATGACTAGAACTTGAAGCCTGGTGGAGGTTCTCAGTGATTTGTTAACATTTTCTCTCCTTGTCTCCGTCATTTCTTACGGTTTCTTGCCTCCAAAAAGTTCTTCGTGTATATCCTCTCCTAAAATCCCTCTTTTGTCTATCATGGAACCCAAACTACCAATCTGTCTTCTATTGAAAATATCACTCTTAACCTTCGCTCCCTTTTTCTCGTTTCGAACTTTGTCTAGTTGGAAAATCTATTGCCCCTAAACAATTGAATGTGAATGCACTTCGCAACATCTTTCGTACGATTTGGCGTCAAAAGTTCAGACTTAATAATAACACCATTTAGTTAGTTCATTAATTAATTGATCATGGATCAAGTTATTGTAATTCTGATCTCGTACACCAATGTTTTCCCCATGATGATGCTTTGGCTATCTTGAGTATTACGTTGTCTTTAAATAGAATTTCGGATTTAGACATATGATAATTCCAATGAAATTTATTCCTCTAAATATGGTTATTGGCTTGGTAAAATAGTCAGCCTTCAATTGGCATCTCGTACATGATACACCTAATGTCTGGAACATTATTTGGTCTTTGCAAGTGCCTTTAAAGCAGCACAATTTTGTTTGGCGTATTGTATCAAGAACCTTACCCCTCTATACTTTGAATATTGAAACATGTTGGTGATGAAACCCGATATAATACGCGCTATAAACATGATTATATTAATTACTAACTCTTGGAATTTTGTACAACCAAATGGTTTTCGTACGTAGATTATTCCTCCTCCCTGATAGCTTGCATTTAGGTAGTGTTTAGGATGCATATTTATGTTTATTTTGCATAAGTTTTAGTTAGTTTTAGTTGGTTTTAGCTTAGTTTCTAGGATCTTGTGTTTTCGGGTAGTTGCGCTTGTTTTGTTCGGTTTTGCAGATCTTTAGGTAAACAAGCATGGACGGGATGGATCTTAGATGATTGTGGTGGAGTTTGATTAAGCTTAGAGTGATACAAGTGAAGATTAGAAGAGTTAACGTCCAAGAGCTTGTGTGAAAAGAACGCCTAAACCCGGGCTATGCATTGGAGTTTTTGTTTCGACACCTCTATCTTGCAATGCTTGGTTTGGGAGCTATAGTGCTCGGATGAGGCTCAATTTGGTATCAATGGAAAGCTAATTCAAAGAGATACAATTCATATTTTTACTCCGAGTCCAAATTCCAACTCTAAGTGGGTCAAAACAGCCTTTAAAGTGACGCCTGAATGCTGAACCGGGGCAATTGCGCGGGATGACAATTGCGCGGCCGCTCAATTCAGAGGCTAAGCCGCGCAATTCCAACTGAGGGGCGATTGCGCGGGATGACAATTGCTCGGCCGCGCAATCCTCATGCAACCCGAGCAATCGGAGTTTTTACGCGAACAATCATTGGGCTTGATTTTTGGGCTTGGGTTATATCATCCGAGTAGTGGCTTAATGATAGACTTTTTGAGGGTTATTTTAGAGGACATATATAAGCCTTATGTTAGTTTATTTTCTCATAACTTTTGATCAACCTTGGGAGGCTAGGGTTTTCTCTCAAGGAAGAACCTTTGAACCTTTGTAAGTTTGATTTCAATTTAATTATGCATTGCTAATTTTCCTTTGTGTTTGACTAATTAGTGACGTCATGATTTGTGTATGATTGTGAGATTTAATTGATTCTTAACGAACTTGAGTAGAAATTATTCCCTGTGCTTAATTAAATCTAAATTAGGGTTTTATTAGATTGATCACCTAATAGAATTTCTAGTTAAAACTGAATCTGATTAATTACCGGTTGGAGTTAATCTGATCTAGAGTAGACTTTAATTAATTTAGTACCGGTTGGACAAGTTGATTAAAGTAGGGAATAAATTCACAAGTCACTTAGATGTCTGGTTGCTCTAGGTGTTTGTTTCTATTGATAACTTGAATCTTCATGCTGTTATTTAATTGAATCTAGAAGGTCTTCTAGGTTATTAGATAATTAGGGTTGTTAGAACTGGTTGGTCTATCAAATAAATCTGAAGTTTGGGTTTTAGTCCTTAGTAGGATCATTATCCACAATATATTATTCAAGTGAGGAGAGAATCAAGAGAATCGATGATCAATAAAGCAATATCATGATGGATCTAATTAGTTGAACACGCTTGTCTCTTAATTGATTAAAACCATCTTTTGCATTCTTAGTTAGTTTCTATTTTGCATAGTAGTTTAGATTTTCAATCAAAAACCCCCATATTAGTTACTTGGTACTTAAGTAATAACATTCATACACGAGTCTCTGTGGGATCGACCCTTGCTTACCATTCTACTCAGATTGGTCAAGTTAGGATTCTTTGATAGGTAAACGACTGAAAAATACCTCATCAAATTTGGCGCCGTTGCTGGGACTCGTCGCTATTTGTGTTTTTACTTTTGTGCTATTTTTGGTGTTGTGAACCTATCTTACGGTTCATAACACCCGTGCTACTAATCTATGGCTTTGTTCGATTGTAGACAGCTGCAGGATGAACACTTCCATGACTATTTTTCAAGATTTCAAGACCATGTGTTTGAACTTGGTGCTTAGGGATTACGATACAGTGATAGAGAGGTGAACATGGGAGTTATCCATGGTATGAATCTTGAGACAAGGGGATTGGCTGATTACATGAGCAATGGGAGGCTTTTATATATGGGACCTGAGGAATGCTGGGATTTCTTCTGTTTCATGAGTCATCAAAGCTTTTTAGTCGAGTCATCTTCACAACCATCCCAGCCGGTTGATAAGTCTCTTGAGGATATAATCAGGGATATCTCAAAAGGGGCGGATGCTATAATCATGGAGCACTGTGAGTCATGTTCTTCATGTTTTCATTCCACAATCTCATGTCCTTTTGAGTTGTGTGAAAGGAGTAGTGAAATCACATTGGAGTCAAACGATCATGAGTCAGACACTCAGATTCAAGTTGAGGAGCAATCTACTACACTTGATGTGAGTTATGAGGATGAATTTGATGCCCAATATGAAGTCACACATATAAGGCAAGTTGAGCAGATCATCACAGAGCCAAAGGAAGTTTGTGCTGGCATAGAGATTCTTACAGAGCCTAGGGAGCCTGAGTCATCTTCACTCACGTGGAGTAAATTGCTTGAGGGCTTTACGGTTTTGGAAGAAGACTCGTTTGTTGACCATGATGACTTCTTTGCTGATGAAGTAGACAACCATGAGGGAGAAAATCAACATGATACATCTGTTAAGGCTCCCGTTGTCATGGTGCGCCCTATGTTAGGCCTTGACATCCCATGCTTCAGTTTCCCCACCTTCTCACATCAAGAGCTTATGGATTTCCAAGATGAGAAGCCAAGTCTACAACACAAGGTGGAAGATGGAGAATATATGGAGTTCATGCTGGATAAAAGTGGTATTGCTGAGAAGTGCTTTGATTCATACTGTAAGTATTTTCTAAAGTCACCACTTGTGCTGAATTTATTTGAACAAATGCCATATCATGCCAACTGGGCACACATGTTTGATAAGTTAAAACGATCTTTGAAAGTTATATTATGCATCTTTAATTTATCATGGTGTTACTTATGTTTTTCTGAGATGTGTGCACAGGGATTTGACAGGTTGCTAAGGGCATTGACAATGTCTAATCTTGTCAATTTATGCTAAGGGTCAAGCTAATGACATTAAACAAGCGCTTCTTGGGAGGCAACCCAAGGTTTAGAGTAGTTTTATTTTTCATTTATAATCTTTTGCTTTTTAGGTAGTTTTTGGTGTGTGTTAGATATCCTAGGTCGGAAGATTGATAACCCGAAGAAGCCACCACCACCACCGTCGGATTTGCCGCCATCTTACCCGGATCACTAGAGTTTTTGTGAGTATTTCTCTTCTCTTTACTTCTTACTATACTTTGGGGACAAAGTATGTTTTAAGAACGGGGGAATGGACTTACTTGTTTGCATTGCATATAGTTGCATTAGTTTAGGTCATATTTAAAATTTTTGCATGGATTGATTAAAATTTTGAATAATAATAAAAAATCAGCAAATTGAAACAAAATACAAAAATATTGCATTTAGGTTCTTATTTCCCCATTGTTTGATTCCTCTTGTGTTTCTAAGTTAAGTATAAGTTCTAACCCATGATTTGCATGATTTACTGAAGTGGATATGATATAAGAATGATCATTGATTAAATGACTTGATTATAGAATGGAGCATGTATTTAACTTGAGTTTTAGATTCATTCTGAAGTTCTAGACAAAACAATTAGCCTTGTGAGATTTGATTTTTTTGGCCTTTCATGATACTATTGCTTTCTACATTCTTGAGTGTATCACCATGATTATCTAGCTCTAGAACTTGCGTTAATACTCTATTTTGAGGCTGCTTTATATGATTGAATGCATGACATTAAAGTGATTGAGGCAATATTTCTTTATAGCCTATTATTTACCTTCCTACCCTACAAGATCCATGTTTTTGACACCCCGTTCTTTTAAGCTTTAAGCCTATTTTTGATAGCTCCACAAAATGATCCATAGCCGAATAAGCTTGACCTAGGATCCGGGATTTAGGACTTTAGGTTGTGTTTTTGTTTTGTGTGAGTTATGTATAAGTATGGGGGAGTTGGATGAAACGGTGGAAAGAGAGGAAATAAAACTCTTGGGTTCAAATTAAAAAAAAAATGAAGATGAAAAAAATCCGTTGCAAAGAAAAAGAAAAAAAATGAGCTTAAATGTTAGTAGTCTTCATTAGTAGTAAAGAAAGAGTTGAAAAGAGGCAAAAGAAAAAAAAAAGAAGCAAAGTGCTTTAATGTAAATGTGAGGTGTTGAGAAAGAGAAGTTTGGAAGAAGTTGAGAAGAAAGTGTTGAGTTGGGTTTAGGATTAGTTCTTTATCCCGGATTTAGCACCCCAAGCCAAATATGATCCCTTCCTAATTTCTCTTTACCTTGGCCCCATTACAAGCCGAAAAAAGACCTCATGATTTTTGTTATGTATTTGATCCCCAGCGGTGGAGATTTAGAACTCTGATGCAAGCATATGGTAGTCTAGTTTTCATGGGTGATTTTTGTTATGTATTTGATCCCCAGCGGTGGAGATTTAGAACTCTGATGCAAGCATATGGTAGTCTAGTTTTCATGGGTGATTTTTGAGTGAAACACGTCCTTTATACACTTGAGAGTTGAGTGCAAACACAATTTCCTTGGTGAGGTCTAGAATGGATGAATGGTCTTTACTTGTTGCTTACCATAATGCATGTTGAGAAGTCTTGGTTGAGTTTTTAATTATATGTGAAATGCTTATTTGACTTGAGATGGATGTAAGATTGCATTTCTATGGTGTGATTTGGATTTATGTCTTGCTTGAGGACAAGCAAGGGTTAAGCATGGGGGAATTTGATAGCTTGCATTTAGGTAGTGTTTAGGATGCATATTTATGTTTATTTTGCTTAAGTTTTAGTTAGTTTTAGTTGGTTTTAGCTTAGTTTCTAGGATCTTGTGTTTTCGGGTAGTTGCGCTTGTTTTGTTCGGTTTTGCAGATCTTTAGGTAAACAAGCATGGACGGGATGGATCTTAGATGATTGTGGTGGAGTTTGATTAAGCTTAGAGTGATACAAGTGAAGATTAGAAGAGTTAACGTCCAAGAGCTTGTGTGAAAAGAACGCCTAAACCCGGGCTATGCATTGGAGTTTTTGTTTCGACACCTCTATCTTGCAATGCTTGGTTTGGGAGCTATAGTGCTCGCATGAGGCTCAATTTGGTATCAATGGAAAGCTAATTCAAAGAGTTACAATTCATATTTTTACTCCGAGTCCAAATTCCAACTCTAAGTGGGTCAAAACAGCCTTTGAAGTGACGCCTGAATGCTGAACCGGGGCAATTGCGCGGGATGACAATTGCGCGGCCGCTCAATTCAGAGGCTAAGCCGCGCAATTCCAACTGAGGGGCGATTGCGCGGGATGACAATTGCTCGGCCGCGCAATCCTCATGCAACTCGAGCAATCGGAGTTTTTACGCGAACAATCATTGGGCTTGATTTTTGGGCTTGGGTTATATCATCCGAGTAGTGGCTTAATGATAGACTTTTTGAGGGTTATTTTAGAGGACATATATAAACCTTATGTTAGTTTATTTTCTCATAACTTTTGATCAACCTTGGGAGGCTAGGGTTTTCTCTCAAGGAAGAACCTTTGAACCTTTGTAAGTTTGATTTCAATTTAATTATGCATTGCTAATTTTCCTTTGTGTTTGACTAATTAGTGACGTCATGATTTGTGTATGATTGTGAGATTTAATTGATTCTTAACGAACTTGAGTAGAAATTATTCCCTGTGCTTAATTAAATCTAAATTAGGGTTTTATTAGATTGATCACCTAATAGAATTTCTAGTTAAAACTGAATCTGATTAATTACCGGTTGGAGTTAATCTGATCAAGAGTAGACTTTAATTAATTTAGTACCGGTTGGACAAGTTGATTAAAGTAGGGAATAAATTCACAAGTCACTTAGATGTCTGGTTGCTCTAGGTGTTTGTTTCTATTGATAACTTGAATCTTCATGCTGTTATTTAATTGAATCTAGAAGGTCTTCTAGGTTATTAGATAATTAGGGTTGTTAGAACTGGTTGGTCTATCAAATAAATCTGAAGTTTGGGTTTTAGTCCTTAGTAGGATCATTATCCACAATAGATTATTCAAGTGAGGAGAGAATCAAGAGAATCGATGATCAATAAAGCAATATCATGATGGATCTAATTAGTTGAACACGCTTGTCTCTTAATTGATTAAAACCATCTTTTGCATTCTTAGTTAGTTTCTATTTTGCATAGTAGTTTAGATTTTCAATCAAAACCCCCCATATTAGTTACTTGGCACTTAAGTAATAACATTCATACACGAGTCTCTGTGGGATCGACCCTTGCTTACCATTCTACTCAGATTGGTCAAGTTAGGATTCTTTGATAGGTAAACGAGTCTCTGTGAGATTAAATTCTGGCTAGGAGGAGTTAGGAGGAAGCTGACCTTGAAAGAAGTCAACCAAGTTTTCGGTTTCTTCAATTTCCCTTCTACTAAGGATATGGTGTTTACTGAGACAGGGGCTACATGGGCTGATCAGCATTTTTGGAGAGTCATTACAGGGAAGGCTAAATATGAGCCTTCTAAAGAAAAGGCTTCTCCCATTACTCACCCCACCATTAAGGTCTTTCAGAGATTTTTTTTTGGCACCATGAATGGGCGAAGTGATGGTGGAAACAACTGTCCCAAGAAAGATGTAGCTGTGCTGGCAGCTTGTCTGAAAAAGAAAAAGATGAATATGGGCGCTATGCTTATGAATCATATGTACCATGTTGGAAACAAGGGTGGAGGATCTATCTGTATTGGTGGGATTGTGACCCATCTGGCTAAGCACTTTGGAGTTGATGTGAGCAGGTTACAGGTTCACATTCCGCCTGTGCCTATTGATTTTACTATGCTAAAGAAGATGGGAGCCCTTTACATTTACAGGAATTCTTACTATTGGGCGATTGGGGATTCTGGGCAAGTAATGAAGCTTCCTGATGGGAGCCGAGTAAGGATTGGAGACAGCCCAACTAACTGGTTCATTGATGTCCGGGATGGTGATTTGAGTGTGACTGATGTCAGGGGCCTAGTTAGGGGTAAAAATAAAGCCCCAGTTGTTATTGAGGAGTCTGAAGAGGAGGAGATGGATGAGGATTTCACCATGGCAGAAGAAGAAGAAGAAGAAGAAGAAGAGGAAGAATCTGTTGAATATGTAGACACTGATGAGGATGATGAGTCTAGGAGGATAACCAACAGCGACAGTCTGTACCTGCTGGAGGTGATCACCAATATTCTGATATGCAGTACAGTCAAATGATGGAGATGATGAGACAGATGCAGCTGGAGAACATGCAGCGCTACAACAGTATGACGTCTCACATTGATCAGAGCTTCCAGAACATGCAAGGTTATGTGGATCAGAGGTTCACATCGTATCAGACTCATCAGGATCAACAGTTTGCTGCTTTTTAGGCCCGCCAGGATGAGCAGTTCAGACTGCTCAACACTAGATTGGATGGATGGAATTCAGCGGGCTATCTGCCTCATTAGTCGTATCCTCAGTATGGCTTTCCAGATCCGCCATATCCTCAGTTCCCACCATACCAGCCGCCACCAGCTCAAGAGATTCCACCGTACTATCCACCGCAGCCAGAGTATCATCCGGAGTACCAGCCACCGCCACCGCAGGATTTGCCGCCCTATTACCCGCCAAACAACTAGGTTCTGTGAGTTTTTCTCTTTCCTTACCTTTTTACTATACTTTGGGGACAAAGTATGTTTTAAGCATGGGGGAAGGGAATTACTTGTTTGCATTACATATAGTTGCATTAGTTTTGGTAATATTTCAATTTTTGTATGCATTGATTAAAATCTTGAAAAATGAAAAAAAAATCAGAAAAATTTGAAAAAATACAAAAATATTGCATTTAGGTTGTTATTTCCCCATTGTTTGATTCCTCTTGTGTTTCTAAGTTGAGTATAAGTTCTAACCCATGATTTGCATGATTTACTGAAGTTGATATGATATAAGCATGATCATTGATTAAATGACTTGATTATAGGATGGAGCGTGTATTTAGCATGAGTATTTGATTCATTCTGAAGTTCTAGACAACAATTAGCCTTGTGAGATATTTTTGGCCTTTCATGATATATTTGTTCTCTACATTCTTGAGTGTATCACCATAATTATCTAGCTCTAGAACTTGCGTTAATACTCTATTTTGAGGCTGCTTTATATGATTGAATGCATGACATTAAAATGATTGAGGCAATGTTTCTTATAAGCCTATTATTGCCAGTTGCGCGGGGAGGACATTGCGCGGCCGCGCAATCCTGTGCAAAGCGGCGCAATCTGGAGCTTCACACGGACGTGCATTTGGGCCGAGATTTGGTTTTGGGCTTCGATGTTTGGCTATTTGGGCTTATGTTATCCGAGTATGAGGTTTAAGATATAATGTTTGTGGATATTTTTAGAGACATATACATATTTTATGTTAGTTTTATTTTGGATAACTTTTGATCAACTTTTGGAGGCTAGTGTTTTCTCTCAAGGAAGAACCTTTGAACCTTTGTAAGTTTGATTTTAATTTCAATTATGCATTGCTAATTTTCTCTTGTGTTTGACTAATTATTAAAGTCATGATTTGTGTATGATTGTGAGATTTAATTGATTCTCAACGAACTTGAATAGAGATTATTCCCTGTGCTTAATTGAATCTAAACTAGGGTTTTATTAGATTAACTACCTAATTGAATTTCTAGTTAAAACTGAATCTAATTAATTACCGGTCGGAGTTAATCTGATCAAGAGTAGACTTTAATTAATTTAGTACTGGTTGGAAAAGTTGATTAAAGTAGAGAATAAATTCACAAGTCACTTAGATGTCTGGTTGCTCTAAGTGCTTGTTTCTATTGATAACTTGAATCGTCATGCTGTTATTTAATTGAATCTAGAAGGTCTTCTAGGTTGTTAGATAATTAGGGTTGTTAGACTGGTAGTTCTATCAACTAAATCTGAAGTTTGGGTTTTAGTCCTTCGTAGGATCATTATCCACAATAGATTGTTCAAGTGAGAAGAGAATCAAGAGAATCGATGATCAATAAAGCAATATCATGACGGATCTAATTAGTTGAACACGATTTTCTCATATTTGTTAAACTCAATCATAATTGCATTCAAAGTTAGATTTCAATTTGCACAGTAGTTTAGACTTTCAATCAATAAACCCCCCATATTAGTTACTTGGCACTTAAGCAATAACACATTTACACGAGTCTCTGTGGGATCGACCCTTACTTGCCGCTCTACTGAGTTGGTTAAGTTAGGTTTCTTTGATAGGTATTAACGACCACTGAAAATACCTCATCATATACCTGCCTCGTGGGAGAATTGTGCATAGCCTCGTGAGAACATATATATGAGTATGTACGCTTGTGTGTTGGCAAACTTTTAGTGGACCTTGCCTTGAAGATCCGTATGTGAAAAATGCACATGGGAGGCCGATTTTGTTGACTTAAGTGCACTGCCATTAAAAGTATATTGCATGGATGCATGTTTTATTAGTCCACACATTAATGCCCCCTTGTGGGCCGGAGAGTGCCGCCTCTCCTTCTACCAAAAAAAATAGTCCACACATTATATTCAATCTACTTGGTGAGCCAAATAAATGACCGATCACTCATGCTCGCATATTGGGCCGATGACATGCTCTTATTGGGCTAGGCCCAAGTCACATTATACTATATGTAGGATTACGTACATGATTTCACATGCAACGCGGAGCATGCATAGTCAATTCATAGGTTGTTCATATATGATACCCTGGATCGCGGGTGCTTTATATATATAGAGAGAGAAAATTGCACTAAACCACCCGTTAAATAGGCGAATTTATACTTAACCACTTGTTATACATGAATTTATTTTAAACCACCCAAAACTTTCATTCCGTTAACAAATAGCCACCCAGGAGCCTTTTCCGTCAAAAAATCCGTTAAATCCTACCCTTTGACAGTTTTGCCCTCAACTGTTCATCATTTCTTCTTCTTCTTCCGTCTTGTCTGGCCTCTAACCTCGATCGCCAACCACACAGGTTCTGGAGGCCGCCGAACACCTTGGATTTGAGCACCAGGTTCTGGAGTTGGCGATTGAAGCCCTGGGAGACGCGGGTCTTGAACTGGGCGAGCAGATGAAGCAACGCGGCCTCCTCTTCTGCCTCCCCCTCGGCGAGGGCTTTGACGAGATTGTGGAGGCTCTCGCGGTCGATCCAGGCCTGGATCTCGGACTCGATGCCGCCGACAACGCGGGCAAGCTCGTGAGTGGAGGCGCGGAGGCGAAATTGAGGCCAACCCTAGGCCTCTGCATATCGAACAAAACAGAAAACGCCTGAGACGGGTTAGAGCTCTGGGCATGGGCTTTAATAAGCGTATTGTAAAGATTCGCATTGGGACGGTCGACCTGATTGAAAGCCCTAACAGCCAATCCGATTTCCCGACAGAGGGAGAAAGCAGAGATGAGCTTGGGGACGACGAAGAGGTCGTCGTGAAGGCCGAATTTGAAGACTTGAGAGGGGATTTGTAGGGCGTAGCTGAGATTAGTGCACTTGTGGAGGTCGGAAAGCTTCTCCTCGATGCGTCGACGAGAAGAGACCCAGGAAGGGGCTCTGAGTGGGGCTGAAGCGGCGGCCATTGGAGGCGGGGGTTCAAGGAACCAGTTTCAATTTGGGGCGAAATTGAGGGCAAAGTAGTAATTGTACACGATTTAATGGATTTTTTGACGGAAAAGGCTCGTGGGTGGCTATTTGTTAACGGAATGAAAGTTTTGGGTGGTTTAAAACAAATTCGTGTATAACGGGTGGTTAAGTGTAAATTCGCCTATTTAACGGGTGGTTTAGTGCAATTTTCTCATATATCATATATATATATCCCTTGTCTCTTAAACGCGTATATGCAACACATCATGTTGCCTCTTTCCCTTTTTATGCTTATTAATTTTCCCCTGATTATTTAGCGATTATTTCGCGCACCATCAGTTGGCATGCAATTTTTCAATGTCCCGCCTCACAACATTTCTGGATTAGTTCATCACTTTTGCCACTCTTACTGAATGATGTTGCTACTAATTTTCTTGTGCTAACAACTTTGATAGATGACACAAAGGGGACATTTGGACTAATTGAATTTTTTCTCCTCTATTGGGCAGCATGGAGACTCCAAAATCAACATTTTATTCAAGGATCCTCTACGGATGGTGAGCCCTTTGTCTTTGTTTGCAACAGATGGCGGCGGCTTACTCAAATTTGATAAACAGTGCTCTAGTTCCTATACAAGTACAACGCTCAAGTACCGCGTGGTTGCCTCCAAAAGCATGTTATTTCAAACTAAATTCTAATGCCACTAATTTTTATTGTGGTGGTGTAGATTTGGGTGTTGTTATAAGGGACTTATATATGGCTTCATTATCATGGTTTCTACTAAAAGACTAAGTGTAACATGGTCGATTGAGATTATGGAAGCCAAAGCTATGTTATATGGACTTGTCTATTGCATAAATTTGGTGCTTAGAACATTGAAGTGGAGACTGATTCCCTATCTCTTCATCTAGGCCTTCGTCATTCCTACCTTAATATGTTTTATTTTAGAAGTGTTTTAAAGGATATTACCTTTATTTCATCTTCCTTCTCCTCGGTGGCTTATAATCTTGTTAGTAGATTGGGGGAATACCGTACACATTATTTAGTGCGTCTAGCAAACCCATATGGACATAAATATTTTTTTAGTTATGATTTACCCAAAGGTGTATTGACATTAGCCAAGCTTGATATATAATACATAACCTGTGTTTACTTTCAAACAAAAAAAAATCCAATACAAATATATGCACTTTTAGGCCAAAAAGTAATGCACATGTAGGTCTATGTTTATGCTTTTTATGCAAAAGTCTTACACATTTTAAAAATAATAAGTGATGTACATCTAGTTCAAAGGTGTATATATTTATGCCAAAAAGTAATGCACAATTGAAAAACGATATATGCATATCTAGTACAAAATCAATGCACTTTTATGTTAATATATATATATATATATATATATATATATATATATATATATATATATATATATATACGGACCAAATAAGACCAAAATTATAGTGATACGGAGTGACGCAATATGGTGCATTGGATCGTGATTATTGTACGGTAGGATTTGTGGGTTGTATATAGCTTATTATGGTGTAATTACTACAGAATAATTGCTAAAATGATACGATAACTACCATATCTTCATCATATCCGTGATTTGCTCCATGACAATTATAGTTTCCATATCTTTTTTTTAAATCTGCAAAACAATAATAATGGCAATAAAATCTCTTACGTTATTTTCTCCTTCTAATATTATAATTTCCATTTTTATTTCAAATTTATAAAATCCTTTAGGAAACGTAAAAATCAATTTCCGTTCTTGCGTTGGAGAATTCTCGCATAGGCATATTCATGAAATCAATTACTTATATACATGATTGTAATTTGTTATATACATTATCATAATTTGTAATGAGCGTATATATACATGATATTGAACATATTATACATGATTTTATATGTTTGTATTTTTGATTTTAGATATGACCAATTATGAAATCCAAATCATGTATTAATTTGATCGAATACGTATATCCATGGTTTTAGGCGTATATATACAAGGTTTTATTTTTTTCTACAGTATTTTATATTTACGATTATGGAATGCAATTTATGTAATAATGTGAAAACACGCATATACATGAATTTGAGTATATATACATGGTTGTGCCTTTTTATATACATGACTTTACATTGCGTCTCACCTCTATTTGACTTCATTTAGACAAATAATGACAACAAAAAACTTTATAAGGTCTAATACAATGACCACAACTCTCCTTTCCAATGTACTTTCTCCATTTCTTAAGAAGCTCCTTGTTTTCATCGCTTGCCCTTTTAACAATTTCTTTCCAACCTCGTGATAGCCTAAGAGAAATTTCAAACATCTTCCCCTTAGTTACATCCAATTGGTCACCAAGATTTGGCCTCTCATGGCATCATCTTTATACACTAGTCATAAATCCAAGAACCTGCACATGACTGTTCAATAAATTCGTGTATATACATGTAATAAATCAGGTAGATAGCCCCATTATAATCATACATATTAAAATTAAAATTATGTATATAAACAAAGATTATATTACAAATACACAATATCATGTATAAAGAATAACATTACCATGTTTATAGGAAAATAAAATTGTGTATATGTAAATTAAAGTCATGTAGAGAATTGTCACAATCAAACAAAGATTGTCACGCAGATGCTTATAATCATGCATACATCTAACAATTACAATGTACACATAAAATAAAATCGTGAATGTGCAAATTAAAATCATGAAAACTTTATATGTAAATACATAAAAATACATGTATACAATCAAAGCTTAACATGTATACAACTAAGTAATGTTGTGTATATACACCAATCGATCCAATGACAACCACAACATGATCTAAGTTGTGTATACAAATTCATTCTTTAATGTACGCGTATCCTTTTTTTCATGTAAACAGAATCATAATTTTGTTTAATTTATATATACAAACAAAACAAATATGTAAACAATGAGTTCAACTCATATATGCAAATCAATAATTTATAAAATACAAAAGCATATAATATGCCAACGCCTACGAGACCACATGAGCAATCTAAAAGAACTAACATCCAAAATTTGAAAATATCGTACCAAACTCATATAAATTTTCTAAGCAGTCGACTCATAAACATATACAAAATATGATTAATTAATTTCTTTTGATACTCTTCAATTGTCGAGCAACAATCACAAAAATCACCAAATAAGGTTCAAATCGCAAATAGATCTCACCTTTGGCTACTTTCAAACCTCTTCTCGGTGCCATTTAACTATATAATCTCTCAAAAAACTTCAGTCAACTACAAACAACAATCAAAAGGTTAAAAATTGGTTTTACAAATAAAACCCTAAATCTATTTGAAACCGGTTGAAGTATGATAAAATTGGAATTATAACTCGCAATTGAAGTAAATTGGTGTCAAATGTAGTCTATATTTTAACCCTACCTATCAATATACATTAAAACTCATTAAAAACCATAAATCGTCACTTACTCGACATTGTTTTCCGAACGAGAAAGTGTAACCGGTTGAATTCAACGGAGAAGTGACTAGAAACGACGCTGACGAAGAAGTCGGAGAATATGTTCGTAATTCTCCGGTGATTCCATTGAATCCACTCTTGATTTGAAAAAGGTTGAAGAAGATGGTTGGTTTCTTACTATCGTGTAAATGAAAATAAAAGAGAGAGAGAGATATTGGATGAGATTGGATCTAATAAGGCAAGTAAGAGATTATGCAGTTTTTAGAAGAAAAAAAATCAATTTAAAATCTCCCACCTTCCTAAAATATCGCTAGGAGTAAAAATCCAATGCCTTACACATCCACTCTATAATTACCATTTAATCTTAGCCCTTAATTTTAATTAGATCTAATGTTTCAGATTCCGTCACTGTGTATCACTATAAATACTAGTTTTAGTAGATCCTAATACTATATATATATATATATGATGCACAAGGGAAGTTATATGGTTAGTCCGTAACTTTTCTTAACTTTTGTAAAAGGTTCTCTAACATTTCGTTTATTCTATCTTGGTTCTTAACCTTTCATACTCTTTCTAAATTGATCTCTAACCTTTAAAATCTATGCATTATTGATCCCTATATCAATTATTTTATTAAGATGTCGTTAGTAGCAATATGTATGAGTACACGTATCATCTCATAAAATGCCTAAGCTAGTATTTTATCGTATTTTTGAAAAAGAAGAAAAGGTACATATCAAATAAAAGCTAAACATGATATTTGTATTCATTCAATTGGGATAAAATTATGATTTTGGAGACGAAATTAGTAAGATCTTTAGAGGATGGAGATGTGGTACATTGTTAGAATTTAGGGTGACTTGCCCAAT
The DNA here is from genome assembly GCA_964016875.1 of Fallopia convolvulus. NCBI lineage: Eukaryota > Viridiplantae > Streptophyta > Magnoliopsida > Caryophyllales > Polygonaceae > Fallopia > Fallopia convolvulus. Next base: position 8,083,953 of record OZ024732.1, read on the forward strand.
ATGGAGAGTTGGATTTTAGAGATAAGAAAAGTCTCTTCTTTTTCACATATGTGTATTTAGTCCAAATTGGACCAAAATATTTTGAATGTATAGAACTAGACCAGGCCAACATAAACTCTAACAAAATATCCCATCTTCAACCTTCAAGAAATGATCAATCCATTTGTTCTTTTACATAATTTATCTCCAAATTCATAACCTTTATCCCAATCGAACGAATATCACATTTAGGTTTTATTTGGTATGTACCTTTGTCTTATATTTCCAAAAAATAGATAAATTCTTCTTATTGTCACATAATGCTACAAATGTTATTTTTACATCATAATTAATGAAGGGATCAACGATGCATTAAGTTTAAAGGTTTTGGACTGGGATAGAAGAAATAAAAGATTAGAGACTAATTTAGAAAAAAAAGGAATGGACTAAGATAGAAAAACAAAACATTAAAGACCAATTTAGAAAAGTTAAGAAATGTTAAGGACTAGCCCTGTACTTGGCCCACATGCACTCGTAGGCAAATTTATGCACATGAAGTTCAAAAATATGCACATTTTTAAATAAGAATAATGCTCTAGTGAAAACCCCTATTAGAGTGCAAGCATGTGGCTAATTGACATCCGTCAGATTGGAATAAATGGATGGTGAGGATTTAATATAAAAAAAGGGTGCAAAAAGCTTTGATGGGGGTGATTCACTGAATCCGTTCAATAAAGATTAAAATCAATTAATATTTTTTATTTTGAGTAAAATCCCTTGATTTTAGGTAATAGGGTTATTCTTTCCTCAAAAAGTGTCTTATCTCTCCTAATAAAATTTATATCTCTCTCTCTTCCTCGGTGAGCAGACCAAGAACAATGGCGAAATCATCTACAAACCTTGGCTATTTTTCACAAATTGGTAAGTGAAGATTCAATTTTGATTTGCTATTTCGATAGAAATCTGTGTTATTGTCGTTTCCGACCCTATTTTTTCAAATTTTAGTTCATATTGCATGAATGCAAAATTAGGTTTTTAGTTTGATGAATGTAGATTGATTGGTTGCATCTCTTGTGTTCTTGTATTTTAGTCTTGTTTTAATTTGCGAATCGGTTGTTGTGGTGCATTGTGATCAAAGAAGAGGATCGATTCATAGAGAAAGGTATTTTTTTAATTCGGCTATGTGTTGTGTTGAATTCAATTCGAATCAATATTTTGTTTATTTTCGTCTTTTTTGATATTGATTTTCATTCTAGCAATTCAGTATAGTTGATTTCTTAGATTTAATTTGGTTTTCCACGATTAAATGTTTTTCATATATGTGTGACATGTTTTTCATATATTCATGTTTTGTGATTCATATGTAAGTATTTTGTTTTTCATATATAAGTATTTTATTTTTCGTATATACATATTTTGTTTTTCGTATAGCCGACAAGAGATAATGATCAATATTATTCACAATAAATACTATGGTTTTTCAATAGTAAGGATTAACTGGATAAGCATATGAAACGAGTGTTTTTCAATTTGGATAGTTTGGTTTTGCAAAACTGATATGTGTATGACAATTTTGCAATTGTTTTTCAAGTATCACAATATACTTTTTCACTTTTGATGGTATGGTTTTGCAACACTGATGATATGTATATGACAGTTTTGCAATTGTTTTTCAAGTCTCACAATATACTTTTTCACTTTAGATGGTTTGATTTTGCAACACTGATATCATTTATGTTTAATCGAGTTTTCAAAGGAACAGGTGATAATGATCAACAGTTGGGCATTGGAGAAAAGTCAAAGCGCACCAAGGTCCTATTTAAAAGACTTCGCACCAGGGAGCATGTTCCAAATGATGATAATGTTGATGTATTTGACCTCGGTCCAAAAAAGAATTGTAATTCATAAGCATTGTAATTGTTATTTCAAAAGCAGTGTAATGATTATTGATAGCATAAAATACAAGGAATCACATATTTTTCACAATAATAAAGATTGTTTTTCAGAAGCATTGTAATTGTTATTCAATAGTATACATTATTTATGTCAATACATTCTAATAATACTAGTGAAAACATTGAATAAGTTTAGTTATTCAGGATGAACAATGTTGTTTTCAACTACTTTTTTTAGTTATTCATATCGATATTATAGTATCCATATATGAAATGTAATTGTATCAAAGAAGTTTTATGTTATCACATGTGTTAAACTGAGTTATTCAAACAATCATATTGAGTTATCAAACCTCGACTATAAATATTTTATGATTCTATAATTATTCAAACAATCAAAATGAGTTATTCAAACCTCGACTACAAATATTATACGATTTTATAATTATTCAAACAATCATATTATGTTTTTCAAATGTTAACTAATAGATATTCAATCCCTAAAATCATGCAATTTCCATATATAAAAAACGTGGGATTTTTTTAATTTTACAATCCCTTAAATTTAGCAACTTCCAAATTTAAAATTCAAAGATTTTCATCCTTTTTTCTAATTCATTTCAGCGACTATTCTCCCATAATTCTCGCCCATATCTTTTAATTTCCTTTTTCAAATGATCATTGTTTTAATTATCCACAACAACCCCATATAGCTTAATATGCACCTTAATTAACAACCACTGATTTATTACACTCCAACGATATATCTTTCACCACAGGCTTACACCATAATATCTATTGTACCAGAGCGCTCCCCTTCAAATAATATCAATGCGAACATAGCACAAACACATGTACACATTTGGATGAATATTTATGCACAATTAGGCAAAAAATTATACATACCATGCACATATTGAGAACATATTTAAAAAAGTTATTTTATTTGCATAAAATTCGATTGTGTCCATTTTTCCATTTTACAGAAAACGACATTTGGGCCTTCACGTTTTTAGGGCTCGTTTGTTCGTAACCTACGGAAATGTAAGAACTCGTTCAAAAGCTACGTTAGATCGAAACGATTCAAGAGACATTGAAAAGCTAAAAGAACAATATACATCTCATACTTAGGAACGAAATCCAAATTCCCGCTCAATATGGATCAAAATTGAATGCGAACACAAAGTAAGAAAAAAGACAAGGTCTTACGAAGGGTCCGCGGCATGTCTAAAGACAGGAGTGATCGAAGCTGAAAGATCTAAATGGAAAAGACGTCCCGCAAACCTAAAACATGTCTCGTTTGAACAGATTTTACATATAAAGCCTTATTAGAAATGTAGCTTTACAATGTGTTCTTTACGTGAGCATAGGACATATGAAAAGTCCTGTATATGAGATACGTTATTCAAAATCACATTGCCTAAATTTTCTAGTAGGATTGGAATCCCAATTTGTCTACCTTTGGATGTACCTAGAAACTATAGAGCCTTATTAGAAATGTAGCTTTACAATGTGTTCTTTACGTGAGCATAGGACATATGAAAAGTCCCGTATATGAGATATGTTATTCAAAATCACATTGCCTAAATTGTAACACCCCGTCTTTCGACAGGACGCTACGTGGTAGTAGACCGTACCAGGTGCTACTTAGGTGCGTTGACAACAACACTTTAGGATCTTACAACGCGGGCACGACGAGAAAACAAATAAAACATCCAACTTTCATATTTATAAAAATGAATATAAAACATGTTTGAATGCCCGAATGCATAAACAAAATTACCAAGTAACCCTTCCCGATTTTCTCTTTTCCCTCAAAATATTCCAAACAACACTTAAAAATTCACAATTAAAATAATTCAACGAAACTAATAATAATAATAAATCATCCCGAACCACGCCCAAAAACCCTAACTAATGACACGTGCGTCAACGATCCACTCCACCATCCGGCCAAGGCTCCTGCACGGTTTCCTGTGACATACCTATAATTGGAAAAATAATCTCCGAAGGGTCATATACTAATCTACCAAGCTAGATAATATGCGGAAATTATAAGATGTTTAAAAACAGTTCCCTATAGTCAGCAACCAGAATCCACAATCGCAATCATAACTCTAAAGGTCAATACCTAAATTAGACGGTTAGTCACAAATAAGCCAAACATACATACACATAATTGAACAATTAAAGCAACATAACTCATTCTCCATCTCGTATTCCAATCCACAGTGCGGAAGCAGGCCCTCCCACTCCTCGATCACATCACTTCTTTCTTCTAACCCCGGCTAAGCCTCCACTGGAGCACTTGCCAAAACACATAGACATCATTTTCTTTTGGGCACGGTTTCTCTGTCACACGGACCATACATAGGCAACCCTTCCTCTTCATCAGCTACGATGCCCGTGCCGGAAACGGTACCAACATAGAGAAAACGTTCGAAAAACTTTGGACGATAGAACACATTTAAAACCAACTTTTCACATACATCATCACAAGCAATTCCAAACGGTTCAAAAAGATTTTCGGGACTAGTTCCCAAAACCAATCCTACAATAACGGCACAAAATCTAACAAGACAGAAAAGAACCGAGCAAGTCGAAAAACGACTTACCTTGAGTGATGAGTTCCTAGCGAGTACAGAGAAAAGTCAAGAATTCGTGGATGTGAAACCCTAAACACAAGAACGAGCACAATCAATTCTTCGAAAACCCAACGCCTATGCCAATTAAATAAGCCGACCCTCTAACTCAAAATCATAATCAAACAACACCCCACTAACTAGCTACAACTACATCTTATTCTATCCAAGATTTAATGTTTACTGTTAGAGCTCTGGAATGTAAGAGTTTACGAATCGGATATAAAACATATATACACTATATATATAATTACTTATGATCTCGTGTCTTCTCACTAGACAATACCTAAGGACCAACACTAACTGAAATTTCAATAAAGTTCTTTTAAAACGTAAAACTCCCACAAATATATATACTCCTTCCATGGACAAGTTCCAATTTGCCAACTTATGTGAAAACGTGGTCATCAAAACCTTATTTTAAATAACGGTACCATGATCCCTCATAAATACTCCCATAAACATGTAATTAACTAATTAACACTTCTCAAGTTGGACCACACTAGATTCATACTGATCTTCTACAACAAATTATAATTAATCCCCAAACTACACGTTCATCTACTAGTATATCCTTCCTCTTATCATCGCACCTCTCCAAAACCCAAGAGCAAAAACCTCGACACAGAAGCTACTCTAATCCGAATCAGCCCGCCTAAGCCATTTCAATCCATCAAGCCACACTTGCTAAGTTCAAACGAGGTGAACCTAGTGAATTAATATTAACGAATCATATAACCTCAACATCCACATCATTAATTAACTAATTCATTAGCTAACATTTATCCAGTACACACAACTTGAGTTTTCAATGAAAGTTTGACCGAAAAAAGCCTAGGACCGCAGCCTTCTTCTTATATATTACAATCACCGAAGACCCACATTTTAACCCATCTCACCCTTCCACTAATAAGCTAATTCTAAACACTAGCTACTAACTAATGAACAATCTGCAATTAATATTATTTCCACCCACTAACCTACAAACTAATTTAATTAACACCCTAATTAGATGAACCTACTGCACTAACTTGGTACTCCCACCTACGAACCACACCACTAATCCCCTAGTTAGCTTACATTAATTAGAGCCAAACATACTCATATAAATATAACCAATGACTAGCAACAATTAATTATAACCTCCCAAAACTAACCCACTCGCTACCTAGGACAAGAACGCCTGGCTACCTACACCAAGGTGAATTCTAATCTACTACTATTTTTCACACGAAAATTCCCAGTTGCCCAACTAAGTTATAAACCTACAGCACCCCTAAATTTGATTAACTAACTATCCAACCCCTAACCTAACAACACATGAATAAGCCTATTGATCGCGACTACTCTTGGCTTAGCGAACGGAGGAGGAAAAGATCCACTAACCTGTTGGGCGAATCCAAAACAACGGTGATTGACGAGAATAGAGCACAACTAACCAGGATCGCAAGAGATCGACCCCCGATTGCAAGGAACAGAAACGACTAAGGGGTGGACGTCGATACAAACGGCTATTCACAACACCAACCGAGGCGGCAATCGGCGTAAGTTCTTGACGGTAACCCGAGGCCGAGAGAGTTCGGTGGTAATATAGAAGTGCGAGACCACAACATAATATATATGGCGGCGATGGAGAATTGGTTTTAATTTAACTACCCTAATTAGATTAGGGTTGATTTTCGTACTAAAAAGATTAGGAATAATTTGGGTGATAAAGATAAACCAATCTGTTGGAAGTTTAATTAATAAAATAGAATAGATATTAAATTTAGTTTGTTTAAAAAGGTAGGATTTAAAAGTCTAAACATCACTAACTATCGATGATCAATTAAATTGATATATTGTAATTTGTGAAACCAGAAACACAAGATTTCTTGCAACACAAACAACCTCGATTTTCGAGCTTGACCAAAATCGGGTATTATAGCCTCTAGTAGGATTGGAATCCCAATTTGTCTAGCTTTGGATGTACCTAGAAACTATATTCATCGGATAGATAGGCCTTGTTCTGAGCTGGCAGTTTGGATTTGGCCAGCCACCCATTATTTGGGTTGAGTTAGTTAAGAAGATGATGAGATGTCACCGCCCGTTTTTGGACTAGTTAGAAGAAGATTGAGATTCTAGATCCGTTTGTTCAAGTGTTAACTAAGTCAGACGAATTGCACTAGTGGGGATGTGTTGAGAATATGTTCCCACATTTGAAATTAGGACTAAAATTACCTAATATATAATCTTACTTCATTCATTGTCATATGATTTTAGATTGCATGGAATGACTTAAATGCTAGACTCGTTACACAACGTACCTCAACTTATGGGGCCACAAACTTTATCACTCTTGATTGTTCACCTCTTTCTTCCAGATTTGACATTGTGTTTATTCTTGATAACTTCAATCCGAATTCCAGGAAAGTGCTTGCAGAATTGCCAAAGAACAAGACTTAATAATCTAAGATATTTGAAGGATAAACCTCATATCAAGACAGAGCTAAGAAAATCAATCGATTTTGAGAGTATCAATTAGAGGAGCAAAAAAGAATCGATTTTCCGAGTACCGATTCAAGAAGAGCAAAATCTGAATCATGAGCAAAATTGATCATAATGAAATGCAAAGATCTTCCATCAGTCAATGCTCTGATAAAATCTTTAGTCGTAGCAGATCAACATCAACCACGCTCAAGAATACTAATAGATTATACTAGTTATACCCGTCGTGCCATGCACGATTACGAATCAACAATTTTTAGATACATATTATAAATATGATATTAATAAAGTAAATGTACAAAAATAAATAAAAAACAAAAAGTAATGTAAATTATTAGAAAATTTTAATCAAATTCAATTCTTTAAAAAAAATTTGAATAAAAAGTTAAAAATATAATTAATAAGAAAAGATAAAAAAAAATATAGATTTTTTTTAAAGATAAAAAATCTGCAATATTTACATAAACAATCCAAACAGGAAATTAACGAAAAGATAATATAATTTTTTTATAAAAATATAATTTAGGCAAGTAATTATATAGATACTTAATTTTTTTAATTTTTTTTATCAAAATTTGACTTAAGATAATTTATTTATAAATAGAAAAAGATAAAGATAGAATAATTTTCTTAATTTTTAATTAAACTTTGAATTAATTTTTTCCACATAAATAAATAGAAAATAATTTAATTGGAAAAAAATAATTTTTTTTAAATATAAAGTGGGGCCAGAATTAATGTGGTGGTTAGAAAAGTTACAACTTTAACATATAGTTGTAGGTAGATATGGTTATTTTTATTTGAAAGATATATATGTGATCACATGTACATATTTTTTTTTATCTTTTTTTTTTAATTTATCTTTTACAAATGTAATAAATATAATGTCCTTTTTTATCTATATTGGTAAAATCTACTAATATTATTTTATCTTTATGTTTATGTTTATTCGGGGATAAATTTTTAAAAATATTATTTTATCTTTATATTTATTTTGAGATATTTTTTTTGCATAATTAATTATTTAAAATTATTATTTTAATAAAGGGGTGATGTGGCGCAATGTGGTGACATAAATTATTTCGGCTTTAGTTATCATTAATTAATAGATAGATTATTAGATTTGTAGATGTAGGTAATTTATAAAGAGTATGAGAAACGGCTACATCCCTTCATGATAGTAATCTATCATTATGGGATCGTCAACTAACAAGTAACAACCAACTAATTACTAATCAACATTCTCTTATAAATGACAATTTTCTAAATCAAATTAAGCAAATATTTATATAAAATCACCTTACCAAAACAATGACTATAATCTCTTACCTTTCCAGTTTCCAAATTCCAATTAACAACATACATTTTCACGGTTCTATTCCTTTACTCCCAAGTAAGAGTGTCCAACCCCTCCAAACGTCTTTCTACATACAAATTCCATATAAAAAATCACCAGCAACAAAACGTTGCTCTCCTTCACCCATCACATAGCTAGTTCTAACACAATTAAGGAGCTAGAACAAAAAGAAAAAGAAAAACAAAACTCCACAGCTTCATAAGAGCTTATTAACTCTCAGGTAGTTGCTTTTAGTCCATATATATTGAAGAAGGCAGATTTTCTAGCCAACTAGCCACAGCATGCAACAAAAAACAGCCAAAGGGATGATCACAAATGCATACAAATCAACCGGGAAATCACAAATACTGTTCGTGGATCCGAGCACGATTCTCCTCCCACCAGAGTCTAGCATTCATCTCCCCGAATCGCTCACGGCTGCCAATTCAGTTAAATAGCAATTACCCTTTAACATGAACTGTTTTCACAAAACTACACACAAAACTGAAAATTATGCAAAAATATGGGGTTTAACTTCGATCTCTTTCAAAACAACATTGGTTTACTTTTCCCTACCCTTCTACTCTATGCCTTCAGGACATAGATTAAAAGTCTAGATCTAGTAACAATGTTCAAGTTATTAGCTAAATTTAAACCAATTAATACTAAAAAGTTAGCTAGTTATCATAAATAATTAGCATATGCACAAATAAAAAAAAAAGCCATAGTCAGTAGTTGTTTTTATCAGACTATTATAGGAGTCAATTTGACAAAATAAACATGCAGTTGGTGTGCTGTTGGGATGCTCTAAGGATATAGAGTTTAAGTGATTACCTAAATCTGACGCGTCTGAGCTCCCTTCTTCCTCCAGGCAATGCTCTGATGGTGATGTAAACGCCAGGTTCATCCTCCTCTACCCATTCAGATTCCAGATCACTGTCATTGCTGATTGATAGCTGCCCGGATTGATGATCAGCATCCGTTGAGGAGGAGGACATCAAAGACTGATCATCCATTGATGAAGTCTCTAGTTTGGTTGCAGTGCTGATGTTGGAGTATTTTGGTGTGGAGACAAGGCCGTTTGGCTCATTAAGTTGCTTTAATTGTTGTTCTTGTTGTTGTTGGATGTCGTCGTATGAATCTGAAGACGAGTAGTCGTCAATTCCTTCCCCGGGGTGGAGATTGCGAGGAAGGCTTTCTGGGGTTAATGGAGGTGTTTCAGGTCTGTCTTCAGTGGATTTCATTTTTGAGATCTGTACAAGTAGGAGGAAACAAGAACATACTTGAATTACTAATGCATCATAGACATAAAATGAGGCAATTTTGGTAATTCTTATTCATACATACAAAAAAATTGCATGAAATTTGCATTCCTTTATTTCTCATCAATCACAAACAATTATTTGTATCTACATTAATTCAGCTGGAAGTCTACCACTGATTAGTTCAATTATTTGGCAAATCGTAATCAAGTATGTTACAGAAGATAGCGTACTGGGTCTGGTTGATCCTTTAAATGTATGATTTGAGCAAATAATAGATACAGAGTAGGATAAATTTATCAGGAGCACCTTATAATGAATTCAAATAGATAGAAGATCAAACAGACTTCCGGACAAATGTAAATACATTGGATTGGAAATTTCTCATATTAGAAATTCTGAAGTGATTTTGTGAACCCACATGTGAAAAAAGGCAGAGGTTACTCATTGAGATTTTAATCTGGGAATTGTAAAAGAATGAGCTAACCTCTTGTTCAGTTTTGGGAGGATCTGTTGGAAAAGGTACCCCTTGCCTGTTAAGCCTCTGTACATTGTAAAGTTCCATGACTTTTTCGTAGTTATCGGTCCACCACTTTTGAGCTTGCATTTGGTTGAATATGTCTCGGCTATAAGAAGATGTACGAAACTAATCAATTTCATCTAAAACAATACGCTTGGAACACTTTGCAAAGTAACATGCACAGGGACCAAACAGAAGAGATTTTTAAAGTAGGGGAAACAATGAGTTTATACAGAACCAATGCCAGCTGAAAGAAAGACATAATTACAGTGCCAGATTGGTAAATCTGAAACAGTTTTCTGAAGCAATGAGCATGGAATCCCATGTTCTTCCATGCTGAACAGTAATTTTTAATCATAGAGATACCAAAATGGACCCTTCTTAATCTTTAGGGAAAAAAGGGGGTCAAATTTATGTCCCATCACAAACCTTTGACATGCGCCTGTGCGCCACCAATAGCTAGTGTCATAATATGCAAAAATCCTACTCCTAAAAATCCACCATCATTTATGTACAACTGAGGTTGATCTCCCTCTAACTTTGCAGTCAAGCCTCACTTCCTAGTTCCTACTGAAGAGATTGGTTCGACAAAGTTAGTGATTTAGACAAAACAATCATCATTCAGATACGATATCTTTCAACAATTTGATTATTCTAGAAGAAGTCATGGTTGGGGTTGGTCATGGCCTTACTTACATGAGACAAAATCATGCTTGCTTTTTGGTATGAAGCTCTGTTTCTAGAAAATTTTGTATGAAGGAACCCTCTGACATCGATCAGCAATTCCATATCATCATTCTAAAGGGTGATTTGGGTTGGCTATTGATGATGCTTACCATACTATTTCAAAAAGTTAAAAAGGAAAATGGCCTACCTACAACTACAAGGCAATGAGACAAATGACACTGCTCTTAATTGAAGCTTGCAAGAACACAGTAACGACAATTAAGGACCCACAACAAGCAAGTACTCTCAATTGAGCCCTTTTTGGACCTTTGAACTTTGGAGTTGATCACCATTCTTGAAATAGCTCATGTTCAATTCAAGCCCAAGGATAAGGAGGAACGTAAAACAAAGAGACAGCTTCTGATGACACTTTAGTATACATTACTAAACTGACTAAGCAAATTCTCGTAAAAGTACCTTTCATGTATTGTCGCTTTCTTGTACTTTTCACCCGACTCACAGAGTCACAGGATTCATAAATAACTATATAATAAACGAAACTTTGGGAAGCTAGTTTCCCGCGAATCTTACTATCTAGCCTAAAGAACAAGTGGTGTGCGTAACTTAAATTAAGAAAATAATATAAAAGGTTCATAGGAGAATTATAATGTGGTCAATTGACAGCAAATAAAGTAGAAATGCGTGATTGTGGAAGAAAAAACATACATTATTAAGCTAACTACTACCATCGATTATTAATTAACAGCAACATGTGATTGTCACAAACCACAAATGCATTTCGTAGTCAATCATATTGATATATACTTTGAACCTTAAATTAGTAGCGACAATAATAGTTTTTTTTCTAAAGGAAATTTTGCCTTCAAATCCCAACAGCTCGTCGATGAAATTATGCATTTCAACTTTCGTATCTTACCGACTTTTCTTGTAGACGAAAGTTGAAATACATGTTTGTTTGTTTTCAATTATGAAATGTAATAAAAGATGGAATCAATACTACTTGAATCATGGACAGGAAAATAGGGCACGTAACATTTTTTTCCCCCATTTTCTCTCTTCTACTTAGTTTAATTTAATCATTATATAGTGGCATAATAATCACGTTAGGTGATTCATTAAAATAATACATGCATCAAAATTTATCATACAACTGCCTGAAATTGAATAATCAATTAATTCATTTAATTAAGCGGTAAATGCTGACCTGAACCTAATGCGCTTGAGGTCATTCCCGCCACGTGGCAGCGAAACGAAGGTGATGAGAACTCCGGGCTCCACCTGCGCCACCCACTCCTTGGGCTCCGTCTCCTCCACCAGCACCACCGGCGGCTCCGTCCTCCTTCCGCTCGCCGCCGCCGACGCCGACCCCGAACCGTACGGAGATCGCGTCGATCCCTCCCTGCTCGACACCGTTGACAGCACTTTCAGCCTCGCCTCCATCTCCTTCCCCCACCGAGACGCCGAATTCGTGCTCGTCGTTCGCCTGTACGATCCCGACCACCGAAACCTCTCCGATCCTTCGCCATCGACAGCGGCTGGCTCGGCGGCGTTCTTCTTCGGCTGGTTCGGCGTCGGATGCGAGCACGGATTACATTTGTACGCTCCTGACGCCTTTACCGCCATCCCCTTGATCTATAGCAATTTCACATAAAAAAATTCAAAATCGAAAGAAGTCAGAATCCAGAAATCCTTGAACGGCTACTTCTAAGTGCGAATTCGAGATCCGATCGTGAAGGCGATACGATTCGGTCACCTGAGAAGTGAGGGTTTTAATGGCCAATTGCTTGGAGTTGGGGGTTTTGTCGGAGTCGAGGTCGCCGCGTTGACTCGCTGAGTCGGCATTGTTGCCGTGTTGCTGCTTCGGACGAGCTATGCACGTCAGCATTTTAGGTTTCGCCATGGCTCTAAACTTCTAAGAGACAGAGAGAAGCGGACACGTTAATTAGGCAAATACGATAAATTAATTTGTAGGCAGCGCCATTGTTGATCGAAGAAACAAACGTTTTCAGTCAGCTTACCCCAAACGGAAGCAAAACAAGAATGAAATTGCTGCAATTGAAGATGAGAAGCAAAAAAACGAAGTATATCGATTTGTAACAGGAAAGGAAGGAGGAGAAAAAAACACCAGCAAGAGGAGGAAGGAGAGATGCGTTGGTGAAGTGCACACCACGTTTCTGTGTGTGAGAGATGCAAAGCGGAGTGTCCGGCGTTCAAGGGTGGAAAAAGTTCTCGTTTAAATTTTAGGGCTAAATTACACAAAATCACCCGTCAACTAGGATATCTTCACAAAATCACCTAAACAAGGAAAAGATACAAAGTTGTCCTTTATTTAGTTTGGTCCAAACAAAGTTGTCCTTTATTGATTACTTTTTTTTTTTTTTTGGTTTTCTAAGACCATGCATATGAGAGTAGAAATTAAGATCTTGATTTTTTATTTTTTTTGGTCTTGTCGTTTGGCTCGCCGGTTCGATCGGTCGAACATCACTCTACATCCAAAATTAAGATCTTGATTAATATGTTGCAGGTAATTAGGATAGTCCTGGAGCATTCTTTTCGTACAAGGTATCGAAGATCTTGATTAAAATGTATTTGCTTATGAGAAGGGACGAACGCGGAAATAAATTGAAGGGGGGACACAATTCATTAACGAGATTTTTTAAATCCTACATATATTGTTAAAACTTGATCAAAATAGCAAAAAACGAGTTAACTACAAGAGCTCTATACAAAGATTGATATCAATTAAAGTGCACACTACAAAAGATTGATATCAACAAAACAAGAGACCACTATTAGTGAAGTCATCATGACTCTTCCGACTCTTCGATCAGTAGAGGTGGTAAATCCATCCTAGGCTTCATATTCTGAAAATGTTGGATGATGACTTCATTGTGAATGCCTCTAAAAACATCCTTCTCGATATAGCATAAAAGACAATCATTGAGAAATGCATCTCTCGTCTTATTGCGCAAATGATAAAAGACATTGTAGAAAAGGTTCTTTTCATTGTAGTAGTAGCAACAAGCAACACCAAAATCAACTCAATGAGGTGATATACCAAGTGAAAAGCATTCTGAATTCCAACCTCAATCATCTTTTGAGTAAGAGCTCCAAAATTTTGCAATTGTGCAAAATTTTTATTTTCTCTCATGCATCCAAATCCACAACTCGAGTTGTCCCTTAAGCTCCATTTGATCACACATTGAGAAGTCTTGTGGATAAAATTCTGCAAGTTGAAGTAGCTTTGGCACATTAAAGTTAGAGAATGAATTCTTCGAATCAAGAAATGCTATATATGTGAGTAACTATGTGCTTGACTCACTGAAACGTTGCTCCATCTCTATGCCAATTTGATCAACAACATAAAAATATATCATAAAATAAAATCTATTTACAAAAGAAAATCTTTAAATAGTTATTAGAGAAATAATTATATACCTAGTAGAATATCTTAGGTTTAAAGGGTGGAGGTATGTTAACGCGTATCCAGCACATCTAGACCAAAAACGACCCAGAACATTATCATATATATCACCCATATTAAGAATGGCGATATCCTGTTTAACACAATGACTTCTTCTAGTGGCTCACCCTAGAGGTGTCCAAACCCAATTAATTGTAATTTCGGTTAGGGTAAATTTCAGGAAACCACTCGTAAATTATGGACTTTTTCATAAAACCACCCGTATATATCAATATTGCACAAAACCACCCGCCTAATGACTTTTCTATCAAATCACCACCCATCTGTTTACTTCCGTCAACTTTAACAAATTATACTCTCTCTCGTCCCTCAACCATTCTCATCTCTCTGCTCATCTCTTTGAAAGTTAGTGTTAATCTTGCAATTTGAAAATTAGATTTGGTTTTACCTTTTGTATAATAGTAGTGGGTATGCCGATTTTAATGGGTCTCTGATTTTGCTCCATTATTATGGGTCAGATTCAATTTTATGACCGAGGGTTTTTTTATAGGCTTATTTGATTGTCATGTGTGAAGTGGAAATACTAGATATAGGAATGTTCTTAAAATAGTGAAATTTGGGAGGTGCATCCTCTTGTTGCTTACATAGGTTCTCCACCCTACCTCCCTAATTACCTCATAAGATTTGAGAGTTATCACAAAATTAGACAAATTAGTAATAAACAACATTTTAATGAGGAGAGATATAAGTTTTATTTCTCTCCATGAATGATTTTTGTATATATAAATGCTTTGAAAGTTAATATATACTATTCTAATAAATTAAATTAGTGGAAGGAACATTTTATGTGTGTGTGTGTGAGGTGAGCGTTGCGCAGGGAGAAGAGAGGAAGGGTTGAGATAGGAGAGAGAGGTTGGGGGTGACGAGAGGGAGACTTGAGGGAGGAGAGAGAAATCTACCGTTAAAGTAAACGAATGGGTGGTGATTTGATATAAAATTCATTATAGAGGTGGTTTTGTGTAATATTGATTTATACAGGTGGTTTTGTGAAAAATTCTATAATTTATGGGTGGTCTACTATAATTTACCCTTTCGTTTAACCAATATTAGGTTAACCATAATTTCAGTTAGCCTAAATCATGACTAATAACCGAACTATTAATCTCGGTTACCCGTAGTTTGGTTAACCAATTTTTCGATTTGGTTTTCCGGTTAATCAATAACCATATGTGTAATTTTATCTTAAATAATTAAAACTAAAATAAAAAAGATTTGAATAAAAAAGATCAAGCTTGACTTATACTTTAAAATATGTACTTATATTATATTATTTTGGTTTTTTGTAAGCAAATACCGAAAATAAATATTATTGTGTGCGTAAAATCAAACACGATAGTTCCTTTCTATCCCATTAAATATAATAAGTGGTTCTCATATCAATGAGAAGTGGAAAAGTAGTTTATAAATTGTTAAAAATGGAGAATGAAAGACTCAAACTAGACCAACGTCTCAAAAATCATAGACTTTAACCACTAAAGAAAGCAAATATAACTAATATTTGAAAAATATTGACATATTTTCCTTTTTTGGGTTAACCATTTTTGCAAAGTCGTCTCAAATGACTACTTCTTGGTTAAGTGGTTCTTAACCATTTTGCAAAGTCGTTAACAAACATTTTCTTAAAGTTTGTAAAGTTTGAGTTATCAAGTCATAAAGATTATGTTCATATGCAACATTTTGTTGTCTTCCGCTTTTATATTTTTGATTTAAATGAATTCAGTTATCGTATCCTTTTGTGTTTTGTTAGTGTGAAGCCTTGGGTAACTACGGTTTAGTCTTAATCTAAGTTACTGCTGTAATACCTCAAGGGTAGGAAGGAGGTGTTTCGGTTATGTTTACGATTAGACGAGTTTAATAATAGAATACATGGATAAAATTCATTAAAAGGGTATAATACTAATTTTAGTATAGGGTTCCTACATCTTCTGGTATTTTTCTTGAAAATTCTCTCATTTCTTGGTGAACTAAGAAGTAGTCATTTGTTGTCATGTCTATTGTAGAATCAGAGTATAAAATAATGGTGTCAAGTTGTTATGATTTCACATGGTTTTTAAGAATTCTAAAGCAACTAAATGTGAATTAAGATGAACCAATTGAGTTAACTTGTACTTGATGGAATTCTAGAGAGAGAGTTGATTTGCCCTCTCTCTAGAATTCCCGTGAAAAAAGGAGGATGAAGTCATTCGTTTTTCGAATGTGGAAGCCACTCGTCCTCCCACATGGTTGAGAAAATCGCCCATCCCAAGGCTGAGGAAGTCGCCCGTCCTGCACTCCTGCTTGAGCCCATCCTCCTACCGGAGAACCACCAAAGAATCTCCGCAAACCACCATCCTCTATCTTTGCAGCCATCACCACAACTTTCGTTCTTGCTTCGCAGATTCCTTTGGCGTCGTCACCGTTCGGCGTCCTTCGATCTAGATTTATCTCTTCGATCAACTACCGTTGCTTCTCATCGGGGCCAGCCTATCCCCCCTCCGCAAGATCCAGACGGAAATCACTAGCGCTCTCCGACGCCACCCTGCCCCTTGGGGCGTTACTTGTGAGGCAAGCTTGACTAGGTTACTTGCGAGGCAAGTACGTATTAATTGCGGGGCAAGTACGAAATACTTGCATGGCAAGTTTGACTTACTTGTGTTGCAAGTTTGTCTTACTTGCGGTCCAAGTTTGACATTTTCTTTTGCGGATTGGATTTAGTTTTATTTGTGTACTAATTTTCGAGGAGTTGGAGTGGTGTTTGGTTTTGGACCGAGTTGTATTAGGCCAGGTCGTTTGGTGCTCTGAGGCTTCTGAAGATCCTTCATTTCGGTGGAGGGAACGTCAGCGGCCATTTCGCTCATCCCGGGATGGGTTGACCGCTTGCCTACGACACTATGTCTTTTAGTGCTTTACTCACCCTGATCCCAAACTCATTCTTACTCTTTCTTTTCGGGAGTTTATACTATCCCTAGTCAATCCTACTTGTATTGTTTGTGACTCTTTTGAATCACTTAGCCGTTCTCGGCTGCTGTATTTTCTTACGGTCTCTCGGTTTACCAAGTCTGTTTGGTATTCCGAATTTTTACCTTATCAAAAAAAATTGAGTTAATTTGTAACAATTAAGCAACTTTGTATATAACAAAGAATTTATTATGCCATGAGAGAACGAAGCATATTGAGGTTGGTTATCATCTAGTAAGAGATAAGGTGTTAAACAAGGAAATATATGCAAAGTACACAATCACTAAAGAACAACAAACAAGTTTGTCTACCGAGCTTCTTATCCTAGGTTAAAATTAAAAAAAGCCACTTCTCAAGCTATGAATTGTGAATCAATTTACCAACGTTTAGCTTGAGGGGGAGTCTTACGAGTTGGTTCATTATTATGTTAGTGTTAGTCCATAGCTTATGTCAGCAATTAAAGTTAAATAAATCATCTTTTGATTTGCTATTCAAGTCAAGTTGTTAGTATAAGAGTTGGTTATTTAGCCTTGTAAGACTCATATTTGTTGATCCATATTCATAATTGAGAGCATTGTTGCTCAATGTCAATTTCTCTCTCATTCTTACTTCTCTCTTAGTCTCTCAATATCTATTCTTGTTAAATTCATGTGATTTGAGTGAATAAATATACATCTACATTAAGCCTTGAAAAATTATTTAAAAACATATTTCAAAAATATAGAAAATCCAAATATATAAACTTTCAAAAATCACCCCATTAATTTCTCCCATCTAGACATTGAATTGGCTTTTTTGAACAAAACCACTAGAGTTTTAGAGGTGTTATAATGTATATCCCACATTTAAAAGTTGGGATTAAACTAAACATTATCACCACTCACCGACATGAGTTGCTTAATGTTAATAATGGAGGAAGAGGAAGGAGAACCAACCCTATCTTTCAATTTAGTGATACGAGAGGAAGCTTATGGAGTTTTCACATTATGAGGGAATAAAGTTGGCATTTTCTTGGAAAAAAAATGGTTTTTGGTTAAGGTGATTTAGTTTGGAAGAAGAAAAGAGAAATGATATCTAGCAACAAAGAGTGGAAGATAGAGCTCTAGTGGTGGTAAAAGTTGCAGGGTCAAGGAAGGATAGATTTAGGGGTGGTGGGATAAAGTATCCCATCCTACAAAAAAATAGTGAAAATTAATTTGTGTAAAATTAATTTGTTCATTATATAAGGTAAATTAAACATATCGCGATTATTAATTCAACCTACTAAAGTTTTTATTCTTGGTTTTATCCCTGGTATCAAGCACCAATATTTTAGCAATGGTGACATAGAATTTTCTCACTAGCAACTCCGAATTATCTGTCTCAAGATAGGAATATGATGGTGGGTTAGTGGTTGTTCATACAAATTCAACAATGAACAGAGATAGAGGGGTGTAATTTGAAACTCTCATTTTACTTATGATTCTAGAATGAAAAACGACAATAGTTATAACTTAGAAGGAAAGAAGTTTATGTGTAGCTTTTGGATTTTCTTTATATTTAGGTTCATTAAATTATTTAACAAAAACAATTTGTATATAGGTGAACAAAACTAAACCCATTCTACAATAATAGAAAGGCTATTTGTTTACTTAAGATCATTTAAACTACCTATTTGTCCCAAAAAAATTTAAAACATCAATCTGACTCAAAGGCCATTATGCCAAGATATCTTTTTGGCCGATAAAATTAGAATACTTAGTCCATCAATCTCACTACAAATGATTCAAAATTTTGAATTCTCATTTACAAGAATGCTCTACGTGAACATTCAAATCATATTCAAAACTCTAAATCCCCGCTTGCAATGTTGATTATATGAATGGTGTCTCATGAGCTAGTGTTTTTGTTACAGCCATAAGGTGGATTTGGAAGTGGTGAAATGTTGTTGTCTTTGGAGCAAGAGCTTTTCATGGCAATCGGCCCGAGTTTATTCATTCATATGAGTTGAATACCATTTGAAGATCTCCCTTTTGGCTTTGGCGCATAACTTTAATGGAGAGGGTAGGAAGAGAGCTTCATACGGTTGATTAGTCCTTCTGAAGGTTAGGTGAAGCTCAATACAGATGGAGTGATCAAAGAAGATGGTGTGGCGACATCGATAAGTGTGCTACATTGTTATGTGATAGTGAAGGGTGTTGTTTAGGAGGTTTTGGCCACAATGTTTAGATTTGGATTGTCCAATGGTTGAGTTGTAGGGTGTCTTGCAAAGCTTGCGATTCGCTTAGAACAAGGGTTACAAGAGGATTTTTTGAAAATTGATTCGCAATTAGTGGTTCGTTTTCTTAGTAAGTTTGTGGATTGTTATCATCCCTCTTTAACGTGGTCTCTAAATGCCAAGGCTTATTTAGTAGGGATTGGGATGTTCAATTTCGTCATATGTTACCGTAAGGCTAATAGTGTAGCGGATTATCTAGCTTCCTACTTGAGGGTGTTATTTCTTTGCTAGGTAATGACGTTAGGGGTTTGACTATCCCCCTTTGATTATTACTTAGCCAATTTCGTTTAATAAAAAGGGTTAAAAACTCGGAGGGTGCCTCCTTTACTTCAACTAAAAAAAAATTAAAAACAGAACTCTAATTTTTTCAATTTTACACTTTCCCTCCTAAAGCTTTTTTGATGAAGTCCCTTTCACATATGATGCCCAATTTTTAAAAGAGTTCCAATAGTTATCCTAAGTTTTGAGATTTATCACATGGTCTTCCATCTTAAATTTTGTCATCTCCCTATTGTAGTAATCGCACATTTCTGTGTAATGATTGTATGCCAATATAAGCTAGCTATATAGTTAACATAATACCCCAAACATTATCATTTTTAAGCAAATCAATAAAAATAAAAGTAATGTACTCAAAATTTTGAAAAAAAATAAAGGTGGATCAATAATACTTTTGAAATGTTTTGATAATTTATCACTCATTGTCACATAACACATGATAGATGTCATCTACAAATCTAAAACCATTACCATCCATAGAATTTCAAGGTGAAGGTACATGCAGAGTTACAAAATTCCACATAAGATGCTGTTGTACACATTCTGACTGAGTTTCATAAGGGTACTATAGTTGTCAATCACGGGGATGTATGATGAGTTGACAATCAACCAAGGGTAAGGCACTATACACTCTTTGTCTATTGCCTAAAATCCAAGTAACACAGTATAATTATGCCAAATGTGTAAATGTACCATGAATATTGAAGCCGGAGCTGAACATCAACATGTTAAGTAGTTAAAGACTGGAAAGAGACCGTGGAAGACAATAAGAAGGCATTGGCATCATAAGCCTGGAAGTTGTCATTGAAGAACTACTATAAGTTCAGAATTTGAATATAGATGAAGTCTATCCATTAATGCTGTCTAGGATTTGTTTTACATGATTGCAGAGGAGATATTATGATATATGATGCACAAAACGATATAAGAGGCGAAGAGAGAACATATCCAAGACCGGAATAGGATGATCATCCTACTTCAGGCAAGAATTCTGGATATAACTTAATCCTTGCTCATAGAATGAGGGGCACCGTTCTGGTGAAAACAAAACTGATTTGTTGCAACATTCTAATATATTTCAAGTCTCTATAAACGGATTTCTAAGGGATGTTTTGAAATAAAAAGGGTAAAAGTGTCCTCCTTGCTCAAAATTGGTGGATGCTCTTGTGAGATATAGAAGCTTCAAAATGATGGATGCTACATATGGGAGTTGCTAACCTTGCTCGCTTCCACAGCACCAAATCTTCATAGAATCCTGTGTTGGCTGAAGCAGATAAAATCATCCACCACCTACATTCATCTCTTTTTTCTGCCAATGTTGCCATCCTCCTTTCCCCTTTCCTTCCTCTTTTGAGAGCCTCTATCCCGCTTTGAACCCTTAAAGAAAATATATGCAAAAAAAAAAAACATCAATTAAAATGGTATGTCGAATGACACTTATAATGCAACTTATACTTACAAGTACTACTAAAAAACATGGCTTGCTTACCCCGGCAGAGAAGGTCTTTAAGGGATCTCTATTTCTTTTGAATTTCTTCTTATTCGCCTGGACAGAATTATTATTTCCCATTGCAGCTCTAGAAAGTTTAACAATCTTACTGGCCTCTTGAGTTGTTGGGTCCAACAAGTATTCAGGAACATTACGCAAATGAGAAGGGGGCTCCTTCTTGCTCAGGAGTTTGTCATGCTTTAGAAGATCTTTAGAGACAAAACAATAATAATTTCATTGTTTAAATTCCAATCACGGAAGAAAAAAAATAGATCAATTAAACCAATGAAGTCTGTTACCTAAGTCCTTTGGATTATCCTCAAAGTGGGCCTTCAACCTAGAGGAGACAATAAATCATCAAAAATGAAAAAAAACAGAATACGATAAAATTACTTTCTGTTACCTTAAGTAGTCTTTATTCATAATTAAATGATACAATTGGGGGGAAAAGTTAATAAAATTAGAACTCACTTCTCAGAGTTCAGAATTTCTTTTCTTAAATCTTGAGCCCGAGATTCTCTTACATCAACCTTTGTCACGCTCCTAGCAACATCCTGCAATAGGAAAGCTTACTTCATCTCTCACTTATTGAAATTGAAACATTTCAACACTCAACGAAATAAGATGCCAATCTCAGTAATCAAATAGCAGACAAACCAAACTCAAAGGTGCTACTAGGCTACTAGCATGTACATTTCAATAACTATAGTATACAACTAGAATGCATCATCTTGGTATCTTAATATTGACTCTACATCTAAACTTACCTCAGCTCTATACCGCAAGGAATCTACTGCATTTTTTGTAAGCAAAGGAAAAGGAGCAATGAAATTTGCTTCACCATTTTCATCCCCCCCTAATGTGGTCTTGATTTCATCAAAAAATTTCATCTCATCAGGAGAAACCTGCAAAACAATACAATCAGGTACGAAGAAAAAGTAACAAAAATGATTTCAAAAAGTTAAATAAAGTAACTCCAGGAGTGTTTGGCAACATACAATTTATTTTACAAGACTTTCATATCAGTATATTTTCGACTTGTATTGATAAGGTGTTTCCTAAACACCCCCTTCCTATCCCATTCTAAATCTTTATTTAAAACCACATCCTCCATGGGGGAAAAAACTAATAGTCCACAAGAAGTATATCTTACATATATATTCCGTTTAAACGAAGGTCAACCGACAATATCAGAAATTAAAGAAAAAAAAAAGAAAAAGAGTGAAGAAATAATCATATTGTATAATTTGTATTAAATCCTTCATTCTTGTCCTCTATATATAAATAGTAATCTTTGCTTCTAAACTACAACTGGTGTATTGACCGGGTGACCAGCTATGTAAGAATTATGTGGATGTTGCTACTTACCAAAGTCCATGCAGTAGTAGCTTACAAATGCTTTATTTTTTGCAGGAAATGAACAATGTGCTAAAATGCAATGAAATAAAGAATGGTCCTAAATATAATATCAAATTAATCTTGCCAAACATAACTTACAAGAGAAATTGAAGCTCCAGTATTATAAGCTCTTCCCGTGCGTCCAATTCGGTGCACATAACCACCAACACTTTTAGGCATTTCCAAATTTATTACCTATAGAAAACAATCCATAAAGAAACATAACAAACTTGTTGCATCAGAAAACACTGTTTCAATCCATCAAAAAAACACTGTTGCAAGTGCGGAGAAATAAAGGATTATTGTAATGAAAACAATGTTGGTAAGGCTTTGAAATTATTTGTTGCTTAAGTTGAAGTTTAAGAAAAAAAAAAAGGAAACAGGGTTTGGTTTTGTAAATTCAACTAGTTAGTTGAAGCCATGACCTGAAATTCTAAGGTTATGGAGTAGTTGTTTGGAGTTGTTTTGGGCGAATTGATTGAAATGGAAGAAATATGAATTAATTTTCTTTTGTAAAATTAGGCAATAGGAATTGTAACTTGTAGCTAGTTCTAACTAGTTTTTTAATATTAAATACAGTTTAGTGATTTTTTTTCAATTCCTTTTTACCTAGTTGTCCAACTATCACTACAACTAGTTAAACAACTCGTACATTCAAACACACCCATAGTAAAAAATAAAAAGACAAATATTACAAAAGGTCTTGAATCACTTTCATCAAACTCAACAGCATATGCATTTGAAAGCACTGAAGCAAGAACTTTCATAGGATTGGATGCATCCATTCAACTTCAAAAACAAACAAATAGCACTATACATGTGTGAGGATAAAGGGTCAACACCAAAGCATCCATGGTCTACATATAATCAATAGGAAATAAAGATAGTGATTGACAACCAAGGGTCTTCATATTTCAATGAAAAGTTGTTTTATTGCAAAAATAATACCTACTTAGAATATCCATGTTTTTCAGAGACTGAGAACATTCAAGGCTTCCAATTTAAAAACTGAACAACACAATTCATGCACAAGCAGGCAATTGAATTGATAAAATATATCATTTAAAGACAGCCATCCGTAAGACATGCAACAGAATTCCAGAATCAGAGTCAGAAATCTCTTTGTCATACCGTATGCACATTTTTGAAGTCAATTCCTCTGACCACACCAAATTCAGCATCCAGTTTTTGCTTTGAATGTTTTTTAGACTTCTTTCCCTCTGCATTATTCTCCCCCTTCTGCTCATCTAGCTTTTGTTGGCTGTCATCAGTTGCAATTAAATAATCAAAAAGCCCAGCATTGAATTCCTGATGAAATACATGGAAGAGAAAAAACAGTCAAAATATTTGCCATTACACCAAGGACAAATCTCGATGCTGAAATAATAATGTCATTCAATATAAAACCCCTCTGTTGCAGTACACAGATTTTTACTTCAGTCGTACTGATCAAAGTCCTAGCAGAAGAGCTAATTTTTAAGTAAAATATCCTTCCATAAACTTTTTCAAATTTCACTCTCCTACATTAGGTATATGGAGTTATGGACTAGAGGAAATTCATTCAATTTAAAGATATCTCTCCAGCATTCATGAAGCATGACAAACACACACAACTTTCCATATTTTGAATGCAATCCAATTATATGAAATAGGACATGAAAAAACACACCTCAAGTATATGAAGACGTGAATTTTGTGGCAACTCGGCGTTTAAAACAGCAGACTTAATGCCAAACTGTCACAAGAAAGGCATAGTTACCAAGCATAAGATTCCGTGACCAATACAATTAATAGGCATTAGATAGTAATCGTACAGTAAAAAAACAAACCTTTTCCAAGAATAGCCTCAATCTATATGCCATGTCAATAGTATTAGTAAAAACTAGAACTTTAGTCTGAACCAGCTCCAATTTCAAGAGCGCAAGCATATAAATACATTTATCACGAGCGCTGCACGATATCTGAATATGAAAAGTCATAATTAATCACAACACAAGAGAACAAAATAGAATCATATGGGATGGTTTAGAAGCATGAAAAAGTCCAAACAACTATCGGAGAGTAGTCAATCAACTGAACAAGTTCACTCCAACTGCATTCATAAGAGAGAATTTGAACATTATCCAACTTCAGACAGAGCAAATTGAGTAAGAAACTTAAGCTATGGAAGCCAGTGAGTCAAAGCTG
The DNA here is from genome assembly GCA_964016875.1 of Fallopia convolvulus. Classification (NCBI taxonomy): domain Eukaryota; kingdom Viridiplantae; phylum Streptophyta; class Magnoliopsida; order Caryophyllales; family Polygonaceae; genus Fallopia; species Fallopia convolvulus. Next base: position 8,108,792 of record OZ024732.1, read on the forward strand.
TCTAAAAGAAGTTTCAAAAAAGAAATGATTGAGTTGGGAAAAGGAATCCATGGCAAAAACAAGTCTGGAAATTTACTCTACTTAAAACCAGCATGAAGAACCCTAATCAATCCCTTAAGCAAAGCCTTTGACAGAATATAGATGATGAAAAAGTTACTGGAGCACAATTAGCCTTAGCCAATGATGCCCAACAGCAATGATAAACCAGATAAAGAAAATATATAGCAATTACGAGTCAGCCACATGTGACTGTAACAACCCTACAATTGAGAGACTTCCATTTGAACCTTAAAATTGAGAGATCACAAGAGCGTTGATAGAGCATAACTGACAATATATGATGGGAAATAATTAAAAGCATGGCTAGAGAAATTTTACCCAGAATTGCTGAACATTTTTGGGAATGATCTCATCCTTCTCATCTCCAATTTCTGACAATGTCAAAATGTGGGGATTGTGTAGCATAAGTTTCTTAATCTTCTCCACATCAGCACTGCACAGTATTAAAGCAAAAGAAGCAGAGAGGAAACTGACATCAGACATGCATCCCTCTGCCATGACCAAAAAAAAAAATGAGCACTGACCAGCTTAAAGTGCCATTATTCTAATTTGTAGAAGCATTTTTTATTAGATTGATTTTCAATACTAATAGGTGATGCCAAGGAAAACTACAGCGTCCATAAGGAGTAGTAGACATCTAGGTACACACCTTGAAGTAGCAGACATGAGAAGGCATTGACAACGCCTAGGCACATGTGATGTAAGAGTTTTTAGGTCATCTTCATATCCATATGACAAAAGAAGATCCGCCTGTAGAGAGACACAAGTCCATGGCTAAGACAGTTGAAATTGAATAGAAAATGCCTTTCAAGTAAGAAATGACTCAAATGACAGATATTGGTAAATCTATTTACATCAGGGAAAAGGAAATCAAACCTCATCCAGGACAAGCATGGACAATGAATCTTCGATCGCCTTGGGCTGGAGAATTCCAGCAGACAAACATGTCTTTATACAAGCAGGAGTAGACACCAAAACTTCCGGCGGGCCAGACAATGTTACTTTCTATATTTTACAGAATAGAAAGAATGAAAATTTTCCCTTTGTGAATAACTACGCAAGAGCCGAAAAAAGTGGGTTTGAACTAACCAACTCTGAAGTGGACATAGAGCTTGTGAGCTGAGCAACTTTGTATTGGACCCCGCATAACTCTATGAGAGAAGCTAACTCAGAATAAACCTATGATCACCAATTAGCAAGCGTTGTTGAGAACCGTGACAATCCCTCAGAAACAAAAACCCAGATTTAAATTAGGTACTACCTGGTGGCAAAGTTCGCGAGTGGGAACAAGAACGAAGGCAAAAGAGCCGAGCTTGTTTCTGGAAGATGAATCCGCAAACAATTTCTGAAGCAACGGAAGCAAATAAGCAAATGTCTTCCCTGAACCAGTTTTGGCTCTGGCTACGACATCTTTGCCTTGCTGTGGACAAATAAAAACGAAGTAAAGAAAGGGCGAAGGCATTGATGAGGTAGAATAGGGAAAACGGAGGACAAGCAAAGTGAATGTACCAGGATAAGTGGAATTGCTGCGCGCTGGATAGGAGTGGGATTGAGAATTGACTTCTTATTGAGAGCTCGAATGAGGCGAGCGTCAACACCAATCTCCTCGAAGCTCTGGTCTTCCGCCAATTCTAGCTCTTCTCTCTCGGAATTCGCCTCCATTACCATGTTGCTATGAAGGGAGTTGAGAAGAGAGGCGGGTGAGAGAAGAACGCACCCTGTACCCTGACGACGAAGAAAAAGGAAGGGAATTTCGAAGAGAGGAAGAAGAGGGAAAGAGGAGGCGGTGAGAAGAGGGAAAAAGCGCGAGGAAGGAGAAGGTAACCTAGAAGTAGTACGGCGGCAAATGTTAACCTTCCCCCCAAAATTACACTTCTTCTTACATGTAAGTAAGTTTGTCATAATCTAGCAAAGTTGCCGTAAACAAATTTGCGTCCCTCGAGTCCTCGACTCCCTCTAGAGGTGAACCAGGTTGGAATCGAATCGGAAGAACCGGTATATATACCACCGGTCCCGGTTCCTCCTTGGGAAGAACCGGAGAATCGGCGGTCATATAGGGCCATGTGGAACGCGATCGTTGGTGGAAAACTGCGAGCGCGGTTCGCTATAACGCGACTACGAGTTATAGAAACCGCAGTCGCGGTTGAGCTAACAGAATGTCTTTAGACATTGTGTATGAGCAAACTGCGGTCGCAGTACTAGTCGCGATCGCGGGTGTCTCAAATCGCGATCGCGACCGGTATTCCAACAGCTATAGTCACTATTCCAATGGCTATATTCCAACGTTCACATGTATTCCAAGGGCTATTTTTTTCCATTTACCCATATAAATACCATATTTCACCTTCAATTTCATTCACACCAATCTCATACTCTCTTATCTCTCTCTACTACTTCTACTCTCATAATTCTACAAGCTTTCAACTTGCAAATCTTTTCTTACTACTTTCCTTCCTAATCTCTTATCTCTTTCCTAATCTTTTTGAAACATGGAAAACCAAGGTCAAGGCTTTGTTGATTTGTTGGCCGAGGCCGAGCAATTCTATAGTGGTGTTGGTGGTTCACAAGAAAGTCAAATGAATCATAATCCTTATCAACCACAACCACCTGATCCTCATATGTTTATGCCTATGCCTATGCCTATTCCTCCACAATTTCCTCCTTCCCCTCCTATTGATAACCAAGGTCCACAAGGCAATGAGGAGGGCGATGAGCAACACACCGATGAGGATGAGGAGGATGGGGCATCTACGACCAACCAAACCGCAAAGGTGTTGAAATCCGACATTTTCACAAAGCACTTCACCAAAGGCAATGTGCTGGATGCACTAGACCGATATGTTGTCAAGTGCAACCCTCGAAGTACAAATGGTAGCGCAATGTAGGTTATGTACCTTGAACAAGAATTTGAAGGCAAAAACACTTGGACAAGTTGGGCATGATGCGAGGTCAAACACAAATTTCGACTTCGGGGTTAGCAAGTTCTTCCTCTCAATCTCCCTTGTTTACTTATAATCATGATCTTAGTGTTTATGCTTTGTCTGAAGCTATTTGTGTTGATCATTTGCCATTTCAATTTGCGGAAAGTGTGGGTATAAATGATTGGGTTTCCAACCATTTGCAACCCGCTTATAAACGAAATACAAGAAAAACAATTAGAAAAAATGTGTTTAAAGCATATAAGAAGCATAAAAATGAGTTGTCTCGGTTTTTTGCTCAAAATGATATTCGTATTTCTATTTGTAGTGATATTTGTAGTGATAACTATCAATCTCATTCATACAAGGGTATTACATGTCATTATGTTGATGATCATTTTCACATGCAAAAACGAGTTTTGGCTTTTCAAGTATTTGATGGGGCACATACTGCTTCAAATATTTGTAACATTATACGAACTATTTTATATGAGTATAGACTACTTAATAGAGTTTTCACTATTTCATTTGATAATACATCTTACAACACCGCTTCCACTAGTGAATTGATTCAAGTTTGTCAACCGGTTTTTGGAAACAAATACTTTCATGTAAGATGTTCTTGTCATATTTTAAACTTATTTGTTCAAGATGGTTTGTCACATTTAATGCCATATCTTGAACCTATTAAGTATGTTGTTAGCTATATTTGCTTAAAAAAGAAGACCAAAATGGATTGGAAGAAGTTTTGTGAATTGAATGGTGTTAAACCCATACTTTTTTCAAAAGATGTCGGTCATCGTTGGAATTCTACTTTTAAATTACTTCATCAATGTTTATGTTATAAATAAATTTTAGCTTCCTTTGCCGCTCAACATATCCCGGGTTCACAAGCCAATTGAATCTTGTTGGGATATTTGCTATGATATCGTGGAGATTTTAAAGGTTTTTAATGATGCAACTTATACATTTAGTCAAACCTACACACCAAGTGCTCATTTGTTTGTTGTTGAGGCTTTGAATGGTGCGGGTGCCTTTAAGGAAAGGCTTTCACAACTCGACCAACCCGACATTGTTGATGGTAGTTTACATATGAAGAGGAAGTGGTTGAATTATTATAAATATATTCCCGATATTTATCTTGTTTCTTGTGTTTTTGATCCAAGATTTAAGCTACATGGTTTTTAAGATACTTTATATCAATACTATGAGTTCTTAAATTTAGAAGAAGAACATTGTGATAGAAATTGCAATGTTGATGTCATTATAGAACGTGTTAAATCTCTTATCCATGATTTGTATAAGGCTTATAGCACGGGTGGTGAGGTGCCTTCTATGCCTCAATTACCTCCATCGTCCTCCTCATCTCGTCGTTCTTTTCTATCCGTCGGGTCTCGTATGTTGCAAAATCTTACAAAAAAACCGAGATTCACGAGCTCAAATACGGAGATTGATACTTATCTAACCACTACCTTTGAGTTTGTAGATGATTTTGATACTTTAGATTGGTGGAAGCAACACAAGAACACATATCCAACACTAGCAAGGATCGCCGTTCCCGCTTCAACAGTAGCGGTGGAGCAAAAGTTTAGCCAAGGTGGCCACATCTTAGACGATAGGAGATCACAATTGGCACCCGAAGCATTGGAAGCTCAAGTTTGTGTGGACGTAATACCGGGTTTAGATACGAACACGAATAATCAATCAAACGAGATCAAATGACCTGGATTTGACTGCACTTACGAGCTGAGATCAGGTGAGAAATGAAGACCTAATCTGGAGACTACACAAGCAAAGGAGAACGAAGACGAATTTTGGAGATTTTATGAGGAATTGAATATGCGTGATGATTTCATTCTCTGACAATTGCAGTGAATATATCCTGCGTCGTTACAGAGGTCGTTAGGCCGTTCAATCCGGGACAAACCGGGTTCACTAATTCGAGTTTAAAGCATTTATGGAAAACCGGATACAAACCGGACTTAAACATAACATAAACTAACTAACATAAACCGGATTTAGCTAAACATAGATGATCCTACATCAGTACTCCCTCCTTCAGAAGATTCTTGGCCTCAAGAATCAAAACCAGGAAACTTGGCTATGACATCTGAATAATATTCCCACGTAGCCTTTTCATCAGGCAAGTTCCTCCATTTGATTAGAACTTTGGTGGCCACTGCATTGCCTCTCTTAGCTATTTTGCGGTCCAGTATCATCTCTGGTTCCTTTATGGCGACAACATCAGACATAAACTGGGGTTGTTGAACGTGATCTGAGGATGGATTGGGGCATAATTTCAGTTGACTGACATGGAAGACATCGTGAATGGAGGCATTGGATGGGAGCTCCAACTTGTAAGCCACAACTCCAATCTTGTTAGTGATTTTAAAAGGGTCGTAGAACTTAGGAGCCAGCTTGTGTGGAACTTTGGCTTTGAGTGAGTTCTGCGGATAGGGCTGTAGCTTGACATAGGCCCAATCCCCTACACTGAAGCTTCTATTGGACCTGTGACGATCAGCTAGTTGCTTCATTTTGTTTTGAGCCCTTAGTAGGTGAAATTTCAACATTTTTATAACCTCTTCACGTTTTATAAAGCTCATATCCACCAGTTGAGACCTGCTTTCGCCTGGTAAATAGGGGAGATGTATGGGAGGTGCATACCCATACATGATCTCAAAGGGGGTAGCTTTAGAAGCTGAGTGGAATGTTGTGTTGTACCACCATTCTACAAGGGGTAGGCATTTGTTCCACGTGTGAGGTGCATCCGAGCACATGCATCTCAGGTAGGTTTCAAGGGTTCTATTTGTGACTTCAGTTTGGCCATCGGATTGAGGGTAGTAAGTTGAAGATAGATTGAGGTCAACCCCTTGAACCCTAAAAAGCTCTTGCCAGAATTCACTCACAAAGATAGGATCTCTATCACTAATAATGGATAGAGGGAGGCCATGGAGCTTGAAAATGTGATCCATATATATATCTGAGCTACAGTTGCAGTTGTGTAAGGATGAGCAAGATACAGGAAATGAGCATACTTACTGAGTCTGTCAACAATAACCAGGATGGAGTGCTTGCCCATAGATGGTGGTAGACCTTCAATAAAGTCTAGGTTGATGGACTCTCAAACACCTTCGGGAATGGGCAATGGTTGGAGTAGGCCAGGTGATGCTGAGGCATCATATTTGTATTGCTGGCAGATTTTACAATTCCTCACGTACATCTGTATATCCTTGGCCATTCCAGGCCAAAAAATAGAGACTTGGTTCTGTTGAGGGTAGAGTCTCTTCCTGAGTGCCCCCCTAAGGCTGAGTCATGCATCCATTGTAGTATTTTGAGCTTCAAATCAGCTACATTACCCACAACCAGCTTTCCCTTTCTTCTTAGTTCATCATTGACAAACCTGAAATTTGGAAGAGATGTGAATCCTATTGCAGTTCAGAGATGACATAGCTCCAATGAGGATCTGTTTGCCAAGATTGTTGGATGGAGGTGTATAAATCAGAATGCACATTGGACAAGGTGAGCTGCATCAATTGAGAACCCTATACTCTGGACAAGGCGTCAACAACCACATTTTCCTTGCCTTGCTTATACTCAATGGTGAAATTATATCCCATCAACTTGGATAGCCACATATGTTGGAAAGGAGTGGTGACTTTCTGTTCGAGCAGGTATTTCAAACTCCGTTGATCAGTTTTAATTACAAAGGGGCGGTGTAAGAGATAAGAACTCCATTGTTTAACTGTATACACCACTGCCATAAGTTCCTTCTCGTATACTGACAAACACTGTGTCGTAGGCCTAGGGTCCTGCGTAGGTAGCATATAGGGTGTTGATTCTGCATGAGAACAACGCCTATGCCATACTTAGATGCGTCAGTTTCTACCACAAATGCTTGTTCGAAGTTGGGTAGGCTGAGTATTGGTGCTGTACAGAGGGCCCTCTTCAGCTGGTTAAAGGCCATATCAGTTTCAAGGGTCCAATTGAACCCATCTTTCTTGAGCAAGGTAGTAAGAGGCTTAGCAATGACACTATAGCTCTGAATAAACCTCCTGTAATAATTAGCTAAGCCAAGGAAGCTACGGAGCTGTTTGATATTCACCGGTTTAGGCCATTCTTCAATGGATTTTATTTTAGAAGGGTCTGTGCTAACACCCTCCTTAGAGATGAAATGACCTAGGTATTCAATAGTTTCTGCTCCAAAGGTGCATTTAGACCTCTTGAGGTACAACTGGTGTTTGCTAAGAATCTGAAAGACCATCCTCAAATGTGTTACATGATCATCCCAATTGGAACTATAAACTAGGATATCATCAAAAAATACCAAGACGAATTTCCTTATGACATCCTTGAAAATGTGGTTCATCAAGGCCTGAAAGGTACTTGGAGCATTAGACAAACCAAAAGGCATAACCAAGTACTCATAGTGCCCTTCATGAGTCTTGAAAGCGGTTTTATTAATGTCAGCAGGATGCATTCTCAATTGGTGGAAGCCAGACCTTAGGTCAAGCTTAGAATAGATAGTTGATCCACCAAGCTCGTCCAATAGATCCTCCAGAAGAGGGATAGGGTACTTGTCCTTCACAGTTTGGAGGTTGAGACCCCTATAGTCTACACACAAACGCCAGGTACCATCCTTCTTCTTAACCATTACAATAGGAGATGCATAAGGACTTGTACTATACTGTATCACCCCTTGATCCATCATTTCTTTAATCATGGATTCTATAGCGTCCTTCTGAACAACTGAGTATCTGTAGGGCCTCTTGTTTACAGGTTGAGCCTCGGGGATCAGTGGAATCTTGTGATCAAAACCTTCTCTAAAGGGAGGAAGCTCGGTTGGAACTTGGAACAAAGCAGAGAAAGTGTTAATGAGGAGCTGCAATTGTTCATTTTCTGGCTTGTCTTCAGATTTCACAGCAGATATATGGCACATGGTTAGCTCATCTCCAAAAGTGTTCATTTTTCTAACCTGAAGGAGTGCTAACTGAGCATGTTGATGGCATGACTTGGCCAGAGAACTTCCCTTGATCATCTTGCATTCAGAATTACTAGCCCCACGCAGAGAGCATGGTTTGCCATTGACCATGAACTTCATCTTCATATTTACATAGTCCCACCATACCGGACTAATAGTTACCAACCATTGTATCCCTAGAATTAGGTCAAAGCAGTCCAAGGGCACAGTTCTCACCTCTGTAGTGAATTCCAGCCCTTGCAGCTTCCATTGGAAGTGAGAGCATTTGTACTCAGAAACCAGCTCATTTCCTAAAGCTGCCTTTACTAGCAAAGGCATGGCAGGTTCTAGAAGGCATCCTAAGGCCTTTGCCACTTTCAAATCAACAAAGTTGTGTGAGCTTCCTGGGTCTATTAAGATGTTGATTTGCTTTTTGCCATAATTGCCATGCACCCTCATGCAATTATATGCCACAGTTCCATTCACAGCATTGACAGAAAGTTGACACATAATTCCATTACTACATGTGTCCAGTTCCTTCTCACTGAGCAACTCTTCAATTTCGGGCTCACCAGTGTCTAACTCTTCCCCCTCCATCATAAAAACATATGAACGCCTATGTTTAAGCTGGTGCCCTGGAGTGAAAGCTTCATCACAATACATACACAACCCTTTTGCCTTTCTTTCTTCCATCTCTTCCACTGTGAATTTCCTGTATGGCTTATTTTGGTTCTGGTTTGGGGTATTAGGTTTGAAGGGAGCTGGGAGAGCGAGTGTTTTTGGATGTGGAATTTTTTGTGGCTCGGGACTAGGGAGCAAGGGAGCCTTGTTGTTGTAATTTTTATTGGAGCTATAGGGGAATTTTGTTTGACTGTTGGAATAGGGTGATTTGGATTGTGGGAGTCGATTTGGGTTGGAGGCTAAGGAGGACTCATACAACTTGGCAATTCGTGCCGCCTCTGTGACGTTAGGGGGATTAAACTGTCGGACATGGAATTGGAGATGTTGGTTCATATTGGCGAGAAAAATACTCAGGGCGTGAGAATCCGATAAATGCAGCCTGGTTAAGGCACCTTCAAATTTCTCTAAATACAACTCAACAGATTCAGATTGCTTTAAGTTCACCAGTTCAGCAAGAGGATCTTCATACAACTCTCCAAACCTAGCATTTAAATCCACTACATAATCATGCCAAAGGGGAAACTCACCTTGCTTTTCCGCGAATGAGATTGTGGTGCCATTGTAGAGCTCTTCCTTCCAGATGCAGAGAGGCCAATCTAACCTTCAACTCAGGTAGAGTATTGTCCAGTGTGAAAAACTGCTCACACTTGTACAACCACTCGCGCAAGTGAGAACCATCAAATCTGGGGAACTCGACCTTAGCTAATCGAGTAGCTAGACCACCAGGAAACAACGAATCACCCTTGGATGTGAGTGCTACTGTTCGATTGAAATTTGCTCCCATGGATCTGTTCAGATTTGGTGGTTCCGGCTCCTTGGCTGCGCGATCCATGGCGGTTGCCGATGACTCGACTCGGAGCGATTCATCAGGTGGAGTCGGCTTTGGGTTCAAGCTTATTGAGATTTGCGCCATCAGCGCCTTGATGTCGGCCATCTCTTGCGCCATAGCGGCCATTTTCTGTGTCGTCTCTTCATACTATTGATCACGCAGTAGCTGGGCGTCCTCGAATTGCTTAGCGTTCACCATACTTCCACGAGGTCCACGTGCTAGCTCTGATACCAATAATACCGGGTTTAGATACGAACACGGATAATCAATCAAACGAGATCAAATGACCTGGATTTGACTGCACTTACGAGCTGAGATCAGGTGAGAAATGAAGACCTAATCTGGAGACTACGCAAGCAAAGGAGAACGAAGACGAATTTTGGAGATTTTATGAGGAATTGAATATGCGTGATGATTTCATTCTCTAACAATCGCATGGAATATATCCTGCGTCATTACAGAGGCCGTTAGGCCGTTCAATCCGGGACAAACCGAGTTCACTAATTCGAGTTTAAAGCATTTATGGAAAACCGGATACAAACCGGACTTAAACATAACATAAACTAACTAACATAAACCGGATTTAGCAAAACATAGATGATCCTGCATCAGGACGATTGGAAGAGGGCAGAAATTAGATCACAATCAATGAACTATATGGAGTCATCTGATGATGTACTAGAGGACGACACAAGCCAAGCTTCTTTCGCCGATTCCGCCAGGTCGTCTTAGGTAAGTTGCCAAGCTGGGTTTTATATCGAAGGTAAGAGAACTACGTGGGCTTTGATTCCTCTATGACCCCGAGAGAATACGTTCAAGCCCTTATTCTCCCAACACTTCTCTTCCCAAACCGGGCGGAATAGGCTAAAATAATTGTTCAAAGGCCAAACCGCAAGCGCGGTTTAGTCTGACCGTGATCGCGGTCCACATACCACGACCGTGGGCCTCTCAAAATGCGATCATGATTTGGCCTTCTAACAACTCTTTTTTTTTTAAATTTGGTGGAACCGAATCGAAATCGGTTCAGGAATCAGCACGAAACCGGTAAAAACAGGAACCGGGGGTGCTAGGTTTCGATCCCGGTTCCGGGGTCCGGAGGAACCGGAACCGCCGGTTCCGAAACTATTGAAGGGTTTCTTGAACAAATAAATTTATATTCAAGATTCCGCTGAGTATAGCGGAGTCAGGTTCGTCCACGGAAATGAGAATAGTGCTGAGAGATTAGTTGATAAACTACGAAAAGCAAAATAAACACGAGCAAAACAAGGCCAGGACCGAACTGAAGGGGTCGTGCACGACCCTGTGAGGGTCGGTCCTGAGCACGCAATTTCACACGAACTCACCAAAAACAAGCAAGTGTTCGAACACGACCTTATGAGATCGAGATCGAATCAAAGTCAGGAGTTTTAATCAATATTAAAAGACAAATCCTAAGGCTAGGGCTACCACAACAACAATCACACATTCTTTCAACAAGAACTCACAATTATTATGCAATTACAATCATAGAAAAGTCAACTTTCGCAAACAATTCAAGTTATTCAATCGACTTTCGCAAATTAAACAACTTTCTATCTATCCTTCAACCAAGGAATATCAACTTTCGCAAATAATCCTATTAGAACTAATCAAACAATCAACCTTACACTTTCACTTTTGTGTTAATCGCAAGATATGCCTCAACTTTCGCAATGGAACTTAGCACAAAATAGATAAATATGATCATCAAGCATTCAAATTATGAACTCATGTTTTAGACATGCATGATTGTGTTGGGTTTTCACCCAACCCTAGAATGTAAGAAAACTACTCACTCATGGTAAAGTAAAACGTAGACATGATCAAATAGACAAATCGAATTTCTAATTAAAATAAGAAGTCTTACAAAGTTCTCCAACTTGTTCTCCAAGTCTTCTCCCCAATTACCAAAAACACGGAATAAAAAGCGGAACCAAAAACCGAAACCTTGAACTAAAGGGTTTAGCCTCTTTTTATAGAGGAAAAGGAACCATAAATTAACTAGGAAACAAGATAAAACAACCTTCGTAAAATACAACGATAGAATATATCATAAGATCTCGGATTAAAGATAAAGTCGGCGCCACGCACGACCCAATTTAGGTCGTGCATGATCCTATAAGGGTCGGTCCTGAGGGCATGATTTTTAGTTGGTCGTTCTTTGGCTCATGTTAGCTCGTGCACGACCTCCTTTGGCTCGATCATGGGTCGTTTTCTTCATTTTCTTCATTATTTCACTCTCCTTTTGCCTTTCTCCCTTAGCTTCTCCACTTATAGCTTGTCCACCTCCTCTTGAAGTGCTCCAAACTCTTTGTTTTAAGCTCCAAAGCTCCTACAAAAAGACACAAAAGATGCGTAGTTTTCGAATCTCAAGGAAATACGAAAACTAAAGCAAAAAGACTCGAAGACATAAAACTCTAGTACGAAAACCGACTAAATCTAATCTACCTAGACACTAAAAACCTACCTAAAAAGCTGATATCAAAATACCCCATACTTAGACTTGCTTGTCCTCAAACAATAATCATGCAAAATCAAGACCAATAACATAACTTTCAAGCATAGCCCTTGCCAAAACATTTTAAACACAAGTGAAAAATTAGACAAGTAATTTTAACGACATCACATATGTATGAGTCTCAAGCATAGGCTATCACAATCTAACCTCACAAAGGATTTTAATGTGTTTCACTCATCCCTCATGTGTTTAGGCTATTAAATCAACTCTCAACTCAATCTTTATGCAACATCAACTTTATCATTGAGACTTATATCACCAATCTCTCTACCTAGAGAAGTCAAAACACATCAATCATCATAAGAACTTAGGGTCAATGAAAAACTTCATAGAAGCTTCCATTCGGCCGGGTTGTAATGGGGCTTGGTAATGACATTAAGGCGTGGAAAATATTTGTCCATGTGGTGCTAAATATATCTGGGAATCAAAGACTCCTAAAACTCACACAATACCAAAATACTCAAAAGATAACCAAGCCCTCTCTTCATTATTCACTTTTTCTTTCACTCACCCATTTAAATATCCCAACTTATCTTGCTTACAAACACTAAGGAAAATTTGGCTCATGCACACTTTCACTTTTCACCTCTTTTTCTTCTTCTTTTCCTCCCTTATGATTTTCATTTTTTTTCTGTGGGAGGTTGGCACCAATTTTTTTTCTTTCTTTCCACTTATTTTGTATGTGCATTCAGGGAACCAAAATCCTTTTACATGACAAACAACAAGATTTTCACTTTATCCAACCCAATATTACCCCACACTTAAACCAAACAGTCTCACGCAACAAAATCATCACAACAACCAATATTAAGTCCTAATCCCCGGATAGGGTCAAGCTTATCTTGGCTAGGGAATAATTTTGTGGAGCTAGAAATAAAAGGCTGAAGGCTCAACTTGGCTTCAAAAAGAAGATAATGTAAGGGTAGGTAAAAGAGGATAAAAAGTGGCTTATGAAAAATAAGTTCTTAATCATAATTAACATGCATGAACGAACTCATAGCGGCTTCAAGAAATAGATAACCATATCAATGACAAGATATATATATATATATATATATATATATGCATAAAGAGAGCAAATCACACAAGAAAAAGAGGAGGGATTTTTTATGTTCTCCCTTTAAGACCAAAATTCCTCACTAGGTAAAAATTTTGTTGGATTGCAACTACTTCTACTAAAGACACATATGCTCAATTTCATCACAAGTCTATTTTCACAATCAAAAAGCAATTTCTCAAGACTTCGGCTATACTATCCAAATATGCCAAAGGAATTATATGATAAGCATGAAAATTAGATCTCATCATAGGACATCTAAGATGAAGCATTCTTCTATCCTAAAACAAAGAAGCAAATATTTTTTGGATTTTTCGACATTTTTTTTCTTTTTTTTTTTTTTTTTTTTTTTTTTTCTTTTCTTAACAACACAAACTAACAAACAAGTAAACAAAACCAACACAAAAGACTCAATTATGTACAACATGTGAGATTTCTTCTTCCCCTACCCCATACTTAAATCATGCAATGTCCCTATGCATGAAAATGATATGAAAAAGTAAAGAGAAAAGAAGAAGAAAACTCACAAAGAACTTCTGGAAGCTTGGAAGGAGGTGGAAATCATCATGGTTAACCTCAATGGAGAAGGGATATTTTCGGAATTTCCAGATAGGGTCGTGCACGACCCTTATATTCTCGACCCCCTGCAAGTGTTCGAAAAATACCCAAATTTGCACCGCATGTAAAGTCGTCTTTTCTCGTCTATTTTAGCCCTATTTGAAGCTGAGGACCCTGCAAAAATTCCACAAAAATTCTATCCCAAACAAATGTATTCTATCCTAGTCTAAAGAAGGTTAGAAAAAAACTAAACTAAAAAGCAAAAACAAAAGAAAAATAATAAAAATAAAAAACTAAAGACCGGGTTGCCTCCCGTAAGCGCTTGTTTAACGTCATTAGCTTGACGACTTATCTTTGCTCATCAGGGCGGCTTCAATCCAGCTTTGTCGGGATCATGGGAAACCCCATACTTAGATGGAAAAGCTTCAAAGCTTCTCTCTAGGACATTCGGTCCTCTATCATCCACAAGTATGCTTGGAAGTCCTACATTAGGGTTAGAAAAATCTAAAAACCAAGGAGGCTTCGACTCTTTCACAGTATGCTCAATAGTAGGAGTTATAAAAGAAGGATGAAAGAAAGGATCATGACCTGAATCAATTAGATCAGAGCAAAGAGACTTACCTTTGTTATTCTGAGGAGGGGCCGTTACCGAGGGTATGTGGGTCGTTATCGACCCCACTGGCGGTGTCGGAGCTTCGGTAACGTGCATGTCTAGCCTAATAACGGGTTGGAATTCACCCACATCGTCGTGATTCTTCAGAGAAGGATCAATAACGACCCATGGTGGGTCGATAAGCTCCTCGTTGATGCTTTTAACGACCTCATTCGCAGCAGTATTGAAGCGAAATTCGACCTTCTCTTCCCCAATGTCGAATGTGAGTAGTCCCTTTCTAACATCAACTCTTTCCCCTGCGGGGGCTAAGAATGGTCTTCCAAGAATGATTGGTACCACAGGGTCTTTTGGCATCTCCATCACTATGAAGTCGTTGGGAACAAAGAATTTGCCTACTTGTACAGGGACATCCTCTACGACTCCAGTGGCTTTGACGCATGATCCATTTGCCATGTAGAGATTCATATTGACAGGTTCCAACGGTCCCATATTAGCTTTGGACCAAGTAGAGAGTGGTAGGAGACTGGCACTGGCACCTAAATCACATAAAGCTTTAATACGGTGAGTTCCAATACCTATAGTAATAGCAAACTTACCTGGTTCACCTAGCTTCTCGGGGAGCTCCAAAGATCTCACCTCATCTGTTAGTTCCGTCATTGATCGTTTCCTAGATAAAATCTCCTTCAAGAATTTAGTATAAGCAAGCATTTCATTCAAGGCATCGGCGAAAGGAATGGAAAGATTCAAGCCTTGAAGCAACTTAACGAAGCGCTTAAACTTTCCTTCCGTCGAGTCCTTGGATTTCTTAGAAGGGAAAGGAAGTACCTTAGATGGAGATTGAGTAGAAAGAGAAGGGTTAGAAGACTTACCTGGTGAAGGGTGGTCGAGCTCGACCCTTGGAGGGTCGATCGCCTCTTCTTCCTCGTTAACAGCACCCTCAGGAACGACCCTCGAGGGGGTCGTGTTCGACCCTAATGGGGTCGCGCTCAACCCAGAGTGGGTCGTGCTCGACCCTAAGTGGGTCGGTCCTGAGGCTTGTTCCTCCTCCTTATGCTTGGGTGGCTCTGGCAACGCCTTGCCACTCCTTAGGTGCATGACTCAGATTTCACCATCGCTTGGTCGGCCTCTAGGATTCTCGTCAGGGCGGCCCGGAAGTTGTCCATGAGGTCTCGGGATTTGAGTAGCTAGATGGCCAAGTTGGGAATCGACATTCTTTCTCCACGAGTCAAATTCTCCCAACTTTGCATGAACACCTTTCATTTGCGTAGTAAGCTCGGCTCGTACTCCATTAATGTTGGTCGGACTCCGTTGATTCCTTCTTTCAGCGCTTTCACCCATGATGGTTGCTCTTGATAGCCCGGAGGACGGTAGGGAGGCGGACGTTTCTCTTGTTGAGGGGGTTTCTTTTATTGGTCATAATTAGGATTGCCCCAAGATGGTTGAGCATTGTTCCTCCCTGCATAATTGTTTTGGTTCCTATAGGAACCTCTCATGTAGTTCGCCTCCTCATAAGCCTCAGCGGCTCGCACTTGCTGCAAGTTAGTGCAATTGGAAGTAGTATATGCAGAAGACCCGCATTCTTGGCAAGATTGAGAAGATTTAAAGTAACTTACTTGCTTTTTCAATCGGTTGATCTCATCTTGCATGAATTGGAACTTCACATCCCGATCAACCACATCTGATTGTGGTTCATACAGCTTCCTCTCCGTCGGCTTAGCTTGTTGGGTACCGTACATGGCCTCATCTGGAGTCATCTCGATGAACCCACAATTAGTGTGAAGGTTAATGCGATCCTTGGTAGCCGCATTGCTGCTTTGAAAGAAGATCTCTTGGAGAATATAGGGAGGTTGCCCATGGGTAGGACATTGGCGTAGAAGCTCTTGGAATCGTTCCCATGTCTCCACAAGCGTCTCGTTGGGAAGTTGATGGTAGGAGGTGATGCGCTTCCTAAGCTTCGTTGTTTTTGCCGGTGGAAAGAACTTGGTCATGAATAAATCATGCAACTCTCTCCACGATGTAATAGACCTTGGTGGCAAACTCTCAAACCAACTTAAAGCTTTTCTTGCAAGAGACCACTTAAAAGCCTTCAAGAGAACATATTCAAGTGTGACACCGTCAGCAGCAATGGTTCGTCCACGGAAATGAGAATAGTGCTGAGAGATTAGTTGATAAACTACGAAAAGCAAAACAAACACGAGTAAAACAAGGCCAGGACCGAACTGAAGGGGTCGTGCACAACCCTGTGAGGGTCGGTCCTGAACACGCAAATTCACACGAACACACCAAAAACAAGCAAGGGTTCGAACACGACCTTATGAGATCGAGATCGAATCAAAGTCACGAGTTTTAATCAATATAAAAAGGCAAATCCTAAGGCTAGGGCTACCACAACAACAATCACACATGCTTTAAACAAGAACTCACAATTATCATGAAATTACGATCATAGAAAAGTCAACTTTCGCAAACAATTCAAGTTATTCAATCGACTTTCGCAAATTAAACAACTTTCTAGCTATCCTTCAACCTAGGAATATCAACTTTCGTAAATAATCCTACTAGAACTAATCAAACAATCAACCTTACACTTTCGCTTTTGGGTTAATCGCAAGATATGCCTCAACTTTCGCAAAGGAATTTAGCACAAAATAGATAAATATGATCATCAAGCATTCAAATTATGAACTCATGTTTAGACATGCATGATTGTGTTGGGTTTTCACCCAACCCTAGAATCTAAGAAAACTACTCACTCATGGTAAAGTAAAACGCAGACATGATCAAATAGACAAACTGAATTTCTAATTAATATAAGAAGTCTTACAAAGTTCTCCAACTTGTTCTCCAAGTCTTCTCCCTAATTACCAAAAACACGGAATAAAAAGCGGAACCAAAAACCGGAACCTTGAACTAAAGGGTTTAGCCTCTTTTTATAGAGGAAAAGGAACCCTAAATTAACTAGGAAACAAGATAAAACAACCTTCCTAAAATACAAAGATAGAATATATCATAAGATCTCGTATTAAAGATAAAGTCGGCGCCATGCACGACCCAATTTGGGTCGTGCACGACCCTATAACGGTCGGTCCTGGGGGCATGATTTCTAGTTGGTCGTTCTTTGGCTCATGTTAGCTCGTGCACGACCTCCTTTGGCTCGATCATGGGTTTTTTTCTTCATTTTCTTTATTATTTCACTCTCCTTTAACCTTTCGCTCTTAGCTTCTCCACTTATAGCTTGTCCACCTCCTCTTGAAGTGCTCCAAACTCTTTGTTTTAAGCTCCAAAGCTCCTACAAAAAGACACAAAAGATGCGTAGTTTTCGAATCTCAAGGAAATACGAAAACTACATCAAAAAGACTCGAAAACATAAAACTCTAGTACGAAAACTGACTAAATTTAATCTATCTAGACACTAAAAACCTACCTAAAAAGCGGATATCAGAAACCAAACCCACCACTAACTCCCTCACATGAAATCATATAACACCTAAGAGGATTATAAACAATAAACACTATGAGATTATGAGATAGTTATGCAATCAATAACAATGTGAACTATTGTAAAATATGAAGTGAACAAAAAAATTGATCAAAACTTAGTGTATTTCTAAATCTTACGCTTAGTACATTTTATAAATGAAAAATACAAGAGTTTTTGACAAAGATTTTAAGAGAGCTTAACTGAGAGTGGAGGATTTGATAAAAGCTTGTCTTCTCTCCCTTTTTTTAGTCAGATGTCTTCTCTCCTTTTGCAGTAACATTACAAAATCTTAGAATAGATGATTCTTTATGTTCCGAGTCTAAAGGTTCAAACTCTATTTCATATGATCCATCCTCATTTTTTGAAGAGTTTTTTTGTCCCCTAGAAGAATCTACATTAACTTGCTCTTAGCTCATCATTTTCTCTGAAAATTTCATTAATTTTTATGCTTTAATTTGCACTGATTAGCTTTATGACAAGACTTACTGCATTTGTAGTAGATAATCTTCTTTGGTTCCTTCTTTAGCGGCTTCTTTTTGTACTACTTCTTAGATCTTTGTGACTTGTATATTTTTGTCTTCCTTGTAATTGTTTGATTTGGCTTCTTCTTTTCCCACAGGGGGCTTGAATCATTTTTATCTTGAGTGTTTCACAAAAGTTTCCTAATATCTTTCTCAATCCTCCCCTTTCAGACCCATAATTAGCTTGAATTTTTACTTAGGAACATAAAACTGATCCTAAGACAAATCCTACCATTGAGAGACTTCCTCATTTGATATAGCTTATTTGATTTTGTTTAGTGTCCTATGAGCGAAAAGAGTAGGCAATCCTAAGACAAATCTTTCTTTCCATAAGGTTTGATTGTAGTAAGGTCTTTTGTAGGTGTAGGTGAGGAAGATCTTCGTGTGCCTCATGTAATCACTTAGAGTAGGTGTTGAAAATACTCTGTCCACATCTAAAAGTTGAGACTAAACATGCCTGTTATATAAGCTCTTGGGTTACTCCTACTATTGTCAAATGGTTTTATGATGAAACCCTATTGGGTTTGTATATTGGTCTTACGTATGCATGACCCCTTGTTATGGCCCACATACTTTCACATGGTATCAGAGCTCACGATCCGGTATTGGTTCGTTTCTTGGCTTGTTTGGGCTTGTGTTTAGTGGTTGATGCTACATGCCCGTTATTTGGGTTGTGTTTGGCTATAAAGAGATTTAGATGTCACCACTCGTTCTCTTGGTTGGCTATAAAGAGATTGAGATGCTAGACCCGTTTGTCCGAGTGTTTACTAGGCCAAGCCAATTGCACTTACGGGAGTGTGTTGAGAATACTCTTCCCACATCTGAAAATTGGGACTAAACATGCATGTTATATAATCCCTTGGTTACTTCTATTTTCAATTGGTTTTAGGATGGAACCACACAAGGCTTATGTACTAGGCCTATGTATGCACCACCCCATGTTATAGCCTACGGACTTTCATAGTAGGACATCCAAGGTTTATAAGGATAGATTTATTGACTCATAAGTTTTCTTTAGGATTTCTCACGAAATGCATGCTAATGGTATAGATTAGTTTGGGTTACAACATCATATTCTACTCTAACATTTCCTTCATCGTATGCAATAAGTAAAGTAGATTACATAATTTTGTTCTTTCGCTCTTTAGTAAGGATATTGTCCCACTGGCTAATTTCTTAGTTGGTCGGTAAACCCATTTGCAAAATTATTGCTGCAACTTTATCATTGTGTCCATTAGCCCTATAGGATATCTTCAGTGGCGGACCCAGGAATTCTCGAAGGGGGGGGGGTATCTACTAACTTTTCGTAATCTGGATCACTAATAATTTCGCTCTTACATATTCGAACTCTTTTGGGGCTCAATTCTTCCATATTGGCATTGATATTAATATTTTGGTTGTGTTATCATGGTCATAAAATTTATTTAAAAATCTGATAGTGGCTTTTAGTCACAATTTTGTTGTTAATTCTACATAAAAAATATTTTTAATATCTACTAAAAAATTATTTTAATTAAATTACTCACACAATCAAATAAAACCCTTTCAAAGTTAAACCTTCTGCTAAAAATAAATGAATTTCAAGTATTCAACTAAATAAACCAATAATTAGTTTATTTCAATCATCAATCTTGAATGAAATAAAAAAAAACAATTCCATCTTATAATTTCCCAAATAAACAAACTTACGAACATAAAAATAAAATTACAAGAGTCCAAGAGGACTTGCAATTGCAACATCGGGTGGCAGCTGAATAGAAAAAAAATATCTTTCAGTTTTGATTTTAAAGTTAAATATTACAGATTTTTTAAAATTAAAATCTTATTTCTCAAAAGCTAAATTTAACTTTCAGTTTTAAAGATTTTAAAGGCTAAATGGGCCTTCGTGGGCTTCATGGCCCTTGGGCAACATTCCCAAACCAACAACTGCAAGTTAAAATTAAAAAAACACGTTCAATTTTTTTTTAAAAACGACGCCGTTTCTTTAAAATGGTAAAACAAAAAAAGTGAGTCTTCCCCCTTTCCCCAGCCCTAGCATCCGCCATTGCTGCGAGTACAAGCAGAGCCAAGCAGGGGCTGCCGGCACAAAGTCCGCCCCACCTCTCCTATACTACCGGTGGTTCCCGGGGGGGAAGGGTGGGCGACCGCCCCCTCAAGCCCCCTGGGTCCGCCACTGGATATCTTAGCGTTGATCATCTATTTTCAAAATTTTCATTTTTCTATTCATAAATAGTCTGTCCGTTTTAGTCAATCGTCTTGAATTTTGATCTTTCTCCATATTGCAAATCAAAAGGGGTAGATCTAGGGTAATATGTTAGGGGGATTGTTGGAGACACATGGTGGCACGATTCGAGTCATCACATCCAACAGAGTAGGAGCTGACCCTATATACATGTTATGTGTTAATATATATATATATATATATATATATATTTGTAAGAGGTCTGATGACATGGCTCCATCCATATGCCACCAAATCAACGTGATGTCTCTTATTTGACTTTACTTATTATATATATATGTAGATATTGAGAACCAAAGAGTCGACAAGATAGATAAGATGGCCTTAGTGAAAAACCCTCTGGTCAATGCCTCGTGAGCGAACATTTGCGGACAACACCGTGATCCTTTTCGACATCAGTAAGTTAACAGTATACTCAATAGGACGAGGATAGTTGACATTGAATCTGAACCACTCCACATCAGCATCCCATGAGGATGCCTTTTTGGGGCAAACTCTTCTATGGCCTTCAAGCATCCTAGTTGATAATATTTCCCTTTCGACTTAGCAAGCAAAGCAAAAAGATTGCCCTTTTCAATTTCAAAGCCGACAAGACCACTCTCCACCTCCTGAATCCTTCTCTCATGGTTCACTAACCAGGTCTCAAGATCAATATTGTTGATGCATTTACACATTGTCAAATGAATCTTATTGTAATTCCTCTACAAAGTCTTAATGCTAATAAAAAAATTTGATTAGATGAATCTTTAGAGTCCTTACTATTGAGACTCCAAGGCTCCTTCGATGATTCGAAACTATCAATTAGTTAAAGGGAAGGAGGGAGTTGTGATATTGAGAAGAAAGAAAGACAAAAAAGGCCGACTTAGGTAGGTTTGTTCAGGAAAAACAATGAAGGAAAACAATCTTGGAAAAGCGAATAAATAGGCAAGATAGGACATCCAATAATATCGCTATACAAAAGATGGATTGACAAGATGATGACAATGATAATTTCCAAGGAAGAATTCAAATCATCTTTAAATTGCTTCTCAACTAAGTGATGCTTTGACTATCCTTAAAAAAAGTGACATTTAGATGCCCTGTTGATGTTCGCATTTTTAGTATAGTTTTTAGTAGGTTTTCTTTGCTTAATAGGTTTAGTTTTATTTAGTTTAGGTTTAGTTTTGAGTGTTTTTAGATAGTTTTGCATATTTCTGTGAAAAGAGTGGAATCTACGCTATTTTGTGAATTTTGTAGGTTTTAGCTAGGAAAGGAGCTAAATGGAGTTGAATTTGGAGCATTACAGCGAAAGACGGAGGAGTGCAAGATTGAAGAAGTCAAAGCTCGAGATCACAAGAGGAAGTGTGGAAGAAAACAAAGCCCAGGCTCGTTAACGAGGTTGTGAGGGCTCGTTAACGAGGCCACGAAGAAGAAGATTTGGAGTATTTATTTTATAATTCACCGATCCTGAGCGGGAATTTATTTCCGTGTCGGTTGAGTATCTTTTTAGAATCTTTTGGGGTTATTAGAATATGTATTTTAGGTCTTAATATCTTTTTAGATTTTATTTCTATCTTATAGGGATTGTTTCTATCTTTTTAGGAAAGTTTATATCTTTTAGCCTTTTTAGTTTTTAGCTTTTTAGTATAAATACCCTTCTATCTAGCATAGAAAGGGGAGGTTTTTTAGAGAGAATTTTTAGGAGGAGATTTTTGAAGGGCCGAGAGAGAGAAAGTCGGATCGGAAGAGGACTGTCGAGGCTCGGTAGACGACAATCACCGGGGTCGTTGGTCGCGATTGTGGTTCGATATTTTTATGTTTTTCGGTTTCTTCTGAATCTCTGTAAGACAATATTTTCTTATTAATTCGAGTTTGAGTTTTGTTTCAATGTTTCTTTTTGAGATTTTTAGTTTCTTACATATGATTAGTGAGTAGTTTCCTTTTCTAGGATCGGGGTTAAGCCCGACATAGTTGAGCATGTTTGATGAGTAAGATTGTGTTGTGAATGCCTTTTATCTTTGATTGAGAATTGTTTGTTGTGCTTCTACCAAAACGAAAGTGGAGGTAATTTGAGTTTTTAACTTAATTGAAAGAGGTAGTTAGTAACTTGAAGGTTGATATTGTTTGAATACGAAAGTTTCAAGCTTTAGATCCAAAACAAGCAATTAAGTGAATTAAGATACGAAAGTTTATTAATTTACTTGCTAAGTCAACGAAAGTTGATGACTCTATCTGTTTAAAGGCATGATCTTTTCTTCTTACGAGTTTTTATGCTTGGCTATGTTGTGGTGTCCCTAGTCCTAGATTTTTGTTTTATTTGAATTATTTCTGGTGAATTTTCGTTGCTGAGTACTTGCCTCGGTATCGAACCTTAATTAGAATTAATTAGGTCATTAGTTGAAGTGTTTTTGTGTTCGGTGGTTCATTAACGACCCTGACAACGTCGTTAACGAGGCTGCTCGTGAGTGTTTTTATTTGTTTTTGTTTGCTTTTTGGTAGATCGATAGACGAACAACCTTGCTTCCTGTGGAACGATCCTGACTTCGCTATACTCAGTGGGGTCTTGACTTACAAATTTATTTGTTGGCCGAGAAACCCTTTCAACACCTGTCACCGCCAAAAATCCCCAAATGGAAGCAGATCGTGTGGAATTACCTATCCAATGGTTTTTAGATTCTATAATCGAATGATTAAAATTGTGTTAATTCTAGTACAAGTAATAGGATGTTATGTCTTTAGGTTTACTAGGGACGTGGAACAATATTTTTGATCTAGTTATGTTGGTATTTCTTATCAAATCAGACATTGTAAAGTTTTTTGTAAGAATGAATTTGGTTTCTTCCATGCTTCCTTTCTACATGCTTCTAATTTTGCTTCAAGGAGAAGTTTTACTTGGAACAATTGTATGCAATTAAAAAAATAAGGTGGATGGACCTTAGGTCTTGCTAGGAAAATTTAATTGTATCACAAACTCTATTGCAAAGTTGTCTTTTAGAAGAAATGAGGAAACTTGGTCTGATGAACTACTAGAAGTTAGTGAGATGCTTCATTATATGACTTACACTGATTTGGGGATAAACTCACTTGAAGTAATTAGGGACAATTGGAATTTCTTGTAAATTAGTCAGGATCGTGAGTAATGATGATTGGCACGCCAAGTTTCCTCAGTCTACCATGTTTTTTGCTGATCGAAGACTCTTTTATCATTCTCCAATTATAGTTACTATGAACCTTAGTCAAATTATTCAAGACTTCTTGGACTCTTGAGTTAGATTATTCAGGGTAATTAACATTGCTTGAAATCAACCTTGTTTTGGAACAACAAAACTCAGGTTGACTAAAAAGTTGAAGAATAGCCTCTTAAAGATTGGATAGAGTTGGGTTTAAAGGCTTAGAAACTCTTGTGGAGGAGAGTACTCGAGATTTAAAGGTTGCTCATGAGGATGTTCAGACTGATTTTTTCCAATGAAATTAAACAAGTTGTTGTTGTTACTACAAAAGTATATATAAATCTCAAAATAGATTGAACATTTAAACTGCTTTCTAGCTCATAGAGCTAAGATAGAGAATTAGATCATAAATTTTTATGTTGCTTGGATGTTAATGGTAAAGAGTTGGATACCAAGATGGAAGTTGAGAATTAGATCATAAATTTTTATGTTGCTTTTTGGGATTTAATTTTGTTAGAACTAAAATCAATTTCGACGGCTAACCTAGTTTCGTAATTGATATCAATGATCATCCTTACTGTGGAAAAACCGAAGGGCGGGCTGGGGTACGCTCCAGCCCGCCCTAAAAAATAAAAAATAATAAAAATAGGGTAAATTTAATAATAAAAAAGGTAAATTTATTGTTAAATTAGTTAAACAAAGGTAATTTAGCCCACTCAAAAAACTTAATGACAATTAGTCCACCCTAATATTAAATCCTGCGTTAGTCCCTGGTCTTCCACCTTCCGCCCTAGAGCCAGATGGTTTTGGTAGTTGGTTCTTTAAAAGCAGTTGGGAAACTATTAAAGATTATGTACATTATGTGTTTAAAATTTTCAAGACCGGCAATATATATGTTGAAATAGTAAACACTGCCTTTGTTAGCTTTTTTCCTAAGATTGAGAAGCCCTTCCTCATAAGAGAATTCAATCCTATCTCTTGTTGTAACCTTATGGTTAAGATAGTGTTTTAAATCCTTGTCTAAAAAATGACCCCTTTTGGACAACATTGTCTTTGTTATTCAAGAGGCTTTTGTACTTTGTAGAAACATTTAACATAATGTTGTTGTAGCTTAGGAATTAACCGAATAAGTATTTTTCGTCGGTGTATGATCCAAGTTGATTTCCAAAAAAGGCGATGATTGTCTCAAATAAGAATACCTTGGAAAACCTATGGTTTTCTTCCACCTTTTTATTCAATTGATTAATGGGTAATGTGTTGGTAAAAGAGGGTTGTAGAAGATGGAAATATGATCTCTTATTCAAGGATAAAGATTACATCTTTGAGAGAGAGAAAGATAATTCCTTCCTAGATTACAAATTAGTCGAGCGAGCATATATATAAGGGAGGAAGTCTAGTGTAACAAATTGAGCAAAGGAAACATTACCCCTAATGCCTAGGAAAAAAGTAATGAAACCTAAAATGTATAGTAGGGTGACCCTCAAACAACTAGACCCGTTAAAGTAAAGTACAACCACAACTTTATTTCAGAAAATAAATTAATTTATCCACAATGGTATGCCCCAGGTATCATGCAATTTAATCATGATTGAAAACATTTGAGGATTTTTCCTCCCAAATCTTTAGTTTTCTTAAAACTATGGATAAAGGAAATTTTCTTGTTGTAAGTTCAAAGGAAGAATCCCTTCCAAATAATGTTGACATTCCATTAGAATTTTATGCCCACTAGTTGTGGGACAAATCTAAAATTAATCACCAATTAGTGAGGTACTTTGATAGATTAACAAGTAAGGTGTTATATATGGTACTTGGACCTCTTTCAAATGAAGTAAGACTTAACCTCTTATATCCTGTCGTGATCAAGGTCTTTGGCCCACCACCTTATATCACAATTTTATAGTGAAGGATCGTTAGTACTTAAACGAGTCGACGACTCGTGCGAAGTCGTCGACTTTGAGTAATTATGCAACGGAATAAACAAACAGGAAATAGCTTTACCAAAAAGTAAATGACACCGTGATGTATAGTAGAAACTCCCCGTAAACGAACTAGTTTAGTAGAGAAAAATCACTCCCTTCCAAACTTTTGAAAATTTGGTCTCTTCTTAAAGCTCCACTTTGAGTTCCCATTTAGGTGTTTTTGATTTATACTTTAATTAGGGATCCAACTTGAATAACTCAAAATTTGGTCTCCACTTAGTTAATAAAATTGACAATTAGGATTCGAATTCATAATTAACAATCCAATTCACAATTAGTTTTGCCACATGTAAAAATAGTTAAAAAGATTAGGCTGGTTTTACTTTTCATGGATTTCTTCTACATATATGTTTCTTTGCAACATAGATATTTTTTTGCCTTTATTTTGGCAACATAGATGAAAAGTGCATATATATTTTTGTGGTGCAACTTATGCATAGATGGGATTTCTTTACAGATGAGATTTTTTTGAATAGGTAAAATTTCAGCAGACCAAACATGCCTGGTGTACCGAGAGACAATCAGAAGACGGCAACCGAGACCAACTAGGTGAGGCACAAGACAGATACATAAGAACAAAACAAGTAACGATACAACCAACCAACCAAAAAGACCAACAATGAGTTTATGCTCTAGGTGAGTGAAGCACTAATGAATAGCACCCGACAAACGATCAACCTTTGTCGGGATGTGCAAAAAGGACAACTAACGTTCCCTCCACTGAGATGAAGGATCTTTAGAAGTCACAAAGCATATAAAACAACCTAACCCCAAAAGAATATGTTCAAAACCAAAATTTTAGTCAATCCTTTAGAGAAGTATTGAAACAAACTCGAACAAACCTACCAAGAAAACACACACAAGCAACCCAAACGAAAATGGGCCAAAGACCCAAACAAAAGAAACAACTCAACCCTAAAAAAGGGCCTACGCTAAAAAAACACAAAAAGCCCAATAAGGCAAGAAGCTTGGACATAAATCAGCCACATAGGCCAAATAAAAGAAAAAGGCTCTTTGATGGGATCTTGCCCCGGCTCAAGCTTGTCTCCAATGAGCTTCGATTGAGACCATGGTGACGAGCACTTTTACGTCGCTATAAAAGCACTGTCAAAGAAAATTCCTAACTTCATAACCTAAGTATAGTGGAAGCAAGGGTCGAACCCACAAGGACTCAGATTATTCGTATTTATATAATATTACTAAGCAGAAAGGTTTTTTTTTGTGATTATAAACTAAAATCTAAGTAATTAAACTAATTAAAGCTAAGCAAGTAAAGTAAGTTGAGATTCAAATATGGAGAAAAGCGTCCAACTAGTTTTGTATCCATTGCATACATGAGTTTTGATCATCGATTATCCTTATTTCAATTTCCCTTGACTAATCTATTGTGAATTTATGAATTCAAGCTTATTGTGGTTGTTAATATACACCGTCTTTAACAACCTTTTAATCAATTAACCTAGAAAACCTTCTATGTCAAGTTGATCATGCAATTAAGTTCAAAGCATTCAATAGAAACAATATTCAAGAATTCCACCGTCTATTCATGAAGTCTTGTGATTAAATTCTCCGCCTTTCATTAACCTTAATATACACCGTCTTTAAGTTTAATCAAAGGATTCATCCATGAATAATCAAATTCCACCGTCTATTTAATTATTCTAGTTGTAATTCAACCTAGAAGTAGAATAGGTGGCCAATCTATACTAATCCTAAGTGAATTTAATCAATCAAGCATGGAGAGATTCAATCTAGTCAAGGCAAATAGAAATAATTCAAATCTCACAAAACAATCATGCATACAACTTCAACTAACTAGTTGGACATGAGAAAATTAGCTAGAAATCGACATTAAAGAAAAATCAAACTTACAAAAGTCAAATTGATCTTCAATTGCAAAACTAGGGTTTTGTCTCCCACAAATCTCCAAATTGCATAAAACTAAAAAAGATAGCATAAGATCCAAAAATAAAACCTAGAGAAAGTATTTATATCATGCTAAAAATATCCAAAAGATCCAAAAATATCCAAATAAACATTAAGAAAGTCGGCCCACAAGATCTCGTGGAAGCCCAAGTCCACGCCGCACCGACGCGCCAGAGCGCGGTTTGGTGCCTTGAGAGCGCGACCGCGCTCTCCCCACTTCGCCTGCGCTGACGCCGCAGAAAGTCGGCTCCTCTCGGCGCGGTCTTGGCTTCACTCCGTGGTTTGGCCTTCACTTCTTGCCCTTTGTAATCCTTTGCCTCGATCTTCATTTCCAATGCTTTCTACACGTCCCGAGGTCCGTCCTAAGCTTTCCACCTACCGTCTTCCACCATCCGACCTGTAATTATGCACAAAGACGCGTAGATTCCGAACTAAACAAAAATAAAACCTAATCTAAACTTAGAATGAAATCCTAGCTAAAAATGCATAAAACGAGAATAAAAACATGCTCTAACAACTACATCTATATGCTCTATCACATGGCGTCCTCATTGGAATCAAGGCTTAAACATATTTAGCTTATTTATATATTATTTCTAGTTTTAGTAATATTTTTCGTTTTGGTATTGTCATTTCCTTTATTGTTGTTTTTAGCTAGTTTCTATTATTAGTATTATGGGCCTTGGGTGTGTGACTTGGGCTTGTGTACTATGTCTAGCCTATTAGGTCATTTTATGTTGCTTTTATTTCTATTTAAACTCTTCTTGTACTCATTTACAATGTACGCCAAGTTTAAACAAGAAAGAGAGTGTTGAGCAAGTCTCCCCATCTTGGTTTGGCGTCACCCCTATCTAAATCTAATCCTCTTTCCTGTGCCGATGCTATGACACCACTTGATCCATCGAGCCCTATCTGACTCATTTGTGTCCTTATTTTGGCGAGTCGTCCCATTTTGGGATGCGTCCTTGGCGCTTGTTGAATAGCATCTTGATCTATCTATTCCGTTTCTTGAACAAGTCTTCCGCTAGCCTTTGAATATTAAGTGACGAACGTGACGAGACTACGGGACCGGATCCTTGGAAGAACGTGGTCTGACCACCTCGGATCGCTATCACTTTTGTTCAATACGACGAAAGGAGAACAGGCGGCCACCTCCGCAACATGTACATCTAAAATCCGAGTAACACATGTAAATCCCACATTCGCTCCCAACCGAAAAACATGGTCGAAGATAGAAAATCTAAAACGACATTGTCAATCAAAGAGCGGAACGGCTAAGCATCGCCAAATTCCACAGGTTTAGCAAACCAACGCACATGATCTCGAGCAGGATAAACCGAAGCAAATCAACCGCCACCCAATCCACAAACTAGAAGAAGAGACATACACAACAATGTCAAAAGTAGTGCCGATCAAGTCAGTGAGAAACTGGAGACTGATCGGAAAAGGTTTGACGTCAAAAGAGTCAAAGAAAAAAGACCAATAAAGGAGACTCGCTACCCACCACCCACAAGCAAGGTTAACAAACACCAACTATTATATCAAAAAATTAACACTGCAAGTAAAAAGAGATTTGCCTTTAAGAAGAGAGAGTAGCCAAAGGACTACCAATTGTATAGGAGCAGACATTTGACACAGAGTCAAGAATAAGAAAATAAACAATATCCCAAACTTCATTTAAGAGAAATAAATCTAAAGAATACTTTTAGAATTAGACTTATTTTAGTAATTGTCTTAACTAGAAGTGGCGACATTCTCAGCCAAAGACTGTTGTTTTCTCAGCCAAGAGCGTCGGCCTTCTCGGCCCAAGTTAGCTTTTCATCTCTCTAAACCTAGAGAGGGGAGAAAGCGTTTTTATCTATTTCTTTGCATCAGAGATGTGACTCGGCTAAAGTCGTTGTTGCCAAGATCAAAAATAAATTACCTTAAACTACAAACCTAGTATAGCATGCAAGTAAGGGATCGAACCCAAGAGAATCGGTATTCTGAACAATCAGCAAAGAACAAAACAGGGGTTTGAGAGTTTAAGTAAGCAAACAAAATTAGGTTTCAAATCAATTAAAGGAAAGCAGAGTTCATTCAATCAATTCCACCATTTTAATCATTCGATCATCGATTCATCCACTTTTCTATAATTCCTAGATTAATTCCAATCCTTATAAAAGATTTCCGCTTGTCCAAGGTCCAAGCGAAACTATGATATGAACAAGGACGCTTAATTCAAATCATGCAAGCGCAGTCCCGACCCGCGAGCGCGGCTCCTGCATTCTTCAACTCTCTCGAATCTTCTCGTCACTGCGGTTTCGGGTCCATGCCCGAGGGCGCGGGTCTTGGTCTCCGTAAAATCTTCAGCTTGAACTTAGGACTTCTATATTCAAAATCTTCAACTGTAGGCTTTTCTGATATTACAAATAAACACCCTAATCTAGCCAAAAACACTCAGAAATCCTAATAAAAATACAAATTTACGTTGTACTAAAACCAGCGTATCAAATTCCCACATACTTAGATCTTACTTGTCCTCGAGTAAGCTCAAAATAAATCTAACAATAAATCCTATCCAAGATCCACGGGAAGTAATAAGGGAATCTGAAAAATAAAAACTCTCAACTCACAACCCGAACCCAAGTAGAGAAATAATGAGCAAAGACATGAAAGCTCAAACACACACCTCACTGATACAAAATATAGCACTCAAGCTCTAAAAAGTGTAGAGCAACCTAGGATCTACCCGACATCTAAAATGTAATACCAAATCCCCAAAGTAGAATATGATCCTAAACACTCTGATTTTACCACTCATTCTACTTAGGCGCCCTTTCGGGTTTTCACCTAATCACTCATTTCATTTTTCTTTAGGTGTGCTCACATATACTCACATCTCTCATTAACCTCTTATTACCCCAGCCTAATGCTGGTCCGGGTTACCTGCTTATTACATGAGCCGCCCTTTCGGGTTTTCAGCTCATCCTAGGATTTTATATGTCTTTTTCTGATTTTTTATGTCTTTTTCTATTTTTTCTTTTTTTTTTAAATTTTTTTTTCTCTATACAAAACATGGAACAAAAATCCCATAAAAATAAACTGATATGCAACTATCTATGATAAGCGTAGCGAGTACTTCCTCCCCATACTTAAATCCTTCATTGTCCTCAATGAAGTAAAGAGAAAGGAATTAACATAGAAGAGGAAAATTAGAAAACTCACATACGAAAGAAGAGAGGAATGAGCTCCCGGAATTATAAGCACCAAACTCAGGAACAAACTGATATGTCTGGGGACGAACCGCGAGCGCGGGTCATGGACCGCGGGCGCGACTACTGGCGACAACGAACACCAAATCCATAAACCAACTATCGAATAGCAAATCTTGAACGTCGTCTTCACAACTTCAGCAACCAGATCCACACCATAGGACGTCTCCAATGAAAATGAATTGGACACCTCAAAATAATAAAAAACTCTGACGACGACAGCAGCCCCATACTTGAACAATACCGCAAAGATGGTGTAGAGGCGGACTCACCACATTGGAATGGAACTTGATAATAGTAACTAACAATTCCAAGGAACTAGACATGGAAAGATATAGAAAAATGGATTGGTGGGTGATGATAGAAGATGGAAGAACACTCTTTTTTTTCTCTCTTTTTTTTTCCTGATTTATCTCGAGGGTTTCACCCGAAAACCTTTTATTTCGGGGATTTCACCCGAAAGCCTTTTATTTCGGAGGTTTCACTTGAAAACCATTTATTTTATTATATATTTTATTATATTTTTTTGTATTTTATTTTTTTGAAAAACAAAAACTAAATTCCTTCAAGGCCGACCCGCGAGCGCGGGTCCTGGACCGCGAGCGCGGGTCCTGGACCGCGAGCGCGGGTCCAGCTGCGACCTCGGATCCAGCCTCAGGCTGCACTTCCTTCGAGATTTAGAATTTTTAACCTACAAGTTAGCCCGAAAAAACCAAAACGAAACTAAAACTAAACTAAAAAGACAAAAAGGAAAGAAAAGAAAAACTTACCTCGTGTTGCCTCCCGAGCAGCGCCTTTGTTTAACGTCGTACATCGTCAACGCCCTGAGAAGTCTATCAAAATCCTGCGAACAACTGTCATGTAGTCAAATATAACACAATGATAATTTGAAACCGAATAATATAGCATTCATACACCGTTTCAGTTTATCAAACCCATTAGAAAAGTCATGGTTAGATGGTCTAGGATAGAACCAATTGAGAGAATGAGGTAGTTTTTCAAAATGTAAATCAAGAGTAATGATTTTCATGTTAACACTACCACCCTTAAAATTTGAGAAATCACTAAGTAAACTACCATGCTTAGGAGCTTTTGTAGACACATCAGGCAAACAGATATCAATAGAATGTAGGGAAAAAGAGGGAAGGATACAGGGATCATGATCGATCACAACAAAGGACTCCATGGCAGGAGACATAGACATCTCCTCAGGTGGAAGGGTAATCTCCATACCATCATCTAGCTCCTTCTTTGAGTCAGCAGGCTCGTCGTCATCACTCCAAGAGCTGTCCAATTTAAGGAAATATTCCTCCTCCGTCATCACATGACTATGATCATCCATCTCTTCATCCAATAAAGGGTCTCTGAGTGCCTCCGTAGACAAAATATGAGGCTCAAAATTGCAATTTTCAACAACAGCAGGCGTCGGTCTGGAATCCAAGCAAACCGCGGTCGCGGTTCCGGAGCCGCGGTCGCGGTCCTCCTCCAGAGAGGAGTCGTTCGTCTTTATGGCCAACAACTCCACTGGTTTCCTTAATTCAACAATTTGGTTCTCCAATTTCTGAACCTTGATCTCTTCGGCTCGGAGCTTACAAAAGAAATTCCATCGGTCAATGGGTTTTCAAATGACGTATTTTTCATCGCTCTCGCGGTACATCTTTAGTTGGGACTCAAGAGTCATCCCACTAAAGATGCATCATCAAGGCCTACGTCTATTCCCCAAACAGAGAGATCATGCAATTGTCCCTGGCACCTAGTGAAGTACTCATGAAAGGCTTCATCCTGAAACTGACAAAACCTAAACGCAGACATTAGTATATACAAGTGCAGACCGTAAGATAGGTCTACACAACGATTTCCGAAAACAAACCGCGAGCGCGGGTTGTTTAGAAACGCCGATTGAACAGAAGAGTAAAACCGATTCCCCGGCAACGGCGCCAAAATTTGACTCGGCTAAAGTCGTTGTTGCCAAGATCAAAAATAAATTACCCTAAACTACAAACCTAGTATAGCATGCAAATAAGGGATTGAACCCAAGAGAATCGGTACTCTGAACAATCAGCAAAGAACAAAACAGTGGTTTGAGAGTTTAAGTAAGCAAACAAAATTAGGTTTCAAATCAATTAAAGGAAAGCAGAGTTCATTTAATCAATTCCACCTTTTTAATCATTCGATCATCGATTCATCCACTTTTCTATAATTCCTAGGTTAATTTCAATCCTTATAAAATATTTCCGCTTGTCCACGGTCCAAGTGAAACTATGATATGAACAAGGACGCTTAATTCAAATCATGCAAGATATTAAGGATAACAGGAAATCAATTCATGCAATCAAACAACGAGTCTCATGCATAAACTAACTATCAAATACTCTTCCTCAATTCCAGTCCACAGTCTTGGAAAAGAGTTGTTTCAACGATAAATAAGATTGCACAGACAACATTCAAACCTAATCCATACAGTAGATCTAAGTCAATCAAACAAGTTGATCAGGCTCATAAAATCAAACATAGATCATATAAATAAAAACAAGAGTTTTGATATTAACCAAGGGATAGAAAAGTTACCAGAATCTCACGAATTACATAAAAAGGCTTCTTTGATCAAACAAACTCCAAGGGAATTAGTTCTCCATAATAGAAATAAAAACTGAAATAAAATCTAGAAAATTGAAGTCTTGAAGTCTGCTACGAACTAGGCTTAAATAGTAAAAACAATATCCGAAAACCTAAAGATATAAATATAAATAAAAGATAAAATAAAATCGAGTCGGCGCTCGGAAACATCGCCAACCGCGAGCGCGGGTCCAGTCATCTTCCCCTGGTCGCGGATCCTCGTCAAACCGCGAGCGCGGTCCCGACCCGCGAGCGCGGCTCCTGCATTCTTCAACTCTCTCGAATCTTCTCGTCACCGCGGTTTCGGGTCCATGCCCGAGGGGCGGGTCTTGGTCTCCGTAAAATCTTCAGCTTGAACTTAGGACTTTTGTATTCAAAATCTTCAACTGTAGGCTTTTCTGATATTACAAATAAACACCCTAATCTAGCCTAAAACACTCAGAAATCCTAATTAAAATACAGAATTACACTGTACTAAAACCAGCGTATCAAGATGCATATATAACTCTGCCCTTTTACCTTCTTTAGTTCTATGTTTTTTAAACAAAAATGGACAAAATTTCCCTACTTTTGATTGAATTTTTTGGATGCATTGGAGGAACTTTTTACAAAGTATAGAAGTATGAGTGAAATAAAAAATATTGAGACATAAAAAAAAATCATCAAATGGTGTTGGCTTAAGTGGTAAGTAACTTGCTACACATTCATTAGATATGGGGTTTTAACTGCAGTAAATATAAAAAAATTCTATAGAGACTCATCTACCAAAAGCAGGTTTATCACTTAGATAAAATTGAACGTATTCAAGACGAAGCTCTGCGCACTAGTAAGGTAATTAAAAAAAAAAAATTAAAAGTACTCGAACAATTTCCCAAAAAAAACAACAACAACCGAAACTACACCCTCTTTTTTTTGGTGAGGAAAAACAACACTCTCTAGTAGACCTGTCAAAACTTGACCCGACCCGAAAAACCGACCCGACCCGCCCGAAGTTTTTTGGGTTTAAACCCGACCCGAAAATCAATGGGTCAAGACTAACCCGAACCCGGTCAACCCAGAAAAAACTGGGTTGGGTCACCAACCCGTTGAGTTTTGGCCGGTGCCAACCCGCTAAAGTATTATTTCAATTAAAAATTCAATATTTTATTATAAATTTTGTATAAAATTATTATTTTATTATTATTAAATAATATTTTATATTATATAATATTAATTATTTTAATAAATATAAAGATAAAGGTTAACAAAATTGACGATCATGACCCGATGGGTCAACCCGAACCCGTACCAAACCCGTAACAACCCGGTCCATATAAACCCGGAAATTTTATGACCCGACAACCCGTGATCGTTTTGACCCGAACCCGATTGATCCGAACCCGAACCCGACCCGCCCGACCCATTTGACAGGTCTACTCTCTAGGCTACACAACGCCGTATCTAGAGATTTTTCAACAATAGCAAGCAACCTATCGTATGTTCCCGAATTTATGCGTATGAATTATTTTAGGTTTCCGAATCAATGCATGGAAACTATTTCAGGTTCCCGAAATTAATGACTACAAACATAGTACTGTATTTTCCAGTAGAGTTTGCCTAGCAACATTAATGCATGGTTTCGATTTAACAAGGAGTAATAATGATTGATTATTTTATTTCTTACTACAAAATTCTTTGTGGTATTCTTCCGTATCTATATTAAACAATGGTCACCTTCAACCAAAAAAAAAAGGTCACCTACATTGGCTACATTAATAACTAAAAAATAATACTAGCAAGATGTCATGCACCTATACACACGCAAAGGACCCTAATTGGCACAAAATTGTTGCGGATAGCATAGTAAAATTGCACAAACTTGTTTGGTACATTTAAGTCGAAACTAAAAATAAAGTTCTTGCATCAAAAGATAAAAAAGATTGGTATTATTTTTCAAAAATATAAGTAATAATTACAGTAAAAATAAAAAATGATGACCTTGCTCGATTTAATATAATAAATTATAATAAGCATAAATAGGTGTTTATAGTGTTTTTTATCCCAAAAAAGTTCATAGCAAAAATGCCTTCATTTATAAATAATTGTATCAATGCCCAAAAAATTTAACTATTAAATACCCGATTATATTGTAGCCATGCCCAAAATTTTAAAATTTCAATTTTTTTTTAAACAAATTAAATTCTTATTTTTTTCTTCGTTTGAAAATGTTTTTATTCTGTTAAAAAATAAGTAATCAAGCATATGCTATTACTGTAGTACATGATTTAAAATTAATAACTAGAATAGGAAAAAATGGATAAATACTCTTACTTTGCATGTTGACCTTGCTCGATTTCAGAACAATGGAACACAACTTTCCCAAAAAAAAATTAAAATTAAAATTAAAATTAAATTATGAAGCTCATTAAAAATGGAATGTGAGACTGAGATGAGACCCACCGTCTAAAATCCAACCTCTCTCCCTTTTCCGGTGTCTTGAATCTTCTCTCTGAAGCGAATATGGCGTCCAATGGAGAGCCCAACGAGGAACCCGATGACCGTCCTTTGCCGAAGGTGAGGCTAGGTCTCATCGATCGATCCAAGGTAAATCCATCCAACAAATTAACTCCTTGTTGAATATATGGCAGATTCGTTGTTGATTCATCACGCCTTCAAGATTGTTGATCTTTTGCTTCTTATTTCGTAAACTGTTACAGAAAGTTGCGGAGACGAAGGAGAAAACCAAGAAGATCTTGTCGGAGCAGGCAGACCGAATAGCGAAGCAGGCCGAGGAGCACGAGCGATTTATCAACAAGGTGATTATGGCACTCAGATTTCGTTGGTGTGTTTGATTTGATGTATGCTTAATCTCGTAAACTGAGATGCCTTATAAGTGTTTGATCAAATGCCCCTTCCCTTTGTTGCTTGCTTCTCAGGTGACCTATTTGTGTGGCGTTCTAGGATTTGGAGGATTTTGCTTTTTGTTGGGGGCAAGTGAGTGATCTCTATATATCTTTGATCATTTGGTTGAAATTTTCATGTCTTTGAATTTAATGTTTTTTTTTAAAATTCTTATGTAAATATGTCTTGAATAACATTTCACAGGGCCCCAAGATGTTCCATATGTGTACTGCTTATTCTATGTGATATTTGTTCCTTTGCGATGGATATACTATCGCTACAAGAAATGGCATTATTATCTCCTGGTGAGTTCTTCCTATCTTGAACAAGATCAAATATTCCCCTTTCTGGCCTACTTGTCTTTTGACTCTTACATAAAGGGTGTAACATTCCCCTGCAGCATGATTGAAACACCTACTAATGTTGCCAATTCTAGTCAGTGTTTGTGCTTTCCTTTGCTGTTTATTATGAATTTTTGCACAAGATAGTTCATATTTTAGGCCTTCTCTATCTCAAGTGGCAAGGTCAAAAGCACGAAAGAATGTTGAGGAAATGATTACTTCTATGCCATATCTGAATCTATAACCTTGATCCACCTACCTTTGAGAAGAATCTGAAGGACTAGAATGATTTGGTGTTTCTTCAATATGCAGGATTTCTGCTACTATGCCAATACGATATTCATTGTGACATTGATTAAGCAGCCAAGAAATGAGAAGCTCTTTATGGTTTGTTTCTCATTTGCTGAGGTAACACCCATTCTTTGCACATGTGGCCATATAACAGTTTCTTTTTGTTCATTTCGGATGCAATTGTGGATAAACTTGCAAAACTTGTTACCAAGGTGGTTCTATGCTGAAAATTGTTCACGGGGATTTTTAATCACAGCTATACCTTACAGAATGGCAACATTTTTTCATGCCATAGCGTATAGAGTTTCAACTTAGTTTGTATAAATTGATGCTTAGGGAAGTAAGGGGTTTTTGTTCGGGGTGTTGGCAGAAAGATGAAAATAGAATACATCAGTAATACATGACTGATTGAGGTAACTCCATAATACAAGAGATTAAATTACCATTACATTTATACATGTACTTTCATGATCTTGGAAAGTCAAACAGAGGTGTTTTATATAGCTTCTTCAACATCTACTCGATCATTATAATGATTTATTACTTCAAATTGTCAATTACAGGGGCCATTAGCTTGGGCTATAATTGTTTGGCGATGTAGCCTTGTCTTCAACTCAATTGACAAAATTACTAGTGTCCTAATACATCTGTTGCCTGGTAAGTGTATTTAATGCATAAATCTTTTTTCGATTCTCGTGGATGAGAATCCAGCACCTCATATCTGGTGCTATCTATGCATCTGTTCAATAGCTTATTCCTCTCTCTGAACAACTGAATTTGTATGTATCTACTTATTAGCATGTTTCAACTTTGATAATGCCTGAATCGCAATTAGTAGTGTGTGCCTTCATCTATAGCATTTTTGTTAAGGGATTTGTAACATTTTGTTGAAGTTGCGCAATTGACTAAATTCTGTTTCCTGTTAATGATATGTGTGTTGGTTTCCTGCAAAAATAAAGAAGGAAAACATAAACTTGTATTTATCTAGATCTAATGTATGCTTGAAAAGCTAAAAAACATCTAATGTTCTGGTGTGACATGATACAACATTGATTTTGGGGGTTTGTTTGGGGGAAAAAGGGAGTGACAATGGAAAACTGAACAATGTTGAAAAACTGGCTAGTATTTGTTTATTACTGATGCTTGTCTCTTCAGGTTTGGTTTTCTTTACCATTCGGTGGTGGAATCCAACTACCTTTGCAGCCATGCAATCTGAAGGAACTGCTGAGCGAGCCTCCTCTTGGCCAGATGTAGAGAGCAGGGAATACCTTTGGCAATGGCTGTTTCTTGTTCCTCTAGTGGCTTACTTCCTGTGGCAGATCCTCTACTTTCTGATTGTAGACGTGCTACGTAGGCAGAGACTCTTGAGAGACCCTGAAGTCATGACTTCTTACAGGTTCTCATTCACGCACACTTCCTTGCAGCAAGCATTTCTAGCTCTTCTAGTTCATTTTCATTTTAAACGTTCAAAAAATATTGATGTGCGTGATTCCCTATTTTTCATGTCAATAGGGAACTATCCAAGAAAGCACAGAAAGCAAACAATGTGTGGTGGCGCTTGAGTGGTTTACTCGGGGATCAAAACCGTTTACTAATGTATATTATCTTCCAAGCACTATTTACCGTGGCAACCACAGCTCTCACAGTGCCCATCTTCCTCTCCTACAAACTCCATGTCATCTTTCAACTCCTTAAGATCTCTGCAGCAGTGTGGAATGGAGGAAGCTTCTTGCTGGATGTGATGCCTAGAAAATTCATTGAAAAGGAGAAGAAGAAGTCAGAAATTGTAACCCCTTCAATGGAATCTACATTTTCTCCCACAACACACTCGGATTCACCCATGGCTAGTCCAGGTGTTCCTGCTGACAATACACTATGATGGGCGAAGTTTGTTTTTGTTTTGTCACTAGATTAATGGTAGATTTTGTTTTTGTAACTTTGTGAAATTTAATGTCTTTTGTTTGAGGTTGGTCATTGTTATTAGTTATGAGTTCAGCACAGTGCTAAATTTGACTTTTTCAACAGAAGCTTGTGATTGTATGGTCGTTGCAAGAATGCAAGTTCAAGCAGCTGCAAAAAGTCTTTTGCGGTTTTGATTTATAAATGGTGTTGTTGATAACCAGAGTTGTGTAGCTTGGTATACTTAATCAGAAATTCTGTAGTCTGTATAACGCTATGATACAATTCCAGATTATTAGTTTAAATTTTTATTTCTTTTCGAGTTAAGTTTGCTTGGTTTTCCACTTCCTAGTAGGGATGTCTAACAGGCAGGTGGACCCGTAACCCAGGTCGGGCACGAGTTGGGTTTTTTTATTTTATGGGTTACGTGTCGAGTTCTCTAACATCCGCAAAAATTTTCCTCAACAGTTTCTGTAGGATCCTCTTGGAAACCGAATTGTAATCACTTATTGTTAATTAATCTAGTAAAAATAAGGATTTCTTTCTTGTTAATATTGTTATTACTGTTGTAATATTGGTGAGATTTGAACTTAATATAGAAGTTGAATAAAGCTTAGAGGGAAAAACTCATATATTCTTTTTTTTTCTTATTCATTTTGTCTCTCTACATGAGCCTCTATTTATAGGCTAGTGGTGGCAAATGTTATACCATTACACTTAATAAGAAATGTTACATATGTATGCTTAATGGAGAGTTGAATAGGAGAGTTAATTGATCAAAGAGTAACCTAAGGTTACATTCAACCTTATAACTTAAGGTATATTTACAACACTCCCCCTTTGAATGTACACCTTAGTAGTTTATGTAGTTTATGTATTGCCTCGTTAAAAACCTTCACTTGGAAAAACCATGTGGGATAAAAACCAAGATAAAGGGAAAAAGAGTACAACACATATGTAAACTACTCTCTCTCTCTCTCTCTCTCTCTCTCTCTCTCTCTCTCTCTCTCTCTTAATTTAGCGAACATCTTTCAATGAGTGCAACCTTGAATCTCTTATATGCTTTGATATTGCCTCATTAAAAACCTTGTCAGGCAAAACCCAGTGGGACAAAAACCCGATCGAAGGGAAAAAGAGTGCAACGAATATAATATATGCTCCCCTGATTTCAATGTATGTCTAGAAGTCTGTACATTCCAATTCCGGATACCAGTTCTCCAAATTTCTTGGGGACCATAGACTTTGTGAACAAATCAGCCAAGTTGTCATTTGAGCGAATTTGCTGGACATCTACTTGTCCCACTTCTTCTAACTCACGAGTAGAGAAAAACTTTGGCAGTATATGTTTTGTGTGGTCTCCCTTGATATAGCCTTTCTTCATATAATATCATTGCCCGCAGTGCTACACATTCTCTTCCTGCCTCATACAAAGCAATCAATTCTGCTTGATTTGATGATGTGGTTGTCACAGTTTGCTTTGTTGATTTCCATGAGATGGTTGTGCCCCCATATGTAAACACATAACCATTTTGTGACTTGGCTTTGTGCGGATCGGATAAATACCCTGCATCTGCATATCCGATCAAAGTGGCATCCTTTTGGTTACGGTAGAACAACCGAAGATCATGTGTACCTCGGAGGTAGCAGAATATATGTTTGACTCCATTCCAATGTCTCCTAGTGGGTGCAGAACTATACATGGATAACAAATTTACTGCAAAAGCAATATCTGGTCTTGTATAATTAGTCAAATACATTAAAGCACCAATTGCACTTAAATATGGCACCTCAGGACCAAGAACTTCTTCATCCTCTTCTCGGGGACGAAATTGATCCTTTTCAACATTGAGAGTGTTGGACAAAAATTGTTAAAAGAAAACAACTTGCACAAACACATCTAATTTGATTTTTAAGTTCGAACCTTACTTGTACATCTTTACAACTCTAATAATATAGACACATTGGAGATTTTTGAGTTTGTTATGTGATTTGGGCTGCACCCGAGTTAAAACGGGTTGCCTACGTATCTCTTTAAAGAGAATCAAGCCTTACGTAGTTCAAAGGTTTTGAATTTTGGTTAGATTTCCATGCATCAGAGAAACGAGCCTAAACCCACCTTGTAGGAAGGGTTGCCTAAACTCGGTTCAACTATCATTTGCATGTTGTGGAGAAAATTAAACCCACCTTCTAGGAAGGGTTGTCTAAATTTCCCACTAGGACTTGGGTTTGATTTTTCAGTTTATGGTTGTGATTGAACTCGACGAGTATTTGCGCTATATGTCGAGCTTCCTACGTACCCTGAATGGGATCAAATCACCGTAGTTTGAACGAACACATTTTAATTTGAAGTTGTGATTGAACCCGACGATCATTAGCTATATGTCGATCTTCCTACGTACCCTTAATGGGATCAAATCATCGTAGTTCTTTAAAGTTTTGGATTTGAATTTGGGATTTGACGACTGTACTCGGTTGGATTTAATGTCGAGTTACCTACATAGTCTTTTATAGGCGTCAAGTCTTTACGTAGTTCTCCATGGAATTAATGGACCCAGTTTAGTCCAAAAATATATATAGCCACTAGAATATTTTTCACATATTGACTGATTTATAACTCGTATATAGAGATTGTCATTGCACGAGTTGTATTTTTATATTTTGGTCTACCCATGCAAGGCAAAGAAAGCCCAAATGCTTTCCATTAAGCCTACGTATTTCTTGGAAATAAATTTGATTCCTGAATATCATTCATGTCATAATTGCACAAGCTAAACCTCTCCACTTTGGACCGGCCCATGTGATCAGAACACCGCCAATTCAAAGAGTTTTCCAGTATAGGCCACCAATCTCGTTTTGGATTTCCAACCTTCATATACGAATCAGTGAGAGGTCCATTTAATTTGCTCCTTGATTTGCAAATACCCATGGCTTGATTTGTTTTGGACAAATTACAATTATCCATCCATGTAGGATATATAATAACTCTCCCTTTTTTGCCTTTGGACATTATATAAGATCACTCATATATAATACATGAGTATTTTCTGCTGATCTTGTCTCCAAATTTAGGCTTTTGCACCAACTTGATCGTACACAATCATGTAGGAGAAGATTTTTAAGATATGGGTTAATCCATTGAAGACCCATCCTATAGCTTAATTACTATCGGTTGATGCTTCAATTTTTGTACGAAATCATGTTGATCCACACATGTATTTTTTAGTGCCCAAAATATCCACAATCTTTGCAAGTGTATCCCGTCGATTTTGAAAGCATATAATATATGGGTATCTTTTTGATTTTTCCCATTACTTCTCCTTCCCCTTGTATATATATCAAGGACGATTTTGTGCACCGAATATCAACACGGTCTTAGCCTCCACGTAGAGAAGGTATGTTCCTTTTTTCTTTGTAGTTAGGCATTACCACCATACTAACTAGCCTCTGCAAAGCTGGTGATCATGATCACCTTCATGTTTTATAAATTAATTTGATTTTTATTTTGTGACAACCACGTACAACGCTCTCTTTCCCCCTTGATTTGAATTTGACAAGACAAAGCTCGATCGTTTAAACCCAACCAAGGCTCATTTGCATTGCTCCAAAGAATACTCGAGGTGAGTTGCCCCTTCGACCCTTACGATGACTTGATTGTATAATTCTTCTCATCCTGCTACATCCATTATGTTGCGCTTTTGATCACCATCATAATTGATGTACATGGCTTATGCAACAATATGTAGCGTATTGGATATACATACACATGTATATATATGTAGGCAAAAGTTTTTTTTTCATTTGCAATTTCAATGGATATATACTACGTATATATGTGTGTATAGTAGACAGCCTTTGCAATTTTCCCTTGCCATCTACAGGAGTCTTAACTTGATTGAAGGTTCTGGCTTTGGACTCGATCGACGTTCGATCACCACCCTTTATTCAAAGTAGCTAGCTAACAACTTTTTTATTGTCTTCTTATACCTTAATTAGTGCTAGACACTAATACAAGTTGAATGTGTGTACTTGGCAGGGTTCCAACTTCAGACCCGATCGAGACTCGACCACATTTATCACCACTTGAAAAACCACATCGGTCCTTTGGATAGAGTCTCTATGGTAAGTTAGTCTTTTCCATGTTCACATATATGTACTATATAGTAAGACTATATGTACGTTTGATGTGGCTTTATTTTTGAAAGAGATTCTTCTTGTAGTTGATCATATGAGACATGTCTACTGCCTTTAATTTGTTACAGTAGGCAATTGCTTGAATGAGACTTTTTGTCCTTGAATGAGACTTTGCTTGGTTAACTTGTATTTTCATGGAATTTTGT
The DNA here is from genome assembly GCA_964016875.1 of Fallopia convolvulus. Taxonomy (NCBI): domain Eukaryota; kingdom Viridiplantae; phylum Streptophyta; class Magnoliopsida; order Caryophyllales; family Polygonaceae; genus Fallopia; species Fallopia convolvulus. The sequence continues at coordinate 8,151,917 of OZ024732.1, forward strand.
ACCACTTCACTTTGCTTGAATCCTTGAAAGAAATCATAAGAAATAGGTACCAATGCCATCGACCCGAGCTTTAAAATGGTGAAACACTCCGTTTCGGGCCATCTAAAGTCTTCCAAAGCAATCACGGCATCCGTCTCGGCACAAAGCGATTTGTCTCGGTCGTGGAACAGGCCCTTCTTGTAACCGTGTTGTAGACAATCATCCGTATGAGGCTCGAAACGGAAGGTTTCTCCTCAAACGAATGACCTCTAATCATCGTCGGTGGGATTAGCCTTGAGGATATTGATCGCTCGTGTGTGCGAGGGTCTAGAGATACAATTTATAACCCGACCCCGTTGTAGCACGTGGTGGGTGTCGAACACTCGGGAAATCTACTCGATTGATGTGACTAGACACTAGAAAGCTAGAAAGGAGAACTTAAAACAAAGGAAAACAAAGAGAACAGTCGGGACCGACACAGAGGTCACGTCGGCCCCGATGTTGGCGACAAGAGGAAGTCGGGACCGACGTAGGGTAAGTCGGGCCCGAGGTAGCTGGATTTGTCGAACTCAAAGATTGAAAGTAGATCTTGGGCTTTTGGGTTCCTTCTCTAGTAGATTAAGGCTTTTCCACCCCAATTCAAGCAATAAGTGATGATCGGAGTAGGATTGAGTGCTTTCGCCCTCGTTCCAACCACTTCTACACATCAATCATTGGGGAAATCCCCTTCGAAGCAAGGTCTTGAGATTGACACATGTTCACTTTCGCTACTTTGCCAATCACAAGCCTTGATTCCTTACTTTCGCAAGAAATTGTAGCTCTATGTAGAGTGGGTTCCTAGATCAATCACTCAAGGCTATGGAATTGGGGTTTCTAGCCCAAACCTAGCTAGGGTTTTCCCCCGTAACCCAAGATCAAGGAGATCTACTCCATATGGCAAACAAAGAAAGAAAACAAATCAAAAAGCAAAGCAATCAACATCATCAATCTCAAACCAAAGCAAAGTTTCATTCACAAATCAAAAGCAATCCAAAAACTCCAATCAAAGGTTTTCCAAATCCACAAGATCAAAACAAAGCAAAGCTATTCTATCAACCAAACCTATCAAACCTCTCTCTCTCTTGGCCGATTCCCTCTCTTCTCCTTCTCCTCTCCTTCCTCCTTGCTCTCCAAGTATCCTCTTGAGAGTTGGGTTCCTTTCCAAGTGTGGGAACCCCCAAATTAGAAGACAAGAGAGCCTTTTATAGATTAGATGAGGGGCAAAAGTGGAAGTTCACAATTTCGTGCCTTGGAGCCCAAGTAGTCCAGTGACCGACTCGGACCGACACGGAGGACCTCGGGCCCGAGTTACTGTGCAAGTCGGTCCGAGGTTGAAACTTTAAGTCGGGCCCGGCGTTGGTTGCAACTCGGTCCGAACCTCGTTCCACCTTCTTCTTGTTGGCTTTCCTCTTGTTCTTCTTTATGGCTTGCTCCTCTCTTTCCTCCTTTGCTCGGGCCTTGCTCCATGTCTCGACCCTCCTTCAAAACGACCCTTGATCCATGCCAAATTACCTACAAAACACATAAAACGCGCATAGTCTCCGAATCTCATAGAAATACGGGAACTAAGCTAAAAAGGAACAAAACACACAAGAAAAAGGGAAAAAGAAACATATTTACAAAGGAAATCACATATAAAAACACCACCAAATAAAGAGACATCAAAATACCCCATACTTAAACTTGCTTGTCCTCAAGCAATAACAATGTAGGCAAGACCGAAACATAATCTTCAAGTAAAGCCTCGTATGAAAACACATTTTAGCACAAGTGATTGATATTCAAGCAACATTACATCATCACACATGATTAAGTGTTCCAAGGAATAGAGTCAATGCAACTAAGCCTCACTTTAGGGATATGTGAATGTGTATCACTCATCATGTGTTTGGGTTTAGCAATGAACACTCAAGCTCAAAAATCATGCAAGTAAGGACTTTACTATTGAAGATAATATCACCAATTCCTCCACCTAGAGATGCCTAATACAAAGTACACAAAGAATTTCGAACTTGGCTCAATGGAGGTCCTCAAAGAAGTTCCATTCGGCCGGGTTGTAATGGAGTTTTTGGTATTTCTCAAGGTGGGAATTATTTGGTCTTGTGGTGCTTACAATGGGGATTGAACAACCTAAACTCTCACCAATTTCACCAAAATTCCACAATCAATTTCACACTCACCGAAAAGACTTAACATTTTTCCTTTCAACCCAAAATTTCACTTAACGTTCCACTTCATCTTTGCTCTTAGGTTTTTGTTGGATTTTCCACACTTTCTACATTGGACCGACTTTCTTATGACATCGGGCCCGATGTGGCGTGTAACTCGGTCGGACCCTTTTTCTTCACTTAAGCTTTTTGCCTTTATTCCATTTTACATTTCCAACAATTTCTTTCTTTCTTTCTTTCTTTGTTTTCTTTTTGCACAACAAAGATGCACTACCCACATGATTCTGTTGAGAGGGTTTCTTGACAACAAATAAATTTATATCAAGACCCCGCTGAGTACAGGGAGGTCAGGTTCGTCCACGGGAGATAGTCAGTATCAAGTTCTGTTACTTTTCACGCAAGCAATCAATCAAAATCAAGGAGTTTTTATCAAGGAAGAGAGATTCTAAGGTTTAGAGTATCCCCACAACAACAATCATGCATACAAACGCTCATGAAACACATAGATCATGCTTTTATCACATAACGGTGTCAACTTTCGTCAACCTAAGCAAGTAAATCAATTAACTTTCATTGAATTAATAAACTTACTATCTAATCTCTTCTACTTCAACTAAGATATATCCGCGTTCGCTTCAAAACCCTAAATTGATTATTCTGATTCAAAGTTTCAACCTTCACTTCAACTATGAATGAGAAATTCCAATCCACTTTCTTTTCAAGGAGTTAAGAACAAGAGAGAAGATTCATGCAATAAGAGCAATCAAAACATGATCATGAGAAAGCATGCACAACCATTGTTGGGTTTAACCCCAACCTTAGAGAGAGAGAGATTACTCACAAATCATAATTAAAAACAAACAACTATATTAATGAAAGGGAAAGCTTACAACTTGAATCCAAAACAATAGTTCTTCTCCACAAACCCTACTCGTCTCTTCCCTCTCGCCCCTCTCTTCTCTCCTCCTCCCTTACTTGCCCTCCAAGGCAATTGATTGTCTTAATCCCCTCCAAAATTAAAGGGTAGACAAGAGTATTTATAGAGAAACTATTCTATCATAAATCTATCTCTAAGGAAATAAATCTTTTAATAAGATATATTCCTTCTATCTATCTAATAACATAAAAGGAAATAGGATAAAAGCCCATTAAACATGCCGACTCGGTTTCTCGCTACGTCTCGGGGTAGCTCGGCACCGACCCAAAGTGGGTCGTCACCGACCTTGTTCAGCACTAAAAGCAGCCTTGAGTAAAACTTGCGTAGAGACTTCGTTACAAATCCGTTTGACTCCATTCTTTTTCCTATGTTCTTGTAAAGAAATTATCTATCTCTTTCCAAGCTCAAAATTGATCTTCAATGACTTTACTTGAGCTCTTAATCTTCATCTTCTCTTCCTTCTTGAGTGCTATCTTCATCGGTTTTGCTCCTTTCCTCAAAAGTGATCCAAATAGCTTCTAAAAACCTACAAAACACCACCAAAGCTTATGTAGACTCCATATCTCATGAAAATACGAAAACCTACACAAATGACTCAAAACAAAACACAAAACTAAAGAAAAAGACTCAAACACACAAAAACACACCCTAAAAACTTGACTAAAAAGGCGGACATCAGATTCATAACACCATTCTTTGCCCTTAAACCCAAGAGAATCTCAACTCTTCAAATACAATTCCAAACCTCTCTTCTAAAGTCCAATCCCATAAGGGTCAAGTCATATAAGGCTAGGAATAATATTTTTGAGGAGTTTCAAACAAGGCTTAGGCTAGAACGGGGCTACAAACAAAGGATTCACTTCATGGTAGGATATGGAATGTTTATGTGACTAGAAGAATAAAGTTCAAAATCAATGTGACAATGCTAGGACAAATCTCATGACGGTCTTGGAAAATAGATAAACACCGCAATAGCAAGTTTTACTAAGCATGAATGAGCTAATCACACAAGAAACATGAGGGATATGCAAATATGAACAAGCATCTCTAAAATGGCCAAAAATCAATCTCACAAGGGTCACTCATACTTAGTTGCATAAGAACTCATCCTAGAACTCACATGTTCAATAAAACAAGCAAGATATCATGATCACATCAAAAGCAACATCTTTTTAGAGGCTAAACCATCCGAAAATATGCAAAGGATTTACATGCTCACATCATCATTAGCTTTTATTTTGGCAATCTAAGATGGGAATTTCTAGTCCAAAAACTACAAAACACAAAATCTTTTTGTTGTTTTCAACACAATTTTTCAAATTTTTATGGATTTTTTTTTTGCAAAAATTTCTCTAAAACCAAAAACAAAGACTCATCCATTCAAAACCAAATCAATCATCCATGTCATTCCACAAACCACAAACCAAGAAACAAACATCCCAAACACAAACTAGAAACCAAAAACCAAATATCCTTAAAATAACAAACACACACAAGTGAGTGAAATCATGAGCACACTTACCCCCACCCCATACTTAAAATTTTGATGTCCCCATCAAACAAGGAAACCAAAACTTAAAAGCAAGAGAGAAGAGTATGAAGAGCTCACAATTTCTTTATTCTTCAATGGCATGTTTAGGATCAATTGGCGAGGACGAGAGCCCATGAGGCTCTAACTTCTTCGCTTGGACCGGCCTTGTCATAGAACTTCTTCACTCGATGACCATTCACTTTGAAAATATGTCCTCGTTCATCAACCAAGTCCACCGCACCATGAGCATAGATATGGTGGACCACAAATGGTCCACTCCACCTAGTCCTTAACTTCCCCGGGAAAAGTTTAAGCCTTGAATTGAAAAGGAGAACCTTGTCACCGGTTTGATAAGTCTTTGGAATTAACTTCCTATCATGCCATTTCTTGGTCTTCTCCTTGTACAACTTGGAATTCTCATAGGCTTTCAACCTCAATTCTCCCAACTCATGAAGCTCTAGAAACCTTTTCTCACCGACCAAGTTGATATCCCAATTCATCTCCTTGAGAGCCCATTTTGCCTTGTGCTCAAGCTCTACCGGAAGATGGCATGCCTTGCCATAAACTAGATTGAAAGGTGTAGTTCCCAAAGGTGTCTTGAAGGCGGTTCTATAAGCCCAAAGTGCATCATCGAGCTTAGAGGCCCAATCTTTCCTTGATCGATATACGGTCTTCTCCAAGATAGCCTTGATTTGACGGTTTGACACCTCGACTTGCCCGCTTGTTTGAGGATGATAAGGAGTAGCAACTCGATGAGACACCCCATACTTGATCAACACATTCTCGAAGCACCTCTCAATGAAATGAGGTCCGCCATCACTTATGAGAACCCTAGGCACACCAAACCTTGCAAAAATGTTGCTTTTCAAGAACTTCATCACCACCCTAGCATCATTGGTTCTTGTTGGTATGGCCTCCACCCATTTTGAGACATAGTCCACGGCTACCAAGATGTACTTGTAAGGCCCCGATGTGGGAAATGGTCCCATGAAATCAATACCCCATACATCAAATAACTCAACTTCTAGAATGCCAGTTTGAGGAGTCTCATTCCTCCTTGATAGGTTCCCCTCTCTTTGGCACTCCTCACACTTCCTCACATAATCATGCACATCCTTGAACATGGTTGGCCAATAATAACCACATTGAAGAATTTTTGAAGTGGTTTTGGAACTCTTAGCGTGACCCCCCGTAGGCAAGGAATGGCAATGGTGAATTATGCTCTCAACCTCTTCACTTGACACACACCGTCTATAGATTTGATCACTCCCTTCCTTGTAGAGATATGGATCATCCCAAAAATATTGTCTAGCATCATGTAAGAATTTCTTCCTAGCTTGATAAGACAAATTTGGTGGGATCACTCCCCTTTCTTCCACGGACCGACATTGAAGTGTACCGAGCCCGACATGGTTGGACGCCGGTCCAGCTTCGCAGACACACATGTAACTCGTGCCCGACTCTGAAGACCTCGGTCCTGACTCACTCGTACCCGCTCGACCTTTGGTCCGATGTTCTGGACCTCGGGCCCGACTTACTTGGTTCGTCGATCCACCTTTCCTTTCCTCCTTTCCACTCATGAGAACTTCATCTGCCCTTGAATCATCTATAGTCAAACCATCCTCCATCTCCAACATGTACTCAATGGGCAAACGGGATAGATGATCAGCTACCACATTTTCCGCACCGGTTTTGTCCTTGATCTCATGGTCAAACTCTTAGAGAAGGAGCATCCACCTTAGAAGTCTCGGCTTTGCATCTTTCTTCTTCATGAGGTATTTGATTGCCGCATGGTCCGTGAAGACTACCACCTTTGATTTCACAAGATATGAACGGAATTTCTCAAATGCAAACACTATCGCAAGAAACTCTTTCTCCGTCGTTGTGTAATTGCACTGAGTTTCATCCAAAGTTTTTCTTGCGTAGTAGATGGCATGCAACTTTCCATCCTTCCTTTGCCCAAGGACGGCCCCTACGGCGAAATCACTAGCATCACACATTACCTCGAATGGAAGATTCCAATCGGGTGCCGCCATTATTGGAGCCGAAATCAAGGCATCTCTCAACCTACAAAAAGAACTCATGCAATCCTCGAAAAATTCAAAGGGAACATCCTTCATCAAGAGGTTAGACAATGGTTTTGCAATCTTAGAAAAATTCTTGATGAACCGTCTATAAAATCCCGCATGACCTAAGAAACTCCTAACATCACGAACACAAGAGGGAGGAGGTAGTTTTTCAATTATTTCAACTTTAGCTTTATCTACTTCTATCCCCCTACTAGAAACTAGGTGTCCTAGTACTATGCCCTCCTTCACCATGAAGTGGCATTTTTCCCAATTAAGCACCAAGCTAGTCTCCTCACATCTAGTCAAAACCTTGTCTAAGTTAGCTAAGCAAACATCAAATGAGGAACCATAGACGGAGAAATCATCCATAAACACTTCTACTATATCCTCAACCATATCGGAGAAGATGGACATCATGCATCTTTAAAATGTTGCCGGCGCATTACATAAACCAAAAGGCATGCGTCTATAGGCAAAAGTCCCATAAGGACATGTGAATGTCGTCTTCTCTTGATCATCGGGATGAATAGGGATTTGCCAAAACCCACTATACCCGTCAAGGTAGCAAAAATATTCATGTTGTGCTAATCTTTCTAGGACTTGGTCTATGAAGGGAAAAGGAAAATGGTCTTTGCGAGTGCCACTATTAAGCTTACGGTAATCAATACACATACGCCATTTTGTTGCGGTTCTCGTAGGTATCATTTCTCCCTTTTCATTTTGCACAACGCTGAGACCTCCTTTCTTAGGGACTACATGCACGAGACTCACATACTTGCTATCGGAAATTGGGAAGATGATTCCCGCATCCAACATCCTAAGTATTTCACTCTTTACCACTTCTTTCATGTTAGGATTTAATCTTCTTTGTGGTTCAATAGTGGGTTTATGGTTATCCTCCATATAAATCCTATGCATGCAAATTGAGGAGAGATTCCCTTTAGTTCCTCTAGTGAATACCCTAAAGCTCCTCTATGTTTTCTTAGAACCTCTAACAACTTTGACTCCTCCTCATCATTCAAGTTGGCATTTATGATTACGGGTAAAGAAGAGTTGGGACCAAGAAATGCGTACCTCAAATCTTTTGGAAGCTCCTTGAGTTCTTGAGATGGTTCCGGTGGTGCTTGAACTTCTTCCTTCTCGGCCTTGAACACCTCCAAATAAGTCATCCCTTCCTCCAATTGCTCATGCTCAATCATATTGAGGGCTAGACCTTGGCGCTCTATCTCAATTTCTCTAGGTGGTGGGGTGGCCTTCAACCTAAGCTCCCTTGGCCTTGGCTTCTTAGAAACGGCTTCCCATTGCAATCCGAGAGGAACTTGGATCATCTTAGCTTCCTTATGTACGGCCCCTTTTGAAGTTGGCCTAAAGAAAAACTCAATCTCTCTTCCTCCAATGTCAAGAGACAAGTGGCCCTTTTTCACATCAATGATTGCCCCAACCGTAGCAAGGAAAGGTCTCCCTAGTATAATCGGTTCACCCGGCACTTCTATCATATCCACCACAACAAAGTCGATCGGGACATAGTGGCCTTCAATGCAAACGGGGTAATCCTCGACGATACCAATTGGCTCGATGGACGACCCATCCGCTATCGTTAACCTCATGTTGACCGGAGCTATGAGACCCATGGATGTGGATTTTCATATGGTGTAAGGAATGATGCTCGTGCTTGCTCCAAGGTCACACAAGGCTTGGAAGTTTTGAGACCCCACACCAATAGTTATAGCGAAGCGACCGGGATCTCCTAGCTTTTGCGGTAACTCCAAGGTCTTGACCTCATCTTGCATTTCAACTATGGACCTCTTCTTGCTCAAAATCTCCTTTAAAAACTTGGCATAGGATGGCATCTCGCTCAATGCATCAGTGAACGGGATAGAGATGTTCAATCCTTGCAAAAGTTTGAGAAACCTCTTGAACTTGTTCTCAACAACATCTTTCGGCTTCTTTGAGGGATATGGAAGAGTTATTGCACCTTGAATCTTGCTTGGATCAACCTCCTTGGACTTCCCCACTTCACTTGCAATATTTCTTGGTTGGACCGACTTAGGCACCACGTCGGGCCCGATGTTGTGAATCTCGGTTCGGGGCAGAGGAGTCGGATCGAGGTCTGGGTACGTCGGGCCCGAGTTACTCTCAACCTCGGTCCGGGGTAGGGGAATCGATCTTCTTGCTGGGTCGACTTCGGGGAACGTCGGACCCGACTTGCTGGGTAAGTCGGTCCGGCTCTCTTCATTCTCCTTAGGCATGTGTGGCTCGGGTAAGTTTCGGCCACTTCTCAATCCAATTGCCCGGACTTCATTTTGATTGTTTTGAGCCCGGGGGTTCTCCTCGGGTCGGCTCGGAAGTCTCCCATTCTCTCTCGGGGCTTGAGTTGCAATTTGGGCAAATTGATTGTCGACTTGCCTCCTCCATGCACCAAACTCATAGAATTGGGTCCTCATCTCCTTGAACCCATCCCTCATCTCTTGAGCAAATGATTGTATCTCATTGAATCCCGGTGGCCTATATGGTGGTGGTTGCGACGCCCTTGGCTCGTTTTGGTTGAAGTTGTTGTTGTAGCCTTGAGCTTGACCGTTGTTCCACCGGGCATTACCACCATTGTTGAAGTTGCCTCTTCCATCGAAATTTCCTCGAACATAGTTTGCCTCCTCAATTCGCTCGGCCAAGCGCACTTGGCTCTCATTCGGACAAACTTGTGTAGCATGTGCAAAGGATCCACACTCCTCACAAGCTCTAGCATTTTGCTTGTAGTAGTGGACTTGCCTCTTAAGCTTGCTCACTTCACCTTCAAGGAATTGGAGCTTCACATCCTTGTCAATGTCTTCTCCCTTTGGATCATATAACTTCCTTGCACCTTCACCTTGAACTTTCACCTCCTTGCTAGCTTGACTCACCCCATACATGGCCTCATAATCGGATAGCTTGTCAAGTAGCTCCCAAGCTTGATCCGGTGTCAAGTCTATGAACCCACAATCGGTGTGGAGATTGAGCTTTTCCTTCGTTGTCGGATTGATGCCTTGGAAAAAGATGTCTTGTAGCACATATGGTTGTTGGCCATGAGTAGGACATTGGCGCAACATCTCCTTGAAACGGTCCCATGCTTCGAAGAGAGGCTCATTCGGACCTTGTTGAAAGCTTGCAATTTTCCTTCTTAGCTTGGTTGTCTTTGAGGGCGGGAAGAACTTCATCAAGAAAGCATCATAGAGTGTCTTCCAAGTTGTGATTGACCTAGGAGCTTGGCTCTCGAGCCAATGTGTGGCCTTGCCCCCAAGTGACCATTTGAACGCCTTTAGAAGCACATACTCCAACGTCTCCTCATCGGTAGAGATCGTCTCACACATGTCCACAAAGCGTTTGACGTGCTCTATGGGGCACTCATGTGGGAGGCCCTCAAATTGATCACGCTTGATAAGGGAGATGAATTGCGTCTTGATCTCAAAATTCTTGGCAACCTCGGGAAGCACAATAGCCGGTTCGGGTACCCTCAACTCCGGATGCATGTATTGGCGTGCATTCCGGGGTAGAGCGTTGAGTTGAGCCTCGGCCCTCATCCGTTGCTCCTGTTCTCTTCTTGCCACCGCCTCTTGATTGTCCTTCTCAAGTTGCAATCTAGGCATTTCGGCCCTAAGTTGAGCCAACTCCTCATCAACATGGAGAGCTTGATTCTCCATCCTTTTCCTTCTTCGGGCTTCTTTGAGAATACTTTCCGGATCGCTCACAAACTCAAGCTCAAGTGTTCCTCGGGAGGATCGAGCTAGCATACACCTACGAAACAAAGACAATAAACCAAAACAAATCAAAAACAAACAAAGGGTTTGGGCTATTCCCTCACCCAAATCACTACCAAAACACAAGAAACTCACCAAATTGGCACTCAATGCACTTAGACTTCCCCGGAAACGGCGCCAATCTTTTGATGGCTCGTGTGTGCGAGGATCTAGAGATACAATTTATAACCCGACCCCGTTGTAGCACGTGGTGGGTGTCGAACACTCAGGAAATCTACTCGATTGAGGTGCCTAGACACTAGAAAGCTAGAAAGGAGAACTTAAAACAAAGGAAAACAAAGAGAACAGTCGGGACCGACACAGAGGTCACGTCGGGCCCGATGTTGGCGACAAGAGGAAGTCGGGACCGACGTAGGGTAAGTCGGGCCCGAGGTAGCTGGGTTTGTCGAACTCAAAGATTGAAAGTAGATCTTGGGCTTTTGGGTTCCTTCTCTAGTAGATTAAGGCTTTTCCACCCCAATTCAAGCAATAAGTGATGATCGGAGTAGGATCGAGTGCTTTCGCCCTCGTTCCAACCACTTCTACACATCGATCATTGGGGAAATCCCCTTCGAAGCAAGGTCTTGAGATTGACACATGTTCACTTTCGCTACTTTGCCAATCACAAGCCTTGATTCCTTATTTTCGCAAGAAATTGTAGCTCTATGTAGAGTGGGTTCCTAGATCAATCACTCAAGGCTATGGAATTGGGGTTTCTAGCCCAAACCTAGCTAGGGTTTCCCCCCATAACCCAAGATCAAGGAGATCTACTCCATATGGCAAACAAAGAAAGAAAACAAATCAAAAAGCAAAGCAATCAACATCATCAATCTCAAACCAAAGCAAAGTTTCATTCACAAATCAAAAGCAATCCACAAACTCCAATCAAAGGTTTTCCAAATCCACAAGATCAAAACAAAGCAAAGCTATTCTATCAACCAAACCTATCAAACCTCTCTCTCTCTTGGCCGATTCCCTCTCTTCTCCTTCTCCTCTCCTTCCTCCTTGCTCTCCAAGTATCCTCTTGAGAGTTGGGTTCCTTTCCAAGTGTGGGAACCCCCAAATTAGAAGACAAGAGAGCCTTTTATAGATTAGATGAGGGGCAAAAGTGGAAGTTCACAATTTCGTGCCTTGGAGCCCAAGTAGTCCAGTGACCGACTCGGACAGACACGGAGGACCTCGGGCCCGAGTTACTGTGCAAGTCGGTCCGAGGTTGAAACTTCAAGTCGGGCCCGGCGTTGGTTGCAACTCGGTCCGAACCTCGTTCCACCTTCTTCTTGTTGGCTTTCCTCTTGTTCTTCTTCATGGCTTGCTCCTCTCTTTCCTCCTTTGCTCGGGCCTTGCTTCATGTCTCGACCCTCCTTCAAAACGACCCTTGATCCATGCCAAATTACCTATACAACACATAAAACGCGTGTAGTCTCCGCATCTCATAGAAATACGGGAACTAAGCTAAAAAGGAACAAAACACACAAGAAAAAGGGAAAAAGAAACATATTTACAAAGGAAATCACATATAAAAACACCACCAAATAAAGAGACATCAGATATGGCGATAATACATGGCCATTCAAGTTTGTAGCACTCTCGATTTGTAATGGCGAAACTCTCCGTTTCAGGCCTTTTATATTCCTCCAAAACAGCCCCAGTTTCTTCTTGGTGCAAGCGATCCATCATCGCGAGCCATCAATGTAAGCGCGTTGTAGACGCGATCACCCGTAAGAGGCTCAAAACGGAAGGTTTCTCCTCAAACGAATGACCTCGAATCATCTCGGCAGGCTTCGAAGGTAGTCATGAAAAGAGCCCTCGTTGTACGTAGCCATTGTTGTAAACGTGATCATTCGTATGAGGCTCGAAACGGAAGGTTTCGCCTCAAACGAACGATCGCGCCTCTAATAAACTCCTTTGGGCTTCGAGAATAGTCACCTTGAGCTCTCAGGTATATACGGTACAAGACAATTGATCACATTTCTTAACGAAGAGGACACCGAACCGACCAGATTCGATTGGAATACGGAGCTTTGAATCTCAACCTATTTTACTAGTATATGATCCAAAGACAAAGAGCAAACATTTAGCACATAAGAGAGAGTTTTAAGAGAGGAAAATTACCATTGATGGGATTTGGCCTTGCAAACACACGTAAATCTTGATATGTTTAGCTACTGTTTCTTCTTGTACTTTCTTTTTCCCTCTTTGTTAAACTTTGTGTGCCTCTGTATTGCTCTCCTTTTTTTCCAACAAAAGCCCTCCACCCTTTATATAAAGTCCTTGAACGTGGAGGACAAGCACACCCTAGAGACGTTTTTTTATGCCCCTTAATTAGCGAATTCAGTTCGGCTTAATCATGCCCCCTTAATTTTTAAACGTTATGTGCCAATTAAGCATGGAAACGTTACGTACACAGGAGTAAAGCACATCCTTCACACACTATTTAACATGTTTATCAGGGTGAAGGAGTAACTAGCCAATGCAACATGGGATTTGGGCTTTTATTTTATTTATGAATCGTCGGCCCAAAATTTAACTATAGCCCAAAACAAGCTTTTCTTGCCATCATGTACGTATGCACTTTTCTTTCCATTTTTTATCCTTTAGCCTGTACATCTATATATGTATATAGATATAATTAGCATTCCCATGTCATATATATATATAATATATATATATATAGGGGAGGATTCAAGAGAAACGGGAGTTATAGAGAAACGGGGAAAGGGATTAGGAGCGTAGGATCTTGTAATATTAGTGGTTAGGATTGATGGATTACAATAACAAATGTGGACGTTTTTTACACAATAAAATCCTGAAAATAAGAAAATATGGATAAAAAAATCAAATCCCCTTGCGAAATTATTGGAGATTTCGTATCTGGTATAATTTTCGAATTCAAACGTAATTTCCAAAATGAAATAGCCTTATTTATTGCTAAAATTTAGGAGATAGTTGCCATAATTTTTAAACTAAAAAAGGTAATATGTGTAAATGAATATTAAGAACACAATCCCGAATTGTAGTATATTTTTATCACGTCTGAATATGTTAGTTTAAATATTGAACAAAACAATATGTACAACCGAATATTAACAACACATTCTCGAATATGTCGTTGCAGTAGTCGATGATATTTTTATATCTGAATATGTTATTTTAAATATTGAACAAATCAATATATGTAAATGAATGTTAAGAACACATTCTCGAATTTACCATTGTAAGAGACATGTATATATTTTTAATTTTATTTGAATATTTGAGTGTAAATCTTGAACAAAACAAAGTTTGAAATTGAATATTAAGTACACAATACATTTGAATATGTGTATAATATATCTGAATATTAAGTACACAGTTTCGAACATTCATATAAAATATCTAAATATTAATTTCACAATTTTGAACATGTGTACCCAAAAACTCGAATATGTGTATAATATATCTGAATATCAAGTGCACAATCTCGAATGTGTACACAAAATATCTGAATACTAAATTCAACCTACATAGCATGTACATAATATATCCGAATATTAACTTCATAATTTTGAACATGTGTACATAATATATCTGAATATTAACTTCACTATTTTGAACATGTGTACACAATAATTCGAATATGTAATTAAAAATCTCGAAAATATTAATATAACTGAATTATCATCTTTCTCATTCTCTGGATCAACAACAAGAACATCAACCTCATCAACATGCTTGTCTGCTTTTGAATGTTTTGAATCTACAACAAATTCAAAAAAATAGTCAATAATAAATCCGAAGCCCATTAAAAACTCAAAATTGATGGGAAAAATTCTAAATCTAAACTATGAAACGAGATTAATGTGCATACCGATTTTGCAGTAAATTCCCTTTCGAATCTACTAAAAATCAATCTAAATCCAAAATAATACAAACAAACAAAACCCAAATTCATTAATAAAATACATCTGATTCTTACCAATTCTGCACGAAAAAATCATGACTTGGTAACGATTATTGAGAAGACAAAGCAAGAAATTACAGCCATCGTTCGCTTCGTCTCCCATAGCAACAATAGTTAAAAACGAAAATTGAGAGAGAGTGAGACAGACGGGAAGAGAGGCGTTAGAATTTGGGAGACGATGAGAGAGATTGGAGAGATATGAAATATATTCTGATTTTGGATAAGGAAGTTCAGTTATGTATTTAGAAAATGGGAGAGAGAAAAATATTTTCTATTAATTATTTTCCTAAAATCTTGCTTTGAGATCTCATCTGGTGAGTGAAATTCACCCACTGATTTATTTTGCACCCTTTTTTTATTTAATCTCAGCCTTTCATTACTCTAATCTAACGCATCTATTTTGTTCCCCCGTTTCTCTCTAACAATGGGTTTCTCTAGAACCATTTACTATATATATATATATATATATATATATATATATATATTTATATATATATATATTTGTTCAATAGTTGCCCCCGAACTTGGTACGTGTAATTTATAATGAACGTGTTCAAATTTCGTTTGTATACCATGGGCTAACCTCATTTCCCCTCCATTTTTACAGACTGCAAGGATGTATGTTAATGGAGAAACTCGTGTTGAACATGCTTTGGGCACTGATGGTCAGATTATCAAGAAAGGCCCACTTTATAAGAGATCCATATCTCTTAGAGACTTGAATGTGGTTGAGAAGAATCAACTCCAGGTAACTTGGACCAACAAGGAAGACTCTAATGAAGGCTTCATCAAGTTTTCTCGTAAAGATGAAAGAGGATGCATTCAAAGTCGAACTGACTATGGGAGATTATTTTGAGGTGTTTTTCTCGAAAAGACATGCCTTGACAGAAACTGTGCTAGAAGATTTGGGGTCACTGAGGAATTTTACCCTGCCTTTCACAAAATACTACGCATTCCACGAGATTGGGGCATAGAATTCACATTTCATGGTTTGGCGACTTTCATGCCCCGCTTGATCGAGTGGACCAATGAGATACTAAAGCGTCATGAGCGAATTATTCGTAAGGTTGACGTTTACGGGCTTGTTGCTGTTTCTTCTTTTCCTTACATGTATCAGAAGGATGTATGGAGAGCATTATGTGAGCTTTGGGGACCCTTGTCTAATACTCTTCATCATGGAGGTGGCGAATTAGGCATCTCCTTGAGTGATTTGAAGGTTATTAGAGGTTTGCCAATACTGGGTGAGCCATATGAAGATTTTTTGCCACCTAACAAGCAATTATCAGACAAAAAGAAATTCCCTAGCACTGTGGCTGAGCTCCTTCGTATTCATGCTGAACTTTGCCAATATCACAAAACTGAGAAGATTTCTTGGTCTCAATGGTTGGCGTACTTTTATAGAGGAGAACTGAAATTTGTGCCTATGGCCTGAGCTTCTTCAATCACCGGCGTAAGGCAAGCAGCCTTGAAAAGTATACTCATGCAAAGACCAAGGCTTCACCTCCCTCCTCACCACCTCTTCAAGCGAGCAACAAGGGGAAGTTGGTTGGTTTCTTGGCTCTTCTTTTGTGTCAATTCATACTGCCACTTAGTGATCGCATTATCCGTCCAGAAACATTTGTGATGGCCAGTTTCATGGCAGAAGGCCGCAAAATCTCATTGGCTCCTACTACTTTGGGGAATATTTAGCATGGATTGAATAAGATGGCAACCCACGACCATCCAGGGAGAGCCGGTCCGAGCTTTGCAATCCACGTTGTCATTGGATGGATAGCTAAGTACTTTTCTGACTCATACAACTGTCGTCCAGACAGTGATGTCTTACAAGACTATCCACGACTAGCATACTATGCCAGAGTAAATGGCAAGTTTTACGATCTTCACAATGCTCGCTTGAAGTTCCGACATTCTGATAGCGTCGAATATAGGTGTGTGCCATTCGGCGGTGAAACTGATTTAGAGCACCTCAATCTATCGGATTCTTCAAAAGCTGATTTTGAACGTTTGCTCTGCATACGATCTTGTGTCTTGCCGGTCCGAGTAAGGTCAGAATTAATCTTGGAACCCTACTATCCAAACAGATTTTCTCGTCAACTTGGGTTTGATTAAGCGGTTCCAACAAATGCTTCAAAATTCAGCTTCCCCTTGAGGAGTCGAAGGTCTTTGGAAGAGATTGCTCGTTGTTATGCCCGCATGTTTAGGAAGCACACCGGAGGCCTATGTTTCATTCCTCGGTCCAAATACCAAGGGACATGTACCTAGAGCTATTGTACATGGCTGGTTATCACAACTGCTCCTTACCTTTGTCAGTCCATAGATAAAGTCCAAGCCGTTTTGACAAAAGAAGAGGTTCACCTACGTGAAGATAGATTTGTCATCACCAATCTGAGGACTGTAATTAGCAACTTGAAAGGAGCTGTACTGATTTCCGAGCTTTCTCCACGGTCCTCTAATGAGTCTTCCGTTGGGCCAATTGTTAACTTTCCAATCAATAAGAGGGCACCAAGGTATATATCTCCTCCTGAAGACATGCATTTTAAGAGGTTGAGGTATCATAAACGAGACCAGTCAATTGGGTCTAGCTCTAAACAAAAGGTGGATGATAATCATGACCAAATCTTGGAAGCCATCACAGATAATTTAGAGGCGCCACTCCCTGAGATAGCAAAGGTCTCGGATGCCACAGATTTACCACCATGCGAGTTTATACCAGAGTCTCTTCAAAGCTTGATCCCAGACTCAACGCCGATTTTTCTCCATCAAGCTGTCATAGAGGGAGTAAAGGCGACCGTGAAGGATATCTCAGAGATGCAATCTTCCTCGACTCAACCATTTGAGAGAGCAAAAATACTTGAAAATTTTGAAGCAGTGAAGATGATTGCCAAAACTGCTAAAGTCTGTGATAAGGGTGTAATTTGGATCACCTCTCATATCAACGAATTTCTCGATGATGTGGACTTTGTGACTAAGTTGGAGGGTGAAACCAATAAAGCTTCTTCGGACCAAGTGGCCTCAGATTCTGACAAGGCCAAGTTGTCGCAGTTGCATGAGAAATCTCTAGCTATGAAAGAACAAGAGGAAAAGATCAAGGAGGAAGAAGTCAAACTCCGCGTCATGAAGGAGAAGTTGATCGCGGTTAGGAAGACTTAGAGAAGGAGATATCTGAAATAGAGAACAGGCTTCAACTCAAAGAATTAGAAAAGCACACACTTGAAGTTAAGCTTGAAGAACTGAGTTCCAAGAGGATTCATCTCCAAACCACGACTGCCATTCTTACTTCATTTGCATCAAGTGGCTGATAGTCTTTCATTCTTTCTTATGTTATTTGAATAATTTTGCTTCTCATGTCTTTGACTTCTAGATGTTGCTTTTCCTTTCCTTTATGGTTTTTTGCACTTTCTTGCAAGAGATTATATGATGTTTTTATTATTTGTGGTTGCGCCTAGTATGTATACCAGACTACCTACGTGCCTTCTTTATGAAGGATCAAGCCATTCGTAATTCTTTTTGAACCATTTTTGTTTTGGTTTGCATCAGAGGACGATATTCAAACCCACCTTCTAGGAAGGGTGGCTCAAATTTCAATCCAACTATCATGTGCATGTCTATTTTACCTTTTGTGCGCATCACCAAGATAATTGGAATCCACCTTCTAGGAAGGGTTGCCCCAATCATTTTGGCTATTATTTGCGCATAGGTCTTTTTTGTTAGGATTGCGACTGAATTCGAGACTCATTTGAGTTTGATATCGAATTTCCTACGTACCCTTTTTGGGTTCAAGTCTTGACGTAGTTCTTGGAGATCAACAAGCTCCCCCCTTTTTTTGTTTTGTGTTGTGGCTGCATCTAGCATTTAAGTTGGCTAGACTGCCTACGTACCCCTTTGCAAGGGATCAAGCCTCTCGTAGTTCGTCAGAACTCAACTATCCAGACATGAGGTCTAAGAAAAGAACCTCTTAACAAACTTTCCATTCACGCAAGTATAAACCACTTCGCCTTCTACATTTGAGAGCTCGTATGCACCCTTAGAAAAGACTTTAGTGATAACATATGGGCCCTCCCATTTTGGCTCAAATTTCCCTTGCGACTTTCGATTAATGACAATCGGCCTCCTTATTGTAAGGACCAAATCACCAACCATAAATGAACGAAACTTGACTCGCTTATTAAATGCACCAACAATTTGTGCTTGATATGTCTCAAGTCTTTGTTGAACTGATAATCTATGCTCATCTAATGCTTCGAGCTCAGCCAAGCGATTTTTTGCATTTTCATCTGGATTAGATAGTTGAATAGCGACTCTTAGAGAAGGCAATTGCACCTCAAGGGGTAGCAGTAGCAGTAGCAGTGTAGCACGGCCTCAGACCCAAAGACTAAATTATAAGGCGTACATCCCATCGATGTTCGAACAATAGTACGATATGCCCAAAGAGCCTCGGGTAAACGATCATGCCAATCTCTTTTTGATTTCGACACCATCTTTTTGAGAATCTTTGTAATCACTTTATTAAATGCCTTAGTTTGATCGTTCAATGATGGATTATAACTTGATGAGAAACTGTGCTTGAATCCAAACTTTTCAG
The DNA here is from genome assembly GCA_964016875.1 of Fallopia convolvulus. NCBI lineage: Eukaryota > Viridiplantae > Streptophyta > Magnoliopsida > Caryophyllales > Polygonaceae > Fallopia > Fallopia convolvulus. Next base: position 8,170,932 of record OZ024732.1, read on the forward strand.
CTAACTTCACCAACATTTGATTTTTAAAGTAAAGGGCATTATCTGAAATGATCTTTGAAGGAACTTCGTATCTATAAATCAACTGGATCCTTATAAAGTTTACAACTTAATTTGCCCCTACTTTCTTTAGTGCCAAAACTTTGGCCCATTTAGAAAAATAATCTATTGCGGCCAAAATGTAGTGATGACCACGAGATGATGATGGGTTAATGGGTCCAACTACATCGAGGCCCCATGCATTAAATGGCCATGACAAAGTAGTCGGATGGAAAAGTTGTGGAGGCTGGTGAATAAAATTTGAATGAATCTGACAAGCATGACAAGATTTTGCGAACTTCATTGCATCTTTCACCATAGTTGGCCAATAGTATCCTAACCGCTTGATTTGATCAGCCAACTTAGGACCAGCTTGATGTGCTCCACAAACCCCAGTATGAGTTTCGGCTAGGATATATTTAGCTTCTTCTTTGGACAAGCACATAAGCAACACACCATCAAAAGCTCTCCGATATAGAGTATCATTTAGTAAAGAGAACCTTGGTGCTCGTCTTTTGACATCTACCTTTCTCTTTGGATCGTCAGGTATAATCCCATGCTTCAAGTACTCTAAGATAGGTTGGCGCCAATCGCTGTTTTGATCAACTTCATAGACTGAAACCACCCTAACTTCTTCAACTTGATCAACACGTTCCAAGGCTGGTGCAAGCAAGTGACGCTCTCCAATGGTCACTTGAATCTCCCTTTCATCAGGAAGTGTGAGAGACGCAGCTAATTTGGCCAATGCATTTGCCTTAGCATTTTTAGATCTTGACACATGTTCGATCTCAACCTGATAAAATTGACCTAAAAGATGTTTCGCCCTTTGATGAAGCAGGAGCAACCCTGAATTTCTCACCTCATATTCTCCGTTAATTTGTTTGACGATCAATTGAGAGTCTCCAAACACCCTTAATGGCTCTACGTGCATTTCTAAGGCGATTTCAAGGCCAATAATTAAGGCTTCATATACAGCCACATTATTTGTACAATTCTCTAACAAAGAGAAAGAATATGGTACCAACCCACCAGAAGGAGTAATGAATATAATTCCAACTCCAGCGCCATCTTTTCTTGATGCACCATCAAAGTATAACTGCCATGGTCTCTCCTCAACCGTGAAGACATCCTCATCAGGAAAATCATATTGTAGCTCTTCATCCTCAGGGGTTGGGTGAGCTGCTAGAAAGTCAGCCAAGGCTTGCCCCTTTACTGCTTTTTGTGAGACAAATTTGATGTCAAATGGAGCTAGAAGCATGGCCCATTTAGCCAATCTCCCGGATAGCACAGTTTTTGACAAGATGAACCTTAGAGGATCAACCTTTGAGACCAATGTTATTTGATGGGATAAAAGGTAGTGCCTTAATTTTTGAATGGCAAAGATCAAAGCCAAGCAAACCTTTTCCATAGAGGAATAATTATGTTCTGCCCCCACCAATGTTTGACTGATGTAATATAAGGCAATCTCCTTTCCCTCGTCATTATTTTGAGCCAGCATGGCCCCTAAAGACCTCTCAAGAGATGCGATATAGAGGATAAGGGGTCTCCCTTGCACTGGTGCCATTAGAACCGGCGGACTCGTCAAATATTTCTTAATGCTTTCAAGTGCATCTTGACACGCCCCATCCCAAATGAACGGAGTGTCCTTTTTCATCAACCTTAGAAATGGTTGACACCTCCCTGTTAAATTAGATATGAAGCATCGAATGTAGGCAAGTTTGCCTTGTAAACCCCGAAGCTCGCGAAGATTTCTAGGAGGAGGCATTTCCATGATAGCCTTGATTTTATCAGGATCAATTTCAATCCCTCGATATCGAACAATGAAACCGAGAAATTTTCCTGACATGACACCAAATGCGCATTTGAGAGGATTCATTTTGAGTTGATGCTCTCGCAATCTCTCAAAATTTCTTCGAAGGTCATTTGGATGATCTTCCCTTTCATTAGTTTTAACCACCAGGTCATCCACATAGCACTCAACAGTGTTGTGAAGAAGGTCATGGAAAATGACTGTCATAGCCCTTTGATACGTTGCTCCATCATTCTTCAGACCGAAAGGCATCACCGTATAGCAAAAAGTGCACAAAGGTGTTCGAAAAGCTGTGTACTCTTCATCTTTTGGATCCATTTTTATTTGGTTATATCCAGAAAACCCATACGTAAAAGACAAAGCCTTGAATCCGGTCGTGGCATCAACTAATAACTTAGTGATTGGAAGTGGGAATTCATCTTTAGGGCATGCTTCATTCAAATCCCTAAAAGTCCACATAGATCCTAAGTTTTCCATTCTTCTTCCTGACAGGAACAATGTTGGCCAACCATATTAGGTATGGAACCTCTCGAATGAAACCTGCTTCTATGAGCTTGTTGACTTCACTCTTGATTTGGACCATTAATTCAGGACGGAATTGTCGTTGAGCCTGCTTAACTGGCTTCTTTTCCTCAATGATATCCAATTTATGAACGGCTATTTGTTGGTCTAAACCAGGCATATCTTGATATCCCCAAGCAAACACGTCCTTATATTCATGAAGGAGTTTCTCATATATCACCTTCTCTTCATTCGTAAGTGATGCACTCAGAAAAAAACTGGTTTAGGTTCATTAAGAGTACCACGATTGATCTCTTGAAGCTCATCTATTGTAGGTTGACCACCATCTTCCAACTCTGGTGGAGCAGGTTGAACTGTGTTGATGAAATCCGATGAATCTTCCTTATGGTTCATTTCTTGGGAAGAACTTTCAACATAAAGAAGGTTACAACATTCACTTCTTCGATTTGGGAGGTATGATTATGCCTCCTCTTGTTGACCTTCCCCTTCTTGGCACTTTTAACATGGACCTTCTTCACCTTTAATTTTTTGACTCTTTCAAGCCTTTGGAACACAGATGGACGAGATGCTTCATTTGTTGATGTTGTATCGATTCTTTGAAAAACCGACACTCGAGGAACGAATGCTTCTTCCTTGGAGAACATCTCTTGCTCCATTGACGTCAATGTCATGGGGTCTACAACACTTGTTGTCAAAAGTTCACCTTTTAGCGAAACTTGCAAGTTGTCAAGAACATGCTTGTTTGGGTTTTTTCGTTGAATTTTATCCCTAGAGGAGGGTTTCAACCTTTACAACTTCACTTGGGGTTTCTCTTGTAATGAGGAAGGTTGATTAGAAGGGTTAGATGCTTCCCCCATAATACAACTCTCCTGCTCTCAACTCCTTCTTCTCCAAAAAATTTATGGACAACCAAAGTGTCTTTTGGCAAGGATTGATCAATCTTTCGAAGAGGACAAGTATAACTAGTCATCACAGAGTGCATAATCTTATCAACAGAAGTCATAGGTTTTTGCCCAACCTTTCTCTTGTCTTTTGGTGTATACCTAAACAGGATCTTCGGTTGTGTGATATTCTTCTCCTTTATCTCCTCAAGAGAAACACCCGATGTTTGAGCATTTTCACAAGTTACCTCGTTCTTTTTAAAACTCTCAACGCCACCTCCTTTCACAGACATCAAAGAGCAAAAGCTAACCGATTTGTAAGACTTAGCATCGGCATAATTCACATCTTCCCCACAAAAAGGGTTTTGATCTCCTCGGATGGTTCTTTCATTTCCATCATCATCAGTATACTTCAAACATTGATGAAGTGTAGAAACAATGGATTTGCTTGAATGAAGCCAAGGTCGCCCTAACAAAGCATTGTAGGAGGTGTTGGCGTCTATGACATGCAAAAGAGCGTCTTTATACAAATCTTCCATCATTACTTTCAAGGCGATGGTTCCCATTGCTTTTTTGCCCCACTTGGTTAAATCCTTGTATTGTGAGCAATGTGGGAAATAGATGAGATGTCGTTAAACCTATTGCTTTCAAAGCCTTTAGTGGGAGAAGGTTTACTGCTGATCCACAATCCAAAAGGATACGATTGACATTTGCATCTCCAATAGTGCATGTGACATATAACGACCTATTATGGTATTCACCACCTAATTGAAGGTCCTCATCCGAGAAGGTGATAGCAGCCATACACGAAGACATTGCATGGGTGAAGACAAGGAAACATCATCGACCTCCATTGGATCTACTTGATCTTTGTAATCTTCAAGATCCATGAGAGCTTGGATAAGCGCCCTTCTAAGGTCATTTGACATTTGTGAAGCATCGTAAACACTCAAACGTGATGGAATGCGCTTGAGGTGTCCAACGACATCACATCGAACTTTCTCCTTATAAGGAGCATCTCGAATTGACAGTGGAACCCTAGGAAGATTGACCTTTTTAAGCCCATTTTTATCACCTTTCTCCTTACGTTGTGTTGTAGAAGCTTAGTTTTTGACATGCTCTTCAGAATTTGTCTCCACTAGAGATTCATCTTTTTCCTTCCCTTTTTCTTTTGTTTGTGGGGGAAGTAGTTGGCGACCCGAATGAAGGAAAACTCTATCGACCTCTTCTTGATCTCCTTCCTCATCGACGCTAGAGACCATACAACACTGCATGACTTCCTCTCCCCAAAACAAGTCCTCATCGTCATCATCATTTGAGGAATCATCTTTTAGAAAGTCTTTAGGAATGAAATCCTTCAAAGTGAAAGGGAGTCGTTGTGGTTGCACATACTCTTCATCGGAGTCTGTTTGAAGTTTCTTTTCTTTCCTACTCTTCTTCTTTTTCTTTTTGTCCTTTTTGCTCTTTTTCTTGTTAGGTTCCCTTCCAATCATTCTGAAACCTGGAGGCTTAGAGCTTTGACCGACTGTTGGTCCAAGACTAGTCTGTTTTGTAGACATTTGCCATTCGAAAAGACTATCATCATCCCCTTCGTCTTCTGAGAACAAATCTTCAATGTCAGAACATGTCATGATCTCATACAACGTTGGTTGACCAGGCCCGGATCTTGGCATGTCAGGATATGCCCATACAATTCGAACATCATTATCTACTCGAAACTCTATGGGTACGAACATGTGAGGAAGCGATACAGTAGGAATGCCTTCATTTGAGGGACTTTTGAAGATACCCCCAAGACTTCCTCATGATCCTCTATAGGTGAAGGTAACACTTCAGTGATCTCCACCATTGAGATCATATTGGATGAAGTAGACAACCCTTTTGACTTTGCTCCTTCCACCTCAATTTCTCCTTCATTGATCATACGTTCAATTACGTCCTTAAGGACGTAACAATCCTCAATTGTATGACCTAGAAGTCGGTGGTATGGACAATATTTGGGATTATCCTTCATACCTACTTCGTTGGGTCTTTTTGGTTCTGGAAGCGTTAGAGCCTTAGCGGACATGAGCTCATCAAAGATCCCTTGAACATCATCATCATCGAAGGGATATTTCTTTTGCTTCCTTTCTTGAAGGGTAAGCCTTTTAGTGGGCTCCTTATTTTTACCCCTATCTTGGGTTTTAGAGTTGCCTTCCTTGGAAGATTTTCCACTCGTCTTGACAAACGTCATCATGGACTCGCTCTTCTTTTGAGGCTTTCGGTCATCTTTTCGACTTTCATTCAATTGAGGTCGAGTAGATGTTGCTTTCCGTCGAGCAAGTTGACGTTCAACATTAGATGCTTTTGATACTAGTGCATCAAATGACAGTGGTTCAACACTACCAACATGCACTGCCAACTCTGGAAGTAGATTGTTGGTGCGCATTTGCACACAAGCTAACTCACTTAGCTTCTCTGGGCATTGTAGCCTCAAACTTCTCCATCTTGCGATGAAGTCGTTAGCAATCTCATTTGGCTTTTGTTGAGTGTTTGCCAGGTCCATGATAGAAACCTTGGCTTTCGTGCTTACAAATTGAGCAAGAAACACCCTTTGTAACTCGTCCCACGTTTCAATTGATCCTGGTTGAAGTTGAGTATACCAAGTAAACGTTGATCCTTTCAAGGATTGGACAAATTGGCGTATGCACAAAGCATCACTCAAAGCTGTTTCCCCACATGCCGAGTAAAAGTGAGCAAGATGCTCATGTGGCGAACCATGAATCCCGTCAAACTTGTCAAAATTGGGCCTTTGATATCCTGAAGGAAAAGGCACCACATCAAAATGAGTGGGATACGGTTTCCTGTAGCCCATAACTGGTGGGTTTTGGGAAACTTGGAATTCTTTGATGCCTTGGGCAATCATATCCCTAATAACTTGAGGGGACATGTTTATGGCACCATTTAAAGCCGAAGTACCACTTGGACCTCCCTCCTCATTTGTTCTCACTTGCTCTTGTCTACTCTCTTGGTTTTGAATAGCATTTTGAGCTGAGAGGGCGTCAATTTCATCATCTTTTTCATCCATCCTCTTTTGAATTTCTTGCAATTATTCTTCAATGCTAGCAGCACCAGTCATCATGACAGGCATGTTGTCTACCTCATTTGTATTAGAGACACTTTCTTGACTCTTCTCTCCAATCACGGATGGAACGTCATGCTCCTTGAAAGGCGAACTCTCATCTCCATAAAGTGGAGATTCTACGGATTCATCAATTGCCCCATTCTTCTTAGGCGTTGAAGACGATGGTGGAGTTGGTGGTTACGAAACCACTTCAGTATACATCATTTGATTTGCTCTTGACCTTGTAATGGAGCCGGTGTAAGATTGAGAGGTGGCCCTTTGAGGCATTGGAGCACTTGCAGAAGAACCCTTACCCTTTGGAGGGCCTTGAGAAATCTCGATAGCCTTTTGATCCTTCTTAGGAGGAGGTGGTTTCACAATCTTCACCTTTGAAGCTTTCAACGGAGCTGTTTGTTTCCCTTTATCGGTGTAGGAGGTCATGTTGACTTGCTCTACTTGATCAAGGTTGACCGGTATAGACCCGATCAGGATTTGTCGTGGGACAAAAATCCGAAGAGTGACGATTGTTCCTGGTTAAATAAGGTCATGGGCCGCTTCTCTTAAAGCCGCCTTGGCTAACTCCAAGGTTGGAGACGGAGCAAGCTTAGCGAGTGGATTTTCCTTTCGGCGTTTGGATCCATTCTTCCGACCCCTCCTTCTTCAAGAATGCTTAGCCTTATTGTTGGTTGGGGTATCTTGAGTTGGTGTTCCACGAGACCCTTCGCTAGTCTTGATGACATGGATGGTTGGTCTCCCTTGGAACCTGCCCTTCATACGCTCCTCATTTTGTTGATGGGACGAGGAAGCATGAGTCTTGGCTCCCCATTTGGTAGTGGTACCCTCCTCCAAGTGTTGAAGAGGTCCATAATGATTCTCGAGGGGAATTTCAGCAGTGATTGCATACCACTCTACATTGAACACCACCTTGAAGTTCCTTTGGCGAACGAAACGCCCACCCTTGATGAGGAACATGGTTGGTAGTTGATTAAACTTGACGATTGCTCTTGGTTCCATTTTCTTGCAAAAAGAGACAAAATATTAGTATATACATTATTAACCAAATTTACAAAGAAAGAAAAGGGTCCCACTGGGCGTGCCAAAAATATGTTAGACAAAAATTGTTAAAAGAAAACAACTATGCACAAACACATCTAATTTGATTTTTAAGTTCGACCCTTATGTGTACATCTTTACAACTCTAATAATATAGACACATTGGAGATTTTTGAGTTTGTTATGTGATTTGGGCTGCACTCGAGTTAAAACGGGTTGCCTACGTATCTCTTTAAAGAGAATCAAGCCTTACGTAGTTCAAAGGTTTTGAATTTTGGTTAGATTTTCATGCATCAGAGAAACGAGCCTAAACCCACCTTGTAGGAAGGGTTGCCTAAACTCGGTTCAACTATCATTTGCATGTTGTGGAGAAAATTAAACCCACCTTCTAGGAAGGGTTGTCTAAATTTCCCACTAGGACTTGGGTTTGATTTTTCAGTTTATGGTTGTGATTGAACTCGATGAGCATTTGCGCTATATGTCGAGCTTCCTAAGTACCCTTAATGGGATCAAATCACCGTTGTTCGAACGAACACATTTTAAATTGAAGTTGTGATTGAACCCGATGATCATTAGCTATTTGTCGAGCTTCCTACGTACCCTTAATGGGATCAAATCATCGTAGTTCTTTAAAGTTTGGGATTTGAATTTGGATTTGGCGACTGTACTCGGTTGGATTTAATGTTGAGTTACCTAATAGGATCCTAACATGGAGCGGGAACATAGTTAGATTGGTGGATAAAAATTTCATCCTTTAGGTGCTCAATTTGTAAGCCAAGGCAAAACTTTGTTTTACCAAGGTCCTTAATCTCGAATTCTTTCATCAAATATTTTGCATTATCTTGGATTTTTTTTGAAGTTCCGATGATGTTCAAATCATCAACATAGACTACAATAATAGCAAATCTATTTTCGGATCGTTTGATGAAAACACACAGATAAATGGCATAATTCATATATCCCTCTTTCATAAGGTATTCACTGAGGCGGTTATACCACATTCGTTCGGATTGTCTTAATCCATACAATGACCTTCTTAGTTTTATGGAAAACATTTGTCGAGATTCACAATTTTCAGCCTCATGCAGTTTTAGTTCTTCTGGACTTTCATATAGATGTCCGAATCAAGTGAACCATACAAATATGTAGTAACGACATCCATGAGGCGCATTTGTAGTTTTTCAAAGACAGTAAGGCCAATTAGAAATCTCAATGTAGTTGCATCGACTACTGGGGAGTAGGTTTCCTCATAATCAATTCCAGGAATTTAGGAAAAACCTTGGGCCACAAGTCTTGCCTTATATCTTACTATTTCATCTTTCTCATTTCGTTTTCGTACGAAAACCCATTTGTAGCCGACTGGTTTTACACCTTTTGGTGTATGAACTACAAGCCCAAAAACTTCTCGTTTTTCAAGTGCTTTTAATTCTGCCTCAATGGCTTCTTTCCATTTTGGCCAATCCTTCATGTAGCGACATTCGTCCACTGATTTTGGCTCAATGTCATTATCTTCAGTCACAATATCAGTAGCCACTAAGTAGGCAAATATATCATCAATAATGACATCCTTTCTATTCCACTGTATGTCTGTTTGCACATAATTTATGGAAATCTCAAAATTGTCAATATTTTCATTATTATCTAGGATATCTTCTTTTGAGAAAATTTGTTCTTCAATCTCTTTGCCTTTATCATTATTTTCATGATCCATTGTGGCTTCTCCTGCTATACCCTTTTGGTTCTTTAACTTCCTCGACTTTAAATCTTTTGAACCTAGTTGCCTACCACGCTTTCTACGCATTGTAGACTCACTTGCAATGGGCAAGTTTGACTGTCCAATGGGCATTTCTATCATTGCAGGAGCATTTGTTGCAGGTATATGTGACTTAGTTACCTTCTTTGTGTCAGTAAATACATCGGGTAACTGATTTGCAATATTTTGAAGATGAATAATCTGTTGGATTTCTTGTTCACACATTTTTGTTCTTGGATCAAGATGAGATAATGTTGTTGCATTCCATGTGATTTCTTTCACATTTGGGTCCACTTTTTTCTTCTCTCCCCCTAAGATTGGGAAATTATTTTCGTCAAAATGACAATCAGCCTATCTAGTTGTAAACAAATCACCAGTTGTTGCTTCAAGATATCTAATAATCGAGGGGGATTCGAAACCAAAATAAATTCTCAATCTTCTTTATGGACCCATCTTTGTATGCTGATGAGGAGCTATTGGGACATAAATTCCACATCCAAATATTTTTAAATGTGAAATATTTGGCCCCTTACCAGATACCAATTGCATCGGGGGAATGTTCATGATTTGCACTTGGTCTTAATCGAATCAAGCTTGCAGCATGCAATATTGCATGTCCCCATGCAGATGATGGTAACTTTGATTTCATAATCAATGGTCTAGCAATTAATTGTATTCGCTTTATTAATGACTCAGCGAGACCATTTTGTGATTGAACATGTGCCACTAGATGCTTTATATCAATCCCAATTGACATACAATAGTAATTGAAAGTTTGTGATGTAAATTCTCCTACATTATCACGTCAATTTTTCTTGATTATATAATCCAGAAATTGAGCCCTCAATCGGATTATTTGAGCAAGGAGTTTAGCAAATGCAACATTTCTTGTTGACAATAAACTTACATGTGACAAACGTGTGGATGCATCTATTAGCACCATAAAATTGTAATAACCCTCTTTTTCAAGAAGGGCAATTATGTAATTTCCTTTTTATTTTATTTAATAAAATAAATTGTGACAATATTCTCATAATAATGATATATTGCTTACCTAAGTTATTTTATTAAATGAAAGTTAAGCAACTAACCTCTAAGGGTTATTTGAAATAATAATGGACCTTACTCATATGTTAAAGGAAGATAAAATAAATAAAATTAGAATTTTAAGAGAAAGATATCAAAATTGTTTAAACATATTTTTATAAACAAAGAGAATCATTATAAAAATATTTTTGAATTAAAATTTTGATTCTTTACAACGATATTAAGGATATTTATTAATATCAAGGGCATTTCTTGTCCATTTCTTAAACTAGAGGGGTTGTTTATGCAAATTCTTGAAAATAGATTCAAATATGGGGGTTCTTCTTCCCAACTTGTTCGTAACTTCAAATGCGGAATTTGATCTCGTTTCTTAACGGAAATGGATTCCGTAAAAGCCTACTTGTCACTTTTTTTACCCTCTACAAGTTTCCTCAATCAATTTGGGAGCAATCAATCAAACTCATCCAGGAAATCTCGTTCTAGGTCAAAGTGCAATGTTTTTGGAATCCTTCAAATTGAATTCGAATTGAAGAGGGATAAGGTCGGATTTAAGATGGAAAGGATTGGGAGGAGTCAAAGGATGGATTAGAGAATCAATCCCGATTCAATTACAAGATAAATCACCCATAAATGGGCAAAATCAACACGATTGTGTCTAAGGCATTAATGGAGGATTTCGGGCTAGTTTTTGGAGTGTTGAAGCTCATTCTTGGCCCTATAAATAGCTCTTGACATTGCTTATCTAATCCTAAGCAAAAACACTCTCTTTCCAATCGAGATTTGGCCAAAAATCGATCTAGAAACCCACACAAAACTCCAGCTATGTTTTAGTTCGAACTCACCGGAGCCGCCTGTTCAGCGGTGTCTTCCGGCCACCACAGACCACCTCAGCCTCAGATTCTGCCAACAGTTGGTAGGGCTGCTCGTCCCAATTCCAAAGACACCTCACATGCCTCGAACCGATTCCAAACGAAGGAGAATGAAGCTTCTGAAGTCGGAGACGCGAATTGTTGTTGTTGTACGTAACAGGCCCGCGGGCCCGACCCAGCCCGTTTGGCTGCCTCCTTACCCATTTTTTTTACCTTATTTTATGTATTTTTTATTAATTGGGGTATTTAAAATAAAATAAATATTTTTAAATCTTAATTTATAAGATTTTAAAAATATTTTTATGAGAGAAAAATAAAAAATATATTTTCTTATAAAATTTGCAAATAGAAAACAAATGATGAATACTATTGATTTTATGCCTTAAAAATAGGTACATTGCAAAACGATATGTTTTTTTATTGAAATGACATATGGGTAAATATTTTTAATGAATATGTATGCATAAAGATAAAGAAATCTACTATATGCAATACAAAGAAATTAAAAGGTCCTACATTAATAAAGAAAGATTTAATTAATGATAATAATATAAGTTTATTAGAAACATAAACTTAGATGAGTCATAAGAATTCAAATTACGAGGAAAAGTTGAACAAAATAAATTGCTTATAATTTATTTTGTATCTTATGTATGAATCAGAAAATGAAAATCAATCGTTGGATTGCAAACTCGTCTAAGATAATTCTCGCTCGCCTTCGAATCAAGGCAAGTGGTGGTTCACACTCATATTTTATCATGAATACTTTTATTCATGTTTGCATGTTGTATTGGGAACGCTTGTTTGAATTAAATGAAATTAGATTATTATAGAAATAATGACCATGTTGAAACATATAAATGAATTAGGGTTTATTATGCATAGAAATAATGACCCATGGTAGCTTATTGTTTACTAGTATACGCTAGAAGTTATATTTAGGTTGCAATGTTTGTGCACCTGTTTGTTTCACGGTCTTATTTAAGATTCGTTGTTTTGGACTAGCATAGAACTAGGAATGGGGGTTCACTAACTCCTGAACACCTCTTTATAATATTTTCCATTAGGATGGACCTATATCCTAATGTTGGTCATGACCCTGCTCGCCCAACCGCTTTGAGGAGTGTTTGGCACCTAGCTAGTGCCTTGTATCGAGACTTAGGAACCCTTTACACCCTTTGTGAGATTCTATATCTTATGACATATTGCGTTGTCGTCTTAAAATTTACCAACTCGAATGCAACGTTTTGTAATTAAATAAGATAAGTGCTAGTGCACACCCATTAAAACGTGTTCAGGGTGGTGACTACAACTTGGAAAACCACTCTGGCTCCCGACTTTGATTAATCTACTTTCTAATCTAAATTAGGACAACACGCATTCGGTGAGGTTGGTTGTAGATTTGATAAGTCGACGGAGGCTTTTCGAAATCTTGGTTGATAACTAAAGTTCCCAACATAACCTTTCTCGTTCTTAAGGAACCATAGCATTGTGGTGTCCTAATCTCTTTTCATCATATTTTCTCATTCCATGAAATTATTTGGGTTATGCCATTGACCGGCTTTCATTCAGATACCAATGGTCATAATGAAACTAAGATCACAAGAACCTTACATAAAATTCCACTTGCGTAATCCTTCGTTAGACTGACCGACCGTTTTATTTCTCTTGCATGGTCGACTGGTGTCAACCGTCCCTATACGGAACATCAGGGAGTAAAGGAGTGGTGATTCGAGATTAAAGAAGTTGAAGGCTTTTAAATTTTCTTTTGAATAACTCGTTTATAGTTTTAAGGTCGAGATCCTTGGTCTATAAGGACTGCCTTCAAGAATTTTACTTCCGCATTGTTCAAGAATGTTTATTCTCATTTTCTGCAAGTATTTGGATTATTCAAGATTGTGAAAGTTGAACATTTTGTTTTAATATTTATTGAATTATCATTATTATTTATATCTTGTATACTATGAAAGCCTTGGGTGGCTTAGGGGTGTAAATTCCGAGGTCACTGGCGGTAATATCTTCGAGGGAAAAACGGGAGTGTTACAATTATGGTATCAGAGCTAAAAGTTTTTTTAAAACCAAGTCTTCATACTTGTTTTCGAAAAATATCTGTTTTCTTTTAGATTGAAAACTATGCTTGAAAGAAATAGTTTTTTTCATCTTTTATTCTTCAACAACTTCATAATCCCACTCTATGACTATAGAATTATGGATGGTTCTATAAGTTACTGACCATGTTTTATCTTGTCCATGTGACAGACAATGGTGTTCACTCGGAGTCAAGCTAAAGCCCTACGACCTGTCCATGAAGCTAGCCCTCCACCTTCCATCAAAACTGAGGACTTGCTGACCTCAGAGGAATTTATGGATGAAGAAGAGGTCGCCTCCGTGGAAGTTGAGTCTCCACCAACTCTTGTGTTCCCCTTGGAGACAAAGGAAGAACCTAAGGAGGAGGACTTCGAGGAGGATCCTAAGGAGGACTCCGAAGAGGATCCTGAGGAGGATCTAGAGGAAGAACCCAAGGAGGTGTATTCCCCACTCACCCCGCCTGCCAATGTGCAAACGACTAAAGTGTTCTCACCAGAGGAGTATGAGGTTGCCAACCCACAAAAACCAATGGGGCCTCAAAATATGGAGCACGAGAGCAATGCTAGGTTGAGGTGTTGGGTGGAGTTATCAGTTCAGGAACGCATTGAGCCCAAGAAGATTTGAGCCAAGTTTGACGCCACCATCCCACAACTAGAGGAGTGGCATTGCAAGATGAAATATCGTGAGCTCATAGCACAAAGATTTTAAGATCTTGCGGATGAGGAGCGCGAGTTGGCGCATAACCTCAAGGATAGCATCGAACAAGGGGGAGATATTGCTGAAGTGTGACGGTACCATGATGAGTCCCCTAATGTTTGATCCAAAGATTTTGGACAAATGTTATCATCCCCCATCCCCGACTAGTCCAAGTGGTCTTGGAATCTAGTAGTTACATATTTGAGTAGTTACTATAAGTTTATGTTCTATGTCATTCCGTTGTATTAGGATATGTTGTTCTTTTCTATGTTGACGCTTGGAAGTGTTGAAACTTTTTGTTTTGAAACATTATAAATAAAGAAACTATATTTTTTTTGTTATGAGATTCTAAGATGGTGATCCAATATCTAAATGAATAGAACTTCGCTTATGAATGTTCAAATGGTAAATACTCGCAACACGAATAGAATTCTATTGAGGAGTGCCCGAAATTAGGACAACAACAGGGACGGCACATAGTCCCACAACCAAGGCACTCAATGTGATCATCAACAAGCTGCCAACGTTGAGGTGGTTGTAAACCTCAACGTTGCTACCCAAGAGGCAATAAAAGCTATAGTGGTTCAAACCATGCAAGGGATGAACCAAGGAGCTCCATTGGTAGCACCTGAGGTTGAGCTAGGAGAGCAATCTGCTAGTAATGGAGATCGTATCTTGCAAAACCCACCTCGTGACAATGGCTCCAACTTTGCTCGAGCATTGAAGACGTTCACATCCATGAGACTCGATACCTATGACGGGACCGGGGAACCTGTTAAGATCACTTACTGGTTCTCGCACATAGAGAAGTTTCTACGCGATGTGGTGTGTACCCCTGCTGAAAAGGTGCACATCGCTTCTCTACAGCTGAAAGAAGGGGCAAATGAGTGGTGGGAAAATTCTGGACTCTCCGAACATCCTTAACTAAGCTGGGACATGTTTGAAAACAAGATATTGGATAGGTTCTTCTCGACAGAAATGAGAGAAGAAAGTTGGAGGAAATTTCTTTACCCACAGATTGATGGGATGAAGGTACCGGAAATGGCTACCAAATTCAACCACTTGCTCCAGTATGCAGGATCTGAAGTCTCCTCAGAGGAGCAAAAGATAAGAAGGTTCCATGAGTGGATGAACCCGAAGGTCAAGCCACTTATGGTGCATCATACCTGCACTACATTGGAGGAGTACGTCAATGCAGCGTTTAAGCTGGAGATGACACTAGAAGAGTCCGCTTCAAAGATGAAAGGTTGAGGAAAGTCACCTTAATATGGTTCTCATTATCAGGGTTTCAAGCGGCCAGCTCCACCTCAGAACTTTGAGTGGTCCAATCGGGCCAAGACTTAATCAACTTATTCCAAGACGACTTAGAATTCTGGACCATGGAAAGGATCGATCGTGTGCTACAACTATGGTGAGTCAGGGCACACTAGCAGGGGTGTACTCAAAAGAAAAGAAAATGTTATCATTATGGGAAGGAGGGGCATGTTCAGACTTATTGCCCTCAGAAAAAGAATGGCCTAACACAGTCACGACAGGGTTCGGTGTCCTATAACAACCGAGCTCCAACTACATCTGGGAAATTAGCTTCTGCTCACACCACAACTCACAATAAGGGGAATACTCCTGCAATGTCATCTGGCCAAGGACAACGGTTGTATGAGATGCGCCGGGCAAATGAGCCTAATGCCCCAGTTGCACAAGGTACTTTGAATGTTCGTTCCACTCTTGCCTTTATGCTTTTCGATTCCGGGGCAAGTCATTCTTTTATATCATAAAGTTGTGTAGATCAAATAGGACTTGAATGTAATGCTATATATGAGCCATTCGTTGTGAATCTTCCTAATGGAGAGAAGATTGTTGGTACCAAGCAACTCACCGACTTTCTAATCACCATCCAAGGGAGGAAGTTTGATGTTGATCTTATCTGTATACCGATGGCTCCATACGATATAATCTTGGTAATCGACTGGTTAACTCGTCATGGAGCTATGATAGATTTCAACACCAGAACTGTAACCATCACAGTAGGAGACAAATATGTTTGTAAGTTCAAAGGACGACGAGAAACTGAGAACGGGAAAACGGTAAATGCTATGAAAGCGATGAAAATGCTTCGACAAGGGTGCACGAGATTCTTGTGTTTTATGGAAACGACTGAAAAGAAAGAGGTAAAATTACAAGAGATCCCCGTTACTAGAAAGTTTCCTGATGTCTTCCCAGAGGAGATTCCAGGACTGCCACCTCATCATGAAGTGGAGTTCACCATTGATTTGGAACTAGGGGTCAGACCTATTTCCAAGGCGCCCTACATAATGGCCCCATTGGAAATGAAGGATTTGAAGGAGCAATTGGAAGAACTGCTAGAAAAAGGGTACATCAGATCAAGTGCTTCACCTTAGGAAGCGCCAAGTTTGTTTGTAAAGAAGAAAGATGGAACTTTCAGATTTATCTTTAGAGTTCGAAATCCACTTTTCCTTAACTATGCATTGACTACCGTGAGTTGAACAAGGTCACCATCAAGTGAGCAAGAACTACAAGTAAACTTTCCAAGTGAGCAAGCACTATAGAATGGCCACATTGCTAGAGGGCTTGATAGTCAACTTTCCAAGTGAGCAAGCACTGCAAGTAAAATCACTAGACAAAAGAACCTTAATGTTCTTTAATGGATGTCCAAGTGAATTCTTTATGATTTTATGCATCATTCCTGATCCTGGATGACTCAAGCGGTCATGCCACAATGTAAATGTAGGTTGAGCATTTGACCTTTTATTGGTCGCTATATGAACCTCAAAAGGATATATATATATATATATATGGTATAATCCAGAGGCTTGCACTAGCATTTTTTCAAGGATATTTTTATAGCCAGATTCATATGCACAAATATTCTCTCTCATTTTCATTCATGGTTTCCATATGAAAACCATTTTGATGCACATCTTTAAAACAATAAAATTCTTCGAGATTTACTCGAATATAATGCATCATTTATTATTAATTTTGTTCCCTTTGGGAGTAGAATAATAGCTCTTCCTGAGCCTTCAATGAGGTTCGACACACCAGATATTGTAGTAACATTGCCTTCAAAGGCATTCAACTGTGTGAAGTATTCTTTATTTCTTAAAATAGTGTGTGTCGTTGAACTGTCTAGGAGACATTGCTCCTTCCCATCGGGTTTCACTTTAGGTGAATCCATGTTTTCTATATAAATGAAGAAAATAAAGATCAAGACATTAATAATAAAATTATTATACTAAACGTTTATATATATATATATATATATATATCATACAAGGATAGTTATATCGTATTAAAGTCCTTCAAGTTCGAATTTAAGAAAGGCATACTACTATAATAAAAGACATTTCAACATTTTATTTAAGAAGGAATATAAAATAGATATTTAGAGGTCATTATCTTCATTTAGGCCTCTAAGGCAAAGTCATCATTATTCTCAAGGTAACATCAGAGACATCCAAACTAGTCATCGACGGTTTACTCGTGCCTTCATTTTCCATGTAATTGGTCTCTGTTGCCTTTTCATTATTCTTTGAGTTTGATAGAGCTCCACCCAATGGGGAGCTGTGCGGCATATCTTTGACCAGTGACCAGCCCTGCCATATCTGTAGCATATAGTTTTGGATTTCTAAGAAGATCCTTGATCCGGTTGGACCTTTCGCTTTCCATCCCTCTTTTTTCCATCATTCTCATGGTGATTATCATGACTTTTATTATAGTCTTGACCACGACCACGACCACAGCCATGACCACGGCCACGACCACCACGACCACAACCACGTCCACGTCCACGAGCATTATGGCGTCATGACTATTGCCCGCGTTCATTTCCATCTCCATCTTAGAATCCCTTAGCATTTGCTTTCGGGGGTGCAATTGAGCCTGTTGGCCTGAGATTGTGATTTTTCATCAAGAGCTCATTGTTCTTTTAAGCAACAAACAATACTTTCAACAAATCAGAATATCTCTTGAAGCCTCTCTCTCTCTCTATATATATATATTGTTGTTGTAACAACACATTTGAGGCATGCATAGTGGAGAAAGTTCTCTCCAACATTTCTTGTTGGGTAATCATATGGCCACATAGTCTCAATTGAGATGTGATCATATGAATAGCACTTTTGTAATCAGTGATGGACTTAGTCTTGGAACCTTAAAGTGTTCCATTCATATAGTGCTTGTGGGAGCAAGACCTCATTTTGATGGTCATAACGCTCATGTAAGCTATCCCACAATTCTATTGGATCCTCCATGAACAAATACTCAATTTTGAGACTTTTGTGAATATGGTAGTGGAGAAACACAATGGCTTTTGTCTTTTTTTGAGGGTTTGCATCGTTGTTTGCCACTATTGTTTTTTCAAGGCCATTTGCTTTAAGGTGAGCCATGGCATCAACCCTCCATTTGAGGTATTTTTGACCCGACAAGTCAAGGATGTCAAATTCTCTTTTAGCGATGCTTGCCATTTAGTTACAACATATAAAGATTATAAACAACAATTAATCAATATGTTTAAGTGTTTAACATTATGCATATATTATATATGAGTCATCTTAAGGCCGATTTAGATTGGTTTTGAACAAGTTTTTTTATTGTACTTATTATAAATACAATATCATACTTATTTTATTTTGAGTAAAACATTTCTCACAATTTATATGGTGAATTCAAAAATTTCTTTTTATCTTATATCAATTCAAAAACCTATTTTATTAAAAAAAGTTTCCAAAATCTTGGAAGACAAAACTCTTTTTGCATGATTGAAAATAACAAGAGATAAAAAATTATACCTTGAAGATTAACAAAGATCAAATTAGAGAATAGAGACTCGTGCTGATAACATGTCGTAATATTGGTGAGATTTGAACTCAATATAGAAGTGGAATAAAGCTTAGAGGGAAAAACTCTTATATATATTCTTCTTTTCTTCTTACTCATTTTGTCTCTCTACATAAGCCTCTATTTATAGGCTAGCGGTGGCAAATGTTACACCATTAGACTTAATAAGAAATATTACATATGTATGCTTAATGGAGAGTTGAATAGGAGAGTTAATTGGTCAAAGAGTAAACTAAGGTTACATTCAACTTTATAACTTAAGGTATATTTACGACAATTACATTCAATTTAGTTACAGTTATTGCTTTCGATTATACTTTCTTCCACCCATAAATAGAAGGTCGAATCCTTTTGGCTATCTATCCCTCAAAAGCAAACAAAAAGTTCCTTGTATTATTTTTTGTCCAAAACATCTACTCCCTCCGTCTCATTTTCTTCTTCTCCTTTTCCCTTTCAAGTGTCCCAAAATGAGCTTCTCATTTCTGATTCTTTCTATTTAAGAGTCATGTAAATTACTAAAATATCCTCATCAATCCTCTAAAGTTACCCAATATTCTATCCCCATTTATATTGTTTTCAGCCTCTTTCCCCTCATTTCAACCCTAGCCACCTCCTAACTCTCTCATTCTCACACGAACCATAAATCTCGCTCTCATTTTATCAGACCGTGGTTGCTCTTGTTGTGATTCTCTCTAAATCTCACTCTTTCTTGCTTTTCCCCTTCATTTGGTGGTTGTTCTTCGTCTACGATCCCAAAAATCGTAGGTTGTTGAGATTTGGGTGAGCATTACATCAATCCAGGGTTCGATTTTGTCATTTTGTCCCCCAAATTGCTCTTGGTGATGTTCTTGGCCATCGATTTTGCCTGCGTGTTGGTGAATCCAGTTCTATGAGCCTTCAATTTCTGTGATTTTGGTGAGTTCTCTAATCTAGGGTTCGATCTCGTCAATTTGCCCCCAATTTGCTCATTCTCATGAACCCAATTTCCGAGCGTTGAATTTTGCCCTCTGTATTGGGTGAGTTCCTCCAATCTAGGGTTCGATTTTGCTCATTTGTCCCTCAAATTACTATTGTTGACGTTCTTGTCCTTTGATTTTGTTTACAGTTTGGTGGATCTAGTTCTTGACCTTCAATTTCTCCCCGGATCTGGGTGAGTTTCGTTAATCTAGGGTTCGATTTTGTTCATTTGTCCCCCAAATTATTATTGCTACATTCTTGTTCTCTGATTTTGTTTACAGTTTGGTGGATCTAGTTCTTGACCTTCAATTTCTCCTCAGATCTAGGTGAGTTTCTATAATCTAGAGTTTAATTTTTTTCATTTTTCCCCCAAATTATTATTGCTCACGTTCTTTTCCTTTGATTTTTGTTTACAAGTTGGTGGATCTAGATTTCTGAAGCTTTAATTTGTCCTCATATCTGGGTGAGTTCCACAATCTACTAGTTATATAATTTTGCAGGTTTGAGCTTGAAATTGTCCTCTCATTCTTCATCATGAATGACAATATACTCAACTTGGATCAAAGTTCCCTTGGTTCGGTTGAATCTGAGAGCAACTTATTCTCATTGTATCCACTTTGCGAGTGGGGAACTAATTGCAATGGACTTCACTCCTTAAGTCCTCATTGTTTTAAAGAAACTGTGAAGGGGAGCTTACAATATGTCCTTGATGTGGATGATGATGACGATTCTGGTGAGCCTCCATTGATGTCTCATGATCAATGTGTACTTCATTGTGATCCTATTTAGGCTCTAGAAGGACTTGTTGCTCCAGATTCCGAAGACAATTAGCTAAGTCACTAATCATCTCTTAATCTTATTGTTTCTTATCATATTAGGGTGATTATGATCATGATTGTCCTTTATATGAGCATGATTTGTGTGTCCCATTTGATAATCGTCCCTTGATATGAGCATGATTTATGTTTTTGCTTGCTGATTGTTGTCCATGTCATGAGTTGTGTGTTCCATTTGATAATTGTCTCTTTTTATGAGCCTCATTTGTCTTTCCTAATTTATTATTGTCATTTTTGGAATTTGGTCAATGATGATTTATTAAGCTGAAACAAATAAGTTAAATGATGCCCTGAAGCCAAGTTGACTTAAGCAATCAGTCTCTTTGAGGTTGAATGAGACTTATGTATAATTTGGTTATAGGACAAAGTTTGAATTTGTTAGTGATGCATGGGAACATCTGAGACTACTTTGTATAATTATCAATCAATGATGAAGTCTCTAGGCTGAGATTGTTCACTATAATGATGCTTTGAACCAAGTTAACTTGAGCAACCAATCTCATTGAGGCTGAATGAGGCTCGTGTACAATTTGGTTTTTATTGCAAAATGGTGAATTTGTCAATGACTGTTGGGGACAACTGAGATTATATCCAAAATAATACTCCATTCAATCCAAAAAAATGACGCTAAAGGAAAAAGCTCTCATATTAAGGAAACATTTAACAACACACACAAAACTAACACATAATTAATTTTGCTCATATCCACATTGATTACAATGATTATGTGTGGCACCCTTTCATCTTCACATTAATTCTTCTAGCTTTATTAACATGTTAAATTTTTAAAAAAATCACCAGGAAAAAACATTCATTTTCCTAGTCACTATTACCGTACCAAATCAAAATGAGAAAGAGAGCCAAAATATTTTGATTAAACTTGAATGAAAATTTGAAATTTTCATTGGACCAAAACCTTGAAATTAAAAATCAGATTATAGGTAATATATACACATTGAACGTAAATACAATAATGTTGCTAATTCCAAATTAATCTTACATCATCATTCAATTCATGGCTCTTAATTTTTTTTTATTTGAATATTCTTCCACGAGAATTTTCAATTGATTTAAATGAAATACCTTATTCAGAGTATGAAAAAGGCATAATTCATATTCAAAATTAGATTCTAAATGAATTTTATGAAGGATCCAAAGAGCTCGAAGATGACGAAGAGATTGGAGGAGAGCTCGACGAAGAGATTGGAGGAGAGCTCGACGAAGAGTTCGAAGTTGAAGAGGAGATCGAAGAAGAGCTCGAACAACCAAACATTGATCTTAATATTGATCAAAATGGTGAAGAAGATGAGCAACACACTAATCATACCGGTAGTAAGTATCATGTGACACACTTTAATTTATTTTGATATAGAATCAGCCTTTCATATAAACAAATCTGGACTTATGATATTTAGTTTTAGGTAATTATTTAGAAGAAAATATTTGAGTAAATCCGTCTTGATCGTCTTTTTAGGGAAACAAATAGACTTATGATACTGTATTTATTTTTAGGTAATTATCTAAAAGAAAATTTTAGACCAAATCTTGATTATTTTACGGAAGCAACAAATGATGTAAATCTTTTTTTAGGAAGAAATCTATATATTTGTATTTAGAATAGTAGAATTAATATATTTAGCTTTTTTTAAAGTAGCATGGATGGATAAATATGTTCAGATTTATAAGGAGTATATGTTAATTTAAAATTCTTTTTAGACGGATTAATTAAAAATTCTTTTAAATTTGGAGTAGAGAGTATATGGCCATATACTATTTTAGTTAATTGGTATGACGTCTTAGTTATAAGGAGTACTTCGTATATGTTAATTTAAAATTCTTTTTAGATAGATTAATTAACATCAATTGGTATGGAGTATATGGTTTTAGTTACTCGCACAAGGTTGTTTATATACAGTAATTATATACAATAATATTGTTTAGATAGATTAATCAACATCACCTCATGTTGTTATTATATACAATATTTGGAGTATTTAAATTCCAGCTTCTATTCTAAGGTTCTTTATATACTTTTTCAGATACCTCACAACACAAAGTCTTATCAAATGAAGAAAGACAACATGTTTAGAATGCTCTACTTGCGAGAAGTCTGAACGGGGAGCTAAAGCGTCATATGACAATAGAGGTTTCTTCTTTGATGTCGGTTCAAATAAGAACAGTTCAACGAATTTGGAAACAAGCAAAAGATACCCCGGATGGCTTACCAATTGATGTTCGTCACCAAAAGATAAAAAGAGTTGGTCATAAAAGAGTTGAAGTTGATCTAAGTCCTATAGCCACAATACGGTTAGGTTGTTGAAGAACATTAAGGTCGCTTTCCACGACTCTAGATGTCAAGTATACAATTCTATATAGACGCTTCAAGGAAGGAAAGATTTGACGTCACTCTAACGCCATCAAGTCGCATTTAAAAGATGAAAACAAAAGAGCACAACTTCTATTTTGCATGTCTATGCTAGACCAAAATAGTTTGCCACACGATCCAAAGTTTGTTGATATGTACAACATTGTACATATTGATGAGAAATGGTTTTACCTTACGAAGAAGTCGAATTCTTATTACTTATTACCAGAAGAAGAGATATGTTGTGCCAGTGTCAGAGTACATACCAACAGTCATGTTTCTAACAGTAATTACAAGGCCAAGGTTTGATGAAGATGATAATGAAGTCTTTTCATGCAAAATTGGAGTGTTTCCTCTTGTGACTAAGCAACCAACTTTACGAATAGGTTGGAATAGAGAAGCTGGAACGCTAGAAACCAAATCGATCACATCAACTACAAAGGAAATCATACAAAGCTTTTAGTTGAAAAGGTAATTCTAACTATTCAATCTAAGTGGCCAAGTGAGGATTCGAGGAAAACAATTTTCATTCAACAAGACAATGCAAGAACACATGTTCACCCAAACGACGAAATCTTTCGAATGGATGCAACACAAAATGGGTTCGACATCAGATTGCTTTGTCAACCACCCAACTCTTGGGACTTAAATGTTCTTGACCTTGGATTTTTTTAGTGTAATCCAAGCATTGCAAGATAAGGAGTCTGCAAAAACCGTGGACGAGCTTATTCATGCCATTGAGAAAGCATATCATGAGTATCCGATGAAGCTTATTAACCATGTTTTTTAACTTTACAATATTGTTTAGAGGAAATCATGAAAGTTGAAGGGTCCAATCGATATAAGATACCACATAAACACAAGCATAGGCTAGAAAGGAATGGTACACTTCCTAGACAAGCCCATTGGTATGCATTAGTAGAAAATGTCAAAAATTTAGCAACAATAAATGAATGATAATTTGATTTGATGAATTGCATACTCAATTTCATTTGCACCTAAATTATGCAAAATATTTTTCTATTTGCGTTCATCAAATTGTGGCTTAAATTAAATGAAATGTTCATACTCCATTAAGGTGTATTAATAAAACTATGGCTTAAATTCAATGAAATGTTTATACTAATGGAAACTTATTTCATAACAAATTAGATAAAGATACACTTAAATAGTTTCATGAAAAATTGGTCCTAAATAGTATACCACATCTACATCAACTCAATAACAAACCATTTTAAAGCTAAAGAGAATATCACATATCCAAGGCAAAATATCATGGATAATTAAACTGATTGTAAAAGTACATAATCCGAGTGCTCTTGTTCATGAAAATGAATAGTAAAAGTATATTTCCATATGGATATTATTCCTTCTCATTGCAATCATAATTAGGATATTATTCATTTTTTCCTGATGTCCAATACCAAGTTGGGAGTAAAACATTCAACATTTCCACTAATAATTTGTTGATTTCTTCATCTGGGTGATGTATTTCCATATGGATCTTGTTCAAATTAAAGTTCTGAAACTTGTTGAAATCACGATCTGCGTCAACACCAACCTTCTCATTGCAATCATAATCATGCTTCTCTTCAAACGATAATAAGTTCAAATCGAAACCTTCCACCATAGATGAGACGTGTAAATGAGCTTTGTCTCCAAGACTACTAAAATGAAAATTATATGTAACAAAATCATACACAAGAAAATGATTAAATTGTGCCTTGAATCCATAAAGAAGAATGAAACATATTATTTGTGTTTTAAGCCTATAAAAAAACAAGCTTGTAATTAGTGTATTAGACCCCATACAAAAATATAAATTTGTTGATATGTACAGTTTGAAACTCCCAGTTTTTCTTAAACTGCAAATTAGTACACCTGCTAAAATATGAATTTCAACAAAAAAAGGTTCAAAATTATGTACCTTTTGACAAGGATCGAAGAAAATCCCAGAGCAAGAGGAAAATTTGTCCAACTTTGATTCTTCAAATGACAAAAAAGCCATATACGTGCATTCATAATTATAGATTGGTGGAGAGAAATCTGTATTAGGGAAAAAAGGGAGAGGTTTCTAATATGAAATAAAGCTGCATCTTTTCATTTCATTTTTTAGGTAAATGTGGAAGATTTTCAATGAGAGTACAATTCATACAATACTTGAAACTTGTGAAACGTTACTTAATTTGAATCAAGGGGTATATTGTTAAAACGTCATTTTTTTTATCGGAGGGAGTACATATTGTTGTTTGCATTAATTTCCCATTTATACAAAAGATCAACTATTTCACACAAAAAACCATACATGTCCCAAAATCTAAGTACCAATGTCCTCCATGTCATCCAAGAATAGCACATTAATGCACTATTCTAGTATGATATGATGATGATGTTGGTGACTTGCTTGATTTGCAACTGTTGGTAATGCTTCCTCACTGTCTTGTGCTTGATTTGCTTGATTTGTATCCTTATGTATAATATCCCAAGCTTTTAAAACAACCCATATTGATGCCTTTACTTGAGTTGTGTGAAATTCTGTGGGTCACCATGTGAAACTTCATGAGTCACGTTACTACATAAGCCTAGTACACAAGCCTAGTGGGGTTTCATCCTAAAACCAGTTGGCAATAGGAGTAACCCAAGAGTATTTATGAGATTCTCAAAGCAAAAGGAGGAAATAATTTTGACTTGCCACATGTCAACAAGAAGAAGTTGGAAGATCAAGAAAGCCTACCAACTTGTTGAGATATCCCACATTAAAACTATGGGATTAAAATTACCTAGTATATAACCTAATGAGCTACTCCACCCATTGCCATATGGTTTTGGGTTGGAACCTCAATGGGTTTGTAATTTAGGCCCATTACCGCACCATCCCTAGATTATTGGCTCACCGGACTTTATTATGGTATCAGAGCACTAGGTAGAAATCACATTGCGATGACGCAATGTGATTTCTGCCTAGTGCTCTGATACCATAATAAAGTATGGTAGTCCGGTGGGCCGATAAGCTAGTATAAATACTAGCAACACACTAGTATTTATACAAGCTTATTTCTCTTTAGATTTCTGATGTGGGATGAGTATTGCAATACTTCCCCGCAAGTGCAACTGAAGGAACTAGCCTAGATGACACTTGGATAAAACAACGAGTGGTGGCCATCTCAATCTCTTTATAGCCGAAACCAACCCCCACAGGAATCGGGCAGCAGGAAAACCAACACTGGGTTTGCGGCCGGTAACCTTGGATTTGATACCATGTGAAATTGCATGGGCCACAATGTGAATCTTCATGGGCGATGTGCATACATAAGCCTAGTACACATGCCCAGTGGGGTTCCATCCTAAATCCAATTGGTTTTAGGATGGAATCCCAATGGACTTGTGTGTTGGGCTTACATACGACGACCCCCAATCCATTGGCCCATGGACTTTCATATGGTATCAGATCCAAGGTTACCGGCCACAAACCCAATGTTGGTTTTCCTGCCGCCCGTTTCTTGTGGGAGGTTACTGGCCGCAAACCCAGTATTGGTCTTCTTGTCGCTCGTTTCATGTGGGGGTTGGTTTCGGCTATAAAGAGATTGAGATGTCCACAACCCGTTGTCTTGTCCAAGTGTCAACTGGGCTAGTTCCTTCAGTTGCACTTGCGGGGGACTATTGCAATACTCATCCCACATCGGAAATCTAAAGAGAAGTAAGCTTATATAAATATTAGCATGTAACTACTAGTATTTATACTGGCTTATTAGCTCACCGGTCTACGAACTTTATTATGGTATCAGAGCATTGAGCAGAAATCGCATTGTGATGGTCCCTGCGGATGTTAACGCAATGTGATTTCTGCCTAGTGCTCTGATGCCATAATAAAGTCCGGTGATTTCTGCCCAGTGCTCTAATACCATAATAAAGTCCGGTGAGCCAATAATCTAGGGATTGTGCGGTAATAGGCCTAAAATACAAACACATTGAGGTTCCAACCCAAAACCATATGGCAATGAGTGGAGTAGCTCATTAGGTTATATACTAGGCAATTTTAATCCCAAAGTTTCAATGTGGGATATCTCAACAAGTTGGTAGGCTTTCCTGATCTTCCAACTTCTTCTTGTTGACATGTGGCAAGTCAAAATTATTTCCTCCTTTAGCTTTGAGAATCTCATTCATTACAAATTGTAGTGACATCCACACATTGCTTAAAGTTTTGGGATCTAACTTAAAATTCCTCATTAACATCCTCAAGCATTGTGTCAATATCCTTGGGCATTTTCTTATTGATTCAAGATTCTATGCTTTTATAAAACCCTAATCTAAAATATTTAAATCAGGGATGTTAGGTGGTTGTTGAATAATAATGAAAGTAAATCCATCTTGGATGTATACTTGTTTCCATTCCGAATCATCTTGGCTATCTTGTTTGCATCCTTTAAACCAAGATGAAGGGCACTTGTGTGTGACTTTATGTGTCCCCTTTTGATCATCCTATGCATTATACTCTTTGAAATGCCTAATTTTGTTGCCAAGTCCCTAATGCATGATCTATCTGCCATATTAATTGATGTTATTGATTCAGCTGACACTTGAGTTCTTTTTTCTACCACAATTGTTGAACTTTGTACTCACATTGTTTTGTTGCCCTTGAATTCTCTATTGTTCGGCTTTGTTTCATAATTTTCTTATGCTCCTCCTTAAAATGTTAACCTGTTGTGTAACTTTTTATATTGTACCATATTCAAGATGTCCATCTTTTTTCATCAAAAAAAGATGTCCATCTTTTGCTCTATCTAAAAGTCATATTAAAATATGCAACCTCTCGTCACTGTTGAGTCTTCTACTTGATGGCTCATGATGACCCGCTGCCTCTAAATGCTCTGTTTCCTCTTGAGTTGATGTTTGACGAAGCAATGTTGTGTGTGCTTCTGCTTGCTGGTACTCTTGTTCATCTTGTGGTGGTTGGTTGAGATAGAAAGAACTTCACTCTCTTCAATGTCCCCGATTGCCTCGTTGAGATCAAAAGGAAATGGAGCTCCATTCACATTAAGGGTTGGAGCCATCTACATTAGCCAATTAGGCCAATTTTTCTCCCCCTTTTATAAACTTTATTGGTTTTGGAATTTTGTTCTTCAAGAGATTTTAATGAACAATTTGAGAGCTTTTAATGATCTGGTACAAATGGATGTATTAGCTTGAAGTTGGAGGCTTATATACCAATTACAGTGTCAATGGGTGTGTTAAAATAGGTGTTGATCCGTTTGATTGAAAATATTGGCTTCCTATTGGTCCATGGAGATTTGGTTGGCTTAATAAGACAATCTCATTTTATTGTTTCTCTTTCCATTTCACTTTTTGTCAAATCAATGTACTTCCATTGGCTTTTTCTCAAATACTATGATAGTTTAGAAATGAGAAGAGAAATAGGGATGAAGGGAGTATTATTTTTATTTTTATGTTATTTCGTCTGAATGCAATAGGCTACGATGCAATATGAAGTTTATAGAAGTCATTTTAAACGATTGAGTGTGACCTTAAAAAGGCTTTGCATTTGATATGATATTGTGAAAAAAGTAGGGTTGTGCAAAATCAATCTGGACCGGAATAATTCGTATTGAACCACATCTGATATAATATAGTCCTGGTCTAGGTTTGGATCAGGACAACAACAAATTTAATAAAAAAAAGTTAAAAAAATATGTTTTTGAGTATCTCTTTTAATTTTCGTTTTGGTTTTCACTAGGGTTGAGCATTGGTTTAAAACTGAATCGATAAAAACTAAAGGTGAATCGAAAACAGAAATTTGGTTTAAGGTGAATCAAAAACCAAACCGAATAGTTCGGTTTCAATTTTTCAGTTTGAGAAGGATAAAGGTTTATTCTTTGGTAAATTTAAACAAAATCGAAATTAGTTTCAAACCGAAGTGAATCGAAATTTGGGATATTCCTAAACCAAAAACTGAATCGAATAATCTCGATTTCAGTTTGATATGGTTCAATTCATTCGGTTTGAACCTACATGTGGTTAGTCCTAGTCACTATGCTCACATTTTTTTGCGCCGATCCCTAGTTCTTCATCCTCTAGTCAAAAGTTACGGTATTAAAAATATTAGCATTATCCATTAAAATATGTTAGCTTCCTATTAGTTTAAATTATTTTCTAATTTACCGATTTGGTTTCTTCCAATCCTAATGAGTGATAGATTTGTGGTTTGTTGAGATACCAATTATGGAACCTAAATGGGTCGTGTACACGTGAGCCCAATTAGGGTTGTTAAAATTTGACCCGACCCACCAGACTTTGACTTTGAACCGACACCCGAAAAAACAAAAAAGTGTATACTCGAAACTAATTTGATCCGAACCAATTTGAACTGAGTTGATAAAAAACCTTAACCCAAGATAAATCCGAAATCGATTATATCCGAATGGGCCGGTCCGATTCAATCAAATACTTGATACTATCCAACCCAAATTATTTGAAAATCCGAAGTTATCCTACCCGAAATCATTCGAAAGTTACATTATGTTTTTAAAATATTAATAATAGATTAATAGTGAATATTTATTATAATTATGTTGTTTAATTTAACCAATAGATTAAATATTTAGACCACAGAGTAATTAAACTACAAAAATCATCATTCGATATATGGTCTCAATCTAAATTTGGCTCACATGAAATCCGATTAACCCCAATTTCGACCAAACTCGAAATCCGACAAACCCGAAACCCGATTCACTCGAAATCTTACTAAAACCGAAACCTGACTTATCCGAAATGTAGTTGTACCAAAAACCGAATAACTCAACTGAAATTGACCCGAAAACCCGACTTTGCTTGATTAATTGAGCACCCGATCCAAAATGGTTTGTCAAAATATCCAAACTTGACTTGGGTCCAAACTTACTCGAAACTGAAATGGCCCGACCCAACCCACCTGATTGATACCTCTAAGCTTGGTATACAAGCTTAGTGAAGTTCCATTCTAAAATCAATGAGCTGAATAACTCATAGGATATATTAGTCTATTTTATCCCCCAACTAGACAAGTGGGAAGAGATATTCTGACACTCCCCTACAAATGCAATTGTACTTTCACATGATATCAAAACTTACGCTCTGATTATGTACTCGTTCTCTGGCTTGTTTGTGCTTGGATATAGTGGTTGATGCTACCCGCTCATTATTTGGGTTGATTTGGATATAAAGAGTCTGAGATGCTAGATCTCATTGTTTGGACTAGCTATAAAGAGATTGAGATGCTATACCCAACTGAGAGCTAGCTAGACCCAACTGAGAGCTAGGTATAAGCTCACAGAAGTAGTTTTACTTAATTTCAAGAATAATTGTTTCTTTTCTCATCATCTTTGCTTAGGTTAACTATCGATTAGTAAAAACCAATAACTTATTTTAGTCTTTTTATAATATAACCTAAAGATATATTATAAAAAATCAAATTAAAAACTAAAAACTTAAAGTATAATAAATTAATTATAGTCCTAAATAAAATATTTAAAAATCTTTCCAAAAATTGACTTAAATGTATCCTAAAAATACATTATAGAAGTCTATTATGCACCGCTATTATTAATGGCGAGCTCCTTTGGGCTGATATCTTTGTAATGTCGATTTGCTGGATTTGGAAATGGCGTAATGAATTTGTGTTTCACCATGAATTTTTCAAGGTAATCGTCAGTTGTCGTGCTAGGACATCTTATGGATTATAAAAGCCGTGCAGAGTTTTCAAGAGAGGAGCAGGTTTCCGTAAAGAAGACGGAACAATTCATTCAATGGAATATACCAAGTGATGGTTGGGTGAAGCTTAATATAGATGGATCGGTCAGAGAAGACGGATTGGCGGCAACGACAAGATTCATTAGAGATAGCGACGACCAATGGCTAACAAGTTTCGTTCATAATATTGGTTCTTGTATTGTGCCTATGGCGGAATTGTGGGGTGTTTTGCAGAGTCTTCACTTAGCTTGGAACAGGGGTTAAAGGAGGGTTTATTTAAAAGTAGATTCACAACTTGTGTTCCTCTTTTTAAATAAATCCATGGATCGTTATAATCCCCTCTTTAGTTTGGTATCCCAATGCCAAAACTTAATTAGTAGGGATTGACATGTCCAATTCCAACATATCTTTAGGGAAGCTAATTTAGTTGTTGATTGTTTAGCATCTTATGTTTTCATGTATTGCTTGACCCTCCCGAGGGTGTTTTAAATTTTTTGTCAAGCCTGTCCATTGGGCTGTGCAAACAGCCCAATGGAAATTGGGGGCCCCAATTTTTTTTTAATATATAGTGTATTGATATATTTTTTTTTCCGTATGTAAATCTACCGCTCTAAAGCAGTAGCACGCCAGTCTACTTTCCTTATTGCAGAAAGAAAACCCTTCGTCTTCTACAATTTTTCCCACGCTGAAAATTTTCCTCTTCCCAATATGAAAATTAATGACAATAATCAAGGCCATAATCAAGGCAATATCTTCTTCCTAATTTTAATCTTTATTCTTTTCCTTCTTCTCTACCCATCCTCTACCTCCAATTTATACGCTCCAAGAATTTCTATGGCCTACACACAACATACTCATCAGTCATCATCTTGATTATTTTTTTGTTCATTCTTTTGATCCTAATTCCACTATCTAAGAGCAAGTGCCCAGAATTCAACCTATTTCATGCAATTGATTGGATGAAAGGTAAGAATTTTTCTAATTTGGTACTTCCAATTTCACTTTTTTTTAATCTTTTAAGAAACAAATTTAGGGTTTTTACTGTTTTAGAGGTTTGATTTTAAAATATAGATTAAATTGGTATTTAAATTGATAATTCGTTTATGGAGGTTATTTGATTTTCCGATTTGGGGATCTTGGAGGCTGTTTTAAATTTCAATATCTTATATTTTTTCAGTAGAATTCAATATCTTATTAGATTTGATTTGATCATTCCGATAAAATTAAAAACCGGAAATACCGAATGCAAAGCTGCACATGAAATTCAATATCTTATTTAGTTGAATTCTATTAAATATCGGGAAAAAAAAAATTTAATCCATGTTTTTTAATTTGAACTGAAATACCGAATGCAAAGCCGCACATGAATTTTTAATTTGGCCATTTGGGCAAAATTCTGATTGTTTGATCATATAGTACTAATTTTAATTTACTTTAATATATTATTATTTATATTTTTATTATTTTACTATAAGAGACTAAGAGTATAAGTACTGATAATTGATTAATTAACTCCTTGAAGTTATTTCAATATTTTTGTTTTATTGATTTGATATTTTAAATTTGATAAGTTATTGTTTGTTTGGGACTAACTTTCCGTTTTCTGTTTGTGGAACAACTACAATGTATTTCTTTTATAAAGGCGAATGAACCGACAAAGGAATTCGGATCATTTGAAGCAACAAGGAACCGATTAAAATAATTACCAGTTTGTATTGCTCCTTTTATTATCGTAATATCATTATTTTATTAAGCTATGTCTTCAAAAGTTAGAAAATATGATAATGGGTATGTAAAGCGTAAAAAGAGAAAAAGAGTTGAAATGTTAATTCAATCTCAAAGAGGTTCTCTTGATAAATTTGTTACGAGGGAAATAGAAACCCCTCCAGAAAATCAAAATGACGATACTTATGTGAATGCAAATGTGAATGTTGATTTGGAGGCAGATTTGTGTGCTGATTTGGGTGCTACTTTGGATGCCAATGCGGATGATTTGGGTGCTGATTTGGGTGTTGATTTGGGTGTTGATTTGGGTGTTGATTTGGGTGCCAATGTGGATGCTGATTTGGATATCAATATGGTTGTTAATATTGGTGATACAAATGCTAATTTTGATCATATTGATAATGTTAATGCTGATCATGGTGATGAATTAAATGATAATACTGATAGCATACATGATAATGTGGTTGATAATGAGAAAGATGATTTCAGTTTTGATATTTATGATCCAAGATATTGGGATGCTTTGGACTCTAAATGATTGATATTCTAGTAATAAATGGTCCGAGAATAAATTTGTCTATTCAAAAAGGTCCTAAGGATAAATTTGGTAGACAATTTTTAGCAACATGCTATTATAGAGTTTTACCAAATGGTGAGAAATGTTTTAGAGATTGGCTTATTTATTCAAAAGAGCTTGATAAGATATTTTGCTTTTGCTGTAAAATATTTAAAAAAGGATGTGGAAAAGGTCAATTAGTGAATGAGGGCTATATGGATTGGGCACATCTTAGTAGTAGACTTAGATATCATGAAACAAGTCTTGAGCATGTTCAAAATATGACTACTTAGTATGATTTGCGTTTAAGATTCCAAGAGAATCAAACTATAGATAAAGTAGCTCAAAACCAAATTCGAAAAGAAAAGAAGCATTGGAAGAAAGTTTTATTTAGGATCATATCAATTGTGAAATTTCTTGCCAAACACACTCTAGCATTTCGGGGTTCTAATGCAAGGTTGTATCAAATTAGCAATGTAAATTTTTTAGGCTTGATTGAAATGTTAGTTGAGTTTGATCCATTTATTCAAGAGCATGTTCACCGTATTACAAGTGATGAGTTACATTTCCATTATCTTGGACCTAGAATCCAAAATGAGTTGATTCTTTTGCTTGGAGATGCAATTAAATCATAAATTAAGAATAAAATAAAAGAACCAAAGTATTTTTCTGTGATTCTTGATTGTACTCCAGATATAAGTCACCAAGAACAAATGTCTTTGATTCTAAGATATGTGGATGTGTCTTCAAATTCTGTTAGCATTGAAGAATCTTTTTTAGGATTTCTAGA
The DNA here is from genome assembly GCA_964016875.1 of Fallopia convolvulus. Taxonomy (NCBI): domain Eukaryota; kingdom Viridiplantae; phylum Streptophyta; class Magnoliopsida; order Caryophyllales; family Polygonaceae; genus Fallopia; species Fallopia convolvulus. Next base: position 8,204,601 of record OZ024732.1, read on the forward strand.
AGTGAATGATACAACCGGTCAAGGATTGTTTAATGTCTTACAAAATGAATTAAAAACCCTTGAACTTGATATAGATGATGTGAGAGGACAAAGTTATGATAATGGATCAAATATGAAAGGTAAAAATCAAGGAGTGCAAAAAAGACTTTTAGATATAAATCCTAGAGCCTTTCATACATCTTGTGCTTCACATAGTCTTAATTGGACCTTGTGTGATATGGCTAACACATGTGGTAAAGCTAGAGATTTTTTTGGAGTCATTCAAAGAATTTATACTATATTTGCTAATTCTACTAAGAGGTGGGAGATCTTTAAAGATAATGTGAAAGGATTGACGGTTAAATCAATGTCATCTACTCGTTGGGAGAGTCGTATTGATAGTGTCAAAGCTATAAGATTTCAAGTTTCAGAAATTAGAGAAGCTTTACTTCAAGTAGGAGATGATGATAATGATTCAAAAATTAGAAGTGAAGCTAAATCTTTGGCACAAAATGAGCTTGGTGATTTTGAGTTTCTAGTGTCTATAGTTATTTGGTATGAAGTATTATATGCAATCAATATAGTTATCAAACATTTACACTTAAAAGATATGCTTATTTATGTTGCTATTGAAAAAAATTAAGGGGCTGATTTCTTTTTTTAAAGGCTATAGAAATACTGGATTCTTAAGTGCCTTAGAAGTAGCAAAGGAAATTGCCATTGAGAACAATATTGATCCAATTTTTCCTCAAAAGCGTGTCATTCGAAAGAAAAAACATTTTAATGAGAATGAAAATGATACATCTGAAGTTACTTTACAATCTGCAGAAGAGTCTTTTAAGGTGAAATACTTCTTATTTGTTGATCAAGCAATTACTTCACTTACTAGGAGGTTTGAACAATATCAAGAATATGAAACTGTTTTTGGGTTCTTATTTACTTCTGAAAAATTGTGTTCATTGGATGATATGTGTCTTAAATCTTCTTGTAGTCATATTGAAACTTGCTTGAAGAAACAAGAAAAGGCTGATATTGATGCAAATGAGTTACATATGGAGTTAAAATTACTGCAGAATTTTTTGCCTAAGAGGATGATGCAACCTATTGATATTTTGAAGTATTTGAAAAACATGGGTTGTTTTCCTAATACATTTATTGTATACAGAATTTTATTAACCATTTCTGTAACGGTTGCTTCTGCAGAAAAGGAGCTTTTCAAAGTTGAAGTTGCTAAAGTCTTACATGCGCTCTACAATGACACAAGAAAGGCTCAATGGATTGGTTATGATTGCAATTGAGAATGATTTAATGGAAAAGATTGATCATGAACGATTGATTGAAGATTTCATTTCAAACATGTTTTTTTCGGAGACGTCTCTTACTTTGGTTCAAAGCTGCTGTCGGTATTGGATGGAATGCTAGAAGAATGCGTCTTTTCAAGTGAATGGTACACTAAGCTGAAATGTAATGTTACTTTTTAATTTTAATAGTTTTTTATGAAACAAGGGTCATATCATTAGTATGGTGAAATATAATGTTACTTTTTGTTTTTTATATTTTATTTTTATGAAACAGGGACCATATTATTCGTATGGTGAAATTTAAATTGAACTTTTGTTCTTCTATTATTTTCCATTAGGGCCTCAATTGATTTACGAACAGGGCCACCAAAATGCATTGGACGGCCCTGCAAGTTATCCCCGTTTGATTATTACTTAGTCCATTTTTTCTCTATTAATAAAAGCTCCCTTGAGGGGACAAAAAGTACCGACTCTCATTCGACCAAAAATCCTTTTTTTAAACCGTTTTTATATATTCTGTACAAGTTTTAATTCCGTTTATTTTTTTCTGTTTTAAATGACTGGTCGGGTCGGCCTCCGAACTCCGGTTGATGCTCCTGAATTTTTCCGGTCCAGATCGGACCGGATGCGCAGCCCTAAAAAAGGGGTTATTTTAGGAGGAGACTGTCAGACTGGAGAGGAGAGTGGTGGAGTTTGGAACTTGGAGGGAAAAATCCGTGAAAAAACCCTAAAAACCAAAAAAACACTCTCCCCTCCCCCTGCATTCCCTTCTCTTTCGCGCTCTTTTAAATTCTCTGCTTTGCAGCAAAAATGGCAGTTGTATAACCTTTAACTTCCTCCTCTCTCTTCGATTCGAAATTTAGCAAGCTCTGCGGTGAAGGAGGCTGCTTTGACGGGGTGTATTCTTCAATCGCAAGCTTCAACAGGAGTTTCAATGTCGAGGGTCCTCCGGAACACCTCCACTCTTAAGCGCTCTCTTTCCGCTTACGAGGTTCGACTTTGTTCCAATTCTCCTAACTTTTCCGATAATACTCTCTGTTTTCGGGCTATCGATTGACTTATATAACGGCATGTCTTCTATACGCATTTCCTGGTCGAATGCTTGTATTCAAGTGTAGTAAGAGCTATTTTTTTCTTGAATTTTTGAATTATTTTTCTAGTTTTGCTTTCTTGAAAAGTCTGTAGTGTGAAAAGAAATTAGTATTTGATACGAATTGATGCATTTCAGCTTAGCCTGCAGAAAATACAATTAATGAAGGCTACAGATGAGTTCATTATGCTTATTTTATTTGTTTGTGATACTTCATCTGCAGGTCTTAGGTAAAGGGTTACTAGGGACATCTAACCAGTCATGCAACTATGCAACAAAAGGTACTTTTATTGCTATTTCTTTTTTCAGTATTCTATTTTTTTGGTATAGACATGCATGGCTTGATTATCTGGAGAACTGTTGGTTTCTGAACTGGTTTTGGCTTTGGAAGATTAAACATTGCTGTCTGTACTTGAAAATACCTGCTTGTTTTTATCATTGATGAAAAATGAACTGATAATGCACTTCTTAAATGGTACATAAATATGTCTTGAGTCAGACACAGAGACAACAAGGGCAGTTAGAAGAAACTATTGACTAAGGTAACTTTTATGAAGTATAGGTTGATCTAGTCTCTACTACGATGACTTTGATAAGGTGCCAGTTAAATGTGCCTTAAGCCAGAAACTTAGACAACAAGGCAAGGGTACTTGGACAAAAAATAAAAATACAGATTGAGGGTTCTTTTATGAAATGTAGGTAGATCTGCAGTCTTTACTACTATGACTTTGATCATGTGCCACTTTTCCATATGCTTCCTGATGAGAATATATTTGTAAAAACAATGACTTTGAAGTCTATGGTTCATGCCTTCTTGTGGGAGTATGAAATACCCATATCAGTGTGTATGCTACTGTAATAATTTGAATTAGGAAAGATTGATCTTCTTTCCTTGATAGCACGATTTTAGAAATGAGACCTTTATTTTTGATTTTGATTTAAGTTCTTTAATCCGATTCCCTCACCCCTATTGTTACTGCAATTTAGTTTCTTTGCTTTACTTATGTAATAAATATCTCTTCAAATATGCTTTCTCTACTTGTCAACATTATTTATTTAGAAGTTAAAGTTAGTATTAAAGAAATGTAGATATGGTTGCACCATCCTTGTACACGTTTGTTTTTAACATCTACTTTATCCACTTGTCTATAGAATTTTGTTTATACTCGCTATTGACCATCAAGCTTTCGTGAACGAGGGGGAGGAATTGATGCGGTACTGTTTGACTATTGATAAAGTTTTCTTATTTCTTATGACTTTATATGTTTAGGTAAGAGGAATTCCAAATCAGACGGGAGTGAATCTAATGATGATAATCTGTCCAAGAAAGATTTGGCTCTACAACAAGCTATCGAGCAGATTAATAAGTCATTTGGGAAGGGGTCTATTATGTGGCTTGGTCGATCCCCCACTCCCAGACATGTTCCTGTAATTTCTAGTGGATCCTTTGCTTTGGATATAGCATTAGGTATTGGTGGATTTCCAAAGGTATCTTCAAAATTTTTTGTCCTCCTGTATGTGACTTGTACAGTGAAATTGCTTCATTGCCTATATTCTAAGGAGTTCAGTAGCAAGTCCACATACAGCAGATCTCTTAATGGTGCTGAAATTTGCTGTAATAGCCCCATATTTTAGCCCCATAAAAGTTACCTTCCTCAATTTGCTGTAATAGCCCCATATTTATACACCGACTATCTTCACAAATGTATTAAAATATTCATGTTTCTGAACTTTAGAGGCTTTTATCATGACAGGGGCGGGTTGTGGAGATATATGGTCCAGAGGCATCTGGAAAAACAACGCTTTCACTTCACGTGATTGCTGAGGCTCAGAAGCTTGGAGGTTATTATTCTACTTGCCTGCTTTGTTGTGTAATTCTAAAAAAAATTATCAATCCATCTTTACGATCACATAAGCGATAGCATTTAGGTATTGTCTTTTATATGTAAGCTGTGGTTGTACCTCTGCTTATTAGATTTTAATGTCTACATAACTATATTAATAATGTTGAGATATTTTATCTTCCTTTCAAAATCTATAGGTGCTCTTGAGTGGACTGATTGTGTATCCTCTCTGCATTATAATTTAAAGAGTAGGCTATGCAGATTAGATTATACTATAAGAGAGCTGTGGATGTGGGAATTCTTTCTTAGGAAAAGGAGTGTTTTAGTAGTATATACATGTACTAACATTTTAGCATATTAATGCTGTCTTATAGTGTTGCCACAAGCGCAGTTTTGATTAATGATATAGTTTATATGTGCAGGGTATTGTGCTTTCATTGATGCTGAGCATGCTCTTGACCCTGCACTTGCTGAATCAATTGGCGTAAATACGCAAAACTTGCTTCTTTCCCAACCTGATTGCGGTGAACAAGCTCTTAGCTTAGTGGATACGCTTATTCGTAGTGGTTCCCTTGATGTTGTTGTAGTTGATAGTGTAAGTTAGTTTCTCTGTCCAAGAGTTTTTTATTGTCATGTTTTTGTATTAAATTTTGTCCAGGATTTTGATCATTTTTGCATAAGAATCTGTTTTTTTTTGTTCTGTTTGAGTGGTGACCCACTTCGTGTTGTGTAGGCCAAATATATTGGTAAATGCCAGTTGTACAAGTGTATAACATTGAAGAAACAGTTGGCATTTATTTTTATAATCAAGTTCCATAACATCATTTAGAGTGACACAAATCATGGTACTGTGAAGTGTGAACTTTGTGGTATAACTTTGAAATTTTTCAGTTGCCCCATTTGTGAGATATAAAATTAGGAATCTGTTTCACTTTTAAATGGCAGGTAGCAGCTCTGGTGCCCAAGGCTGAACTTGATGGTGAAATGGGGGATGCACACATGGCGATGCAAGCCAGATTAATGAGTCAGGCTTTGCGCAAATTAAGTCATTCGCTGTCTATGTCACAGTGTGTCCTGATTTTTCTAAATCAGGTAACTCTTTTGCAAATAACTATTCAATTTTGATTGAAGTAATAATCCTTTCTGAGGGCACAGTGACTCGACCATATATCTGGGTATTGCTGAATTTGCTAACCTTTTGGGCTTCTTATATGCATTTCACTAATCTTATCAGATACTGGTTATGTTTCCAGGTTAGGTCAAAGATTTCGACTTTTGGAGGATTTGCTGGCCCTACTGAAGTAACTTGTGGTGGAAATGCTTTGAAGTTTTATGCCTCAATGCGCCTACATATCAAGAGAATCGGGTTCATCAAAAAGGGAGAAGAGGTGCGTTCTTTATTGGATTTTTCTTCCTTTAATTGCTACTTCACAGGCTGAAAAGATAGTCTTTGTGAATTGTTCTGAATTTTCTTTCGATGTGACAAAATTGATGAATTTATCAGTTATTTACTTAAGAAAGTGCAAAAATCTTTCACAAAAACAAACAAGAATTATAACAAGGAAAATTATGGTGGTTGAGATGAAAATTGTAGTTAAAGCCTTCCTGTTTTGCACAGACGATTGGAAGCCAGGTTGTTGTCAAGATTGTAAAGAACAAACATGCCCCACCCTTCAAAACTGCTGAATTTGAGCTAGAGTTTGGCAAGGGAATATCAAATGAATCCGAGATCATAGAATTGTGTGTAAAGCACAATTTAATATCAAAGGCCGGAGGTGGATTTTACACGGTAGAAGGACAGATGGTGAGAGGAAAAGAGACTCTGAAGACTTACCTTGTTGAGAACATGAGCATCAGAGAATCACTTGTCTTGAAGCTCAGGGAGAAGCTTCTTTCTTCTACCCAAGAGAAAGATTCAGATGTAGAGGCTGTAGACGCTGATGAACAAATAGTTTCTCCTGACTCTGCCGGTGAAGATGAAGCTGCTGCAATCTAAAGCTCATGGCATCAGAATTTTCCTGAAGTGGTAAAGTTTGAAATCCAATCATTAGAAGTAGGGGATGAGTTTGTGATTTGCCTGTGAGGGGTATGCAAAGGAGGTTGTATGTAGTAGTTGCCTTATTCTACACAGAAATTTTAAACTGTCACAATTTGGTGGTAGAATGGTATCTGGTATCTGTTGTAAAATGTTGGGCAGCTCAGTTTTGGGGTAAATCTTTGAAGCCTTTGAATGTGATTGAATAGAATGTCATTTCTGTTTTTGTTAATCCTTCAAAATCAGTTATGGCTTACATTTCATTGCGAAATTTCTGACATGCTTAGAAAATCATATCCCACTTTTCCAGTTCAGGCTTTCAAGCTTTCTTAAATTCCAACATTCTTTCCCTTTTAGTTTTAATACTAGCTTTGGTATCCCATTTTGTCCGTTGTTCAATACTAGTTTGATTAGGTTTCAATTTGTTTTAGCCATGTAAATGGGCGATGAAGTTGAATTCTACACGAGGCTTTTGGCCTAGAACCAGGTTGAAGCAAGCTCAAAAAGCTCAAAGCTCAAAATCGAATTTTGGGCCAGTGCTAATAACCGTACTCGGCGACAAAATTTCATATATACATGTCTTTTTTAGACTCGTTCTTTAAAATAACTAGTTTTACGGTACAACTACGATTCGTTATTTTATAGATATTATAAATAGGATATTAATAAATAAAAATATAATATAAGTTTTAATATAAATAATTTATTGCTCGTATAATGTATAATTTTTTAATCAAATATTATATTCTTCCTATTTTATTACTTTTTATGTATGTAAATTGAGATTATCAAATATTTCAATATATCTATTAAATATTTTTATTAATTTTAAATGTTATAGATTCTTATCATTATTTTTGTATAACAGAAAACTATATATCTATAAATAAATTCGTCAAAAGATATATGCTAAAAGATTTATATTTATTTTAAAATATTCAAAATATTTTATCTTTAATTTTAATACTTGTATAAGGAAGCTTTAAAAAGATATTGTTATACTAAATAGATAATTGTTTGATGTTAGAGATAAATTTAAATAGTTAAAAAAGAATTTAATAGAAATAAGTTATAATAATATGAATAAAAGTTAATCTTTTAAATATGAGGTGGGGGCCAGAATCGTTCTGGTGGCTCGAAAAGGTATAGCTTTAATATATAGTTATAGATAGTTATAATTTTTCTATCTTATAAGAATTTGATAGATTTTTACTAAAAAAATAAGAAAAATATCTATAATAGATAGATAGATATCCGATTTTGAGAAACAATATTTATATTTTTTTAAAAAAATTACCTTGACCGAGGAACAATATTTTTTGAGTGTACGGGTCATAAAGATTATATCAAATATTATAATTTTCCTATCTTATAAGATTTTGATAGATTTTTACTAAAAAAAATAAGAAAAAAATCTATAAAAGAAAGATAGTAGATAGATATCCGATTTTGAGAAACAATATTATTGGAACAATATTTTTTGAGTGTACGGGTCATAAAGATTATTGGAATAAGATAGAAATAAAAAAAAAGAAATAATAAGAATGGAAAATAAGGTTTTTTAAATATGGGTGGGGCCATAATCTTTTTGGTGGCTCGAAAAGGGACAACTTTAATATATAGGTATAGATTTGAGCAAATTTCAAATCGAACGATTATGTGAAATGCGAATGAATTTGAGATATTGGAACACAATGAATCAAGCGCGTAATTTTAAAAAAGGGACAAATACAGCATGTACAATTTTTTTAAAAGTTATTCGCGTGTTTTTTCGGAAAAACTGACATGGGAGATGCGCACGGGATGTGAATTTAAATGAGTTTTTATGCATTAAGGGCTTGTTCTATTTGCTAAATAAAAAGTAATTTTTAGTAAAAAGTATGCTTATTTACATTGAAATGTGTGTAGTGTAGTTATATTTTTTGCTTTGAAAAATGTGAAAAGTATACTTTTTGTTAAAAAGTTGCTTTTTGTTAAGAAGTGTAGCAAGACCTAAAATTGATTTTTATGCGCACTTTTTAGCCTTTGTTACAAAAGTGGCATGATCCGTTGGTAGTTTGATCCAACAATGGCAGTGCGTAATAAAATTGGCCGGATGTGCATCAAAACTTACAATATGGATATATGTTTCTTCATCAAACCATATATCTTATTTATGCTTGTGTATCGAAATTAATGATATGTGCATTAAAACTAGTTAAACTTTAAGTGAAAACCTCATGCACATAAATAAAGGTAAGAGAAATAAAATAAAAAAAGTTTGAATTGATGCACAATGCGCATAAAAAATCGAAGCATATTTAGCTAATTTTGATGCAAATTCAATGCAAACCATATGCATAGGTTACATGCGCCTCTAGAAACGGATTTTTCGAAAATACTCAAAAATTTGGGAAAAATACATACATGCTTTTTTTATTATCCTTTTAATGAAAGTTTAATTTATGACATTTATATTTTTAGGAAACAAACGAAATTCATTCGCATTTGACATGTAAGTGACAATTCACACCTGATCTAATTTTTTTTAACCCTTTTCCACTCCAAATTTTGATGTGTGAATTAGGAGTTGATTTATATAAAATATATTTTTAAACATGTGTCACAAAATTTAAAAAGACATGTAGATATTAAGGGAGGGGAGTACAACATAGTCACACGGCTCACGGCAGAAAGCCACCTTTTTTTAATAAGAAAAGTAATTAGGGATCGGAGCCCCTTAACAAGATGGAAGACTTTCTAGGACATACTTACAGATTAGATCCCAAAGACTTGAATCAACAATTGAGAAACCAATAATGTAGTCAGCAATAGAGTTTCCCTTTCGGAAGACATGATCGATACTCCAACTATGAAAATGGGTAGCAAACAGTGGATATTCGCCCAAATTGCAAATTATCGCAAGCACCAATCACGATATTGACCAACTACAAATTATCTCCCTCGATTATGATATGGGGAATGCCACGTCGAGTAGCCTCAAAGATCCCCTAATGAAGAGCGATGGCTAAGTGATTAGAATGGACTATTGACCAATTAGTCCACTGTCAAAATGGAGTGGTGAGCCTGAGTGATCACGCAGGTCAGACCTGCGTGATCACACATGCAGGTCTAAACCGACCGTGAAAACACCATCCGAGCTAGCTACACCATCAAAGTTTAGTTTGATAAGATTTTATTTGGGTTTGAAACACTTCGTTGTTGATGTTTTCCTTACTATTTTTGAGTGTCCAAGGTGAGGAGGTATACATTCAACAGTGTTTGCATTTAACCATTCAAACGATTGTTTGCGGGTGAGATCAATTATGTTGCCATGATTATTGGTGTTAGTACATAAAAATTCGCCTTTAATGCACTGACTGAATGCTCCTCTTGATTCTCCTCTTCATCTTCCGTTCCAAGCTCCTCTCCAATCTAGAACCTGCAAAACAATGGACACAAGGGGCGGGGTACCCCTAATCCATTTCCGATGCCTAAGTCAAAAGAGCAGTTTGTCGATTAAATGTTGAGGTAAAGGATAAGACTTGCTTGCGAGCTCAACGAATATGAGTATGCTTACCATACATGGCAAAAACATGTATTTATAATGGAGGAGAGGGAGAGAGGAGATTGAAAATCTATCCTCCTAGGGTCGGCCGATAATGCTCTAGGCCCAATAATCAATTTCTTGTTCCCCAATCCACGTGAAAATCCTATCTTTCGACTAAGATAGAATCCTCCAATATAACGAATAATTACCATATTTAATTTTATAACAAATCCGATCTTTGTTTGTGATCCGGACCCGGTTCAGAAACCGATGCACCATATTTCCCGTTTTAGTATGTTTTATTATCTGTATTACTATTTTGGGCGTGTGTTCTATTATACTTGAGAGACCGACAAGAACTAGTTTTGGGATGTTTCAGGAGTTTTCCTTCAGAAGTTGTCCTCACAAAGTTAGTTACCAACACACTTATCCCAATTAAGATCCAAATCGAGGTTAGTCTACTTATCTTTCCAGAATCGAATTATTTGTTTGTCTCTCACTTACTAGATAAGCCTAAAAAGGAAAGCTTATGTATTCTCATAAGGTTGGACCATTTCTACCATGTATGTTTCTTTTTGTTGTAGTTAATGACAATGCGTAAAATAACCGCTAAATTATCAATGAACAAAATTTTAAATATAAGTAAGCGAGTTTTTTTTTACTAAAAACACCACCGAAATATGGTATTAAATCCGAGACTGATAAAAATACTAACCCACAATCACTTTATGAAGATAGTTGACCAATAGGCCACTTTTGGTGCACTTTATGGGTGCATTTGTAATATAACTATCAATGTAAGATGGATAATGCATCAATTTTGCCTAGTGCGTAACCCAATGGGTTAACTTGGTACCAATTCCATTTATGTGTAATATAACTATCAATGTGAGATGCATTTAATGCATGACTTTTTTAAGGGAAGGACAATATATTAGTTGGCTATGCTCGGTTTTGATGTTCGCATTTTAGTATAGTTTTGATAGATTTTCTTTGCTTATTAGGTTTAGTTTTGTTTAGTTTAGGTTTAGTTTTGAGTATTTTTAGTTAGTTTTGCATAATTCTGTGAAAAGAGTGGAATCTACGCTATTTTGTAAATTTTGCAGGTTTTAGCGAGGAAAGGAGCTAAATGGAGCTAAATTTGGAGCATTGTAGCAAGAAGCGGAGGAGTGCAAGATTGAAGAAGTCGAAGCTCAAGAGTACAAGAAGAAGTGTCGAAGGAAACAAACCCCAGGCTCGTTAACGAGGCTGTGAAGGGTCATTAACGAGGCCACGAAAGAGAAAGATTTCGAGTATTATTTTTATTATTCACCGATCCTGAGCGGGAATTTATTTCCATATCGGTTGAGTATCTTTTTAGAATCTTTTTGGGGTTGTTAGAATATGTATTTAAGGGTTAAATATCTTTCTAGATTTTATTTCTATCTTTTAGAGATTGTTTCTATCTTTTTAGGAAAGTTTTTATCTTTTAGCCTTTTTAGTTTTTAGTTTTTTTAGTATAAATACCCTTCTATCTAGCATAGAAAAAGGGGGGGCTTGATTTTGGAGAAGGTTTTGAGGAAGGCCGAAGGAGAGAGAATCGGATAGGAAGTCGGTGACGAGGTTCGGTCGATGACAGTTGCCGAGTGTTCGTTGGTCGTGTTTGTGGTTCGGTGTATGTTTTTCGGTTTTCTTCTGAATCTCTGTAAGACGATATTTTTGTTATTAATTTAAGGTTGAGTTTTGTTTCAATGGTTGTTTTTATTGAAGTTTTTAGTTTCTTAGTCATGAGTAGTGAGTAGTTTATTTTTCTAGGGTCGGGGTTAAGCTCGGCATAGTCGAGCATGTTTGATGAGTAAGATTGTGATGTGAATGCCTTTTATCTTTTATTGAGATTGTTTGTTGTGCTTAATACCAAGACGAATGTTGAGGTAATTTGAGTTTTAACTTGATTGAAAGAGAAAGTTAGTAACTTGAAGGTTGATATTGTTTGAAAACGAAAGTTTCAAGCTTTAGATCCAAAACAAGCAATTGAGTTAGTTAGTTTATGAAAGTAGATTAATTTACTTGTTAAGTCAATGAAAGTTGATAACTCTATCTATTTAAAGGCATGATCTTATTTTCTTACGGAATTCTTATGCTTGGCTATGTTGTGGTGTCCCTTGTCCTAGATTTTTGTTTAATTTGAATTATTTCTGGTGAATCTTCGTTGCTGAGTACTTGCCTCGGTACCGAATTTTAATTAGAATTTAATTAGGTCGTTAGTTGATATTTTTGTGTTCGGTGGCTCGGTAACGATCCTGACAAGCTCGTTAACGAGGCATCTCGTGAGTGTTTTGTTTGATTTCTGTTAGATTGATAGACAAACAACCTTGCTTCCTGTGGAACGATCCTGACTCCACTGTACTCAGCGGGGTCTTGACTTACAAATTTATTTGTTGGCCGAGAAACCCTCTCAACAAATTGGCGCCGTTGCCGGGGAAGCAACGTGTTGTTAGTTTATCTTCGGGATCGGGAATAGCTCGACCCCGTTTTTGTTTTTAATCTTTGTTTTCTTTGTTTGTTTTCTCAGTGTATGCCGGTAGGACGAAGAAGACTTCAGTTTGATAACTCTAGTTATTACTCAGAACCCGAACGTTCCCTGCACCGTCGACTCCGAGAAAACCGAGCCATGGCCACAGCAGAAGAGATGGCTCGAGAGTTAGAGATCCTCCGGACCCAGATGGAGGAACTGAAAGCCGAGAAAGACGGCGCAGACGCAGACAAGTCTCGATTGCAAGAAGAGCTAAATGCCTATCCAAGGAATGCCAAGCAATACATGCATCCGGAACTGAGGGTGCCAGAATCTCCCATTGTGCTTCCTGCGATAGAGAAACCTTTTGAGATCAAATCTCAATTTATATTCTTAATCAAACGGGCTCAGTTCGAAGGGAAACCTGCTGAGTGCCCTATGGAGCATATTAGAAATTTTCTTGATTTATGTGACACCATAGCTGCTGAAGGTGTCTCGTTAGAATATGTTCTGTTAAAAGCTTTCAGATGGTCACTCAGTGGAAAGGCCCTGAACTGGTTAGAGAGCCTACCTTTCAAGTCTATCAGGACTTGGAAAGCTTTGTATGATCAATTTCTTACAAAGTTTTTCCCTCCTGCTAAGACAACGGAGTTAAGGAAACACATCACCTCTTATCACCAGTTGCCTAATGAAACATTTGTTGAAACTTGGGAAAGATTCAAAGAGATGCTTAGACAGTGCCCTACTCATGGGCAACCTTTATATGTTTTGCAAGAAATCTTTTTCCAGGGTATCAACGCAGAGACCAAGAACCGCATCAACGCGCATACTGCGTGCGGTTTTATAGAGATGAACCTGACAGAGGCGTGGGAACTGTTGGACAAGCTGGCGAACTACGATGCTATGTACGGAACCCAGCAGGCTCCACAAACTCAAAAACACCTCTATGTGCCCAACCGAGATGAAGTTGACGCCGATGTTAAAAATCAATTCTTACAAGATGAGGTCAACCGTCTGAGGAAACAGGTAAGTTTTCTGAAATCCTCTCAATCATGTCAAGAATGTGGTTCTTCTGCGCATAGTACTTCTGCTTGCACTAACATTGAGCAGGTCGGAACCGCTGAAACAATAGCTGAGATGAATTACATGAGAGGACCCTACAGGAACCAGCCTAATTATAATGACAAGTCAAACAACTATCAATCATGGGGCAATCAGAATACAAATCAAAATTACGCAGGGCCCCCACAAGATAGACGACCTGCACCATATCGACCTCCAGGCCATCAAGAGACACCATCATGGGTTCAGGAGATTAAAGAGAGCATCAACGGAGTGAACAACAAAGTTGATGACGTTCAAGCCAAGCTGAACCGACAGGATAAAAGATGGGGAGAATTCGATATTTGGAAGATGAGCGTTGATTCCCAACTAGGGGACCTTGCTGCACGGATTCCAAGACCACAAGGGCAACTCCCGGGCCTCCCCGAGGAGAACCCTAAAGGCCAAATAGCAGCAGTACACCTCCGAAGTGGGAAGACACTACCGGAGAGAATTCAAGCTGAAGAGAAGGAGGAACAGGATCTCGCCAACCAGCTCGTTAACGAGCCAGCGAGAGCAACTACCAAGCCCACAAGCCAGGATGACGAGGCTCCGAGGGTCCCTAACGACCCTAACCCAGGTAAGTCTACTAATCCGAGCCTTCCTCTCAATCCCAGGGTAGTTAACGACCCCATCAGGGTAGTTAACAACCCCATCAGGGTCGGTAACGACCCGCCGAGGACATCAGTCGACCCCAATGTCGACCCGGTACTCTCACCTCTCGAGCCTAACTTGGTTCCGAGAATGGTGAAAACTCTTCCATTTCCAACTAAGAAATCTATGGACTCTACTGAGAGTAAGTTCAAGCGTTTCGTTAAAATTCTTCAGGGCATTAATATTTCCATCCCATTCGCTGAGGCCCTAAGCGAAATGCCGGCTTACACAAAATTCTTGAAAGATATTCTTAGCAGGAAAAGATCTATTACAAAGCTGCAGGATGAGGTCAGATCAATAACTCTACCAGAAAAGCTTGGAGATCCCGGGAGGTTTGCAATCACAATTGGCATAGGCAACCACAAGTTCAAAGCTTTGTGCGATCTTGGTGCCAGTGCTAGTCTTTTCCCACTCTTAATCTGGTCTAAAGCCAATATGGGACCACTAGAGCCAGTAGACATGAATCTGTACATGGCAGATGGATCAAGTGTCAAGGCCACAGGAGTGGTGGATGATTACCCTATTCAAGTCGGGAAATTCTTTATACCGAATGATTTTATCGTCCTTGATATGCCTGAAGACCCTCATGTCCCCATAATTCTTGGGCGACCATTCTTAGCCACAGCAGGAGCAAGAGTTGATGTGCGGAAGGGACTCCTCACTTTTGATATAGGAGAAGAACGGGTGGAATTCAACTTGGATCAAAAAGCCAACGACCCAATTGGAGTGGCACAAATAGAGTTGACTCAACCCAAGCTCGACACCACAGTCCCTACCGAGCCACATCTGCCGATCACCGAGTCTCACGTGCATGAGTTCAACCAAGGCCCTACTGCAAAGGTTACAGAAAAGTCCAAACCACCTTGGCTTTCGGACTACACTAACAATCCAGGGATATCGAGCTTGCTGATAGAAGAAGAAGGGTACAAGCAGGGTATCTCAAGACCCCAACATGGCCATACATGAACCACCATAAGACTAGCAAGGGAGCTCGTCGGGCTAACGATGTTAAACATAGCGCTTACGGGAGGCAACCCGCTTTTTAGAATAGGTTTATTTTATTTTATTTTATTTTTCTTTTCTTTTTAGATTATTTCTTAGCTTTCTTTTATTTTTCTTTTTAGTTTTAAATAGGATAGAAATTAGATTTTTGAGCTAACAAGATTTCAGGAAAAAAGGGGTCGAAAAATTCACTCAAGAAGGCCACGGCGGCTCGTTAACGACCCACCCAGGGTCGTTAACGACCCGGTTTGGAAGACCCGATTCGTCACAATACGGGGTAGGTAAGTAATTCTAACCTACTCTATCTTTTTAACCCTAGCCGCCGCCCCCCTTCTACACACTATCCCTCCTATAAAAACCCTTCTACCCCTCCCAAAATTCTACCACAATCCCTTCAAAAATTCACTCTCAAACCCAAAACTCTCTCAATCCCTTTCCCTTCTCTCCCACCGAGTCGGAATTCCCACGCTAACGACCACCGGAGACGCCATCGTTACCGGAGCTCGGAAGCCATCCACCGACAAGGCCTTGCTCGTTAACTACCCCGATTCTGACCCTTGTTCTTTAAATTCTCGGTTCTCCGGTATGATTTCTAAACCCTTGCTTGAAATTGCATGATTGATTATCTATAGGGTTAAATTTCATATCTTGAATCATGAGTTTTAGGGAGATCGATAAGCATGCTTAAATTCCGTTCTAAAAATTCTTGATTGTGCTTAGTTGTTCATGTTTTAGGAAAAGATTATTCATGTTAGATTAGCTATTGTAACCCTTTAGTTAGGAAAGCATGAATTTTTCTTGTTCTAGATCTAAAAGTTCGAACTTTACATGTCAAAATTCCGAGAAAATTTTAGCATGTTCGGGATGGGTAATTGAGTAAGTATGGGGTGCTTATACCCGATGGGGATTTGTGGAAAATAATAGAAGATTGCATGCTTGATTTGTGCTGAATTAGAGGTAGATAAATTTCGGAAAATACTGGTTTTGCTCTCGGCAGGTCGTTAACGACCCATCCAGGCTCGTTAACGACCCTGCACTTCATCATTGATCGATCTGAGCCCAGAATCGTGAACGACCCAATTGGGTAGTTTATGAATAATTCCGAGGTTAATTTTGAGACCAAGTATGAGGTCTCGTACCTATTATTTTTGAGTGGATCTTATCTTGGAAAATTTTCGATTATTTTGTAGGATCCATGGCTAGTTCAAGCAGACCCGCTACCCGAGCCCAAAAGAAGAGGAGGAACCACAGGTCTCCATCTCCACCCCGGGTGGATGATGTGATTTTTAGCAGTCAAGGCCAAGTACGGCGCTACCGGGATTTTTTGGAGAAGGACCATTACACCCGATGGTTCTCGAAGTCTAGTGCGTCTCTACGGGCATCTACACGGATGTCAAGGACGCCTTCATTATCCTTGGGGCCGCTCACCTATTGAAGCAAGAGAACTTGCCACATTACCCGACCCTTACATCCGAGTTCTTGGCCACTTTGGAGACCAACTTCTCGACGAAGACATCGACGGGACGTATTCGGTTCCGGCTCGGTAACGAGGACCGTGACTTCACCATGGTGGAGTTCAATGCAATCTTGGAGCTCCCAAACCCGTCAAGAGATTATAGCTTGAAGGACTACCGAGTGACCCGCACTTGGAGCTACATCACCGGAGATGTTCAATCCTCTACCGCGGCGCTATCCGGGGCAAACATAGTCAACCCCATCTTCCGGATTATCTTGAGAGTCCTCACCGCAACATTTTGGCCGAGGAGAGAGTTGAATCGGTCTACAAGGACGGAGGTCGCTTGCTTCCGCACCATTCTCTTTGAGGAGCCCGGCCCCTTGAATTTGGCGTACGAATGGCTCTACTATGTCGAGAAGTCCACCAAGTCCAAAGAGGTGTGGTGTGGCAATTTGGTTAGCCTCTTGTCTAAGAATCTCGGAGTAGATCTCACCCGCTACACACCGGCTCACGCCCAACTCCTCAACAAAAACTATTGGTATAGTTCCGGGATTTTCGTGCAAGCCGAGGGAGGCTACAAGGTGTAAGGCATGTACCTTCCCTCGACTAGTCATCCCAACCCTGTTAACGAGGCACCCAACTTCGTTAACGAGGTGCCGAGAGCCACTGTCGACCCACCACCAGCTCCTGTCGACCCTCATGCTTACGGTCTCATGCCTTACAACCCGGTGATGTATCAAGACCATTTCCAGCCTCACTACCCACCACCACCTCAGCCCGAGTACGCAGGATCGAGTATACCACCACCATGGGCCGAGGATCTTTCTGCACGGATGCAGCAGCTTCACCTCTAGACGGATCACATTCATAGGAGGATGGATAGATGGGAAACCGTCTATTCCGCTCGCATGTCGATGGAGGATGAGCGGCAACGTCAGAGAGAAGCAGAGGGTGCTGAGCGTTGGAGGATGATGTACGACTTCATGGGGAACTTTGAGCACTATTTTCCTCCACCGAACCGTTGATTCAAGCTCAAGATGAAGTTTCCTTTCCTTATTTCCACTTTTGTAAGTTTTATGTCTTTCTTTTTCTTTTTAATTTTTTGTTTTCTTTTCTATTTCTTTTCCCTCTTCTTCTTATTTTCCTTACAGTGGGGACACTGTAATTTTAAGTATGGGGTGGGGAGAAAGTAGAAAAATTATGTCCTAGGTGTTTTTATGTTCTATGTAGTTGTTATTTCTTTTAAATTGAAAAAATCGAAAAAACTCAAAAAATTGAAAAATTTAAAAATCCAAAAAAGAGTTTAGAATTGATAGATATCCCTTCTTAAGTTCTATGATAGCAATCACTAGCTTAATCATATAATTCCTTGCAAACATGTCTTTGAAAGTATAGCCGGATTCTTAAAATTAAAATTATTGTTTTTAGAAGAGAATTGCATTTGATGAAATTGAGCACATATACTTTATAGCATAGATGATGAAATCCAACAAAATCTACCTTGTGAGAAATTTTTGGCCTTATAGGGAGAACATTATAAATCCCTCTTCTTTTCTTGTGTGATTTACTCTCTTTATGCATACTATCTCTTGGAATTGTGATGGTTATCTATTTCTTGAAACCCTTATAAGGTTTATAGTTCATTACTTGTGAAAATCATATGATGGAGAACTTATTTTTATAAGCCCTATTATTCCCTATCTACCTTTACGTTATTCTTTCTTTTGAGAACCAATTCTGGCCTGAAACCTTTTATTTTTAGCTCCACAAAAATTATTCCCTAGCCGAGATAAGCTTCACCCTATCCGGGAATTAGGACTTAGATTGGAGAGGTAAAGTTTTGTGCTTTGTTAAAAAGAAAAGAGTTTATATTTGCTTAAATTGAAGGGTATTTGGGAAGGGTAGATTGGAAGTCTCTTGTTATTACATGTAAGAAAGGTCTCTTGATAGAAAAAATGCACACAATAAGTTTTGATGGATGTAGTGAATAAAAGGAAGGAGGATGTATAGGGTGGATCGTTAGCGACCCTAATGTGGGCTCGTTAACGAGGCAGCGAATGAATAAAACGAATGAAAAAAAAATAAAAAGAAAGAGGAAGAAAGAGGTGAGAAGTTGAAGTGCATTTGTGTTTATAGATAATATCAAGAGATTCTTTTATTTTGATTATGAGACTTTCTAGGATGATAAAGGGTGAGTGAAAATGAGTGTGCATAATGAAGAGTGAGTTTGGTATCTTTTATGAGAGTTTTTGGAGATGTTAGTTTTTAGGAGTCTTTGATTCCCGGATATTATTAGCACCACATGACCAAATATTTTCCACACCCTATTTGTTATTACCAAGCCCCATTACAACCCGGCCGAATGGGAACTTCTATGAAGTTTTTCATTGAGCCTAAGTTATCTTGATGATTTTTGCTTGTTTTGACAAATCTTGGGTGGAGAGTATTGGTGATATAAGTTCCAATTTCTATGAGTTTTTGTATATAAGATGAGTTGAGAGATTGAATTTATAAGCCCAAACACTTGAGAGTTGAGTGAAACACATTATATCCCTTGAGAGGTTGGATTGTATTATTTTTATGTCTATTTAAGTGCATATATGTGTGAGGATGTTAATAGTCTTTTGCTATAATTTTCTTATGTATAGATGTTGTTTTTTTTATTAGAAGATGGCTATGTCTTGATGAGCATGATTTGTTTTGGTTTTGGTTAGTGTCTTGTTTATTGTTTGAGGACAAGCAAGTCTAAGTATGGGGTATTTTGATGTTCGCATTTTTAGTATAGTTTTGATAGATTTTATTTGCTTATTAGGTTTAGTTTTGTTTAGTTTAGGTTTAGTTTTGAGTATTTTTAGTTAGTTTTGCAAAATTCTGTGAAAAGAGTGGAATCTACGCTATTTTGTGAATTTTGCAGGTTTTAGCGAGGAAAGGAGCTAAATGGAGCTAAATTTGGAGCATTGCAGCAAGAGGTGGAGGAGTGCAAGATTGAAGAAGTCGAAGCTCAAGAGTACAAGAAGAAGTGTCGAAGGAAACAAACCCCAGGCTCGTTAACGAGGCTGTGAAGGGTCGTTAACGAGGCCACGAACCCCAGGCTCGTTATGAGTAGTTTATTTTTCTAGGGTCGGGGTTAAGCTCGGCATAGTCGAGCATGTTTGATGAGTAAGATTGTGATGTGAATGCCTTTTATCTTTTATTGAGATTGTTTGTTGTGCTTAATACCAAGACGAATATTGAGGTAATTTGAGTTTTAACTTGATTGAAAGAGAAAGTTAGTAACTTGAAGGTTGATATTGTTTGAAAACGAAAGTTTCAAGCTTTAGATCCAAAACAAGCAATTGAGTGAGTTAGTTTATGAAAGTAGATTAATTTACTTGTTAAGTCAATGAAAGTTGATAACTCTATCTATTTAAAGGCATGATCTTATTTTCTTACGGAATTCTTATGCTTGGCTATGTTGTGGTGTCCCTTGTCCTAGATTTTTGTTTAATTTGAATTATTTCTGGTGAATCTTCGTTGCTGAGTACTTGCCTCGGTACCGAATTTTAATTAGAATTTAATTAGGTCGTTAGTTGATATTTTTGTGTTCGGTGGCTCGGTAACGATCCTGACAAGCTCGTTAACGAGGCATCTCGTGAGTGTTTTGTTTGATTTTGTTTGATTTCTGTTAGATTGATAGACAAACAACCTTGCTTCCTGTGAAACGATCCTGACTCCACTGTACTCAGCGGGGTCTTGACTCAACAGGTTTGCCTCTCTACCAATAGATTAGTTGGCTATGCTTTTGAAGGGGGAAGGATAATATTTGAATTTAGAACAAATTGAGAAAGACAAATCCTCATTTTGTAGCAATCATACTTTAGCACAAGCATAAAGTTATGCATTCAATTTGGTAGATGAGGCATAATGTTCTACAATTAGTTTTTATCAAGATTATCCGAAGTTCTGCATTTAGAATGTTTAGAATTAATCATGCAAAGAAAGGATTACACATTGTTGGAAAAATCAGAATAAGAAAAATTAATTGTAGAGCCGTAGAAGAACTACTGCACTTGAGCGAAAATCAGCTTAAACCCGGGTGCAAGTTAATCAAGGCGGCTCACTCTAGGGTTTACTCTACTCTCTGCTGGATTGTGCCTCAATTTTGCAAAGATGGAACTCTCAAAAGCTGTGTTTTGGGAGAAAGAAGAAACTGAATAGAAGAGGCAGTTTTTCTAACGTTTGTCCTTGAAGGAATAGGCTCCTCTCTTTTTTAAAAGAATTTCTGACCGCACTTGTGAAGAATTTTCAGCGTACAGAAGGCTATCTCCAATAACCCACTATTCTCTCCAGTCTCCAACGCTCAAATTAGGTGAGAAAATCAAGGATTTCCTTTGACCATTTCGTATTAGAGATAAAACAACATAAATGCTAAATAACTAATATAAATCTCATTTTTGTCAAAAGATGAAAATTATGTAATCTGATTTATCTATAGATAAAATTTAAATAGCTTTTAGAAGTTTGAAGCATACCCAACAATCCCCCACATGATTCAAAATAGTGAGAATTACATGCTGATGTCTTCTGGACTTGAATCAACATTAATACAATATAAGAGTTCAATGAACTGTAATATGCTATTCAAGGACTAGCATATAACCCTACATCATAAATGTCCTAGTGAGTTAGGCCATGACTCATCAAGTTAGGCAGCCTTATACATTGGCGCTTATTTAGGTGACTCATCAAGTGTGTGTTGTCGCACGCCCCCATACAAGAATGAGTTCATTAAGATACCAAGTGTCTAAACCTTCCAACTGACAACAATTATGGGACTTTCTTATAGCATCAAACCACCGAATATTCTTTCGTTTGACCACATTGACCAAGAATTCAGAAAAGGTAAAGAACTCTTGGTTGGGTATCCAGAATGCTCTAGTATGAATTTGGCTTTAGTCCTATTTATTTTGTTGTCTCCATGACCATTCGTTCACACAATCCTTTTGTTAGAGGATCGGCCAAGGTCCTCCCTGATCTAAAAAATTCCAAGGATAAAACTCCAGTTTCAATCAAACTGTGTATCACCTTATGTCGCATACGTATATGCCTTTTCTTCCCATTATATAATGCATTCATTGCTACAACAATCGCAACCTAGGAGTCACATCTCATTGAGATAGTTGGACATGGTCTTGCTATCATTGGAATGTCAGCTAAAATATTTTTCAACCAATCCGCTTCTTGACATGCGAACTCAATAGCAATCAATTCAGATTCCTTGGTGGATCGAGGAATGCAAGTTTGTTTAACAGATTTCCAAGCCACAACTCCACCACCTAAAGTGAATATAAAACCACTAGTTGAATTCACTTCATCATTATCTGACACCCAATTAGCATCACAATATTCTTCAAGAACACAAGGAAAACTAGAAAAACACAAATTCCAATCAATAGTTCCTTTTAAATATCTCATTAGTCGAACTAGAGATTGTTGATAGGGTTTCTCGGCCAACAAAAAAATTTGTAAGTCAAGACCCCGCTGAGTACAGTGGAGTCAGGATCATTCCACAGGAAGCAAGGTTGTTTGTTTATCAATCTAACAAAAATCAAACAAAAACAAATAAAAGACTCACGCGCTGCCTCGTTAACGACGTTGTCAGGGTCGTTAACGAACCACCGAACACAAAATACTAAACTAACGACCTAATAAAATTCTAATTAAAATTCGGTACCGAGGCAAGTACTCAACAACGAAGATTCTCTAGAAACAATTCAAATAAAACAAAGATCTAGGACAAGGTACACCACAACATAGCCAAGCATATAAACTCATAAGAAGATAAGATCATGCCTTTAAACAGATAGAGTCATCAACTTTCGTTGACTTAGCAAGTAAATTAATCTACTTTCGCATCCTAATTCACTTAATTGCTTGTTTTGGATCTAAAGCTTGAAACTTTCATTTTCAAACAATATCAACCTTCAAGTTACTAACTTTCTCTTTCAATCAAGTTAAAAACTCAAATTACCTCAACTTTCGTTTTGGTATAAGCACAACAAACAATCTCAATAAAAGATAAAAGGCATTCAACACACAATCTTACTCATCAAACATGCTCAACTATGTCGGGCTTAACCCCGATCCTAGAAAAGAAAACTACTCACTAATCATAACTAAGAAACTAAAAACTCTAATAAAAAGAAACATTGAAACAAAACTCAAACTCAAATTAAGAAGAAAAATATCGTCTTACAGAGATTCAGAAGAAACCGAAAAAACATAAAAATACCGAACAACAATCACGACCAACGACCACCCGGCGACCGTCGTCTACCGAGCCTCGGCGGTCCTCTTTCGCTCTCTCTCTCTCTCTCTCTCTCCTCCGGCCTTCAAAAATCTCCCCTAAAAATTAAGCTCTAAAAACTTCCTCCAAATTAAGCCCCCCTTCTTCTATGCTAGATAGAAGGGTATTTATACTAAAAAGCTAAAAACTAAAAAGGCTAAAAGATATAAACTTTCCTAAAAAGATAGAAACAATCCCTAAAAGATAGAAATAAAATCTAAAAAGATATTAAGACCTAAAATACATATTCTAACAACCCCAAACGATTCTAAAAAGATACTCAACCGATATGGAAATAAATTCACACTCAGGATCGGTGAATTATAAAAATAACACTCGAAATCTTTCTTTTCATGGCCTCGTTAATGAACCCTCACAGCCTCGTTAACGAGCCTGAGTTTTGTTTTCTTCAACACTTCCTCTTGTACTCTCGAGCTCTGACTTCTTAAATCTTGCACTCCTCCGTCTTTTGCTGCAATGCTCCAAATTCAACTCCATTCAGCTCCTTTCCTCGCTAAAACCTGCAAAATTCACAAAATAGCGTAAATTCCACTCTTTTCACAGAAATATGCAAAACTATCTAAAAATACTTAAAACTAAGCCTAAACTAAACAAACTAATCCTAATAAGCAAAGAAAACCTATCAAAAACTATACTAAAAATGCGAATATCAAAATACCCCATACTTAGACTTGCTTGTCCTCAAGCAATAAACAAGACACTAACCAAAACCAAAACAAATCATGCTCATCAAGACATAGCCATCTTCTAAAAAGCAACATCTACACATAAGAAAATTATAGCAAAAGACTATTAACATCCTCACGCATATATGTACTTAAATAGACATAAAATAATACAATCCAACATCTCAAGGGATATAATGTGTTTCACTCAAATCTCATGTGTTTAGGCTTATAAGTTCAATCTCTCAACTCATCTTATATACAAAAACTCACAGAAATTGGAACTTATATCACCAATACTCTCCACCCAAGATTTGTCAAAACAAGCAAAGAATCATCAAGAGAACTCAGGCTCAATGAAAAACTTCAAAGAAGCTTCCATTCGGCCGGGTTGTAATGGGGCTTGGTAATAACAATAGAGAGTGGAAATATTTGGTTATGTGGTGCTAATAATATCCGGGAATTTAAGACTCCTAAAAACTCACATCTCACCAAAAATTTCATAAAACAACATACCAAACTCACTCTTCTTTATGCATACTCATTTTCACTCTTCACCTCTTTATAATTTCCTTCTTTCTCCTTTTTTTTTCTTTTTTTCCCGTTGCCTCGTTAACGAGCCCATATCCGGGTCGTTAACGATCCACCGTATACATTCCTCTTCCTTTTTATTCACTACATCCATCAAAAACTTTATTGTGTGCATTTTTCTATCAAGAGACCTTTCTTACATGTAATAACAAGAGACTTCCAATCTACCCTTCCCAAATACCATTCAATTTAAGCAAATATAAACTCTTTTCTTTTTAACAAAACACAAAACTTTACCTCTCCTATCTAAGTCCTAATTCCCGGATAGGGTCAAGCTTATCTTGGCTAAGAAATAATTTTTGTGGAGCTAAAAATAACAGACTTCAGGCCAAAATTGGTTATCAAAAGAAGGAATAATGTAAAGGTAGATAGGGAATAATAGGGCTTATAAAAATAAGTTCTCCATCATATGATCTTCACAAGTAATGAACTAAAAATCTTATAAGGGTCTCAAGAAATAGATAACTATCACAATTCCAAGAGATAATATGCATAAAGAGAGTAAATCACACAAGGAAAGAAGAGGGATTTATGATGTTCTCCCTATAAGGCTAAAAAATACTCTCAAGGTAAACGTTGTTGGATTGCATCATCTATGCTATAATGTATATGTGCTCAATTTCATCAAATGCTATTCTCTTCTAAAAGTCAAGAAATAGATAACCATCACAATTCCAAGAGATAATATGCATAAAGAGAGTAAATCACACAAGGAAAGAAGAGGGATTTATGATGTTCTCCCTATAAGGCCAAAAAATACTCACAAGGTAAACGTTGTTGGATTGCATCATGATGTCTCTTTATT
Source organism: Fallopia convolvulus (assembly GCA_964016875.1). Classification (NCBI taxonomy): domain Eukaryota; kingdom Viridiplantae; phylum Streptophyta; class Magnoliopsida; order Caryophyllales; family Polygonaceae; genus Fallopia; species Fallopia convolvulus. Next base: position 8,229,490 of record OZ024732.1, read on the forward strand.
TGGTGGTGTTTTTATATATGATTTCCTTTGTAAATATGTTTCTTTTTCCCCTTTTCTTGTGTGTTTTGTTCCTTTTTAGCTTAGTTCCCGTATTTCTATGAGATTCGGAGACTATGCGCGTTTTATGTGTTTTGTAGGTGTTTTGGCATGGATCAAGGGTCGTTTTGAAGGAGAATCGGAACATAGAGCAAGGCCCGAGCTTAAGAGGGAAAGAGAGGAGCTAGCCATGAAGAAGAACAAGAGAAAAGCCAACAAGAAGAAGGTGGAACGAGGTCCGGATCGAGTTAGAACCAACGCCGGACACGAGATGATTTTTCGACCTCGGACCGACTTGCCCAGTAAGTCGGGCCCGAGGTGCTTCGTGTCGGTCCGAGTCGGTCGCTGGCTGGATTGGGCTCCAAGGCACGAAATTGTAAACTACCACTTTTGCCCCTCATCTATAAAGGCTCTCTTATCTTCTAATTGGAAGAGGTTCCCACACACTTAGAGGGGACCAACTCTCAAAAACTCTCAAGAGGATACTTGGAGAGCAAGGAGGAAGGAGAGGAGAAGGAGAAGAGAGGGAATCGGCATAGGAGAAGGAGATTTGATAGGTTTGGTTGATAGATTATCTTTGCCTTGTTTTGATTTTGTGGATTTGGAAACCTTGGATTGGAGTTTGTGGATTGCTTTTGATTTGTGAATGAAATTTGACTTTGGTTTGAGATTGATGATGTTGATTGCTTTGCTTTGTGATTTGTTTGCTTTCTTTGTTTTCCATATGGAGTAGATCTCCTTGATCTTGGGTTATGGGGGAAAACTCTAGCTAGGTTGGGCTAGAAACCCCAATCCATAAGCCTTGAGTGCTTGATCTAGGAACCCACTCTACATAGAGCTACAATTCCTTATGAAAGTAAGGAATCAAGGCTTGTGATTGGCAAAGTCACGAAAGTGCTCATTTGTCCATCGCAAGACCTTGCTTCGAAGGGGATTTCCCCAATGATCGATGTGTAGAAGTGGTTGGAACGAGGGTGAAAGCACCTCGATCCTATTCCGATCATCACTTATTGCTTGAATTGGGGTGGAAAAGCCTTAATCTACTAGAGAAGGAACCCAAAAGCCCAAGATCTACTTTCAATCTTTGAGTTCGACAAACCAGCTACATCAGGCCCGACTTGCTCTACGTCGGTCCCGACTTCCCTCTTTGTCGCCAACATCGGGCCCGACGTGACACTTGTGTCGGTCCCGACTGTTCTCTTTGTTTTCCTTTGTTTTAAGTTCTCCTTTCCAGCTTTCTAGTGTCTAGGCACCTCAATCGAGTAGATGTCCCGAGCGTTCGACACCCACCACGTGCTACAACGGGGTCGGGTTATAAATTGTATCTCTAGACCCTCGCATTCGTGAGCGATCAAAAGATTGGCGCCGTTGCCGGGGATTTCTAAGTGCATTGAGTGCCAATTTGGTGAGTTTCTTGTGTTTGGTAGTGATTTGGGTGAGGGAATAGCCCAAACCCTTTGTTTGTTTTTGATTTGTTTTGGTTTGTGTCTTTGTTTCGTAGGTTTATGTGAGCTCGTTCTTCCCGAGGAACACTTGAGCTTGAGTTTGTGAGTGATCCGGAAAGTATTCTCAAAGAAGCCCGAAGAAGGAAAAGGATGGAGAATCAAGCTCTCCATGGTGATGAGGAGTTGGCTCGACTTAGGGCCGACATGGCTAGATTGCAACTTGAGAAGGACAATCAAGAGGCGGTGGCAAGAAGAGAACGGGAGCAACGGATGAGGGCCGAGGCTCAACTCACCGCTCTACCCCGGAATGCACGCCAATACATGCACCCGGAGTTGAGGGTTCCCGAACCGGTTATTGTGCTTCCCGAGGTTGCCAAGAATTTTGAGATCAAGACGCAATTCATCTCCCTCATCAAGCGTGATCAATTCGAGGGCCGTCCACATGAGTGTCCCATAGAGAACGTCAAACGCTTTGTGGACATGTGTGAGACGATCTCTATCGACGAGGAGACGTTGGAGTATGTGCTTCTAAAGGCGTTCAAGTGGTCACTTGGGGGCAAGGCCACACATTGGCTCGAGAGCCAAGCCCCTAGGTCGATCACAACTTGGAATGCACTCTATGATGCTTTCTTGATGAAGTTCTTCCCGCCCTCAAAGACAACCGAGCTAAGAAGGAAAATTGCAAGCTTTCAACAAGGTCCGAATGAGCCTCTCTTCGAAGCATGGGACCGTTTCAAGGAGATGTTGCGCCAATGTCCTACTCATGGCCAACAACCATATGTGCTCCAAGACATCTTTTTCCAAGGCATCAATCCGGCAACGAAGGACAAGCTCAATCTCCACACCGATTGTGGGTTCATAGACTTGACACCGGATCAAGCTTGGGAGCTACTTGACAAGCTATCCGATTATGAGGCCATGTATGGGGTGAGTCAAGCTAGCAAAGAGGTGAAAGTTCAAGGTAAAGGTGCAAGGAAGTTATATGATCCAAAGGGAGAAGACATTGACAAGGATGTGAAGCTCCAATTCCTTGAAGGTGAAGTGAGCAAGCTTAAGAGGCAAGTCCACTACTACAAGCAAAATGCTAGAGCTTGTGAGGGGTGTGGATCCTTTGCACAGGCTACACAAGTTTGTCCGAATGAGAGCCAAGTGCGCTTGGCCGAGCAAATTGAGGAGGCATACTATGTTCGAGGAAATTTCGGTGGAAGAGGCAACTTCAACAATGGTGGTAATGGCCGGTGGAACAACGGTCAAGCTCAAGGCTACAACAACAACTTCAACCAAAACGAGCCAAGGGCGCCGCAACCACCACCATATAGGCCACCGGGATTCAATGAGCTACAATCATTGGCTCAAGAGATGAGGGATGGGTTCAAGGAGATGAGGACCCAGTTCAATGAGTTTGGTGCATGGAGGAGGCAATTCGACAATCAATTTGCCCAAATTGCAACTCAAGCCCCGAGAGAGAATGGGAGACTTCCGGGCCGACCCGAGGAGAACCCCGAGCTCAAAACAATCAAAATGAAGTCCGGGCAATTGGATTGAGAAGTGGCCGAAACCTACCCGAGCCACACATGCCTAAGAAGAATGAAGAGAGCCGGACCGACTTACTCAGCAAGTCGGGTCCGAGGTTCCCTTTTAGTCGACCCGACAGGAAGATCAACTCCTCTGCCCCGGACCGAGGTTGAGAGTGAGTCGGGCCCGACGTACCCAGATGTCGATCCGACCACTCTGCCTTAGCTCTGCCCTAGGACCGTGATACACGACATCGGGCCCGACGTGGTGCCTAAGTCGGTCCAACCAGGAAATGTTGCAAGTGAAGTGGGGAAGTCCAAGGAGGTTGATCCAAGCAAGATTCAAGGTGCAACAACTCTTCCATATCCCTCAAAGAAGCCGAAAGATGTTGTTGAGAACAAGTTCAAGAGGTTCCTCAAACTCTTGCAAGGTTTGAACATCTCTATCCCGTTCACCGATGCATTGAGCGAGATGCCATCCTATGCCAAGTTTTTAAAGGAGATTTTGAGCAAGAAGAGGTCGATTGTTGAAATGAAAGATGAGGTCAAGACCTTGGAGTTACCGCAAAAGCTAGGAGATCCCGGTCGGTTTGCTATCACTATTGGTGTGGGGTCTCAAAACTTCCAAGCCTTATGTGACCTTGGGGCAAGTGTTTCGGTGATGCCCGCTAGTATTTGGAGAAGGCAAATTTAGGTGAAATTGAGCCGGCCGATATGTCCCTAACTATGGCCGACGGTTCCATCATCAAGGCTAAGGGAATATTGGATGACGTGCCGGTGCGAGTTGGAAAGTACTTTGTTCCCGATGATTTCGTGATCTTGGACATGCACGAGGACCCCTTGGTCCCAATAATCTTAGGAAGACCATTCTTAGCTACGGCGGGGGCAAGGTTTGATGTCAAAAACGGCAAAGTTTCCTTTGAGATTGGTGAAGAAACTGTCAATTTTCACTTCAACAAGGCTTTGAATGAGCCGGACGCCTTGGCTATCCTCAAACTTGAAGAGAGTGCCCAGAGAAAAAGAGAAGAAGTGGAAGTTGCTAGAGAGGTCATTGTGTTGAGAAGTGATGAAGGGATCAATGAACAAATACAAGCAAGGGAGTTGTTGGAGCAAGTTGAGGAACAAGATGAGTCAAGGATCAATGCTATCCCAAGGAGAAATGAAGAGTATCCTTACTTATATCCTTTTGATGTTGGTGATGACCACAATTCTTTCCAAACTTTTGATTCCTACATTTGTTTAATTGATTTGAAGGATGACTTAGGAGACTCCTACATTTGCCTTAGTGACTTGAAAGATGAATTGGTAGAATCTCCTAGGAATTCTTTGGATAACTTTGGTGTAAGAAAAGAGGAACATGATTGAGCAAGTAAGGAGGAGAAATCTCATTCGTTGGAGGAGTATGATGAGAGAGGCCCGAGATCGGAGATCCATGCCTATATAGACCATCGTTGGTGGTTTTATGGGTATGAGGGCAATGGGAATGGGCACAACAATGGCGAGCAATTCACCGTGTTTCACCCGCCATGAGATTGGGGTTAGGAAGTCAAGCTAGTGACTCTAAACGAGCGCTTCTCGGGAGGCAACCCGAGCTAGTAGCTTTCTTTTCGTAATTTTAGTTTGATTTTTCTTAGTTTAGCCTAGCTTTTCTCTAACCAATCTCTATCTAGTGTTTTGTGGATTTTTGGTGTTGTGTATTCTTCAAGGTTGTGTAGGATTTGAGGTGAAAAAAAAATAAAAAATAAAAATAAAAAATTAAATGGAAATATGGAGAAAGAAGTTGCAAGAGGATGGAGTAAAATTGGTGACCCGAACACCCCACATCGAGCCCAGGTAAGTCGGGCCCGACACAGGGACGTCGGTCCACGACGTCGGTCCGACCCAATCGGACTGGGTGGAATGCCATTTTTGCCCTTTGACCTAATTTTTCCCTTTCCCCCATTAAATGCCATCCCCCACCTACCTACCATCTTCATATTAACCACCATTCCCAAAATACAACCCATCTCCCTCACACTCTCAAAATCGCCCCCCCTCTCACCATACTCGATCCACACATCTCTCCCTTTCTTCATCTCGATCCAATCACAAAAAGGCCTCCCTAGCCCGATTCCAAAGAGAAATTTCGAGTTCAATCTCGTTCTTCATCCCCCATCTCGATCTAGGTTGAGAAAGTTTGAATTCTAAGTAGATTGTTTGCTTAAAAGTCCAATACTCTTGAAATCCGGTACCATGGAGACTAGAGCTTCATCATCTCATGCGGAAAGGCCGAAGAAGAAGTCCAAGAAGTCAAGAAAAGAGCCAAGGTTGGATGATGTTTACTTGGAGGATGATGAGCAAGTTGAGAGTTATGCAAGGTATATGGCGCTTGAGCATCACACAAGGTGGCTTGATTGGGAAACCGTGAAGAAGATGGGCATGGATCAAGCTCTTCCAAGGTGCTACTCCTACATCGGTCTCAATGGGATGCTAAGGTGGGACAACACCCACTATCCTGCCCTCACCTCGGAATTCATGGCCACTTTTGAATGCACTTATGATAATATGGAGGATGAGGAAGGGGCGATCACCTTCCAATTGGGCAATGAGGACCACAATCTCTCTCTTAGGGACTTGGCTACCTACTTCGGGTTTCCATGTACAAAAGAAGAGACCGACGTCGACAACGAGAAGGTGAACCAAGTGTGGCGGCATGTGGCCGGGAAGAGCGAGATGAGAAAGGGGCCACCACAACCGAGATTGCTAGCCCTCTTTTTCGGGTCATGGTGCGAGTTTTGGGATGTGCAATCTATGCTCGTCATGAGTTGAACAAGCCGATGAAGGAAGAGATTATGTTGCTACATGAGATGCTCTTCCACACCGAGAAGCCCATGAACCTTGCATGGGAGTGGGTCAATATGGTGCGAGACTTCCAAAGCTCCTCTTGGATCTACTTTGGCGGGATGATAGAAAGGCTAGCCGTGCGTCTAGGAGTCGACCTTAACATGTATTCTCCGGCTCCGAATGGTGTTGAGTATATGAACATGAAGTATTTCAAGAAGGCCAACATCATCAAGGAGAAGCTTTACATGAATTCTTTGGCCCCTCACTCGAGCTATGATGGTGTGTCCATCCGGTTGGTGCCCAACCTCTATGATCTTTCTCGGTATCACAATTGGTACCAAGTGTGGGCCGGCAAGCCACACTCATTTGGTGACCCCGAAGGTGCAAGAGAGGGGCGGCGACAACAACCTCAACACATTCGGTTTACCTCCCCTCCATCTTCACCGGATTTCGATCAAGATAACTTTGTGTTTGCACCTCGTGGGGAAGACATGGACGTCGATCAAGAGCAAAATTAAGAAGATGAGCGCTTCCAAGGCTTGATGGCCAACCTCCGAGCCACGTACCAAGCTCCAACATTGGCGTACCGAGGTACACATGGCATCGGGCCCGACTTCCATCAAAGTCGGTCCGGTGCCTTCTATGGTGATGAGGTCCCGAGGCACTATGAGCATGGAGAGGGGAGTGGTGCAAGGCAAGAACAAGCTCAAGGTGGCGGTTATGAAGGCTACGCCCAATGGTATGGTCCGGGAATGGTGTTTCCCAAGCGACAACAAACGGTGGACATGTCCTTCTTGGCCAACCAAATGGCCCATCTTCAACTTCAACAAGAGAATGTTCTTCAAGAGGTCCATCAAGTGAATCTTCTACAACAATTCATGTACCAACAACAACAACAATTGCTTCAACAACAAGGTGCTTTCCAAGCTAGCCAAGAAGAGATGAACCGAGCCCTCGGCTACACTAGGCGAGAGGTGGATGAGCTTAGAGAGGTGGAGGACCAAAGGTGGCGGGTCCAAGATAGATTCAACACATGGATGAGCGGGAACTTCCCTTCCCATGAGGACCAATGGACGCGCCCGGATCCTCAACTCCAACCACCACCACAAGACTTCTACCAAGAGCAAGTGTACGAGAGGGAGCGGCAAGCGAGACTCCAAAGAGGATATAGGCGTGACAACCCCTTCGAGTGATTCTAGACATGCCATTGAAGAATAAAGAAATTGTGAGCTCTTTGTACTCTTCTCTCTTGCTTTTAAGTTTTGGTTTCCTTGTTTGATGGGGACATCAAAATTTTAAGTATGGGGTGGGGGTAAGTGTGCTCATGATTTCACTTGCTTGTGTGTGTTTGTTATTTTGAGGATATTTGGTTTTCGATTTCTAGTTTGTGTTTGGGATGTTTGTTTCTTGGTTTGTGGTTTGATGAATGACATGGATGATTGATTTGGTTTTGAATGGACGAGTCTTTGTTTTTGGTTTTGTATAGAGAAATTTTTGCAAAAATCTATAAAAATTTGAAAAATTGTGTTGAACCCAACAAAAAGATTTTGTGTTTTGTAGTTTTTGGACTAGAAATTTCCATCTTAGATGTCCAAATGAAAGCTAATGATGATGTGAGCATGTAAATTCCTTTGTATATTTTTGGATGGTTTAGCCTCTAAAAAGATGTTGCTTTTGATGTGATCATGATATCTTGCTTGTTTTATTGAACATGTGAGTTCTAGGATGAGTTCTTATGCAACTAAGTATGAGTGACCCTTGTGAGATTGATTTTTGGCCATTTTAGGGATGCTTGTTCATATTTGCGTATCCCTCATGTTTCTTGTGTGATTAGCTCATGCATGCTTAGTAAAAATTGCTATTGCGGCGTTTATCTATTTTCCAAGACCGTCATGAGATTTGTCCTAGCATTGTCACATTGATTTTGAACTTTGTTCTTTTAGTCACATAAATGTTCCATATCCTACCATGAAGTGAATCCTTTGTTTGTAGCCCCGTTTTAGCCTAGGCCTTTGTTTGAAACTCCTCAAAAATATTATTCCTAGCCTTATATGACTTGACCCTTATGGGATTGGACTTTAGAAGAGAGGTTTGGATTGTATTTGAAGAGTTGAGATTCTCTTTGGTTTAAGTGCAAAGAATGGTGTTATGAATCATGTGGGTAGTGCATCTTTGTTGTGCAAAAAGAAAATGAAAAAAAAAGAAAGAAAGAAAGAAAGAAAATGTTGGAAATGGAAAGTGGAATGAAGGTAAAGAGCTTAAGTGAAGAAAAAGGGTCCGACCGAGTTACACACCACATCGGGCCCGATGTTATAAGAAAGTCGGTCCAGTGTAGAAAGTGTGGAAAATCCAACAAAAAGCCTAAGAGCAAAGATGAAGTGGAATGTTAAGTGAAATTTTGGGTTGAGAGGAAAAATGTTAAGTTTTTTTGGATAAGTGTGAAATTGATTATGGAATTTTTGGTGAAGTTGGTGAGAGTTTAGGTTGTTCAATCCCCATTGTAAGAACCACAAGACCAAATAATTCCCACCTTGAGAAATACCAAAAGCCCCATTACAACCCGACCGAATGGAACCTCTTTGAGGACCTCCATTGAGCCAAGTTCGAATTCTTTGTGTACTTTGTATTAGGCATCTCTAGGTGGAGGATTTGGTGATATTAGCTTCAATAGTAAATTCCTTACTTGCATGATTTTTGAGCTTGAGTGTTCATTGCTATACCCATACACATGATGAGTGATACACATTCACATATCCCTAAAGTGAGGCTTAGTTGCATTGACTCTATTCCTTGGAACACTACATCATGTGTGATGATGTAATCTTGCTTGAATATCAATAACTTGTGCTTAAATGTGTTTTCATACGAGGCTTTACTTGAAGATTATGTTTCGGTCTTGCTTACATTGTTATTGCTTGAGGACAAGCAAGTTTAAGTATGGGGTATTTTGATGTCTCTTTATTTGGTGGTGTTTTTATATATAATTTCCTTTGTAAATATGTTTCTTTTTCCCCTTTTCATGTGTGTTTTGTTCCTTTTTAGTTTAGTTCCCGTATTTCTATGAGATTCGGAGACTATGCGCGTTTTATGTGTTTTGTAGGTGTTTTGGCATGGATCAAGGGTCGTTTTGAAGGAGAATCGAAACATGGAGCAAGGCCCGAGCTTAAGAGGGAAAGAGAGGAGCAAGCCATGAAGAAGAACAAGAGAAAAGCCAACAAGAAGAAGGTGGAACGAGGTCCGGATCGAGTTAGAACCAACACTGGACCTGAGATGATTTTTCGACCTCGGACCGACTTGCCAGTAAGTCGGGCCCGAGGTGCTCCGTGTCGGTCCGAGTCGGTCGCTGGCTGGATTGGGCTCCAAGGCACGAAATTGTAAACTACCACTTTTGCCCCTCATCTATAAAGGCTCTCTTATCTTCTAATTGGAAGAGGTTCCCACACACTTAGAGGGGACCAACTCTCAAAAACTCTCAAGAGGATACTTGGAGAGCAAGGAGGAAGGAGAGGAGAAGGAGAAGAGAGGGAATCGGCATAGGAGAAGGAGATTTGATAGGTTTGAACATCATCTATGCTATAAAGTATATGTGCTCCATTTCATCAAATGCTATTCTCTTCTAAAAACAATAATTTCAAGTTTGAGAATCTGGCTATACTTTTAAAGACATGTTCGCAAGGAATTATATGATTAAGCTAGTGATCGCTGTCATAGAACTTAAGAGGGGATATCTATCAATTCTAAAACTCTTTTTGGATTTTTCAATTTTTTAATTTTTTTCAATTTTTCGAATTTTTTCAGTAATAACAATTATATAGAACACATAAACATCTAGGACATAATCTTTCTACTTTCTCCCCACCCCATACTTAAAATTACAGTGTCCCCACTGTAAGCATAATAAGAAGAAGAGGGAAAAGAAATAGAAAAGAAAACAAAAAAAATTAAAAAGAAAAAAGAAAGACATAAAACTTACAAAGTGGAAACAAGGAAAAGAAACTTCATCTTGAGATGAATCAACGGTTCTGTGGAGGAAAATAGTGCTCAAAGTTCCCCATGAAGTCGTACATCGTCCTCCAACGCTCAGCATCCTCCGCCTCTCTCTGGCGCTTCCTCTCATCCTCCATCGACATGCGAGCGGAATAGACGGTTTCCCATCTATCCATCCTCCTATGAATGTGATCCGTCTGGAGGTGAAGCTGCTGCATCCGTGCAGAAAGATCCTCGGCCCATGGTGGTGGTATACTCGATCCTGCGTACTCGGGCTAAGGAGGTGGTGGGTAGTGAGGCTGGAAATGGTCTTGATACATCACCGGGTTGTAAGGCATGAGGCCATAAGTATGAGGGTCGACAGGAGCTGGTGGTGGGTCGACAGGAGCTCTCGGCACCTCGTTAACGAAGCTGGGTGCCTCGTTAACAGGGTTGGGATACGGCTGGAAGTGGTCGTTAACGACCCTGGTGGGCTCGTCAACGAAGATGTTGCCTCCTAACACCTCCGTGTCGATGTCTTCTTCTTCAAAATTGAGCTCCTCAGTGCCGCCCTCGGTGTCGGCTTCTTCGGTGTCGTTGCCTACTACCTCGGTGTCCTCTTGTTCATCTTCTTCTTCATATTCATCCACGTCGTCTCGCTCAAACCGGGTTTCACATGGCCTAAGCGAGAGCTCGTCCTCCGGTTTTGGCTCCAATGGGTAGGGATGTCCCGTCCACACCTCGTACCAATTCGGTACATAGAGTAGCTCGTACATGTCGAGGGAAGGTATGACTAGTCGATCTTGAACCTTCACCTTGTAGCCTCCCTCGACTTGCACGAAAATCCCGGAACTATACCAATAGTTTTTGTTGAGGAGTTGGGCGTGAGCTGGTGTGTAGCGGGTGAGATCTACTCCGAGATTCTTAGCCAAGAGGCTAACCAAATTGCCACACCACACCTCCTTGGACTTGGTGGATTTCTCGACGTAGTAGAGCCATTCGTACCCCAAATTCAAGGGCCCGGGCTCCTCAAAGAAGATGGTGCGGAAGCCAGCGACCTCCGTTCTTGTAGGCCGATTCAACTCTTTCTTCGGCCAAAATGTTGCGGCGAGGATTCTCAAAATAATCCGGAAGATGGGGTTGACTATGTTTGCCCCGGATAGCGCCGCGGTAGAGGATTGAACCTCCCCGGTGATGTAGCTCCAAGTGCGGGTCACTCGGTAGTCCTTCAAGCTATAATCTCTCGACGGGTTTGGGATCTCCAAGATTGCATTGAACTCCGCCATGGTGAAGTCACGGTCCTCGTTACCGAGCCGGAACTGAATTCATCCTGCCGAGATCTTCGACGAGAAGTTGGTCTCCAAAGTGGCCAAGAACTCGGATGTGAGGGCCGGGTAATGTGGCAAGCTCTCTTACTTCAACAGGTGGGCGGCCCCAAGGATGATGAAGGCGTCCTTGACATCCGTGTAGATGCCCGTGGAGACAGCGCTAGACTTCGAGAACCATCGGGTGTAATGGTCCTTCTCCAAAAAATCTCGGTAGCGCCGTACTTGGCTCTGACTGCTCAAGATCACATCATCCACTCGAGGTGGAGATGGAGACCTATGGTTCCTCCTCTTCTTCTGGGCTCGGGGTAGCGGGTCTGCTTGAACTAGCCATGGATCCTACAAAATAATCGAGATTTTTCCAAGATAAGATCCACTCAAAAATAGATAGGTACGAGACCCCATACTTGGTCTCAAAATTAACCTCGGAATTATTCGTAAACTACCCAATTGGGTTGTTCACGATTTTGGGCTCGGATCGATCGATGAAGAAATGCAAGGGTCGTTAACGAGCCGCCGAGAGCAAAACCAGAATTTTCCGAAATTTAATCTACCTTAAATTCAGCACAAATCAAGCATGCAATCTTCTATTATTTTCCACATATCCCCCATCGGGTATAAGCACCCCATACTTACTCAATTACCCATCCCGAACATGCTAAAAGTTACCCGGAATTTTGACATGCAAAGATTGAACGTTTAGATCTAGAACAAGAAAAATTCATGCTTTCCTAACTAAAGGATTACAATAGCTAAGCTAACATGAATAATCTTTCCTAAAACATGAACAACAAAGCACAATCAGGAATTTTTAGGAACAAAATCAAGCATGCTCATCGACCTTCCTAAGAACTTGATTCAAGATATGAAATTTCGACCCTATAGATAATCGATCATGCAATTTCAAGCAAGGGTTTAGAAATCATACCGGAGAACCGAGAAATTGAAGAACAAGGGTCGGAATCGGGGTGGTTAACGAGCTTTGGCCTCGTCGGTGAACGGTTTCCGAGCTCCGGTAACTACGGCCTCTCGGTGATCGGTAGCGTGAGGGATTCCGACTTGGTGGGAGAGAAGGGATAGGGATTGAGAGTATTTTGGGTTTGAGAGGAAGTGAATTTTGAGAGGATTGTGGTAGAATTTTGGAAGGGGGTAGAAGGGTTTATATAGGAGGGGTAAGGGTAGAAGGGGGAGGGGGCGGCGGTTAGGGTAAAATAGATAGATTAGGTTAAAATACTTACCTACCCCGTATTGTGACGAGTCGGGTCTTCCGAACCGGGTCGTTAACGAGCCTGGGTGGGTCGTTAACGAGCCGCCGTGGCCTTCTTGAGTGATTTTTTGATCCCTTTCTCCTGAAATCTTGTTAGCCCAAAAATTCTAATTTCTATCCTAGTTAAAACTAAAAAAGAAAAATAAAAGAAAGCAAAGAAATAATCTAAAAAGAAAAAGAAAAGAAAAGAAAAGAAACTAAACCTATTCTAAAAAGCGGGTTGCCTCCCGTAAGCGCTATGTTTAACGTCGTTAGCCCGACGAGCTTCCTTGCTAGTCTCATGGTGGTTCATTTATGGCCATATTGGGGTCTTGAGATACCCTGCTTGTAGCCTTACTGTCTCTGTGTGCTTGAATTGCTAAATTAGGACCCTTTTCTTCTATCAGCAAGCTCGATATCCCTAGACTCTTGGTGTAGTCTGAAAGCCAAGGTGGTTTGGACTTTTCTGTAATCTCTGTAGTAGGGCCGTGGTTGAACTCATGTACGTGAGACTTAGTGATCGGCAGATGTGGCTCGGTAGGGACTGTTGTGTCGAGTTTGGGTTGAGTCAACTCTATTTGTGCCACTCTAATTGGGTCGTTTGCTTTTTGATCCAAGTTGAATTCCACCCGTTCTTCTCCTATATCAAAAGTGAGGAGTCCCTTCCGCACATCAACTCTTGTTCATGCTGTGGCTAAGAATGGTCGCCCGAGAATTATGGGGACATGAGGGTCTTCAGGCATATCAAGGACGATAAAATCATTCGGTATAAAGAATTTCCCGACTTGAATAGGGTAATCGTCCACTACTCCTGTGGCTTTGACACTTGACCCATCTGCCATGTACAGATTCATGTCTGCTGGCTCTAGTGGTCCCATATTGGCTTTAGACCAGATTGAGAGCGGAACAAGACTAGCACTGGCACCAAGATCGCATAAAGCTTTGAACTTGTGGTTGCCTATGCCGATTGTGATTGCAAACCTCCCGGGATCTCCCAGCTTTTCTGGTAGAGCTATCGATCTGACTTCATCCTGCAACTCTGTAATGGACCTTTTCCCGCTAAGAATATCTTTCAAAAATTTTGTGTAAGCCGGCATTTCGCTTAGGGCCTCAACGAATGGGATAGAAATATTAATGCCCTGAAGAATCTTAACGAAACGCTTGAACTTACTCTCAGTAGAGTCCATAGATTTCTTAGTTGGAAATGGAAGGGATTTCACCATTCTCGGAACCAAGTTAGGCTCGAGAGGTTAGAGTACCGGGTCGACACTGGGGTCGATTGATGTCCTCGGCGGATCGTTACCGACCCTGATGGGGTCGTTAACTACCCTGGGATTGAGAGGGAGGCTCAGATTAGTATACTTACTTGGGTTAGGGTCGTTAGATACCCTCGGAGCCTCGTCATTCTGGTTTGTTGGCTCGGTATGTGCTCTCGCTGGCTCGTTAACGAGCTGGTTAGCGAGGTCCTGTTCCTCCTTCTCTTCATCTTGAATTCTCTCCGGTAGTGTCTTCCCACTTCTGAGGTGTACCGCTTCTATTTGGCCTCTAGGGTTCTCCTCGGGGCGGCCCGGGAGTTGCCCTTGTGGTCTTGGAATCCGTGCAGCTAGGTCCCCTAGTTGGGAATCAACGCTCCTCTTCCAAATATCGAACTCTCCCCATCTTTTATCTTGTTGGTTCAGCTTGGCTTGAACGTCATCAACCTTGTTGTTCACTCCGTTGATGCTCTCTTTAATCTCCTGAACCCATGATGGCGTCTCCTGATGGCCTGGAGGTCGATATGGTGCAAGTCGTCTATCTGGTGGGGGCCCTGCGTAATTTTGACTTGTATTATGATTGCCCCATGGTTGATAGTTGTTCGATCTGTCATTATAATTAGGCTGGTTCCTGTAGGGTCCTCTCATGTAATTCATCTCATCTATTGTCTTAGCGGTTCTAACCTGCTCAATGTTAGTGCATGCAGAAGTACTATGTGCAGAAGAACCACATTCGTGACATGATTGAGAGGATTTCAGAAAACTTACCTGTTTCCTTAGACGATTAACCTCATCTTGTAAGAATTGATTTTTAACATCGGGGTCAACTTCATCTCGGTTGGGTACATAGAGACGTTTTTGAGTTTGTGGAGCCTGCTGGGTCCCGTACATAGCATCGTAATTCGCCAGCTTGTCCAACAGTTCCCACGCTTCTGTCGGGTTCATCTCTATAAAACCGCACGCAGTATGCGTGTTGATGCGGTTCTTGGTCTCTGCGTTAATACCCTGGAAAAAGATTTCTTGCAAAACATATAAAGGTTGCAAATGAGTAGGGCACTGTCTAAGCATCTCTTTGAATTTTTCCCATGTTTCAACAAATGTTTCATTAGGCAACTGGTGATAAGAGGTGATGCGTTTCCTTAACTCCGTTGTCTTGGCAGGAGGGAAAAACTTTGTAAGAAATTGATCATACAAGGCTTTCCAAGTCCTGATAGACTTAGAAGGTAGGCTCTCTAACCAGTTTAGGGCCTTCCCAGTAAGAGACCATCTAAAAGCTTTTAACAGAACATATTCCAACGAGACACCTTAGCAGCTATGGTGTCACATAAATCAAGAAAATTTCTAATATGCTCCATAGGGCACTCAGCAGGTTTCCCTTCAAACTGAGCCCATTTGATTAAGGATATAAATTGAGACTTGATCTCAAAAGGTTTCTCTATCGCTGGAAGCACAATAGGGGATTCTGGCACCCTCAGTTCCTGGATGCATGTATTGCTTGGCATTCCTTGGATAGGCGTCTAGCTCTTCTTGCAGTCGAGCCTTGTCAGCTCGTTGACTCAGCTTCTGCGTCTGCGCCGTCCTTTTCGGCTCTCAGTGCCTCCATCTGGGTCCGGAGGATCTCTAACTCTCAAGCCATCTCTTCTGCTGTGGCCATGGCTCCGTTTTCTCGGAGTCGACGGTGCAGAGAACGTTCTGGTTCTGAGTAATAACCTGTGTTATCAAACTGAAGCCTTCTTCGTCCTACCGACATACACTGAGAAAAAAAACAAAGAAAACAAAAATTAAAAACAAAAACGGGGTCGGGCTATTCCCGATCCCGAAGATAAACTAATAACTCGTTGCTTCCCCGACAACGACGCCAATTTGTTGAGAGGGTTTCTCGGCCAACAAATAAATTTGTAAGTCAAGACCCCGCTGAGTATAGTGGAGTCAGGGTCGTTCCACAGGAAGCAAGGTTGTTTGTCTATCAATCTAACAAAAATCAAACAAAAACAAATAAAACACTCACGCGCTGCCTCGTTAACGACGTTGTCAGGGTCGTTAACGAACCAACGAACACAAAATACTAAACTAACGACCTAATAAAATTCTAATTAAAATTCGGTACCGAGGCAAGTACTCAGCAACGAAGATTCTCTAGAAATAATTCAAATAAAACAAAGATCTAGGACAAGGTACACCACAACATAGCCAAGCATATAAACTCGTCAGAAGATAAGATCATGCCTTTAAACAGATAGAGTCATCAACTTTCGTTGACTTAGCAATTAAATTAATCTACTTTCGCATCCTAATTCACTTAATTGCTTGTTTTGGATCTAAAGCTTGAAACTTTCGTTTTCAAACAATATCAACCTTCAAGTTACTAACTTTCTCTTTCAATCAAGTTAAAAACTCAAATTATCTCAACTTTCGTTTCGGTATAAGCACAACAAACAATCTCAATAAAAGATAAAAGGCATTCAACACACAATCTTACTCATCAAACATGCTCAACTATGTCGGGCTTAACCCCGATCCTAGAAAAGAAAACTACTCACTAATCATAACTAAGAAACTAAAAACTCTAATAAAAAGAAACATTGAAACAAAAATCAAACTCAAATTAATAAGAAAAATATCGTCTTACAGAGATTCAGAAGAAACCGAAAAAACATAAAAATACCGAACCACAATCACGACCAACGACCACCCGGCGACCGTCGTCTACCGAGCCTCGGCGGTCGTCTTCCGATCCGATCTCTCTCTCTCCTTCGGCCTTCAAAAATCTCCCCTAAAAATTAAGCTCTAAAAACTTCCTCCAAATTAAGCCCCCCTTCTTCTATGCTAGATAGAAGGGTATTTATACTAAAAAGCTAAAAACTAAAAAGGCTAAAAGATATAAACTTTCCTAAAAAGATAGAAACAATCCCTAAAAGATAGAAATAAAATCTAAAAAGGTATTAAGACTTAAAATACATATTCTAACAACCCCAAAAGATTCTAAAAAGATACTCAACCGATATGGAAATAAATTCCCACTCAGGATCGGTGAATTATAAAAATAACACTCGAAATCTTTCTTTTCATGGCCTCGTTAACGAACCCTCACAACCTCGTTAACGAGCCTGGTTTTTTTATTTCTTCAACACTTCCTCTTGTACTCTCGAGCTCTGACTTCTTAAATCTTGCACTCCTCCGTCTTTTGCTGCAATGCTCCAAATTCAACTCCATTAAGCTCCTTTCCTCGCTAAAACCTGCAAAATTCACAAAATAGCGTAGATTCCACTCTTTTTACAGAAATGTGCAAAACTATCTAAAAATAATTAAAACTAAGACTAAACTAAACAAAACTAATCCTAATAAGCAAAGAAAACCTATCAAAAACTATACTAAAAATGCGAATATCAGAGATAACCAATGATCAGAATTTAGGTTATGAGTGTATCTACTCAGCCTACTAACTGTATAAGCAATATCGGGTCTTGTGCAATTCATCAAATACATCACACTACCTATAATCTTAGCATAATTCGACTGATTTACACCATCTCCTCTATTCTTACATAAATGCAAAGAGGAATCATAAGGAGACTTGGCACTCGGTTCATGCCACAATACCCAAACTTCTTAAGAATCTTTTCAATATAACGAGATTGATTTAATGAAAAATCAGAACTATTTTTCTGAACTTTTATACCAAGAATAACATCAACCTCACCTAGATCCTTCATGTCAAATTTGAAATCCTAAAATTTCTTTGGTTCACCAACAATATCAAGAGAAGTACCAAGTATAATTATGTCATCAACATACAAACAAATAATGACATACCCAATGTAACATCCCCGACCAAATTGCATATGTCATTTTGCATTCATATAAGATCAGTAGCATAAGAATAGTATAATGCCATGATATATAGTGAGTTTTTAAAAGTAATATTTATTTTCTAATTAATTTTATTAAATTTTTTTAACTAAAAGTAAACTAATAATTATTTTAGAGTAAAGTTTATAGTAAAGGAGATTTGAGGGTGAAAATTACAAATTTGACAAAATTTTAGCCGACGTTGTACGCCGACATATGACATGTATATCATGTTGTTTTGTCAACTAATTTAAGTATCCTACATAGAACAAAACGAGAGAAAGAAGAGGAGAAAAGGAGGAGAGGAGAGAAAGAAAGCTTGTTGATTTGTTGATTTTATTGTTTATTTGTTGGATTTGGTACAAAATCTCTTCTATCGGGTTTTAATCTCAAAGTACAAGTGTGATTTGGTAAGTTAGTTAATGGTTAATTTGGATTTCATTGATTTTTCCGGATCTTGTTCTACAGTTGCTTTTGATTTGAAAATTAGTCGATTTATAGTTCTCAAAGGATGTTTTCAATATTGGATTTATATTCTGTAAAAGATTTCAAAGTAATTTTAGGGTTTTGATTTGTAATGATATTATGAAGATCTTTGATAAGGTTTTACAAAAAGGATTGAATTAGAAAAATGTTCTTATATATATATAGTTTATCGTTGGCAAGTTTTAAAGGATTTGGAATTATGCACAAGGAGTTATAATGCATACTGGCATTTCATTACATTTGGGGTTAAAGTTTGTAAAAGTAAATAAAATGTTTTTGCATTGGGTTATATATAAGAGCACAAGTCATAAGTCGTGGTTAAAGACAAGAGGAAGAGATATAGTATATGTCTTAAACAGGTGAGTATAGATCGGAGATTAAACCCTATGTGTTATATGGATATATATGATATATGCGCTATATGGATATATGTGCTATATGTGTTATATGGATATATATGATATATGTGCTATATGAGCTATATGGATATATGTACTATATGAGCTATATGGATATATGTGTTATATTAGTTATATTGATATATGTGTTATATGTGATAGCTTTGAAATTTCTAGATTTGTTTGCACAGAAAGTATGTTAGCAGATGACATATGATATATGATTATATGATGCACTTGATTGGATAGCATATTGCATGAGATTAAAAGGAAATGCGACTGTCTTGCCCTGAATTTGTATACAAAAGGAACCTAAGGGTCATACAGGAGGCCTAAGATGCCTAAGAGATGGTATATGAGAAAATGAGGCCTAAGATGCCTAAGAAATAGTATATGAGAAAAAGTCGATATATGGAAAAAGGTTGGTATATGGTAAGAAAAAAAAGAAAAGAAAAGTTGGTATATGGAAAAAAGTCGATATATGCAAACTCAGGGCAAATTCAGGCTTGAACAGTTCACAGAATAATAAATTGAATACATCGACATTTGCATAGTAAATTCATATATGATATATATCATATGTATGTATAGGTACATGGACTAAATGTTTGACCTTGTGTGATATAATTGATGATGGTTTATACTCACTGAGTATGCGACTCAAGTAAACCGCAAAATAATTTTTCAGGTTCAACTAAATCTTACTGACATGTGTCTCTTTTAGAGGTCACATTCATACAGGTCGGTCGGCTGAAGTTCAATGCAACCTTCTCTTCCTCATTTTGCATCTTAGACATAAGGGTTGTAATATAAGTTAGAGTGACCTATGTATTAGTATAAAAAGTGACTACATATAGGTGCGTGTGTGTGTACAACCTTTTATGGTTTTTAATTTTGTTTGCTACTGATGTGGAAATAGTTGTTATACGTAAATTATCTATTTATATATGAAATAAGTTATTAATAAGCATACGTCAAAGGGTATAAGGGTGTCACACCCAAGATCAAATGTCTTAGAATATACACATGCATTTCTAAATTTTAAAACAAATCCATTTTCATGCAAGGTGTTTTCAAACTTCTCAAACTATTGCTTAGGAGCTTGCTTAAGACCATATAAAAGATTTATTTAATTTACATACATTGTTGGATCGTAATCGGTTAGCAGTGAGCTTGGGAACTGGCAATTAAGCTGTTCCCAAGGCAGCGGAAGTAAATAATCGCAAGTAATAAAAACAGTGAAAGGCACAGTTCCTTTATAGAGGAACCCCACTACAACCAACCAGTTGTATGGGTAAACCTCTACCTCCGCTTGGAGGATTTTGAATGACTTACTTATATTAATTGCTTTGTTCCTTAGTTACACAGCCGGATTTACACTTCTCTGTTCCTACAAGTTCTTCCTAACTCTAGCAACACTAGTAAATCCTCTCAACTGAGTTCCTAAGCTCACAACAGCAAAACACAGGTAACTCAAACCTTACGCTGACTTCTCAGTTCCCTTGCTCCAGGGAACTTCAGCTTCACCGTCGTCGAGATCACACACTCGCCGGCGGGGACTTCTCTTCCTTTTCTTTCTTTTCTCTGATGTGGGTGTTTGTAAGTTCTGGGAGAAGTACTCAGACCGAGTACTATTCATTTGGCTTTATAGTCCATTTGTCTTGGGCAGTCGCATCTTTCGTTTGTGTCCAAAATGCTCTTTGCTTGATGCCCAAGTTGTACTTTCTTCACATGTGACTTTGGTTTGAACTAGGTCAACTTCTTGAATCAATCGGACCGTTGGATGAAGCGTGACAGTCTGATCCTCAGACTGTTCCCTCTGGCTGTCTGAGACAGAATCCCGCGATCTGCGCTGAACGGTCGTTGTCTTCACATGTGAGTTCCCATTTCATGGGAACTGACTTCTTCAGAGTTCCCTTGATGGAAACTCTTCATCGTTGTAAGCTTGTGTTTTCTTGTTTGTTTCTGGGAGTTCCCACTTCATGGGAACTTTCCTCTTCAGAGTTCCCTTGATGGAAACTCTTCATTGTGGCCAGTGGTCTTTCTTTCTCCTGGAGCTTTGGTCTTGGGGAGCTATTCCTTGGATGGGAGCAGTTCCTTCACATTACATTGTCGTTCTCTTCACTGTTCCTTTGAGCTTGAACCTTCATTGTTCCCATCATGTTCCTGGATGGGAACAACTCCTCATATTGCACTGGCGTTCCCATCACTGTTCCTTTGAGCCTTAAACCTTCATTGTTCCCATCATGTTCCTGGATGGGAACAACTCCTCAAATTGCATTGGCGTTCCCATCATTGTTCCTTTGAGCTTTGAAACTTCACTGTTCCCATCATGTTCCCTAGATGGGAACAGTTCCTTACATTGTTCCCTTGGACAATTCCTTCCCTGAAACACTTCATAGAACATATCAAATGCCAAGGGTTTGTTATTATCAAAACCCAAAGGGGCAAGGGAACCTTGCCTTAACATACATTATGTTCATGTCTAGCTACTATAAACCCTTAGGTTGCATCATGTAAATTTTTTCATGCAAATCACCATTTAGAAATGTAGTTTTCACATCCATTTGATGCACAAACAACTTGTGAATAGATATAAGCAGGCCCGACCCTGGGCAGGTACAAGGTGTGCACCTGCACAGGGCCTCTATTTAATATAGGGCCTCGGGCCCAATTAAATATACTAGATATAAAAATATAATGAGTTCAATTACACAGAATCAAAAATTGCGCAGTGGTTGTGTGGGATTTTATATGACTATTTGGGCCTACTAACTAGTGTTCGATTCTCGTGAGTCCCTTCATTGGTTTTTTAAACAAGTCTAATACTCCATAAATTATATTTAATTTTACACATTGCTTTTTTTAACTTGAAAAAACTTTTACCCAGACCCTTGTTACGTTTAATTTTTTTATGCCACTTTAAAAAAATTTAAGGTCCTATCTAGGCAGGCATATTATAACTGAAGAAATTAGTTGAATTGATTAAACAAAAAGTTTAAGATTAAATCTGTTTTTTTCTTCTTTTCAATTTGTAGCTACCCCATAAAAAAATGAAGTGAAAAGAGTCTATATCAAAGCTTGTCTAATGACGAGATAAAATATTTTATATGGAATCAACTAAGGTTCTAATTTCATGTCCTAAATTATAATTTCAATTTATTTTTAAATCATAAGCTTTTTTTCACTTTTTTAGTGTTTAACTTTCACTTAATTATCTTGAGTCTCATTTTTCACTTATTTTTTTCTTGCATAGATAAAATATTTATTTACTACTTTCTTTTTATTAGTTTATTTTATTTTATTTTTTAATTATAATAATATCAATAAATTTAATTATAATTGAATGATACAGAGTAATAAACTAACTACAATAATGACTCTAAAAATTTACTAATAAATTAGCTAAAAGTTGATAAAAGTTTACATTTAATCGAATTTAGAAAATTATAATACTTTCGTACAGGGCCTCTCGAAACCATTGGACGACCCTGGATATAAGAGCTAGTAATATGCGAATAGTAGCAATTTTAGTGACATGAACATAAGTTTAAAAATAGTCTACTCCCCGTTTTTGAGAAAATCCTTGTGCCATTAACCGCGCCTTAAATTTGTTTATGAAACCATCAGGTTTAATATTTTTCTTTTAAATCCACTTGCACCTGATTGTTTTGCAACCTCTAGGCAAATCAACAAGCTCCCAAGTACGGTTAGACATGATTGAATCAATTTCATTGTTAATAGCTTCTTTCCAAAAAAAACAACATCAACATAATTCATTGCTTCAATAAAGTTTTTTGGATCTTGTTCTATCAAATAAGCATGCATGAATTATTCACTAAACTCATCATGTTCAACCAAGATTGCAGATATAAAATCAGGCCCGAAATCAGTTTCAGTCCTTACTTTCTTACTCCTTCGAGGTTCTTCATGAATTTCATCAAGAGTTCTATTAATTACTGCATTTTTAGACGAACTAGCTTCTATTGTTCTTTTGAAAGGAAGCACATGCTAAAAAAATTCAACCTCTCTAGATTCCATAACGTTATCAAATTGCAAGGAGTTAGGCTTAAGAGTAGGGATGCACATTGGGGCGGGGTGGGGCGGGGCAGGGAATGCATTCCCCAACCTCATCCCCGACATACTATTAGGACCCCCATCCCCGCCCCATCCCCATCTAATCCCCGCGGGGAGCGGGGCGGAGAATCCCTGTTGGGTATCGGGTTGTTAACGGGCCGTTGTTTATTATAATAAATATTTTAAACTTTAAAAAAGCTTACAAATATCAAATTTAAAAACATAAATTTTAAATTTCACCATATAATTTGTAGATATATATAAGCTTTAAATAAAAACTACAATAATATTAAAATCTATTTTTATTCTTTGTTGTATAAATTAAAAAAAAAGATATCGGGTTTATGTAGCGGGGATTCGGGGCGGATAGTACATTTGTTGATAGGGTTTCTCGGCCAACAAATAAATTTGTAAGTCAAGACCCCGCTGAGTACAGTGGAGTCAGGATCGTTCCACAAGAAGCAAGGTTGTTTGTCTATCAATCTAACAAAAATCAAACAAAATCAAACAAAACACTCACGAGATGCCTCGTTAACGATGTTGTCAGGATCGTTACCGAGCCACCGAACACAAAAATACTAACTAACGACCTAATAAAATTCTAATTAAAATTCGGTATCGAGGCATGTACTCAGCAACGAAGATTTACCAGAAATAATTCAAATTAAGCAAAAATCTAGGACAAGGGACACCACAACATAGCTAAGCATAAGAATTCCGTAAGAAGATAAGATCATGCCTTTAAACAGATAGAGTTATCAACCTTCGTCGACTTAATAAGTAAATTAATCTACTTTCGCATCCTAATTCACCCAATTGCTTGTTTTGGATCTAAAGCTTGAAACTTTCGCTTTCAAACAATATCAACCTTCAAGTTACTAACTTTCTCTTTCAATCAAGTTAAAAACCTAAATTACCTCAACTTTTGTCTTGGTATTAAGCACAACAAACAATCTCAATAAAAGATAAAAGGCATTCACACACAATCTTACTCATCCAACATGCTCAACTATGCCGGGCTTAACCCCGACCCTAGAAAAATAAACTACTCACTAATCATGACAAAGAAACTAAAAACTTCAAGCTGGCTTGTGGGCTCGGTTAGGGTCGTTAGATACCCTTGGAGCCTCGTCATTCTGGCTTGTGGGCTCGGTTCTAGCTCTTGCTGGCTCGTTAACGAACTGGTTGGCGAGGTCCTTTTCCTCCTTCTTTTCAGCTTGAATTCTTTTCGGTAGTGTCTTCCCACTCCTGAGGTGTACCGCTGCTATTTGGCCTCTAGGGTTCTCCTCGGGACGGCCCGGGAGTTGCCCTTGTGGTCTTGGAATCCGTGCAGCAAGGTCTCCTAGTTGGGAATCAACGCTCCTCTTCCAAATATCGAAATCTCCCCATCTTTTATCCTGTCGGTTCAGCTTGGCTTGAACGTCATCAACCTAGTTGTTCACTCCATTGATGCTCTCTTTAATCTCCTGAACCCATGATGGCGTCTCTTGATGGCCTAGAGGTCGATATGGTGCAGGTCGACTATCTTGTGGGGGCCTTGCATAATTTTGACTTGTATTATGATTGCCCCATGGTTGATAGTTGTTTGGCCTGTCATTATAATTAGGCTGGTTCCTGTAGGGTCCTCTCATGTAATTCATCTCAGCTATTATCTCAGCGGTTCTAACCTGCTCAATGTTAGTGCAAGCAGAAGTACTATGCGCAGAAGAACCACATTCTTGACATGATTGGGAGGATTTCAGAAAACTTACCTGTTTCCTCAGACGGTTGACCTCATCTTGTAAGAATTGATTTTTAACATCGGGGTCAACTTCATCTCGGTTGGGTACATAGAGACGTTTTTGAGTTTGTGGAGCCTGTTGGGTTCCGTACATAGCATCGTAATTCGCCAGCTTGTCCAACAGTTCCCACGCCTCTGTCGGGTTTATCTCTATAAAACCGTACGCAGTATGTGTGTTGATGCGGTTCTTGGTCTCCGCGTTGATACCTTGGAAAAAGATTTCTTGCAATACATATAAAGGTTGCCCATGAGTAGGGCACTGTCTAAGCATCTCTTTGAATCTTTCCCATGTTTCAACAAATGTTTCATTAGGCAACTGGTGATAAGAGGTGATGCGTTTCCTTAACTCCGTTGTCTTAGCAGGAGGGAAAAACTTTGTAAGAAATTGATCATACAAAGCTTTTCAAGTCCTGATAGACTTAGAAGGTAAGCTCTCTAACCAGTTCATGGCCTTTCCAGTGAGTGACCATCTAAAAGCTTTTAACAGAACATATTTTTAACGAGACACCTTCAGCAGCTATGGTGTCACATAAATCAAGAAAATTTCTAATATGCTCCATAGGGCACTCAGCAGGTTTCCCTTCAAACTGAGCCCGCTTGATTAACGATATAAATTGAGACTTGATCTCAAAAGGTATCTCTATCGCAGGAAGCACAATAAGAGATTCTGGCACCCTCATTTCCGGATGCATGTATTGCTTGGCATTCCTTGGATAGGTGTTTAGCTCTTCTTGCAGTCGAGCCTTGTCTGCGTCTGCGCCGTCCTTCTCGGCTTTCAGTGCCTCCATTTGGGTCCGAAGGATCTCTAACTCTCGAGCCATCTCTTCTGCTGTGGCCATGGCTCGGTTTTCTCGGAGTCGACGGTGCAGGGAACGTTCTTGTTCTGAGTAATAACTTGTGTTATCAAACTGAAGCCTTCTTCGTCCTACCGGCATACACTGAGAAAACAAACAAAGAAAACAAAGATTAAAAACAAAAACGGGGTCGGGCTAGTCCCGATCCCGAAGATAATCTAACAACACGTTGCTTCCCCGACAACGGCGCCAATTTGTTGATAGGGTTTCTCGGCCAACAAATAAATTTGTAAGTCAAGACCCCGCTGAGTACAGTGGAGTCAGGATCGTTCCACATGAAGCAAGGTTGTTTGTCTATCAATCTAACAAAAATCAAACGAAATCAAACAAAACACTCAAGAGATGCCTCGTTAACGATGTTGTCAGGATCGTTACCGAGCCACCGAACACAAAAATACTAACTAACGACCAAATAAAATTCTAATTAAAATTCGGTACCGATGCAAGTACTCAGCAACGAAGATTTACCAGAAATAATTCAAATTAAGAAAAAATCTAGGACAAGGGACACCACAACATAGCTAAGCATAAGAATTTCGTAAGAAGATAAGATCATGCCTTTAAACAGATAGAGTTATCAACCTTCGTCGACTTAATAAGTAATTTAATCTACTTTCGCATCCTAATTTACCCAAATGCTTGTTTTGGATCTAAAGCTTGAAACTTTCGTTTTCAAACAATATCAACCTTCAAGTTACTAACTTTCTCTTTCAATCAAGTTAAAAACCTAAATTACCTCAACTTTCGTCTTGGTATTAAGCACAACAAACAATCTCAATAAAAGATAAAAGGCATTCACACACAATCTTACTCATCCAACATGCTCAACTATGCCGGGCTTAACCCCGACCCTAGAAAAATAAACTACTCACTAATCATGACAAAGAAACTAAAAACTTCAATAAAAAGAAACATTGAAACAAAACTCAAACTCAAATTAATAAGAAAAATATATTGTCTTACAGAGATTCAGAAGAAACCGAGAAAAAAAACAAAACAACGAACCACAAACACGACCAACGAACACTCGACAACCGTCGTCTACCGAGCCTCGTGATCCTCTTCCGATCCGATCTCTCTCTCCTTCGGCCTTCACAAATCTCCTCTAAAAATAACTCCCTAAAAACTTCTCCAAATCCAAGTCCCCCTTTTCTATGCTAGATAGAAGGGTATTTATACTAAAAAACTAAAAACTAAAAAGGCTAAAAGATATAAACTTTCCTAAAAAGATAAGAAACAATCTCTAAAAGATAGAAATAAAATCTAAAAAGATATTAAGACCTAAAATACATATTCTAACAACCCCAAAAGATTCTAAAAAGATACTCAACCGACACGGAAATAAATTCACACTCAGGATCGGTGAATTATAAAAATAACACTCGAAATCTTTCTTTTCATGGCCTCGTTAATGAACCCTCACAACCTCGTTAACGAGCCTGAGTTTTGTTTTCTTCAACACCTCCTCTTGTACTCTCGAGCTCTGACTTCTTAAATCTTGCACTCCTCCGTCTTTTGCTGCAATGCTCCAAATTCAACTCCATTCAGCTCCTTTCCTCGCTAAAACCTGCAAAATTCACAAAATAGCGTAGATTCCACTCTTTTCACAGAAATATGCAAAACTATCTAAAAATACTTAAAACTAAGCCTAAACTAAACAAACTAATCCTAATAAGCAAAGAAAACCTATCAAAAACTATACTAAAAATTGGAATATCAAAATACCCCATACTTAGACTTGCTTGTCCTCAAGCAATAAACAAGACACTAACCAAAACCAAAACAAATCATGCTCATCAAGACATAGCCATCTTCTAAAAAGCAACATCTACACATAAGAAAATTATAGCAAAAGACTATTAACATCCTCACACATATATGTACTTAAATAGACATAAAATAATACAATCCAACCTCTCAAGGGATATAATGTGTTTCACTCAACTCTCAAGCGTTTAGGCTTATAAATTCAATCTCTCAACTCATATTATATACAAAAACTCATAGAAATTGGAACTTATATCACCAATACTCTCCACCCAAGATTTATCAAAACAAGCAAAGAATCATCAAGAGAACTCAGGCTCAATGAAAAACTTCAAAGAAGCTTCCATTCGGCCGGGTTGTAATGGGGCTTGGTAATAACAATAGAGAGTGGAAATATTTGGTTATGTGGTGCTAATAATATCCGGGAATCAAAGACTCCTAAAAACTCACATCTCACCAAAAATTTCATAAAACAACATACCAAACTCACTCTTCTTTATGCATACTCATTTTCACTCTTCACCTCTTTATAATTTCCTTCTTTCTCCTTTTTTTTTCTTTTTTTCCCGTTGCCTCGTTAACGAGCCCATATCCGGGTCGTTAATGATCCACCGTATACATTCCTCTTCCTTTTTATTCACTACATCCATCAAAAACTTTATTGTGTGCATTTTTCTATCAAGAGACCTTTCTTACATGTAATAACAAGAGACTTCCAATCTACCCTTCCCAAATACCATTCAATTTAAGCAAATATAAACTCTTTTCTTTTTAACAAAACACAAAACTTTACCTCTCCTATCTAAGTCCTAATTCCCGGATAGGGTCAAGCTTATCTTGGCTAGGAAATAATTTTTGTGGAGCTAAAAATAACAGGCTTCAGGCCAAAATTGGTTATCAAAAGAAGGAATAATGTAAAGGTAGATAGGGAATAATAGGGCTTATAAAAATAAGTTCTCCATCATATGATCTTCACAAGTAATGAACTAAAAATCTTATAAGGGTCTCAAGAAATAGATAACTATCACAATTCCAAGAGATAATATGCATAAAGAGAGTAAATCACACAAGGAAAGAAGAGGGATTTATGATGTTCTCCCTATAAGGCTAAAAAATACTCACAAGGTAAACGTTGTTGGATTGCATCATCTATGCTATAAAGTATATGTGCTCAATTTCATCAAATGCTATTCTCTTCTAAAAGTCAAGAAATAGATAACCATCACAATTCCAAGAGATAATATGCATAAAGAGAGTAAATCACACAAGGAAAGAAGAGGGATTTATGATGTTCTCCCTATAAGGCCAAAAAATACTCACAAGGTAAACGTTGTTGGATTGCATCATGATGTCTCTTTATTTGGTGGTGTTTTTATATATGATTTCCTTTGTAAATATGTTTCTTTTTCCCCTTTTCTTGTGTGTTTTGTTCCTTTTTAGCTTAGTTCCCGTATTTCTATGAGATTCGGAGACTATGCGCGTTTTATGTGTTTTGTAGGTGTTTTGGCATGGATCAAGGGTCGTTT
This sequence comes from Fallopia convolvulus, assembly GCA_964016875.1. Lineage (NCBI taxonomy): Eukaryota > Viridiplantae > Streptophyta > Magnoliopsida > Caryophyllales > Polygonaceae > Fallopia > Fallopia convolvulus. The sequence goes on from OZ024732.1 coordinate 8,257,835, forward strand.
TGAAGGAGAATCGGAACATAGAGCAAGGCCCGAGCTTAAGAGGGAAAGAGAGGAGCAAGCCATGAAGAAGAACAAGAGAAAAGCCAACAAGAAGAAGGTGGAACGAGGTCCGGATCGAGTTAGAACCAACGCCGGACACGAGATGATTTTTCGACCTCGGACCGACTTGCCCAGTAAGTCGGGCCCGAGGTGCTTCGTGTCGGTCCGAGTCGGTCGCTGGCTGGATTGGGCTCCAAGGCACGAAATTGTAAACTACCACTTTTGCCCCTCATCTATAAAGGCTCTCTTATCTTCTAATTGGAAGAGGTTCCCACACACTTAGAGGGGACCAACTCTCAAAAACTCTCAAGAGGATACTTGGAGAGCAAGGAGGAAGGAGAGGAGAAGGAGAAGAGAGGGAATCGGCATAGGAGAAGGAGATTTGATAGGTTTGGTTGATAGATTATCTTTGCCTTGTTTTGATTTTGTGGATTTGGAAACCTTGGATTGGAGTTTGTGGATTGCTTTTGATTTGTGAATGAAATTTGACTTTGGTTTGAGATTGATGATGTTGATTGCTTTGCTTTGTGATTTGTTTGCTTTCTTTGTTTTCCATATGGAGTAGATCTCCTTGATCTTGGGTTATGGGGGAAAACTCTAGCTAGGTTGGGCTAGAAACCCCAATTCCATAAGCCTTGAGTGCTTGATCTAGGAACCCACTCTACATAGAGCTACAATTCCTTATGAAAGTAAGGAATCAAGGCTTGTGATTGGCAAAGTCACGAAAGTGCTCATTTGTCCATCGCAAGACCTTGCTTCGAAGGGGATTTCCCCAATGATCGATGTGTAGAAGTGGTTGGAACGAGGGTGAAAGCACCTCGATCCTATTCCGATCATCACTTATTTCTTGAATTGGGGTGGAAAAGCCTTAATCTACTAGAGAAGGAACCCAAAAGCCCAAGATCTACTTTCAATCTTTGAGTTCGACAAACCAGCTACATCAGGCCCGACTTGCTCTACGTCGGTCCCGACTTCCCTCTTTGTCGCCAACATCGGGCCCGACGTGACACTTGTGTCGGTCCCGACTGTTCTCTTTGTTTTCCTTTGTTTTAAGTTCTCCTTTCCAGCTTTCTAGTGTCTAGGCACCTCAATCGAGTAGATGTCCCGAGCGTTCGACACCCACCACGTGCTACAACGGGGTCGGGTTATAAATTGTATCTCTAGACCCTCGCATTCGTGAGCGATCAAAAGATTGGCGCCGTTGCCGGGGATTTCTAAGTGCATTGAGTGCCAATTTGGTGAGTTTCTTGTGTTTGGTAGTGATTTGGGTGAGGGAATAGCCCAAACCCTTTGTTTGTTTTTGATTTGTTTTGGTTTGTGTCTTTGTTTCGTAGGTTTATGTGAGCTCGTTCTTCCCGAGGAACACTTGAGCTTGAGTTTGTGAGTGATCCGGAAAGTATTCTCAAAGAAGCCCGAAGAAGGAAAAGGATGGAGAATCAAGCTCTCCATGGTGATGAGGAGTTGGCTCGACTTAGGGCCGACATGGCTAGATTGCAACTTGAGAAGGACAATCAAGAGGCGGTGGCAAGAAGAGAACGGGAGCAACGGATGAGGGCCGAGGCTCAACTCACCGCTCTACCCCGGAATGCACGCCAATACATGCACCCGGAGTTGAGGGTTCCCGAACCGGTTATTGTGCTTCCCGAGGTTGCCAAGAATTTTGAGATCAAGACGCAATTCATCTCCCTCATCAAGCGTGATCAATTCGAGGGCCGTCCACATGAGTGTCCCATAGAGAACGTCAAACGCTTTGTGGACATGTGTGAGACGATCTCTATCGACGAGGAGACGTTGGAGTATGTGCTTCTAAAGGCGTTCAAGTGGTCACTTGGGGGCAAGGCCACACATTGGCTCGAGAGCCAAGCCCCTAGGTAGATCACAACTTGGAATGCACTCTATGATGCTTTCTTGATGAAGTTCTTCCCGCCCTCAAAGACAACCGAGCTAAGAAGGAAAATTGCAAGCTTTCAACAAGGTCCGAATGAGCCTCTCTTCGAAGCATGGGACCGTTTCAAGGAGATGTTGCGCCAATGTCCTACTCATGGCCAACAACCATATGTGCTCCAAGACATCTTTTTCCAAGGCATCAATCCGGCAACGAAGGACAAGCTCAATCTCCACACCGATTGTGGGTTCATAGACTTGACACCGGATCAAGCTTGGGAGCTACTTGACAAGCTATCCGATTATGAGGCCATGTATGGGGTGAGTCAAGCTAGCAAAGAGGTGAAAGTTCAAGGTAAAGGTGCAAGGAAGTTATATGATCCAAAGGGAGAAGACATTGACAAGGATGTGAAGCTCCAATTCCTTGAAGGTGAAGTGAGCAAGCTTAAGAGGCAAGTCCACTACTACAAGCAAAATGCTAGAGCTTGTGAGGGGTGTGGATCCTTTGCACAGGCTACACAAGTTTGTCCGAATGAGAGCCAAGTGCGCTTGGCCGAGCAAATTGAGGAGGCATACTATGTTCGAGGAAATTTCGGTGGAAGAGGCAACTTCAACAATGGTGGTAATGGCCGGTGGAACAACGGTCTCTTTATTTGGTGGTGTTTTTATATATGATTTCCTTTGTAAATATGTTTCTTTTTCCCCTTTTCTTGTGTGTTTTGTTCCTTTTTAGCTTAGCTTCCGTATTTCTATGAGATTCGGAGACTATGCGCGTTTTATGTGTTTTGTAGGTGTTTTGGCATGGATCAAGGGTCGTTTTGAAGGAGAATCGGAACATGGAGCAAGGCCCGAGCTTAAGAGGGAAAGAGAGGAGCAAGCCATGAAGAAGAACAAGAGAAAAGCCAACAAGAAGAAGGTGGAACGAGGTCCGGATCGAGTTAGAACCAACGCCGGACACGAGATGATTTTTCGACCTCGGACCGACTTGCCCAGTAAGTCGGGCCCGAGGTGCTTCGTGTCGGTCCGAGTCGGTCGCTGGCTGGATTGGGCTCCAAGGCACGAAATTGTAAACTACCACTTTTGCCCCTCATCTATAAAGGCTCTCTTATCTTCTAATTGGAAGAGGTTCCCACACACTTAGAGGGGACCAACTCTCAAAAACTCTCAAGAGGATACTTGGAGAGCAAGGAGGAAGGAGAGGAGAAGGAGAAGAGAGGGAATCGGCATAGGAGAAGGAGATTTGATAGGTTTGGCCTCGTTAACGACCCTTCACAGCTTCGTTAACGAGCCTGGGGTTTGTTTTCTTCAACACTTCTTCTTGTACTCTCGAGCTTCGACTTCTTCAATCTTGCCCTCCTCCGTCTCTCGCTGCAATGCTCCAAATTTAGCTCCATTCAGCTCCATTCCTCGCTAAAACCTGCAAAATTCACAAAATAGCGTAGATTCCACTCTTTTCACAGAATTATGCAAAACTAACTAAAAATACTCAAAACTAAACCTAAACTAAACAAAACTAAACCTAATAAGCAAAGAAAACCTATCAAAAACTATAATAAAAATGCGAACATCAAAATACCCCATACTTAGACTTGCTTGTCCTCAAGCAATAAACAAGACTCTAACAAAAACCAAAACAAATCACGCTCATCAAGACATAGCCATCTTCTAAAAAGCAACAGCTACACATAAGAAAATTATAGCAAAAGACTATTAACATCCTCACACATATATGTACTTAAATAGACATAAAATAATACAATCCAACCTCTCAAGGGATATAATGTGTTTCACTCAACTCTCAAGTGTTTAGGCTTATAAATTCAATCTCTCAACTCATCTTATATACAAAAACTCATAGAAATTGGAACTTATATTACCAATACTCTCCACCCAAGATTTGTCAAAACAAAAAAAAAATCATCAAGAGAACTTAGGCTCAATGAAAAACTTCATAGAAGCTTCCATTCAGCCGGGTTGTAATTGGGCTTGGTAATAACAATAAGGCGTGGAAAATATTTGGTCATGTGGTGCTAATAATATCCGGGAATCAAAGACTCCTAAAAACTCACACTTCCAAAAAATTCATAAAACAACATACCAAACTCACTCTTCTTCAGGCACACTCAAATTCACTCACCCTTTATCATCCTAGAAAGTCTCATAACCAAAATAAAAGAATCTCTTGATATAACTTATAAACACAAATGCACCTTAACTCTTCACCTCTTTTTGATTTCCTTCTTCTTTTTTTTTCTTTTCCTTCCTCTTTAACGAGCCCTCATTAGGGTCGTTAACGATCCACCGTATACATCCTTTCTTTCCTTTTACTCCACTGCATCAAAACTTTATTGTGTGCATTTTTTCTACCAAGAGACCTTTCTTACATGTAATAACAAGAGACTTCCAATCTATCCTTCCCAAATACCCTTTAATTCAAGCAAATATAAACTCTTTTCTTTTTAACAAAGCACAAAACTTTACCTCTCCAATCTAAGTCCTAATTCCCGGATAGGGTCAAGCTTATCTCGGCTAGGGAATAATTTTTGTGGAGCTAAAAATAACAGGCTTCAGGCCAAAATTGGTTATCAAAAGAAGGAATAATGTAAAGGTAGATAGGGAATAATAGGGCTTATAAAAATAAGTTCTCCATCATATGATTTTTCACAAGTAATGAACTAAAAATCTTATAAGGGTCTCAAGAAATAGATAATCATCACAATTCGAAGAGATAATATGCATAAAGAGAGTAAATCACACAAGAAAAGAAGAGGGATTTATAAATGTTCTCCCTATAAGGCCAAAAATATCTCACCAGGTAGATTTTTGTTGGATTGCATCATTTATGCTATAAAGTATATGTGCTCAATTTCATCAAGTGCTATTCTCTTCTAAAAACAAAAAATTTTAATTTTTGAGAATCTGGCTATACTTTTAACGACATGTTTGCAAGGAATTATATGGTTAAGCTAGTGATTGCTATCATAGAACTTAAGAAGGGATATCTATCAATTCTAAACTCTTTTTGGATTATTCAATTTTTTCAATTTTTTTGGATTTTTTCAGTTTAAGAGAAATAACAACTACATAAAACACAAAAACACCTAGGACATAATTTTTCTACTTTCTTCCCACCCCATACTTAAAATTACAGTGTCCCCACTGTAAGGAAAATAAGAAGAAGAGTGAAAAGAAATAGAAAAGAAAAGAAAAAATTAAAAAGAAAAAGAAAAACATAAAACTTACAAAAGTGGAAACAAGCAAAGGAAACTTCTTGAGCTTGAATCAACGGTTCGGTGGAGGAAAGTAGTGCTCAAAGTTCCCAATGAAGTCGTACATCGTCTTCCAACGCTCAGCATCATCCGCCTCTCTCTGACGCTGCCTCTCGTCCTCCATCGACATGCGAGCGGAATAGACAGTTTCCCATCTATCCATCCTTCGATGAATGTGATCCGTCTGGAGGTTAAGCTGCTGTATCCGTGCAGAAAGATCCTCGGCCCATGGTGGTGGTATACTCGATCCTGCGTACTCGGGCTGAGGAGGTGGTGGGTAGTGAGGCTGAAAATGATCTTGGTACATCACTGGGTTGTAAGGCATTAGGCCATAAGCATGAGGGTCGACAGGAGCTGGTGGTGGGTCGACAGGAGCTCTCGGCACCTCGTTAACGAAGTTGGGTGCCTCGTTAACAGTGTTGGGTGGTGTCTGGAAGTGATCGTTAACGACCCTGGTGGGCTCGTCAACGAAGATGTGGCCGCCTAACACCTCCGTGTCCATGTCTTCTTCTTCAAAGTTGAGCTCCTCAGTGCCGCCCTCGGTGTCGGCTTCTTCGGTGTCATTGCCTACTACCTCGGTATCCTCTTGCTCATCTTCTTCTTCATATTCATCCACGTCGTCCCGCTCAAACCGGGTTTCACAAGGCCTAAGCGATAGTTCGTCCTCCGGTTTTGGCTCCAATGGGTAAGGATGTCCCGTCCATACCTCGTACCAATTTGGTACATAGAGTAGCTCGTACATGTCGAGGGAAGGTATGACTAGTCGATCTTGAACCTTCACCTTGTAGCCTCCCTCGGCTTGCACGAAAATCCCAGAACTATACCAATAGTTTTTGTTGAGGAGTTGGGCGTGGGCCGGTGTGTAGCGGGTGAGATCAACTCCGAGATTCTTAGCCAAGAGGCTAACCAAATTGCCACACCACACCTCCTTGGACTTGGTGGACTTCTTGACATAGTAGAGCCATTCGTACCCCAAATTCAAGGGGTCGGGCTCCTCAAAGAGAATGGTGCGGAAGCAAGCGACCTCCGTCCTTGTAGGCCGGTTCAACTCTTTCTTCGGCCAAAATGTTGCGGCGAGGACTCTCAAGATAATCCGGAAGATGGGGTTGACTATGTTTGCCCCAGATAGCGCCGCGGTAGAGGATTGAACCTCTCCGGTGATGTAGCTCCAAGTGCGGGTCACTCGGTAGTCCTTCAAACTATAATCTCTTGACAGGTTTGGGAGATCCAAGATTGCATTGAACTCCGCCATGGTGAAGTCCTGGTCCTCGTTACCGAGCCGGAACCGAATACGTGCCGCCGAGGTCTTCGTCGAGAAGTTGGTCTCCAAAGTGGCCAAGAACTCGGATGTAAGGGCCGGGTAATGTGGCAAGTTTTCTTGCTTCAATAGGTGAGCGGCCCCAAGGATGATGAAGGCGTCCTTGACATCCGTGTAGATGCCTGTAGAGACGGCGCTAGATTTCGAGAACCATCGGGTGTAATGGTCCTTCTCCAAAAAATCCCGGTAGCGCCGTACTTGGCTCTGACTGCTCAAAATCACACCATCCACCCGGGGTGGAGATGGAGACCTGTGGTTCCTCCTCTTCTTTTGGTCTCGGGTAGCGGGTCTGCTTGAACTAGGTATGGATCCTACAAAATAATCGAAAATTTTCCAAGATAAGATCCACTCAAAAATAATAGGTACGAGACCCCATACTTGGTCTCAAAATTAACCTCGGAATTATTCGTAAACTACCCATTTGGGTCGTTCACGATTCTGGGCTCGGATCGATCGATGATGAAGTGCAGGGTCGTTAACGAGCATGGGTGGGTCGTTAACGACCTGCCGAGAGCAAAACCAGAAATTTCCGAAATTCAATCTACCTCTAATTCAGCACAAATCAAGCATGCAATCTTCTAATATTCTCCACAAATCCCCCATCGGGTATAAACACCCCATACTTACTCAATTGCCCATCCCGAACATGCTAAAAATTTCCCGGAATTTTGACATGCAAAGATTGAACTTTTAGATCTAGAACAAGAAAAATTCATGCTTTCCTAACTAGAGGATTACAATAGCTAATCTAACATGAATAATCTTTCCTAAAACATGAACAACGAAGCACAATTAAGAATTTTTAGGACCGAACACAAGCATGCTCATCGACCTCCCTAAGAATCATGATTCCAAATATGAAATTTAGACCCATAGATAAATCAATCATGCAATTTCAAGCAAGGGTTTAGAAATCATACCGGAAAACCGAAAAATTGAAGAACAAGGGTCGGAACTGGGGTAGTTAACGAGCACGGCCTCGTTGGTGGATGACTTCCGAGCTCCGGTAACGACGGCGTCTCCGGTGGTCGTTGGCGTGGGGAATTCCGACTCGGTGGGAGAGAAAGGAGAGGGATTGAGAGTGTTTTGGGTGTGAGAGTGAATTTTGAAGGGATTGTGGTAGAATTTTGGTAGGGGTAGAAGTGTTTATATAGGAGGGGTTAGGGTAGAAGGGGGGGTTGGCTAGGGTTAAAAAGATAGAGTAGGTTAGAATTACTTACCTGCCCCGTATTGTGACGAATCGGGTCTTCCGGACCGGGTCGTTAACGACCCTGGGTGGGTCGTTAACGAGCCACCATGGCCTTCTTGAGTGAATTTTCGACCTCTTTCTCCTGAAATCTTTGTTAGCTTTAAAAATCTAATTTCTATCCTAGTTAAGACTAAAAATAAAATTAAAGAAAACTAAGAAATAAAAAAAAAAGAAAAGAAAAATAAACTGAGCTAAACCTATTCTAAAAAGCGGGTTGCCTCCCGTAAGCGCTATGTTTAACGTCGTTAGCCCGACGAGCTCCCTTGTTAGTCTCATGGTGGTTCATGTATGGCCATATTAGGGTCTTGAGGTACCCTGCTTGTAGCCTTATTGCCTCTGTGTGCTTGAATTGCTAAATTAGGGCCTTTTTCTTCTATCAGCAAGCTGAATATCCTTGGGTTATTGGTGTAGTCCGAAAGCCAAGGTGGTTTGGACTTTTCTATAACCTCTGTAGTAGGGCCTTGGTTGAACTCGTGCACGTGAGACTCAGTGATCGGCAGATGTGGCTCGGTAGGGACTGTGGTGTCGAGTTCGGGTTGCGTCAACTCTATTTGTGCCACTCCAATTGGGTCGTTGGCTTTTTGGTCCAAGTTGAATTCCACCCGTTCTTCTCCTATATCAAAAGTGAGGAGTCCCTTTCGCACATCGACTCTTGCTCCTGCTGTGGCTAAGAATGGTCACCCGAGAATTATGGGAACATGAGGGTCTTCAGGCATATCAAGGATGATAAAATCATTCGGTATAAAGAATTTCCCCACTTGAATAGGGTAATCGTCCACTACTCCTGTTGCTTTGACACTTGACCCATCTGCCATGTACAGATTCATGTCTACTGGCTCTAGTGGTCCCATATTGGCTTTAGACCAGATGGAGAGCGGAACAGGACTAGCACTGACACCAAGATCGCATAAAGCTTTGAACTTGTGGTCGCCTATGCCGATTGTGATTGCAAACCTTCCGGGATCTCCTAGCTTTTCTGGTAAAGCTATCGATCTGACTTCATCCTGCAGCTCTGTAATAGACCTTTTGATGCTAAGAATATCTTTCAAAAATTTTGTGTAAGCCGACATTTCGCTTAGGGCGTCAGCGAATGGGATGGAAATATTAATGCCCTGAAAAATCTTAACGAAACGCTTGAACTGACTCTCAGTAGAGTCCATAGATTTCTTAGTAGGAAATGGAAGAGATTTCACCATTCTCGGAACCAAGTTAGGCTCGAGAGGTGAGAGTACCGGGTCGACACTGGGGTCGATTGATGTCCTCGGCGGGTCGTTTAACTAACCTGGGATTGAGAGGATGGCTCGGATTAGTAGACTTACCTGGGTTAGGGTCGTTAGATACCCTTGGAGCCTCGTCATTCTGGCTTGTGGGCTCGGTTCTAGCTCTCGCTTGCTCGTTAACGAGCTGGTTGGCGAGGTCCTTTTCCTCCTTCTTTTCAGTTTGAATTCTTTCCGGTAGTGTCTTCCCACTCCGGAGGTGTACCGCTACTATTTTTCCTCTAGGGTTTTCCTCGGGACGGCCCGGGAGTTGCCCTTGTGGTCTTGGAATCCGTGCAGCAAGGTCTCCTAGTTGGGAATCAACGCTCCTCTTCCAAATATCGAAATCTCCCCATCTTTTATCCTGTCGGTTCAACTTGGCTTGAACGTCATCAACCTTGTTGTTCACTCCGTTGATGCTCTCTTTAATCTCCTGAACCCATGATGGCGTCTCTTGATGGCCTGGAGGTCGATATGGTGCAGGTCGTCTATCTTGTGGGGGCACTGCATAATTTTGACTTGTATTCTGATTGCCCCATGGTTGATAGTTGTTTGGCCTGTCATTATAATTAGGCTGGTTCCTGTAGGGTCCTCTCATGTAATTCATCTCAGCTATTATCTCAGCGGTTCTAACCTGCTCAGTGTCAGTGCAAGCAGAAGTACTATGCGCAGAAGAACCACATTCTTGACATGATTGGGAGGATTTTAGAAAACTTACCTGTTTCCTCAAACGGTTGACCTCATCTTGTAAGAATTGATTTTTAACATCGGGGTCAACTTCATCTCGTTTGGGTACATAGAGACGTTTTTGAGTTTGTGGAGCCTGCTGGGTTCCGTACATAGCATCGTAATTCGCCAGCTTGTCCAACAGTTCCCACGCCTCTGTCGGGTTTATCTCTATAAAACCGCACGCAGTATGCGTGTTGATGCGGTTCTTGGTCTCCGCGTTGATACCCTGGAAAAAGATTTCTTGCAATACATATAAAGGTTGCCCATGAGTAGGGCACTGTCTAAGCATCTCTTTGAATCTTTCCCATGTTTCAACAAATGTTTCATTAGGCAACTGGTGATAAGAGGTGATGTGTTTCCTTAACTCCGTTGTCTTAGCAGGAGGGAAAAACTTTGTAAGAAATTGATCATACAAAGCTTTCCAAGTCCTGATAGACTTAGAAGGTAGGCTCTCTAACCAATTCAGGGCCTTTCCAGTGAGTGGCCATCTAAAAGCTTTTAACATAACATATTCTAACGAGACACCTTCAGCAGCTATGGTGTTACATAAATCAAGAAAATTTCTAATATGCTCCATAGGGCACTCAAGAGGTTTCCCTTCAAACTAAGCCCGCTTGATTAAGGATATAAATTGAGACTTGATCTCAAAAGGTTTCTCTATCGCAGGAAGCACAATAGGAGATTCTGGCACCCTCAGTTCCGAATGCATGTATTGCTTGGCATTCCTTGGATTGGCGTTTAGCTCTTCTTGCAGTCGAGCCTTGTCTGCGTCTGCGCCGTCCTTCTCGGCTTTCAGTGCCTCCATCTGGGTCCGGAGGATCTCTAACTCTCGAGCCATCTCTTCTGTTGTGGCCATGGCTCGGTTTTCTCGGAGTCAACGGTGCAGGGAACGTTCTGGTTCTGAGTAATAACTTGTGTTATCAAACTGAAGCCTTCTTCGTCCTACCGACATACATTGAGAAAACAAACAAAGAAAACAAAGATTAAAAACAAAAACGGGGTCGGGCTAGTCCTGATCCCGAAGATAAACTAACAACACGTTGCTTCCCCGGCAACGGCACCAATTTGTTGATAGGGTTTCTCGGCCAACAAATAAATTTGTAAGTCAAGACCCCGCTGAGTACAGTGGAGTCAGGATCGTTCCACAGGAAGCAAGGTTGTTTGTCTATCAATCTAACAAAAATCAAACAAAATCAAACAAAACACTCACGAGATGCCTCGTTAACGATGTTGTCAGGATCGTTACCAAGCCACCGACCACAAAAATACTAACTAACGACCTAATAAAATTCTAATTAAAATTCGGTACCGAGGCAAGTACTCAGCAACGAAGATTTACCAGAAATAATTCAAATTAAGCAAAAATCTAGGACAAGGGACACCACAACATAGCTAAGCATAAGAATTCCGTAAGAAGATAAGATCATGCCTTTAAACAGATAGAGTTATCAACCTTCGTCGACTTAATAAGTAAATTAATCTACTTTCGCATCCTAATTCACCCAATTGCTTGTTTTGGATCTAAAGCTTGAAACTTTCGTTTTCAAACAATATCAACCTTCAAGTTACTAACTTTCTCTTTCAATCAAGTTAAAAACCTAAATTACCTCAACTTTCGTCTTGGTATTAAGCACAACAAACAATCTCAATAAAAGATAAAAGGCATTCACACACAATCTTACTCATCCAACATGCTCAACTATGTCGGGCTTAACCCCGACCCTAGAAAAATAAACTACTCACTAATCATGACAAAGAAACTAAAAACTTCAATAAAAAGAAACATTGAAACAAAACTCAAACTCAAATTAATAAGAAAAATATATTGTCTTACAGAGATTCAGAAGAAACCGAGAAAAAAACAAAACAACGAACCACAAACACGACCAACGAACACTCGACAACCGTCGTCTACCGAGCCTCGTGATCCTCTTCCGATCCGATCTCTCTCTCCTTCGGCCTTCACAAATCTCCTCTAAAAATAACTCCCTAAAAACTTCTCCAAATCCAAGTCCCCCTTTTCTGTGCTAGATAGAAGGGTATTTATACTAAGAAACTAAAAACTAAAAAGGATAAAAGATATAAACTTTCCTAAAAAGATAGAAACAATCTCTAAAAGATAGAAATAAAATCTAAAAAGATATTAAGACCTAAAATACATATTCTAACAACCCCAAAAGATTCTAAAAAGATACTCAACCGACACGGAAATAAATTCCCGCTCAGGATCGGTTAATAATAAAAATAATACTCGAAATCTTTCTTTTCGTGGCCTCGTTAACGACCCTTCACAGCCTCGTTAACGAGCCTGGGGTTTGTTTTCTTCAACACTTCTTCTTGTACTCTCGAGCTTCGACTTCTTCAATCTTGCACTCCTCCGTCTCTCGCTGCAATGCTCCAAATTTAGCTCCATTAAGCTCCATTCCTCGCTAAAACCTGCAAAATTCACAAAATAGCGTAGATTCCACTCTTTTCACCGAATTATGCAAAACTAACTAAAAATACTCAAAACTAAACCTAAACTAAACAAAACTAAACCTAATAAGCAAACAAAACCTATCAAAAACTACACTAAAAATGCGAACATCAACATTCCCCACCCTCGCTCTGTTTTAATTTGGGGATATGAAATTGATCCCCGTCCCCGCCCTGTTCCTCACCAAGTCGGGGAATCCCCGCCTATTAGTCGCGAGTCCCCGCAGATCCCCGTCCCCACGGGTTTTTTGTTCATCCCTACTTAAGAGTCAAACAATGATATGTAGTACTATTACGAGCATAACCAATGAACACAACATCCACAATCTTAGGACCAATATTGTTTCTTTAAAAAAAAGGCAAACCTACTTTAGCAAGACAACCCCATATTCTAAGATAACTCAAATTAGGAGGACAATCCTTCTAGATTTCATATGGAGTTACAGTCAGGCCATTATGATGCACTCTATTAAGAATTAACATGATGAAAGTATAGCTTACCCCCACATTTGATCGGGTAACCCAGAACTCAAAAGCATATCATTCATCATTTCTTTCAATGTATGGTTTTTTCTTTCAGCTAAACTGTTTTGTTGAGGAGTGTAAGGATCTATTTTTTCATATATTATGACTTCTTTTAAACACAAATATTTCAAAATTTCAGATTCATACTCCCCTCCTCTATCAGGCCTAAGCCTCTTAATTTTTCTATCAAGTTGATTTTCAACTTCAGCTTTGTATTGCATAAACATAGAAGAGGTCTCATCTTTAGATTTTAGGGGAGAAACTCTTGTGAATTTTGAGAAATAGTCAACAAAAGGTTTATAATAGTGCTTGCCACCTCTACTAGTAATACTTTTAAAATCAGCTAGATCAAAGTGAATCAATTCAATCAATTCAGAAGCTCTAAACACAGGAGAAGAAAATGGTTTTCTAGCATGCTTGGCTTCCACACAAATTTCACATTTTGGCATTTCTTTCTCCAAGTTATCAAAAATCAAATTAGCATGCTTTAAACATTTGAAGGAATTGACATTCAAGTGTCTAGTCCTACCATGCCAAAGTATCTAAAGCACACACCATATAAGCAAAAGCGCTTGCATTCATTTCATTCATAGTGTAAAGAATAAAAAGACTCCCATTACAAAAGGCCTTAGCTACATATGCCCTATTCTTAGTAATTACTAATTTCCCAATATCTAAAGTTCATTTCTGCCCACCTTTCTTAGTAAAGCACTTGAAATCAGATTCCTATGCATGTTAGGTACAAACAAAACTTTAGTCAAAGTTAAAACTCTTATTGAAGACAATTTTAGGGCAACATCTCCAATTCCAACAACTTGCAAAGCAGTAGCATCTCCTAAGTAAACATTGTCATGCAGAGATTCATCAAGAGTTTTAAACAAGGACTTTTGGCTGCAAATGTGACACGTGGAACCAGAATCAACAATCCACTCTACCGCATCACTAGCAACGTTTACCTCAGTTATTACATCAACTAGATCTTCAATAAGATTGCTTTGAGTTTTTTTTGTCTCCCTTTGTTGAGGAGGCAACCTATAGTCATGCTTCTAGTGTCCAGGCTTGTTACAGTTCCAACACTTCAATTTCTTTTTAAAGTCAATAGACTATTTTAGGGATGAATTCATTCCCTTGGGTTTTGGAGCCTTAGATTTGTTCTTACTGCCAACAACACTTTCCACCACATTAGCATTATTGGGCAAACTTTCAAAAAGTTTAGTTTTACCTGAATACTTTATGTTTTCATCCTCCATCATCACATCAACGATCAACTCATCAAGAGACATCTACTTTTTCTCGTGCTTCAGCTTTGCATGATAATCACTCCATGATGGTGGCAATTTGTCGATAGGCACAAAAGCTGGAAGATGCTCATCCATAGGGTTTTGCTTCAGCTTAAATCCAGGACACAATAGCTTTATACTCATGGAGTTGATCAAGGATAGGCTGATTGTCCTTCATGTGAAAGGAAGTCCATGTAGAGGTAATATATTGCTTCTTTCCCTTGTCTTCAGCTTTGTACCTTTTCCTCAGATTTCTCCAAATTTCCTTTATTGAATCGTAATTGACATAAATTTCAAATAACTTTTTAGAAAGGTGGCTAATGATGTGACCACGACAAGAACGATTGTGATCTTCATAGGTACCTTCAGGTTTAGGTTTACTTGAAAGGACCACATCTTCAGTATGAGTATCTAGAATAGTAGCAATCTCCTTGCCTTCAGCAGATGCAGAAGGAGTCTTTGGGGAGGTTGGAGAATCAGGTGGAGGATCAGACTTCGCAAGATCAGTTGGCTTGTCTTAGAAGAGAACATAGTCCAAGCCAAGCTCTTCAATGAAGAACAACAATTCATCTGACCAACAACGATAATTCGGGCCAGTCAGAGGTTGGAGTTTGAAGATATCTGACACAACAAGGTTCTTCGACATTCTAATTTTTGATAGTAATAGTTATTCGCTCAAGATTGTTGGAAAAATCATAATAAGAAAAGTAATTGTAGAGTTGTAGAAGAACTAATGCACTTGAGCGAAAATCCACCTAAACATGGGTGCAAGCTAACCAAGGCGGCTCACTCCAAGGTTTACTCTGCTCTCCGCTAAATTGTGCACTCAATTTAGCAGAGATGCAAATCTCAGAAGACTAAACATGCATGGGTGCAAGTTAATCAAAATCAGACAGGAGCCTATATATTCCTTCAACTGTGCACTCAATTTAGCCGAATTTTGCACTCAATTTAATTGGTGCTTCTTTAAACTTTGATATTTAAAGGGTGGTTCCATGCATAATGCCATATTTAACAGGTGGATAATTTAATTTTTATCCATCATCATAGAAGGGCTCACATGAGAGTTGAAATAGAGAAATCATGTTACTATCTCGAGATTCTAGTAGCTTGATTAGATACCTCATTGCTTTTATCCGGTAGCTTGTTGAAATGAAACAGTCGGTAGCTTTTGCAGTGTACAGAAATGAAGTTGTTGGAACGGTGCTAGGGAACTAACACTGGAACAATGGTTTCTCCGCTCGAGAAATCGAAGTTTTGATAATGACAAACAGATGGAACTAATTCCCTGTTCAAGTGATATCAGGAAAGATAACAGTTTCACAGGAAAAGCAAGGGAAACGTTCCCTGTCAAGTTATTTGTGTACGTGGCAAGTAAATAAAAGGATAGGGAAGACATTTCACTATTGTCTTGGGCGGCAAGCCAAAGCTCTGAAGGAATAGAAATGAAAAAGGGTACGCTGGTCTATTTGAATAGTGTAGTACTCCCCAAGACAAGAAGGGCAAAGGCGTCAAAACCAAAGATAGAAACTCTATAAATAGTATGCGACACCGCTAGGTCGAATTGAGCTCTCGTACACAAGAAAACCAGATCTACAAAAGGAAAGAGAGAGATCGAGAGCCAGAGTTGATTCAGTGAAGACATCAATCCAGAAGTTCAAGGAAGGAAGTATCAAGTGATGAAGGTTGCGTGAAGATCTTCATCAACTTGAAGAAGGAGGTTCCTGTGCTAAAGGGAATTGCACAGGAACGAGTAAGGTTCACTATCTATATTCAGTTGTGTTTAGATCTAGGAACTACTATGTCTTAGTCGTTAGTATTGTTTGTGAGTGGGATTGCGAACAATAGAGAAGTTCGACTTTGTATTGTGGAACCTGAGATCTATCAATAGAATATAGTGTGTGTTCAAAATCCTCCAAGGGAGGTAGAGGTTTACTCTTTAGCTAGTTGGCTAAAGAGGTTCCTCTATAAGGAACCGTGTCCCTGTCTTGATTTTCTGTTTAGAGTTTATTTTACATTATTCCGCTGCGTAAGGGAACTGTCACTGGAACAGTTCCCGATTGTCTTGACTAACTACAATCCTACAATTGGTATCAGAGCTTGGCTCTAGATTTTCTATGAAAACTCGCAGGATGTCTACATGAATGTCTTCAAATCTTAGTGTTGTTGGACACGGAAGCAACAAGCCACCTAGGCTGATCGAAGGGCACTTTGAGCGATGGCAAGGGCTGATGAAGGATTGGATACGAAGCCACGATTATCAGGCATGGGCTGTAATCGAGAGAGGGAACTTCACCATCAATCCAGAAATCGAGAATGATCTTACAAAATGGGGACCGAATGAGTGGAAGTCCATGGAAGCCAACTACAAGGCAAAGATGTATCTCAACTACTCCATGCGTGAGATTGACTCAGCCAAGGTTGGAAATCTGAAAACCGCTAAGGAAATGTGGGCTGCAATCGAACTGATGCACATGGGAAGCTCAGATCTAAAGGAAGATCATCAAATGGATGCTCGTCAGGAGTTCTACAACTTCATAATGGAAGCTAGAGAGACGGTATCATCATATCAATTCCGCTTCGAGGGACTAATGACTAAGCTTGAGAACTTGGGAATCTCGGATAGAGAAGTCACTGAACGAATCAAAGTCAAGAAGGTGATAGATGGTCTCTCTGGTGAATGGACTCATGATCGAACAACCTTCAGAGAAAATACATCCAATAGGAACCTCATGCTTCATGAGATGTTTGGAAATCTGAAGACCTATGAGAGAAGGAGGAACTCTGATAAAGCACAAGACAAACCCGACAAGGGAATTGCACTTAAGTTTGAGAAAGTGCTTAAGTCCGTTCAGGAACAGTGCGAAGAATCTGAAGATGAGGAAGAGGATGACATAGTGCTCACTACAAAGGCACTACGCAACCTCTACAAGAAGGGAAAGTTCCATAAAAATTACGGAGGAAATAGTCACTCAAGAGATTACAACAAGTCAGGAGAAAAGGATGCGAAGGACATCACGTGTTTCAAGTGCTTCAAGAAAGGTCACTATGCTAAGGCTTGTCCTCTGGGAAATGATGAAAATAAGTCTGGAAAAAAAGCTTAAATAGCAACATGGGATGATTCTGATGATGATGATCCTGAAGCTTGGGCTACACCAAACATGTGTGCTATGGCAATCAAGGGAGACCAAAAGGAACCTCAAGAGGACATGAGTATTTTGTCTCTAACTAGTTGCTTTGGTAAATACTCTAAATCTGATCTCATTCGTATACTCTCTAAACTTGTTAAAGACAATATGAAGTTACAAAAGGAAATGAGTGAAACTGAAGAACATTGTCTTAAACTAGAAAATGATGCTGCTCAAAGGGAACTTGACTTAAAAAACACTGAATCTGTTGAATGTTCTGAATGTGATAGATTAAAAAAGGAACTTGACTCTACTATGACTGCTAAAAATGAGCTTATCTATACTCTTGCCATTGTCACTTCGGAGAACGAAACTCTTAGTAAGAAACTAGAGATAACTGAGGGAAAGAAAGTAGTAGAGACTCCTAAGGTCACATTTGTCCCTTCTAGACATGGTATAGGATACTCTGAAATAGACTCTGGAAATGATCAAAAAACTCTTACTCTAAGGGAACTAAGTGAAAGTAGAGCTCTAGAGTTGCAAACTGAAAAAATTAAAAATTCTCACCTAGAAGAGAAGATTAGGGTTCTAGAGAGTGGAACTATAGGACAAAGGGACTACTGGGAACAACTCTCATTAGATATATGTCAAGATAGCTAAGGGAAAAGGTTCCAGAGGACCAAACAAAGAAACAGTTGAGAAAAACAGGATTCAGAGACCTCATCCTAAGTATTATCTAGGAGAATATTACAAAACTTGCTGGACATGTGGAAGTCATGGTCATTACAAGGAACAATGTCCTAAAGTTAGTTACTCAGGAAAGTTGACAAGCAACAACAAGACATCACACTTAAAATTCTACAATTACTATCATTCGGTTGATGTTAACATTGCAGATTATGTTGATTACAACCCTTGTAAGGAACCAGGCAAGGAACACCTTGCCTGGGTAACCAAACATTGACTCTTTTGCAGGTGAAAGCGAGGGGGAACTGTATGTGGTTCATAGAAAGTGCTTGCTCCAACCACATGACAGGAAAGGAACAATCTAACCTCGCTTAACACCCAAGTTGAAGGAGGAAATGTTTCCTTCGGCAACAAAAACAAAGGGGCAATTCAAGGGTTAGGAGAAGTAAAGCTCAACAAATCAATCAAAGTCAACAATGTAAATCTTGTGGAAAATCTTGGGTACAACCTACTATGTGTGGCACAACTCTGTGATCAAGGAAACAACATAGTTACATTTGATTCAAATGAATGCCTTGTTGTGAATAAAGAGACTAACAAGGTTATTCTTAGAGGGAAACGATTCAACAATGTTTACATTGTTGATCAAGATTTTCAACCTCCAAGAAATCTATGTCTCACAGTCTCCACAAACGATACCGATCTCTGGCATAGACGTCTTGGCCATGCAGGTCTAAATCTCATCCAGAAGTTGTTCATGCAGGATCTTGTGGTTGGCTTACCAAGGATAAATCCAGACACAGCAAAACTGTGTGATGCATGTGCCAGAGGGAAACAAACTCGAAGTTCCTTCATGCCAAAGAAGAATGTTAGTACTTCCAAACCTTTGGAAATGCTACACATGGATCTATGTGGACCAATGGACACATGTAGCTATGGAGGAAGCAAGTATATGTTTGTTATAATAGATGATTATTCACGTTTCACTTGGGTTATATTCTTATCTTCCAAAGGAACAGTGTTCAAAGAGTTTGAAGTGTTTATCAAGAAGACAGAAGTCAGTCTGGGAACTAAGCTGAAATCCATACGCTTAGACCATGGAACAGAGTTTTACAATTCAGCTTTCCTCAATTTCTGCAATGAAAATGAAGTCTCTCACAATTTCTCTGCACCAAGAACTCAACAACAAAATGGAGTTGTTGAAAGGAAAAATCGTACCCTGGAGAATATGGCTCGAGCCATGATGCTAGAAAGTGGAGTTCCAACAAACTTCTGGGCAGAAGCCATTTCAACCTCAGTCTATATCCTTAATAGGGCTATGATTCGACCTTTGTTGCTTAAAACCTCCTATGAACTAATCAAAGGCCGAAAGCCAAACATTTCCCATCTCAGAGTTTTTTGTTGCAAGTGCTATATCCATAACAATGGGAAGGATGCTCTTGGAAAGTTTGATCCAAGAAGTGATGAAGGAATCTTCACTGGATACTCTCTTCATAACAAGGCATATCGAGTCTACAACAAACGAACCAAGAAGTTTGAAGAAAGTATCCATGTCATCTTTGATGAAGATCCTATCCATCATGGATCCTCCTCCAAAGATCCACTCTCAAAGAAAGCTGTGAAACCGTTCACTATACCATGGGAACCAACAAGGGAACCCATAGATGAGGATGATGATCTGAACCCTCGAAGAGATGAATCTGAGTACATCAATGGAAATGAACCTCAACTACAAGAATCAACCTTTGAAGAAGATCATGAAGAAAATGACACCATGGAGCAATTTGATGATCCTTCAACCAACTTTCCAGACGAAGAAGACACTCAACCAACAACAATCGAAGCATCAAATTCTGGCAACAATCAAACTATTGTGATTCCACAAGCATTACCTGAAGCTAGTTCCTGTGCGCAAGAAGAAATTCCAGGAACAAATCAACCTCAACCAAGGAACTCATCAGAGAAAAGATCATCCTCTTGACAACATCCTCACACCTCTGGAACAGGGAGTACAAACTCGTTCATCTCTCCATAACTTTTGTGCATTTAATGCCTTCGTTTCTCTTGTTGAACCCCAAAGCATACAGGAAGCTCTCAAAGATCCAGATTGGATTCAAGCAATGCAGGATGAGCTCCATCAGTTTGAAAGACATCAGGTGTGGAAGTTAGTTCCAAGGCCATTAGACAAGAATGTCATTGGAACTAGATGGGTCTTTCGCAACAAACTTGATGAATCAGGAAACGTTTCCAGAAATAAAGCTCGATTAGTAGCTCAAGGTTATAATCAAGAGGAGGGAATCGACTATGAGGAAACGTTTGCACCAGTTGCCAGAATTGAAGCAATACGGTTACTCATTGCTTTTGCTACATACAAAGGATTCAAGTTGTTCCAAATGGATGTAAAAATAGCCTTTCTCAATGGCTATCTACAAGAAGAAGTTTATGTGAAGCAACCTCCTGGATTTGAAGATGACAACAGGCCTGATCATGTCTACTTTCTTGAAAGAGCTCTCTATGGCCTCAAACAAGCACCTCGAGCCTGGTATGATAGATTTGCTTCATTTCTACTATCCAAAGGCTATCAAAGAGGATCTATTGACAAGACACTCTTCTTGAAGAAAGAATCAGGTGACATCTTAATTGTGCAAGTCTATGTTGATGATATAGTTTTTGGTTGCACTAACCTTGTGCTTACAGAAAAATTTGAGAAACAAATGAGTAGTGAGTTCGAGATGAGTATAGTAGGGGAACTCAATTTCTTTCTAGGTCTTCAAATCTCTCAAACAAAAGATGGAACCAAGATTCATCAACAAAAATACATCAAGGAAATGCTATCCAAATATGGGATGGACACTGCAAAACCCATCAACACTCCGATCTCACCTAGCACACTCCTTGATGCCGATGAGAATGGAACTTGTGTCAATCAAAAACTCTTTCTAGAAATGATTGGTTCCCTTCTCTATCTCACTGCTAGTAGACCAGATATCATGTTCGCTGTCTATCTGTGTGCAAGGTTCCAAGCAAACCCTAAGGAGTCACATTTGATGGAAGTCAAAAGGATCTTTCGCTACCTCAAAGGGGGAGACAACCTGTGCTTGTGGTATCCTAGGAACAGTTCCTTTGAACTTGTTTCTTTCACAAACTCTGATTTTGCAGGGCATCTAGTCGATCAAAAAAGCATATCAGGCATGGCACAGTTCCTAAGAAACTGTCTAGTATCGTGGGGATCAAAGAAGCAATCATCAGTGGCACTTTCTACTGCTGAAGCTGAATATATCGCTGTTGCTGCTTGTTGTTCCCAAGTGTTATGGCTCATGTATCAACTGCAAGATTACGGTATGTCTCTTGGAATTGTTCCTATTAAATGTGATAGCACTGGTGCCATAAATATCTCAAAAAAACCCGTGCATCACTCTAGAACAAAGCACATAGAGGTTAGGCTCCATTTCCTGCGTGATCACGTAGAGAAAGGTTCCATTGAGATGGTTCATTGCAGGACAGATGAACACGTTGCTGATATTTTCACCAAAGCTTTGGACAGACAACCCTTTGAGCATCTTCGAATGCTCTTAGGGATGATTCTCTTACATTAAACAAGTCCCGATCCATCTTTTCCCTCAATGATTGACTAGTTAAGTATTAGTATAGCTAGGGAACTGCATGGTTTAGCAACTTTCATTTTAATAATAGCTAATTGCATGAAACATGATTATCACTATGTATTGGAACTGATTCCTTAAAAGCACTTTATTTCTTTTTGGCCCAAAATCATCAACCTGATCTTATCTATCCCACACTACAAGCCGAAAGGATGGTTGATTATAAGACTTGTCCCACAAAGCCCATCCAGGTAAACGTTTCCTATGAACCTCAATTAATTGATAAAACCCCTTTCTACGGAATTCAATTACCTGGATGACAACATCACTTGTTAACCTACCCATATTTCGTTTCAATACCTCTCTTTGTCTTTGCACAAAAATCCTTTATGTATCCAAACATGGCCTAGTATTACTTGTTCATGGAAAGAGGAGTTAGAAAGGAAAGGAACTGATTCAAATTGCAAAGGAACTACAAGGATGTTTGAAATTCAAATGCGTCTCCCAGCTGTATTATTGGAAAGAGAAAAGACATTGAAAACTGGTCTATGAAGCGATAGGCTGAATAAAGAGAAATGTGAATCCGCACCGTTCATCCTACTACCTTGGCTTATTCTTTGCCACGTAGAGACTGTTGAGTAGGAAAGAATCTCAAAGTGGAGGACAACAACTCTTTTAGTTCTCTTTGGAGTAACTAAATGCGAGTTTCAAGGAAAGACTGGTAACACCTCTCACCCTTTCAAATTCTTCCCTTTTTACTACTTAATCCATTCCCTTTCTTCTCTTTCATCTTCATCGTCTTCCTCCATCTTCTCTTCCAAACCCTAGTCTTCGAAGCCTTGTACTCTCAACCTCTCTCTGAAAATCTCAATCATTCATTCAAATGGCCAACCCAAATCAACCTCTCAACGAGCATCTTCTCAACCATGACCCCGAATATCTCCAAAAAATGCTTCTCACAAATCTCGATCTTGACCATCATGAACCAGAGTACATCTTTGATGTCAAAGAACGTCTTTATTCTCTTTTGAGAAAAAGAGACGGACAACCCAGTCTTACTCCTCAAAATTCACCACCCTCAACTCCAAGATCTGAAATTCCGGTGCTCACTACGAGACCGGATGATTCCTCAACCCTCACTCTTAATATCGAGGGAGTTCAAACTACAATCCATGACTCTAAACCTACTCTGCTTTTGCAAGAATCATCTCACTCCTCTCCAAATCACCATACTCAGATCCATGACAACCTAAGTCTCAAACGCAGACCAGATCCCTTGGCCTCAACTTCTCAAAGCTCTACTCCTCAAATCCAAAGTACCCAAGCACCCTCCTCTCTTCAAAACGCTCCTACAATCCTAGTTCCATCTCACAGGGAACTAGATCTCTCAACTCTCGATCAATCTATATCTCAATTCGAGAGAGAAGAGTTCCCCATCTCACAAGGAACCACACCCATCAAACATACCCAACCTTCTTCTTCCTCCACACCATCAAAACAAATTTCTCCTCAAGCTTCTCTCCCAAAAAATCCCACTGCTCAACGATCAAAGAAGAGAAAGCTTAGGAAATTGAGTGAAGAAGAAGAAGAAGAAGAAGAAGAGGAACTACAACCTCTTCTTTTTGAGCAACTACGAGCTCTCAACCCCTCAACAGAAATTGTGACTGTTGAAGCTTCCGACGATGAAGTAGAGGAGTACACGGAGCCTGCTCTTCAAATAGGGTATAAGCAACCGCCAACTGGGCGACCTTCAACAAAAGGCTCCAAGAAGCAAAAAGTGGAAGAAAAGAAAGACAAGAAAGAAAAAGAGAAAGGGAAGAAGGACAAGAAGAAGAAAGAAGAGAGGAAGTTGGTCATTCCTCTGGTTGTGACAGCTGAATTTCTCCAAGAACATGAGTTCAACGAGCTTCAGGAACTTGATCGCCTCTCAAATGCGAGGGTCTAGAGATACAATTTATAACCCGACCCTGTTGTATCACGTGGTGGGTGTCGAACACTCGGGAAGTCTATTCGATTGATGTGCCTAGACACTAGAAAACTGGAAAAGAAAGCTTAAAACAAAGGAAAATAAAGAGAATAGTCGGGACCGACACAGAGGTCACGTCGGGCTCGATGTTGGCGACAAGAGGAAGTCGGGACCGACGTAGGGTAAGTCGGGCCCGAGGTAGCTGGGTTTGTCGAACTTCAAAGATTAAAAGTAGATCTTGGGCTTTTGGGTTCCTTTTCTAGTAGATTAAGGCTTATCCACCTCAATTCAAGCAATGAGTGATGATTGGACTAGGATTGAGTGCTTTCGCCCTCGTTCCAACCACTTATACACATCGATCATTGGGGAAATCCCCTTCGAAGCAAGGTCTTGAAATTGACACATGTTCACTTTCGCTACTTTGCTAATCTCAAGCCTTGATTCCCAACTTTCGCAAGGAATTGTAGCTCTATGTAGAGTGGGTTCCTTAGATCAATCACTCAAGGCTATCGAATTGGGGTTTCTAGCCCAAACCTAGCTAGGGTTTTCCCCCATAACCCAAGATCAAGGAGATCTACTCCATGTGGCAAACAAAGAAAGCAAACAAATCAAAAGGGAAAGCAATCAACATCATCAATCTCAAAACAAAGCAAAGTTTCATTCAAATCAAAAGCAATCCACAAATTCCAATCAAGGGTTTCCAAATCCACAAGATCAAAACAAAGCAAAGCTAATCTATCAACCAAACCTATCAATCCTTCCTCTCCCTTGGCCGATTCTCTCTCTCTTCATTCTCCTCTCCTTCCTCCTTGCTCTCCAAGTATCCTCTTGGTTCCTTGCCAAGTGTGGGAACCTCCTTTTTGTGTGTGAGAGAACCCCCTTTGGACCCCCCTTTTGGAACCCCCAAATTAGAAGACAAGAGGGCCTTTTATAGATTAGATGAGGGGCAAAAGTGGAAGTCCACAATTTCGTGCCTTGGAGCCCAAGTAGTCCGGTGACCGACTCGGACCGACACGGAGGACATCGGGCCCGAGTTACTGTGCATGTCGGTCCGAGGTTGAAAACTTCCAAGTCGGGCCCGATGTTGCTTGCAACTCGGTCAGGACCTCGTTCCACCTTCTTCTTGTTGGCTTCTCTTGTTCTTCTTCATGGCTTGCTCCTCTCTTTCCCTCTTTTGCTCGGGCCTTGCTCCATGTCTCGACCCTCCTTCAAATCGATCCTCGATTCACGCCAAATTACCTACAAAACACATAAAATGCGCATAGTCTCCGAATCTCATAGAAATACGGGAACTAAGCTAAAAAGGAACAAAACACACAAGAAAAGGGGAAAAAGAAACATATTTACAAAGGAAATCACATATGAAAACACCACCAAATAAAGAGACATCAGAACTCATCCAGTTTCAAGGATGGGAAAAGCTCTGCTCTGAACCAGCTAAGGTTGATCAAGCTCAGATCAAGTTCTTCTGCTCCAAATTCACCCTAACAAAGGGAACTGAGCTTGATCCTGTCATAAGATGGAAAACAGAAGAGGATGACTTCACCTTCACCTCCACCATGATCAAGAAAATACTCCAAGTTCCTGTAGAAGGCTTCGACACGCTTCCCCAATGACCCTGGCAAGATACTGATGGAAGAGAAGCCATCCTACAAAGGCTTCTAGGTCATGTGCCGGCACAAGGCAAGGAAATTGTGACTCACAGTTTGAGTCAAGTAGGGAAGATGGCACACAAATATATCACTCGGGTAGTGATTCCAAGACAGGAGAAGAGAACAACGCTCAATTCTACCGACGCCATTCTCCTGGATCTGTTCCTACGCAAAGAACGAATCAATCTGCCCAAGATCATGATTTTGCACATGTGCAAGTGTGTGGCCAAAGAATCTCATGCTCTTCCCTATGCTGCCTTGGTGAAGGAGATTATGAAGAGGAACGATGTCTACCATCCTAAGGAAGAAGAAGAGCTTGGACAAAAGATGGACATATCCAACATTTTG
This sequence comes from Fallopia convolvulus, assembly GCA_964016875.1. Lineage (NCBI taxonomy): Eukaryota > Viridiplantae > Streptophyta > Magnoliopsida > Caryophyllales > Polygonaceae > Fallopia > Fallopia convolvulus. Next base: position 8,283,242 of record OZ024732.1, read on the forward strand.
AGAATGAAGCACTCTCAGGAACCACGTGAACAAGCTCCTTCTGCTGTGTTCATTGAACAAGGAGACTCAAAGACAGTCCTCCAATCTCTCAATCGTCTGTGTGGGGTCAATGAGCGGATACTCGATGTTCTTCTAGACATCCAACAGACAAAAGGAACCAACGAGCACATCCTTGCTGTTCTTCAAGATATTCAGAAGAAGTTGCCTTCCTCCTCTTCCTCCTCTAACACATGAACAAGCCCTCTACAAGATCAATCCTTAACTGTTTCCACCCTCCTTCAATGCTTTTAAATGTCTGTTTCTGTACTTGCTTGAACAATGTTTTAATGAAATGCCGTTTGCTCTTATTCTCTAGTTATGATTGTGCTTTACTTGCTTTTCCTTGCATTCTTATACTTGATCTTTTCGATGATGCCAAAAGGAGAAAAAAGTGAAAAAATGCAGAGATGCGTTGTGTCTAAGAGAATACAAAAAAATTAGCCATAAGCTGAGGGGGAACTATAAGCTTAAAAATCATGAAAATTTAACTGCTTGTCCATTTCAGGGGGAACTAAGTATCTACAAAGAATTGTCTGTGATTGATGTTTAAATTCTTTCACATCTTTCCTTTATCCCAAAGTGTTTAATACTTGCATTTTATGAAAGTTTGTCATCATCAAAAAGTGGGAAATTGTTGGAACGGTGTTAGGGAACTAACATTGGAACAATGGTTTCTCCGTTCGAGAAATCGAAGTTTTGATAATGACAAACAAATGGAACTAATTTCATGTTCAAGTGATATCAGGAAAGATAACAGGTTCACAGGAAAAGCAAGGGAAACATTCCTTGTCAAGCTATCTGTGTACATGGCAAGTAAATAAAAGGATAGGGAAGACGTTTCACTATTGTCTTGGGCGGCAAGCCAAAGCTCCGAAGGAATAGAAATGAAAAAGGGTACGCTGGTCTTTTTGAATAGTGTAGTACTCCGCAAGACAAGAAGGGCAAAGGCGTCAAAACTAAAGATAGAAACTCTATAAATAGTATGCGACGCCGCTAGGTCGAATTGAGCTCTCGTACACAAGAAAATCAGATCTAGAAAAGGAAAGAGAGAGATCGAGAGCCAGAGCTGATTCAGTGAAGACATCAATCTAGAAGTTCAAGGAAGGAAGTATCAAGTGATGAAGGTTGCGTGAAGATCTTCATCAACTTGAAGAAGGAGGTTCCTGTGCTAAAGGGAATTGCACAGGAACGAGTAAGGCTCACAATCTATATTCAGTTGTGTTTAGATCTAGGAACTACTATGTCTTAGTCGTTAGTATTGTTTGTGAGTGAGATTGCGAACAATAGAGAAGTTCGACTTTGTATTGTGGAACCTGAGATCTATCAATAGAATATAGTGTGTGTTCAAAATCTTCCAAGGGAGGTAGAGGTTTACTCTTTAGTTAGTTGGCTAAAAAGGTTCCTCTATAAGGAACCGTGTCCCTGTCTTGATTTTCTGTTTAGAGTTTATTTTACATTATTCCACTGCGTAAGGGAACTGTCACTGGAACAGTTCCCGATTGTCTTGACTAACTACGATCCTACAAAAGTGTTTTTTAATTTTGATAGTAGTAAAATTTAAAACTACTTGTTAAACAATTTGAATTAAAATGAAATAAAAAGATTGAAGACGAACGACAACAAAGGTATAGTAAACATTCATTTAAAAAGCCAAACTTTATGATCATATATAGATATAGAAGATACACAAAAGATGCAAGGATAGATTCTAGACTGATCAAACTCGATCGTAACAGAATCGATCATCGATCAACCTTATTATTTCATGAGGCTGATGAACACACTTACACACACACACTCATTCAAGTAGATAATTATTATACAATATTGCATCCGGCCAGCTGACATATATACAGCTAGACATATATCAATGCAGACCTGGACGAGCTTATTTTTTTCTTGGAGTAGGACTATATATATATATATATAGTTACATCGGAACCGAATCGATGAAAAGAGTCTTGATGATCTGCTTCATGGAGTTATTAATCAAAGTGAATCCGTCTTCAGCCCCGTCGTAGATCACTTCAACTGCGCGACTCATGTTAAGGACGCATTTATAGACGGGCACGGGCACCTCACCCGGCACGCTCATCCCTTCGTTTAGGTCCTTCCACAACTCATCGGCTTTCTTGTAGAGCTTTTCGCATGCTTCTTCGTACGACAGACCGTATTCCTTCATGTAACACTGAATGTACAAGGATGAAACCCCCCTGTTCTCATCGAACTACCACACGTACACAAACACAAGATGGATTACGGTCAGGTTCAAGGCTGGAATACTCATCCCACATCGGAAATTTAAAAAAAAAAAAGCCTAATGGAACCCCATTGGACTTATGTATTAGGCTTACGTATGCACATGGCTATGATGTTTCATATGGTGACCCACGGAATTTCACACAAACATGTACAACGGAGATTAGACTTTCATTTTTACCACCTCACAAACATTATTCAATACCTCTATGAGTTACGCATATGTAAAGTAAGTTGTATATGATAGAAGTCCATGGACCAAAAGATAAGTAGTCTGAGGACAGCTAGCACAAACTAGGCTGCCTTAAAACCAATTGATAATAAGATGAGTAAGTTTATCACTACAGTAGCTAGTACAAGCAAAGACATGCTATACCTCATTACCGCCAATGTCATCAAGAATTCTGAGGAGATAGCAGACGGCTTTAACGGGTTTTGGGAGGCTGCATAGCCATTCGAACTCGGTGTGGGTGGCCGAGTCTAGGCCAAGGAAGGTGTAAACGGTGGCGGCGACATAGGCCATGTTTCGGCAAAGGTCATTTGCCATGTACTCATCAATTGTTGGGATGTATTTGTTGTGCCTCCATGTTGCTTCAGTCATGTACGTACGGCATAAAGCTTTGATCTACAACATTAATTTATTTGCAAGAGTCTTGATCGTTTAGCAAATTAATCTAGATTATTAAATATGTTTTAAATTTACTTATATATAATAGGTACTTAATTACTTCTTGCTTTGCATAATCGACATATTGAGATCTTCCAAGAGGAGCGAGAAGTCGCTCCATTTCTTCATGGGCATCCAAAATCAGTGTCTGGTAAAACCACCTTAGTTCTTCTGTGGGGAGTTGGTCTAAGCAAGACTTGTCCCACCTAATTGCAAGTTTAATGTCATAAATAGTAATAATTAATAATATTAGTTGAATATATATATACAAATTAACTATCTTAAGTACGTACCTCTGGATTGCTTGGGTAAAAATCTGGCACTCTTCAATGGTGGCATAGGCATCGTAGATATCATCGATTGAAGTGATGATTTGGGATCCCATGGCAGAAACCTTCCTTGCGAGAGAATGCTGAGGATCATAATATACACACGTCGCCCAAAAGTAGGACTCCACCATCCTATCTCTCAACGGCAGCTTGCTAGTAAAATCAACTTGTTTCCACCACCTAATAATCAATATATCATCATACACGTGCTTATTCAATTAGCTAGCTAATCATAGAGTTTGATTCAAATGAAACGAACTCTTATCCTGACACGAATGCACTTTTCTTAGTTCGTAACAAACTCATTTGCACTTTTCGTACTTTAATTGCAGTGACTTTTTCGTACTTTTTGTAGTGCACTTTTCGGATTATACTTTTTGTATTTTGCAATGCACTTTTGTATGAAAAGTGCACTACGAACTAGGAAAAGTGTATTCGTTTCAGGATAAAAATTTGATTCATTTATCATATTCTTAACTAGAAAAATAATTAAATTTTGAGATGCAGATGCATGATTTACCTGGAGATCTCATCAAGTTCCTTCTTGTGAGATGCTTGGACCAAGTTGAAGTCAACTTTCGCAAACCTGAGCAAAGATTTGTTGTGGGAATTAGGGTCATCTTCCTGGTAGACTTGCATATAGCGTACACACTCGTAGTGAGAGAGCCTTTTGTGAAGTCCCATGGCTAGGGCATGTCGAATGCGCTCTTCAAGCCGCGGGTTGTTGTTCAGAAGTTGGTCCGATAAGGATTTGTTGAGGTTAGACTTGGTAAATGCAAGAGCTTCGTCCAATATGTGCTCTCCATGGATCTTGACATGGCAGGCTTCGTACAGGCTCAACATGCCTTGTATGTCATTCGACACCTCCTCCTTCAAGCTTCCATTTGGCCCTATGAATCTCTTAAATGCACCTGCTGCATCCATACACACACATACGTACGTAAAAGGTGGTGACCAAAAGGGTGTACATTTACCCATTACCAATATCATATCATATCATATATTGCCAAATTTCCTGACCTAGCTTATATACAGCACTGCCAAATTTCCTGACCTAGCTTATATATAGCACTCACTAGGGCTGAGCAAAATTTTTCGATCCGTTTATTTGATCTGAAAAATCCGCCAATCCGATCCATAATCAAGATTATGATGTTTGAAATTGATCCAATCATGCTGATTTTTCTGGATACATTGATCGGATATGGATTGGGGTTTAACGTAAACAAATATATTCTAAATATCTGGTACTATTTATGCATATATATATATATATTATGTTTTTGAACAGGGAAACTAATATTTAAATAACATAAAGATGGTATTAAAAGTATAATGACTCATTTTTCGAGAGTATATATAATCATAGCCCATTGGTCATGAATTTGATCTAGGTAAACTCTACTTACCCTAGCCCCGTTAAATTTTCTTTGTTAAGAAATTTAACGCTACCCTAACCTTTTTTTTTATAACCCTAGATCTATCTAAATAATGTTGTTAGGCAGCTTTTTGGCTTAGATTTAGCGGATATCCAAGCTAATCCACATTGTTTTGAATCAAAATAGCAATATTTTACAAAATGGATATTTTGGGTATCTGCTCCTGAATATTCGATCCAATCGAATATTTTTATCGGATATATGGCACATAACGGATGTGATACGGATCGGAATTTTCAGAAAAAAATTACCGGATATCCGACATACCGGATCGGATCGGATATATCTGTTTGCTCAGTCCTAACTCTCAACATGTATATATTAATTATACCTGTTGATACTTTGAAGCCATGTTGCCTCAAGAGGCGAAAACGAAGGGAGGTGAGGACCAAATCATCAGAAGATGCGTCCATCGACGTGTCATAGATCCGCCACAGAGCATCTTCAATCTCCTTCTCAAAGTGGTAGCCTACGCCGAGTCTCTCGATTGAGTCAATCCAACGCAACTGTTCCATCACCGGCATCTCACCAACAGATAGGAGCTCCCTTCTCACTCCCTCTTTCAGCTCCTTAGCCATCTCTTGCCGAGCCTCATTCACCTACATATATAATATTAATACGTATACACAATACTCATTTATATACATAAAGAGCTAGGTCAAGTTCATATTATTATTCTTAGGGTGCAAGTGGGAAGCAATGTTATTAAAATCGGGATTTTGGGATCGGATCGTAGAAGGGTCTCTGAATCGGATCGTAGAAGGGTTTCTTGATTGGATCGTAGAAGGGTCTGTTGATCGGATCGTTCAATTGTAAGATTCTACATTATAACTAAAAGTATGTACAAACAATCTTATATATTGTCGATTTATTATATACAAATTGAAAAACATTATAAACTTTATGATGTTTTAATTAAGTAAATTGTTAGAATAATTGAATATAATTGAGAGGTAAACCTTGAACAAATTAATAATATATAAATAGTAATAGTCATTTTGTAGACGTTATAATCGTTTATAGAATCGTTAGAATCATATATAAAAATCGGATCGTACAAAAGGTTTATAAGTTTTTATTGTGATCACTTAAGATTCTACCACAAATAATTAAAATTCTACTCACTTTGGATCGTAAAATCGTTGAATCGAAACGGAATTTTAATAACCATGGTGGGGTAGCAAATAAATTAAACCCTTGAACTTAATCAGGGTACGTGTTTAATTAATCACTAGTACCTTGGTATCTGGGGTGTAATCGAGAAATCTGTCGCCCCAGGGGCTTGGTGCGAATCCAGCGTCCGGACGAGGGACATGGGTGGTAGGAGGAGCTGACTTGATCATCATAGTTTGCATGGTGACTATGATATGATGTATAAATGGATTACTTAATTGGTTTGTTTGATGGAAGATGGGATGATACGTGTTTCTCAAGTACTAGGGCTCCTATTTATACACAATCTAAGCCACCTTTTTTTGACTAAGCTAATTAATTGACACTGCTCTTCTTGTGGAAAATAAAATGCAAAGACAGCATTTTCCACATACACGTGATATCAATTAAGCCAAAAATTTCCCCTACTACGTACGTAACGTACATGTTATAATATCATCCCGATTAAAATTCAGCCCTCAAGTTGTTGGAATTGGTAAACTTTGTTAAATCATATTGTATATATTATCTCTGTTATAGGGAGACAGGTCAATTGGCAACCCTAATATACAAGGTTATTGAAATTTCGTTCTAAAATTAATTGATGGTAAGATATAATAATCTAATGTAAGATTCAAAATTGAGTCTGAACAATTTTTCCTTCATTTGTAAATCTCTCTAAATCCGGGCTAGCGAACCATACAACCGAGTCTTTACGCAGAAGAACTGTTGACTTGATATCATTTGTCAGAAGGAGATAAGTCTAATTATCAAGTCCGGCATATAATCTAATGTTGGATAATATTTATTAGGGTCTTTTATGCTATCTTATGTATATATTAATTGTATAGATATGTTATTGAGAAAGAGTTACGTGATAATGGACGCTCAGGTGAGAAATAAAAATAAATATTAGGCATCTCCTCTAAAAATCGACGTCTTTGATTAAACATTTATTAAAAAAGATACTAAAAAAAATGGTACACATGAATTTTTTTCTTTATTATTCGCATATTTTCAATAAAAAATAGCATGGACGAATTTTTCTCGTATTTTTCGAAAAATACATTTTTATGAGACGCGATTAGTTTGTGGATCAAAACTCGCCAATTGTGCATCAATAATGATCAATTGTGCATCAATACTACTAATTGTGCATCAAATTTTTTGATAACATTGTTCATCGATTTCGAACCTTTTTAATGTTAATTTTAATTTTTTAACCTTATTTATGTGTATGAATACAATATTATCAAGTTTTTAATATACATATAATTAGTTTTGATATACTCATATTTATTCATTGATATACTCCTATTTTTTCATTGATATATCATTGTTTGTTCATTGATATATATATACACACTCTTACTTGTTCATTAGTATACTCTTATTTGTTCATTAGTATACCCTGTCTATTCATTAATACTATCTAATTTTGCATAAAAACTTGCACTTTGTGCATCAACAAATAAACTTTTCATTATGTATCAATGAATATGAAGTTTTTGCATTATATCATCACTTTGTGCATTACTACCTGTTGAGAGGGTTTCCCGACAACAAATAAATTTGTAGTCGAGTTTATGTTTGATTACTGTTCTAAAAAGCGGGAAAGTACGAAAATAATTTAAGGCAGAGAAGAAAGCAAAGATGAGACTACGATCATGTCGGTACCGACCTTGTCATGGTCGGTATCGATGCTGACTTTCGACTCCAACAAGACAATTAACACAGACAAACGCGGGTTCAGTACCGATCTGGTTACCTCGGTACCGATGCAAAACGGAGTATTACGAAAGTGTTTTCGAAGGAGAAAAAGATCTAGGATAAGGTTTGCCATGACATAATCATGCATTCAAGATAGTGTGAAGGATAAATAACATGCCTTGAAAATAAAGCTATCAACTTTGGTCGATTGAAGCAAGCAAATCAATTGATTTTCATGAATAAATTCACTCTCAACTTATTTTTGAATCCAAAGCTCGAAACTTTCGTTATCGAACGATATCAACATTCAAGGTTACAACTTTCTCTTTCGATCAAGCAATAAACTCGAATTACCTTGACTTTCGTCTAAGTATGAGCACAAAACAAGTAGATAAACGATAAAAGGCAATCAAACATTCATCACACATTCAATCATGCACAACCATGCCGGGCTTTCAACCCCGACCCTAGAAAAGCGAACTACTCACACATGATTGAAACGAAGCAAACAAAAGGATTGAATGAGAACATTGTATAAAAGCAAAACAAAGCTTGAATTAAAAGTCGAAACTTGTCTTAGAATACAATCTTCTTCCCAAAGCAAACTTCTAAAAACAAACCAGAACTAAGAAAAACATAGAAGAGGATTGAGCCTTTTCAGTCTCACGTCTTTTTTTCTCTCACTCTTCTCCTCAACGAACTAAAATCGTACACTAAACTAGGTTAAAAATACGGTATTTATACTAAGAGAATCTATCTATAAAGTTTACAAAAGATAGAACTTTCCAAACTTAAAAAGATTGCGAAATAAAAAGATAGAAATCTTGAATTCGATGCGCCTACCGACACATGGGACCTCGGTGTCGACCTGTCAGGGTCGGTAGGTGCTTTGTTGAATTTTTCACGATTTAGCTCTGCTGCACACCTCGGTACCGAACCCACAGGGTCGGTATCGAGCTTGTTTTCTTGGTTTCTTTGTACTTTGTCATAGCCTCTTTTGGATTTGTCGGGATCTTTAAAGCATCTTCTTCTCTCCTTGTCTTTGACCATGCTCCACCATCATCCTCTCAATCTCAATTTTTTCCAAATGTTTCCTTTTTGCTTCGAAAACCTACAAAAAAACACTAAAACGGAGTAGCTTCCATACTTTAACAAAATATGTAAACTTATCCAAAAACCACAAAACAAACACTATACTCAACTAAAATCAGGCTAAACAACTAAGATAAACACTTAGAAACTATACTAAAAACACGAACATCAAAATACCCCATACTTATGATTGCTTGTCCTCAAGCAATAACTAGACATAAACCAAAACCAATCAACATATTCATTAAGTAATAGCCTTCGTATAAAAAGCAACTTCAAATCATAGCAAAAATAGCAAATGACTCTGAACATCATAACACACACACATATATATGCAACTAATAGACATAAGCAATCACAATCCAACCTCACCAAGGATAATGTGTTTCACTCGACTCTCATGTGTTTGGGTTTATAAATTCATCTCTCAACTCAATCTTATATGCAAAAAATCATAGAAATTGGAACTTATATCACCAAACTCGCCACCAAAGATTTATCAAAACAAACAAAAATCATCAAGAGAACTTAGGCTCAATGAAAGACTTCATAGATATTTTTATTTGACCGGGTTGTAATGGGGCTTGGTAAAAACAATAAGGTTTGGAAAACTTTTGGTTATGTGGTGCTAGTAATATCCGGGAATCGAACACTCCTAAAATCTCATACATCACCAAAAACTCTCATAAAAGAAATTACCAAACTCTCTTAAACATTATGCACAATCTCTTTCACTCACCCATTAAATCCTAGAAACCCTCATAAATATAAACATAAAGAAACTCTTGGTTTTGAACTTTTAAGCACTTGTACACTTTTCATTTCCTATTCCTTCTCCTTTTTTTCTGCATCTTTTTTCACTGGTAAAGCCTTGGTACCGAGCCTGAAGGGTCGGTATCGAGCTGCAATTTCTTCTTTCTGCATTAGTCTGGAGAACCTCGGTACCGAGCCCACATAGGCCGGTATCGAACTGAAAATTCCTTTCTTAACAAGAAACAAGAGACTAGGGAGCTGTAAAAAGGCCGGTACCGAGCCTTTTTACAAATCGAAACAAGAGACTTCCAATCTACCTCAACCAAACCTTTTATTTTTGAACCAACATATATCTTTTGTAGTACTCAACAAAAACATCTCCTCTCCAACTAAGTCCTAATCCCCGGATAGGGTCAAGCTTATATGGGATAGGGAATAATTCTGTGGAGCAACAAACAAAAAGGCTTAAGGCTCAAATTGGCTATCAAAAACAAGGATAATATAAGGGTGGATATGGGTTAATAGGGCTTATGAAAAATAAGTTCTCTATCATATGATTTCACAAGTAATGAATTAAAAATCTTATGTAGGTATTGAGAAATAGATAACCATCACAATTCCAAGAGATAATATACATATATAGAGAGTAAATCACACATGAAAAAGTAAGGCTAGAAATAAAAGCTCACAAGGTCATTTTTGTTGGATTGCAACTACTCATGCTAACAGTCATATGTACTCAGTTTCATCATATGCTATTTCACCATAAAAACAATTTCATCATGAGATTCAGACAATACGATCAAAAATATGCCAAAAGGAATTACATGGTCATGCATAGTAAAAGCAATCATTGAACCATAAGATCAAGGGTACTCATCTGTTCTATAATCTTTTTGGAAATTTTCGTTATTTTAATTTTTTGTGATTTTTTTTGCTTAAAACGAAAGCAATTATTAAGGAAAACAAACTAACACAAGAACATGAAAACACACGAAAACACACACTTTTCCTACCCTACCCCATACTTAAACATTACAGAATCCTCATTGTAAAAAGAAAGTAAAGCATAAGAAAAGATAGGGAAAAGAAAACAAACTCACAAAGTGGTTATCGAAGAAAAGGTAGCATCCTTGAATGAGAGATCATCATTGGTTTGGCGGTGGAAAGTAGCGCTCCATGTTGTTCATAAACTCGGCTGTTGTCCTCCAGTAAGCATCAACCCTCCGCTGACGTGCATCCTCAAGTTCCATACGAGCTAAATAAACATCCTGCCAATGGTTCATCTGTTGATGTAATTGAGAATGCTGCAAATTCAGCTGTTGCATCTGGGATGAAAAGTCTTGTGCCCACTGTGGTAGAGTATCTGAACTGGAGTAAGCGGTATGGGGTGGCTACTGGTAATGGTGGTGTTGGGTAAAGGGAGCATAGGGCACGATACCGAATGCTGGTGGCACGGTAGGGTGTTGATCAGGCACGGTATTGAAGTGAAAAGCCTCGGTGTAGCCCCGTAGTACTCGGTACCGAGGCCAGGATGCTCAGTACCGAGGTTGGCAGCATGTGTTGGGGCCTCGGTATCGAACTGGTGGTGCTCGGTACCGACCTCCTCCATAGGAGCTGGATCATCTTGAGGCTTTTTGTCCAAGGTTAATGGTTGGGATGTCCAAACTTCATACCAATTGGGCAAGTATAGCAACTCCAGCTTTTCTCAAGTGACTCGCATAGGTTGACCGTGAATCAAGGTGGCGACTCACCCCCCTGAGCATCTCTGAAAGATACCAGAAGATAGCCAGTAGCCTGTGTTCATCTTTGGTGGATGATGTGCGCTGTAGCGTGATAGATCGATCCTGAGAGAAATAGCAAAGAGGCTCACCAAGTTGCCACAATACACTCCTTGTAAAGTGGTCCTATATTGCTCCACATACTTTACTCATTCATACCCTAGATTCATAGGAGCGGGGTCTTCAAAAAGAATCATATGGAGACATCCAACCTCCATCCTTGTCGGCCTAGAGAGCTCCTTTTTGGGCCAAATTGTTGACCCCAAAATTCTTAGGATAATGCGAAACATGGGGTTGATGATGTGTGCCCCGGGGAGTGCAAGAGTGTTGGGATTGATTTCCCTAGAGATGCAACCCCAAGTGTCTGTGACCTTGAAGTCGTCCGGTGCTTTGTAGTTTTGGGAATGGTTAGGAAAGTCGAGGAGTTCGTTGAACTTTTCCATAGTGAACTCATGATCCTCATTGCCTAACCGGAACTTGATCCTTCCCGAAGATGTTTTGGTTTTGAAGCTAGTGCGGAGAGTGGCCACAAACTCCGAGGTGAGGGCCGGATAGTGAGAAACTTCTTCATATCTGAGGAGTTGAGGCACACCGAGGATGGAGAAGGCATGCTTAACATCTTCATAAATGCCTGATGACTTTGTACTGGACCTTGAAAACCATCTTGTGAGATGACGTTTTTGGAGGGCAGAGTCGTAGATTAACCGTTGGTTCTCGGTCTACAATATGACATCATCCATTCTCGATGGAGATGGAGATCTTTGGGTCCTCTTCTTCTTCTTTGTCCTTGGGTTAGCTTTGCTTGAACTTGCCATTTAAGTACCTGAAATATCATAAACAACTAAGGTAAAATCGACTCAAGCAAATCAAACACCAAATAAACCACATACTTGCATTGATACAGGGTACCTCGGTGTCGACCTGTCAGGGTCGGTAAGTGCTTTGCTGAATTCTTCACGATTTGGCTCTGCTACACATCTCGGTACCGAACCCACAGGGTCGTTATCGAGCTTGTTTTTTTGGTTTCTTTGTACTTTGTCATAGCCTCTTTTGAATTTGTCGGGATCTTTAAAGCATCTTCTTCTCTCCTTGTCTTTGACCATGCTCCACCATCATCCTCTCAATCTCAATTTCTTCGGAATGTTCCCTCTTTGGTTTCTTTGTACTTTGTCATAGCCTCTTTTGAATTTGTCGGGATCTTTAAAGCATCTTCTTCTCTCCTTGTCTTTGACCATGCTCCTTGTCTTTGACCATGCTCCACCATCATCCTCTCAATCTCAATTTCTTCGGAATGTTCCCTTTTTGCTTCGAAAACCTACAAAAAATACTAAAACGGAGTAGCTTCCATACTTTTCACAAAATATGTAAACTTATCCAAAAATCACAAAACAAACACTATATTCAACTAAAATCAGGCTAAACAACTAAGAAAAATACTAAAAATACGAACATCACTACCAACACTTTGTTCATCACTACTATTACTTTGTTCATTAATATATTCTTTTATTTATGAATTTAAATAAACTTTTGTTTGTGCATCAATATTATCCATTTGTACATTTAGGACTTTCTGTTTGTGCATGTTTACATTTATTTTGTACTTTTAATCTATCTTTTTTCCTTACTTATATAATTAGTTTTGACTCACATACTATATATTCAATGAGCACATATATTATCTAGTTTTTGTAGTTGTTATATATATCCTTTTATTTTTTCGAGCAAAGTGTAAATATATTATATATTCAATTCAGCTAAGTTAATTGTACATGGTGGAATATCAGTTACAAAGACTTGTTCATGTCTAGATTAAGATACAAACGCGAGCTATACAATTGTTATGTCTACCTATATGAGCATAACAAAAATAAACAAATGAAGTGCCCCATAAGCATAAATCATCCAATATAGTACCTAAATAAGATTAGTTTGATGTAGAATCTTGAATGCAAATGATAATAGATAAAGAATCCGACTTTGTAATAATATGATGTACGCTTAAGAGAATGAGCCAACTGCAAACCAAAGAGGAGTGCTTTGTGCCTTAGCTATGTTAGGAGCCCAAGAAGTAGTCATATGTTTCACAACAACAACAATGACGAATCCAAACGAGTCAAGCAAAACAATACCAAAACTGACATCAAAACAATTAGTTTTATCTCACACACGACTAATTATGATGCACAAACATATATTAATGCATACAATTGCCATACACATTCAACAATTTTTTTTGCACAAACGTACAATAGGTATATGATGCACAAACAATAGATTTTTTATTCACAAAATCACAATCTTGATGAAGAAAATCAGTGTTTTGATAAACAAAATTACAATTTTGATGCACAAATAATAGCTTTTGATGAACAAAATCACATTTGTGATGAACAAAATTACAGTTTTGATGAACAAATTCACAATTTGATGAACAAAATCACAATTTTGATGAACAATATGGTGCGCACTCTATATCCGTTTTTTTCCAAAATACGTGAATAATTCGCCAAAAATTCACTCGTGCCTTTCCCCATTTTTAAATGAAACGATCAGTGTCCTTGAATAATTAGCTTGTCTAAGGGAAATAGCCCTAAGAAATAGTTTATGCAGAGGAATGAAGATGAGCATAGTAATAGCGACCAGAAGCGTAACCACGACCGCGGGCCCAAGGGACGCGATCGCGGATCTGGTCCAGAGAGCAAGACCCCTTCTTTAGATCAAAACCGCGGTTGTGGATCGCCAAGCCGAGACCAAGGGTATGAAGACCGCGATCACTGACATAATTCCCACGACTGCGATCCTAAAGTTGTAGCCGAGTTTTCTCAAGAGAAGAACCGTGACCCGCGCGGGCACGATCACGATTACACGTATTACCCAACACAGGGATCTCGGGATTAGGAAATGCATGTAAATATGGCGCTCTTTTTTCCACGTGGTTTTGATGAGGCCCTTAGATTTTTAATTGTCATTCATTACCTTCAATCCTTAAGATCATGTCATTCATATTTATTTATTTTTATAAAAGTCAGTTTTTTGCATTAGCTTGAATCTTGCATAAAAAAAATTGAACACAACGTTACTTCTTTGCAGTAACGGACTTCTACATATGCGTGTATGTAGAGGAGCAAAGGATCGCATGATACTCGCTCATGGATGTATGAATATACGAATATAAGAATATACGATTATATTAAAACGCGCGTAAGAGGAACCCGTCGACTAATCCGCAAGGCCACTTTGTTTAAGACCTATAGTACCTTACGTCTTAGTTACGTTCTAACGTACCTAAGATGAAAGTGGGGCATTTGTGAGCGGGTAAATTATGCTTTTTATATCTTTAAGTATTTTAATATAAAATTAAATATGGTGGTTATTCGCTATAATAGAGATTATATCTTATTCGGTAGATAGAATTTACGCTTGGAGTGGGGAGCAAGATATTGCTTGCTTGGGTGACAAGGCAATTGAGCTGGTCCTAGGGGGAGATTTTTCGCCCCCTGCCCTCACTTTTTCATTATAAATACATGCCACCACCGTGTATGATCAACACCTTATATTCGCTGAACTCGTTAGTAAGTCTTGTCCTTTACCTTGACGTTCAATCGATAATTGCTCTTCTAACTTAGGCATCGGAGGTGAATTAAGGGGTCCCCACCCCCTTTGTCCATTATTTTGCAGGTTCTAGGTTAAGAAAGCAGTTGGAGCGGAAGGTGAATAAGTGAGTAATCAATTATTGTATTGAAGACGAATTTTTGTGCACTAACAAATACAACAAGGGAGATTGCAATATCTTTCTCCCTAAGGCTGCAAAAGAAATTGCTCCATTTTCACATCTTTTTTCAATTGATGATACCTTATTTTCCACAAAGGCAAACTTGCAAGAATGCTCAAAACTAACTGAAATTCTTGATAGGATTTTGACCCCACAAACTTTCAAGAGAAATTATAAAAGCACAAGAACAAAAGAACACAAGACACTACAAAAAAAAGCAGATTTAGCGACCATATTTATGGTCGCTAAATGCAAAATATGGTCGCTAAATGCATTTAGCGACCATATCGTGGTCGCTAAAAGGCAGGTCGCTAACCACTTGACGACCATGTAGTCACTGAATATAGCGACCATGGTGACCATATGGTCGTTGCATCTAGCGACCATATGGTCGCCCATGGTCGCCAACACTGTGGCGACCACAACGACCACGTGGTCGCCCCTATTAGCGACCAACTGGTCGCTAATAGGGGCCAAAACGTCGTTTTTTTCACGCACTATAGCGAACAGTTGGTCGCCACATGGCTCTAAGTTGGTCGCTAAAATCAATAAAAGAGCGCACGACACTGGACGTTGTCTGAGAGCAAAGCACACGATCGTGCACCTTGGAGTGCACGATCATGCTTGCGATTAGCGACCACTTGGTCGCCAATATATTTGTTTTTAAAAAAACATAATTATGAATTAATTTAAATAACTCATATTAATTCATTAATTTACATAATTTACATAATTCGCATTAATTTACATAAATTTAAATAATTTACAATATTTACAAAAAAAACTAATCTAGCCAGCTTCGACGGAACCGTCTTAGTCCTGGTCATTCCCGTCGGGACCGAGCTGGCGGGACCCACCGATCTACGGGTCGAAACCTCCACTTCGCATCCGCTGCATGACCACCTCGACCTCGAGCATCCTACTCTATAGGTCCGCCACAGTTTGCGTAAGGGCGACGTTCTACTGCATCAATTCCGCCACTCGAGGAGCTTGACGACGCAACGCCGTCAATCGCTCGCTGTAAAACTTGGAGGCGGCGTTGCCAAGGCCGAAGACGGTGCCTGTCGGGCCCACACCTCCAGCGGTCATCAGAAAGGCATCATACTCGTCCTGAAAAGACGACGGGGTGCCCGATTCCGAGGACCTATGGGAGAGGATCTCATGGGTTCGAGCCTAACAAAATACGTAAATAATATAAATAAAACTAACAATATATGAAATTAAATAAGACTTGTAATAATTAAAACTTACAGCGATGAAGGCCGACTGCTCGTCTATAAAATGTCGATCGGGGCCCTACGTGTGCGTTCGATGAGAAGCTCGAGAGGCGTAATGCGGCGACGCCATTGTTCTTCCTACGTTAGCGACCACAATATTTTTTGACCAAGTTCGTCAAAGTGACTACGTCTGGGGGCACTACCAAGCTAAGGGCTTTCCACTAGATCTGAGGGTTACAAGGATTATAATACTTAATCTACACTGATTTGATCAGCCTAACATAACCTCTTTAGCTCTCTCTAAATTTTTCTCTCTCTGCTTTTTAGGATTTTCTAGCGCAATACACAATTACAGTATTCATGGGTATTTATGGAGGATCTCATGCATCAAGATAGAAACAAGATATCACAAGATATTGCAAGAATAGAAATTCCTATATCCTCTAGATATATTTCTTTCATGATATCTAATATCTTTTACCCATTAATGATAGAAAATCCTATCTACCAAAAATAGAAGACGCAATCTATCCAAAAGAAGATCCCGTCAAATTTCTCAAGCAAGAACCCCGACTCTCGCGAACACGCCCAATTGTGGGGGCAAGCCCCAAGAAGGGCTGTCGCGCAATGCTCGCCTAGCCGCACTTTCGGCTCTGTCGGAATTGCGCGGGTTACCACCAAAAAGCGCGGCCGTGCTTACTGACCGCGATTGCAACCCTCTTATCCGCGGTTGCGGTTTCGCTCTTTGCTCCGCCTGTGTCTCCTTTTTCCGCCTAATCTCGAATATGGCCTCACAAATCCCAACAATTCTCAGTAAATATATACGAGCATCTGGTCGAAAAAGTAATTCAAAGTTTGTTTCAGTCGTAATGTATCAACGACATATAATGGGGTTTTCTTCTGGTGTATTTGTAGAAAATGTTCGACATATTGTAGCTTTTTGTTCTATTGCTAAATATAGATATGTTATTAGAATAGGGGATATTAGTTGTATCACTTTTTGCAGCTCGTTACGAACAATTACTTGCTTTATCTTCTTCGTTTAGCATACTTGCTCCCAATATTCTTTCTAAAAAAATAATAACATTAAAATTTAAGACAGTTTAATTAAAGTGGTTCTCTCCTTTTAGCCGATAATTGTCCTAGAAAATGGCCAAATTGGTTAATTTCTCTTACTATCTTCACATTTCGACATGTTTTTTTCTTCAAATGTACTGTCTAAATGATTGATAGCTTTGTTGTATTGAAGAATCTTACCAGGGCTTGACATGCCGCAAATCCTCTTTAAAAGCCTTTCGTCACTTCATTCTGAAGAAGCAACCTATCATAAATGATCGATTCTCCTTCTTGCTCGCTTATTTGACTCCTCAATCCCATTCGTACCATGTCTACTTCTAAAAGCTTATCAGAAGCTTGGTCGAAAATTCCTGAGAAATCAATTATAGATACTAATACAAATTTAAAGTGTTTATTTAAAACCTAAACAACAACAAATAAGAATTATCCATTAAGTAAAGGGTTCTAGAGAAACCCCTTACTAGAGAGAAACGGGGGAATAAATTAGACGTGTTGGATCAGATTAAAATGAAAGGTTGGGATTTTTCCAAAATAATAATTTTAGGGTGAGAAGTAGGATATTATATACCTATTGAGATAATTTAGGGAAGATATTTCTCTCTCCAATATCTCTAATATTTAAAAAAAAAATAATAAGAAAATTAAATTCATTATCTATCATATTCAGATAATTTAGGGAAGAGATTTCTTCTCTATTATTTTTAGATCTATTACCTACTTAGTCTCTTCCTTCGCCTTTTTCAACTCGTTCTTGCCATGGATGATTTTTATAGGCGAATGCGGAAATTTTACCCGTCAATTGGATTAATCCATCATTGTATGTGTCTTTTTCCATGTCATTGTTCGGTTTTTCCATTAGTGTTGTTCAGATCTCAGTTTTATCCAGGGACGGAACCAGGAATGATAATCTAGGTGGGCTGAATTTACCTTGGTACTATTTTTTGTATTAATTTCCACTAGTGGAGGATTTTGTGAGGGGTCATCATCCCAATCATTTATGTGGCCATGTTTTAAGTCATAAAAGTATACAATTCCAACAAAATAATTTTTCCCTACTCTTTAAAATTGACAATTATTTATCTATAAAATGCATTTTGATCTATAATACTTATTAGAAATATATTACTAGTTGCCGATTAACAAAATTTACATAAAAGAGATCAACACTACATATATTTCCTTAATTATTCATGATATTTTCCCTTCATTAATTTTAATAGCGGAAAATACTAGTATTAACTACTGGTATTTTGATCTATAATCTTCTTTCTAATTAATTAAAACTTATTAAATTTGACAATAGTATTGACTACCGAGTATTAAACACATACAACTTATCCACACTACTAGTTTTATTTTTAGCAAAAAGAAGGAGAAAAAAAATATATTTGCAACAAGATAAGGTAGAAATTAAAATTGGAAAAAAGTGAAATAAAAAGATTGAACAGGAGGAGATAATAGAAAGAGCAAGCAACCAAGCAGTGGTAAAAATATAGTGCTGGGGCATTTCCAAGAGTCGAACACGGGTCTCTGCACATCAGGTGCAAGAATGTACCGCTTGAGCTAGTTAAGATATAGTACATTTTGCTCTTTCTACTATGTATTATTAATGTTTTTAGGGTGGGCTAGAGCATAGCCTAGCCTACCCTTGGTTCCGTCCCTGGTTTTACCATTGTTCGTGATTTTCAAAGGTACTCCGTTCGTCCCATATTGTATGGGTTTTTAGCCAAATGCACATTTATTAAGAAAGTAGTTAATTTTGCCTTTGAAAAAACAATTTATGGCTAATTTATGTGAAAAGTGAATTAAATATTCCTAATACTAATAGCGAAAAAGAGTGATGAGAGGAGGAGTTGAATGCTATCCGAATATCAAGATTGAAAAAATAATTAATATGGAGTATGGAAAAACTAAAATCCCATAGATTATGGGACAAAGAATTTGGACTAAAAACCTATACATTATGAAATGGAAGGAGTATGTTATTATTAATTTAATACTAGGTAAGATGCTTACTTAGATAAATGCGATAAATATGATGTGCAAATTAGGCGTGCAATGTAGATTTTCACATATGTATTGAAATCGTCATCTGGTTTCATCTTAAACTTTACAATAATTAATTTTGTTGGATATATATAATCGTAATAAAGTTATCAGATTAATCTCGATCAAATATTTTTTAGTGCTTTCAACATATTTTAGTAGTGATTTAAATACTCAAATGTTATATTTGTAATGTATGAGTTGAGACCTTTACATATATTAATCTGGTTATTTGGATTGATTTGCAAAGGAGGGGTTTTTAAAAAGCGATTTACTTTATGGTTACTACTTGAGAGGAAGATGAAAAGGATTGTGGTGCACATAAAGATGAAAAACTGAAGTTAATATTCAAATTATGTACAATGACTTAATATTCGATTGAAATGTTAATATGTTCGATATTGTAATTGCATATTCGAGTTTTTTTGTACACGTGTTCAAAATTATGTAGTTAATATTCATATATTTTATATACTTGTTCGAGATTTTGTACTTCATATTCAGATATATTGTATACATATTCAAATATACTCTAAAGTGTAATGAAGTTAATATTCAAATATTTTATATACATGTTCGAAATTTTTTACTTAATATTAAGATATATGGTATACACATTCAGATATATTGTAAAATGTAAACCTAATATTCAAATATATTGTAAAACACGTTCGAGATTGTATACTTAATATTCGATTTCATACTTTGTTTTGTTCAAGATTTACACTCAAATATTCAGATATAATTGCAATTATATATATGACTCCTATAATGGTATATTCGAAAATGTGTTATTAATATTCGTTTACACATATTGGGTTGTTCAATATTTAAACTAACATATTCGGACATAAACACTCATACTTCAAAATGGACGGTATATTCAAAGCACGACAAATTCGAACAATATTTGAACAATATTCAGAAAATATTGAAACATATTCAATCATATACAACATAACTACGATATTCAGAAAATATTGAAACATATTCAACCCCATACAGCATAATTATGCCAACAATAATTATTCAAATTTTGAATTTGATTTTTTAAATTGGAAGGTCTGATTTTTATTTTTTTAAAAATGTGACAAATCCCTATAATTTCGCACTTTCTATTTTAGCAACTAATTTAGGTACATTCAAGCATTTAATCTCCATATTTGTTATTATGCTCTCTCAATCATTACCATTAATCTTCTCAAATCCAACACTCCTAATTATTTTTCCCGTTTCTCTATAAGAGCCTTTTCTTTTGAACCCTCCCATGTAGGTTAATATCAATTAATTAAAAGTATGGGATTAACCCTCCCATGTGGCATTGTCGAAAAAAACGCGAAGTCAATAGCCCAACAAATTGACGCCGAGGGCGGTTCTCCGGTGGCGACAGCGCAGTCAAGTATGTATACCCTAAACCCTAAAGATTGAAATTGGATTGTTGAATTTTGCATTTTGATTGTGGTTGGCCCGACTCAATTCGAGTGATAGAATGTAGTTGATTGTGGTTGGCTCGTCCTGCAGTGGCTGAACAGAAGAACCACAATCAACTTCAAAAATTTGAAATTCAACCACCCACATAATGAATTTGATGCAATCACTGTTGGAGTTTTGATCATGTTGAACATAAGAACAGATTGATCAAGCAATCCACATTTCCCATACATATCAACTAGAGAAGATGATATAAACGGATCTCCTATTAGATTGAATTTCACTACTTGAGCATGAAGCTGAGTTCATTGATCAAGTACAGCTTGGTTTTCACAAGCCTTGATCAAGCTTGAAAAAGTACACTAATTAGGTTTAATCCTTGTCTCATGAAATGAACGAATAGAATCACTGCCTTTATGGAAATAGTTATGCAGTCTCTTTGATTTAGAGTGAACATTGTATTTGGTAATCTGTCTATTCCAAGTAGAGCTCCTTGGAGCATATCCAAATGCTGGCACTGTAATCACAGTTGTCTGGTATGAAGTTGATTTAATTTTCAATGACCCCTTGGAAATTAGCTCCAAAAGTAGAACTTCAGCTGAAAGCAAGATTTTATAGCTCATTTCGACCTCTTAGAGGAAGCTCACTTACTTAGAATTGGCTTCTGTCGGCAATGATTAAACATTAATAACCCAGCTTAGAAAGTCCAAAAAAGTGATGCTTTTTTCTGACTGATACTCATATATATCACCATCAATAAACCAGGTAAGAAGTCAAAAAAGGTCTCTTTTTCTTTGTATTTCTGATTTGATAATGAGAAAGATTTCAATTTTTATCTTACCCTGCGGATTTGTGGGTTTGACAAGAGAGGTAATGTTCTCATCAGTAGGCATTTGTATTTCCTGAGACATAATCAAGATCAAACATTGTCATTATACAATGGCCACCAAATCTGATGTAGTTCACAGATCCAAATCTGCTGAATTTAGTTGAGCTTAAGTTCAAGCTGATTGACATATTGATATGTGTTTGTAGGTGAAGATGGTGGTGGGGTAGGTGGAGTCGTCGGTGGTAACGAGGGAGATGTTGGAGGTCGCGATGGTGTTGGTGGACAGCCGGCTGTCCAAGGATCGGATATGGATTTGGAGGGTGGTAGAGGTCCGGATGTACGAGTGGAGTTGGATGGCGGTCGAGTGCCGGTGGGTCACTCTATCCCACCGACTAATGTTGTGGTTGGTGATTCGACGGGGAAATTCACTCCGATTGACACGGGAAAGGACTTTGGAAAAGATTGGTGGGACAAGACGGGTCTATCGGTACGTAATTTCATTCCCAAAATTTAGATACTATTGTATTGAATTATAATGTCTTAATGAATTGACAATGGAAAAAATAGGACATGTAGAATGAAAATTCATGAAGCAGAGGAATTAAATGGAAGGTAGAAGAGAAGCAAGTACTAGCTAAACACACTTAAATATGGGAGTGTGCATGTACAAATGTACAAGATATATAATGTTCTGAGTACCTTTCTTTTGAAAAAATAATAATGTGAAATTCATTTGGCATATGAGAAAACTATACCACATTAACTCATGGTTTTTGTCTTGCTTATATTTGATTCTAACATTTTATTTGTGAAGCCATTACATCATATCATATATTTTAAAATAGATGGATAAATGTTCAGGCAGCAAACCTTCTTTAAACTTTGTCATTTCTTAGATATCCCTCTGTAATTTAATGTTTTTGATATGCTTCTTCCTTTACATACTGCTTAAGCTCCATAATAGTTTTGTTGTTTGATCTTATGAGTTTCTTGCCTGCTGATTAAATACATTGCTCGGTTTGTGGTTGGCTTCTATGCAAGTATTTATAATTAAGTAATTCCTTAGTGTTTTTGACAAAGTAGGTTTGAAAATTCACTTTTTTAACTTGGTCAAGTAACTAATACCCAGAAAATATTGTTGGTGATATGTATTAGTTTTGTTGGGCTTTCTGTTTTGTACTAATTTAGGATGATAATAGTGATTATGTTGTTACTAGAGATTTCTGGTTGGATATTACCATACAATTTACTGTGAAGTTTTAAAGCTTCTTGTGTATTTCTGCCAACAACATTATTTTCATCATAGTATATCTAAAACAATATGGATGTAGTTTAGTTTTATAAGTAATTTGAAAACATAAAATCGATACTTGAAAATCATGTACTCCGTATTGAAGAGAAAACATATTTATGAAATTATGTTATGAACAAATTTAGATCCATATTTATGAAATTCTGGGAATGCAAAGTTTAATATCAAGAGCATATAATAAAAGAAACAATTTCAAGATGCATTTCAGGAGAGATGCACGTCTTTTTCTACGCCCGTCTCGATGCCGCCTCCTCAGCCGTAAAAGAAGAACACAAGACATGTGAGGTCACAGGGCATATTAGCGGAGCAGCGTGCTCAGGTCGAGCCTCGGCCGAAGAAAGCTTGGACGGGGCCCATAGTAGATACATTGATTTCAGAGCTGTAGCGGGAGGAGACACAACAGCATATTGGGGATATGGAGACATGTCAGGATATAGGGCTATCCGCCCCTATGGATGTCGATATGACGTCGTAGACAGATCAGATTTGGGCGACCGATGGTGTTGACCCTTCAGATGAGCTGACGCTTACAACTCCGGGTGTTTCATAGTCTCCATTGGGCACGATTGAGGATATTACGAGGGATGTTGATACGACCCCTCGGGTTGAGATGGTTTCTCAAACCGACGACGTTGTCCTTGAGAGCGACCCTGCATTGACAAAGTCGGCTGTTTTAGATACTGATATGCACGATGATGAGGAGATATTGAGGGACATTGATTTTACTATGCCATCTCCTCACGCTACCGATAGTCTAGCTCCTCCTCATGCTACCGATTGTCCGACACTGCCTCCGCCATTTGATCCGAGGACGGACCCCGTTCCTGTGGTCCAGCACGTACTGCCCCCAGTAGAGGAGGTTACGGCCGCTCCTGCTCCAGCTGACGAGATGTGGCAGCTTGGAGGGCCGCGAGTACCACACCTCCTTCGGTCGTACCCGAGTCATGTAGCAGAGTTGATATGGAGGTGGACACTTGCGTTGTTGGAGGGTCGTGAGGGCGTCGTTATAGAGGATAGATTGGTAAGTGTCTTTTATACCGGTTTATTTTAGGTTAATATTTCATATGATTGAATAGCGTTATTGAGAATTTGAATTTTCTGTTTTAGTGGCGCAATATCATTAGGGCTCACTCACGACTGGTAGAGTGGACGGCTATTCAGCCGCATATGATTGAGGAGCCGGTTAAGTGGTGGAGTATTGTACATCAGACCGGTTTGGGACGGCTAGCGACCTTGACATACGGAGGATCGGATCACGCGATTGTTAAAGCTTTTGTGGATCGTTGGCATCCTGAAACTAATAGCTTCCACTTCCCATGAGGCGAGATCACGATCACCCTCCACGATGTCCATCGGATATTGGGGATACCAATTGATGGAGACGATGTGGTGAGACAGATTGAGAGGGTCGGGGATTTCTAGAGTCGTGTGATGGAGATATTAGGGCTCACTCCTCAGCAGTACCTCACATATAAGACCTCCATACCAAGTAAGGATCTCCGGGCTATCATACTTCAGATGATTGCGGATAGAAGGGACCCACAACACATAGCGTCTGCGTACTTGTTGTGGTTGCTTAGCCAGACTTTGTTATGTGACAAGAGCGCCAACAAGGCGAGGACGATATATTTACAGTGTTTGATGGATACTGGTGTTACCAGCAGATTCGCATGGGGTGCTGCGACATTGGCGTGCTAATACCGCCATTTGGGCATTGCATCTCGCCAGGGATCAGTGGGATTGGGAGGATGCACGCTCATTCTGAAGGTATAATATTATTGTGATTTTTTTTGGTTGATGAACATTACCATTGGTGGTTCTGGTCAATCTAGCTTCATTCTCCTAACTGGTCCAAATATGGGTGGAAAGTCAACTCTTCTTCGTCAAATTTGCTTGGCTGTAGTTGATGATGTCCAAAATAGTAAAATAATAGGTGGGCCCAGGGTATAAAAAAAATAGATACGACGATGTTTCCAAGGATGATTCGGGGTCCCACACTCACATCCCCATTTATTAAAAAAAAGTTCTTGCCCTCACGAGGTCATCTGAAACCTCGGAGCGAGGTCTAAACCTCGCCACCGACTCTACTAACACCCCCGCCCACATGGACCACTCAAGGATGCCGCTTCCCCGAACCAATCACCGTCTGCCTCACCTCCGGACCAATCAAGAGACCCCATCTCGGGCATCCCACATCGGACCTTGGCCAAAACTCGACTCCCCAATCCTCTATAAATAGAGGAGAACCTCGTAAGAAGAGGGGGCCGAAAAACATCTTGAACTCAAGAACTATCTTGCTCGTTGAAGATCGACGTGATAGAAACATCGTCAAAAGACCTCGCTACAAACAAGTAGAGTCCACAAAAAGACTTCAAGTCACACAGAGATCCCGCCAACACTAAAGACCTCGCTACACAATCTCACAAGACTCTACACCACACTCGCAGAATCCACCTCGTCTCAAGATCAATCACGCTACACTTAGGTGATAGAATCTCTAAGCAAATAGGAGATCTCGAATATTGTTAGCTCGAGATCTCGAAAACTCGTAGGAGTTCTACAGTGTAATTCTCAATTGCTTGTTAGCCTCGTCGGCTTGTAACCTCGCTATAAAGAAAATCATAAATAAAGAAGCAAGTGTTTGCACTTTCGAATATAATAACCTCGTTCCTTGTCTTCTAGCAAGTCGTTATTTCGGGTTTCATCACTGGCTCCGTATGTGGGAACTTCTTCATCCTAAGTAGTCTCCCGATTAGTGCAAACCTTGGCTTTTGAACCCCTCAAAATGTCTTGCCAAAACAACATCTTTCCCCAACATCCCGACAACATGCCTGAGAACCCGCAGTGGATGGCCGCAGGGCCCCGGGGTGCCCTTTCGTGGTTCCTCCGGGTTATACGTACAACGCTCCTCAAAACCCATACCCATTCCAAGGGTATGAACAGGGTGGCACACCCCCAAATCCGTATCCTTACCCGGGTTACGAACAGTACCAATAAGGCCACGCTCCCATGTACGTCCCAATTCCCCCCAGGGGCAACCCCATTCCGAATACGTACCCGCGTACGTCCACGGGTATATGCCGGGGCAAGAAACATCAACCAACAGCTCGACCACAGAGAGACCTTCCCGGGACCCGATGCAGATCTCACGATCCCATTCGCGACGTTCAAGGAGGCGAGACACGGAGTTGTCCGAAACAACGGGGAGTGCGGCACATCCCTTTGCAAAATCGAAGTCACACCGTCCATCCGTCGAGATCGGGTACATTAACCCCTTTGTAATCGAGATCCAAGAGGCGCCCATGCCCAAAGGCTTCCACTGGCCACAAATGGGGCTCTACGACGACACGGCTGATCTCGAAGACCACATAAAACACTTCGCCGTCCAGATGAACGTTAACTCCTACAATGACGCTATTTTCTGCCGTATCTTCCCAACCACCTTGAACAAAGCTGCAATGACGTGGTTCACCAGCCTCAAGATAGAGTCGGTGGCCTCGTTCTCTCAATTGTGTGAATCCTTCGTCGCACACTTCAACGGCTCGAGGAAGTGCAAGAAGAACATGCGGGATCTCCGCGACATTGAACAGGGGGAAATCGAGATACTGGGTACCTTTTTCACGAGGTTCACCACCGCGGTCGCGGAGATCGCGCACATCGATGAAGCGTCGGGGCGAGACATCCTCATGGGCAACCTTTGCCAAGGGGATTTTAAGAATCACATTTTTCTTATAAACCCGACGATGTACGAAAGCCTGTGCGCCCGAATAACGGCCCAAGTTTATGCCGAAGATACCGCCAACCAGAGCTAGCGACCGAGGACCGACAAGGAACTCGTGACCGAGGCCAAGGGGAAGGCAAAAATGGCCGCACCGGCCGCGAGGGATGCGTACATGACGCAGACCCACGACCGGCGCGCCGACTACAAAAGCAACAACAACAACGACAACAGAAACAACAACCGTTATAACAACCGCGGAAGTGGCGGTGGGGTTTGGAGTTGCTTCGGCGGGAAACCACGGGGCTACAAAGGCAAAGGCGGTCCCACGTACAACCCAAATGAAAGAAGGCGCGCCAACCCCGCGTCAGGAGCCAACCTCGTACAGCAGGGGCCGACCCAGCCCCGGCCCGACAACGTTGAGCAGCACGCCCCTGCGAGGCAGACGCACTCCGGGTAGGCCGCGGCGCCCGATGGGTACATCAATACCATCTCGGGTGGACCCTCGATGGAAGGGTCAAGCCAGGCAGAATGAAAGAGACATGCGAGGGCAAGCCACCACGAGTCCTCGGTGTCCAGCGTGGCGCAGACCTCGCAGTCCCACGTAGGTTTGGCTTTCACCTCCGAGGATGCCGAGGGGCTCCATATGCCACACTCCGACTCCCTGGTAATCCACGCTCAATTGGGCTCGAAGATAGTGAAGCGAGTACTGGTGGACACGGGTTCTTCCGTAGCTATTATGTACTTTGGCGCATTCGAGCAGTTAGGTATCTCCGCAACATCCCTGAAGCCCTACGCTGGGAAGCTCACCTCCTTCTCGGGAAACGAGGTCGATATCACAGGTGTCATAGACCTTTGGATGACGATCGGCACCGACTCCACAACAAGAACCAAGGTGGTGGAGTTTACAATGGTACACCTGCCCTCGACCTACAACGCGATCATCGGGAGGGTTTCCTTGATGAAGTTTCAAGCAGTTGTCTCCATTTACCACCTCAAGATGAAATTCCCCATCGACGACGGTGTCGGGGAGGTGAAGGGCAACCAGGAAGAGGGCCGCCTCTGCTACATGACCTCGGCAAAACAAAAATGCCCGGTGTTCACGGTGGAGTCTTCCGGCGAGGCCGACCTTGAAGTCCGGGATTTCACGATCCCCACCCCCGAGGCAGAGAGAAGGGCGATCTCCCCCTTCGAAAACAAGTCCGAGAAAATCTACCTGGGGGAGTGCCTCGCCGGGACGGCAGCGACGTCACTGGAAGCCTTGATCGCGGGGTCCCGCGACGTGTTCGCCTGGACCGCGAAGGACATCCGCGGTGTTCCTCGAACCATCGGCCAACACTCCCTAAATGTCGACGTCGCCACTCGCCCTGTGGTGCAACGACGGAGAAAAATGAACGAAGAAAGAGCGAGCGCCGTGAATGACGAGGTGACAAAGCTACAGGCCGCGGATTTCATCCGCGAGGTCGAATATCCAAGGTGGCTGTCCAACGTCGTATTGGTCAAGAAAGCCAGCGGCAAATGGCGGATGTGCGTAGACTTCAAGGACCTTAACAAGGCGTGTCCCAAGGACAGCTACCCTCTACCCTCAATCGACGAGCTTGTCGTTTCAACTGCGGGGCACGTGGTCTTGAGCTTCCTCGACGCTTCCTCGGGATACAATCAGATCTCGATGAATCCGCGTGACGAGGAGGAGACGTCCTTCATCACCCAACGGGGGACATATGGCTACAAGGTCATGCCCTTTGGCCTTAAAAACGCCGGTGCCACATTCCAACGCCTTATTGACCGGGTCTTCAAGAACCACCTGGGTAGAAACGTGTCGGCTTACGTCGACGACATTGTGGTCTGCAGCAAAAGCCCCAGGGAGCATCTGGCGGACCTCTCCGAAGTCTTCGCCACCCTCAGGCACAATCGTCTCAGCCTAAACCCCGAGAAGTGCGTTTTCGACGTGTCATCGGAAAAGTTCCTGGGTTTCATGATTAGCTAGCGCGGGACCGACGTCAACCCCTCCATGGTTGAGTCGATCCTCTCGATGAGGTCCCCGAGGTCGTGAACCGAAGTGCAACAACTCAACGGCGCCGTAAACTACCTGGGAAGGTGTTGCTCCTGTTTGGCGGACATATCCCTTCCTTTCTTCGCCGCCCTCAAAAATAATGACAAGTTCGTTTGGGACGAGAGGCTCGAGGTCACCTTCTCCGAATTGAAAACCTTCATGTCAAAGCTCCCCACATTGTCACCTCCATTGGCAGGCGAGGATCTGCAGCTATACGTCGCGGTAAGCCCGGAGACAGTAAGCGCGGTGCTGACTAGAGAGGCCATGCACCCAGTATACTTCGTAAGTCGCGTGCTCCAACCTGCGGAGCAGCGATATTCCCCGGCGGAGAAGATGGCACTGGCAGTCATGATCGCTGCGAGGCGACTACGCCCTTACTTCCATGCACATGCCATTCAGGTCCTCTCCGACAAATCCTCCATCAGCCCGCACTTTCCGGGCGCATGACGAAGTGGGTGGTCGAGCTCTCCGAGTTCGACATCAGCTACCTCCCAAGAACCGCAATGAAGGGGCACGACCTCGCCGACTTCATGGTGGAGGTCACCTTCCCCGAGACCGACGCAAGCTCGGAGGAGTGGAAAGTGTTCGTTGATGGCTCACGGTGTGATGCCGGGGGCGGGGCCGACGTATTCCTCGCTGGTCCCTCAATTGAGACGGAGTACGCCCTCAACTTCGCCTTCGATGCCACCAACAACGACGCCGAATACGATACCATGACCGTCGGGATCGAGATGGCGCTCCTTAGCGGAGCCCGCAAAATCAGGGTCTACACAGATTCTGAGTTGGTGGCGCGTCAACTCAACGGCCAATACGACACCAGGACAGGATTCCTGCCTACCTACCGAGAGAAGGTGAAGGCATTGGTGTCATTCCTAGAGACCTTTGCGGTAGAATCAATTCTGCGAGCCTCGAACACAAAGGCAGATGCTCTCGCGAGCTTGGGATCCGCACTTCCCTTGGAAGAAGGGAACCGCGTGATGGTTGAGAGAAAACTCTCACGAAGTGTAGATGGCGAGGTCCTATCCGTAAGAACCGAGGACTAGAGGTTCCCAATAACGCGGTATGTAAAGAGAGGTGTCCTTCCAAAAGACCCCGCCTTGGCCAGGAAGCTAAAAATGCAGGCGGCCCGCTACTGCGTCATCGGGGACCAACTCTACCGTCGAGGTTATGCTGAGCCCAATTTGCTATGTGTATCGCCCAAGGTCACGTATCACATCCTCTACGAGGCACATGAGGGAGTCTGCGGTGCCCACCCGGGGTGGTGGGCCTCGGCACATAAGATCATCCATTTGGTGTACTTTTGGCCCACTCTCCGACAAGATGCAAATGCCTACGTCAAAAGGTGCGATGGGTGCCAAAAACATGGTAACGTACAGCATACCCCAACCTCCCGCCTCCACTCCATGCACGCACCTTGCCCATTCGCGATGTGGGGGGATGGACATCCTCGGCCCCTTCCCCAAAGCGGTTGGCCAAGTGCAGTACATCTTGGTCATTGTCGATTACTTCACGAAGTGGATCGAGGCACAAGCTATGGCGAAAATAACCGGGGCAAAGGTCTGCGACTTCCTATGGAAGAACCTCGTTTGTCGTTTCGGCGTTCCCATGACCATCATGACCGATCACGACCTCTAGTTTGACTGCGAAGAGACTCGAACATTCTGTTCCGAACTAGGCATAACCCTCAAATTCTCCTCTGTGGCCCACCCCCAGTCCAACAGCCAGGTAGAGAATGTTAAAGCCCGCATCCTGACAGACCTAAAGAAGCGCCTAGGCCTGGCGCAAGGCCGCTCGGCAGAACTACTTCCGCTCGTCCTCTGGACGTATCGCACAATCGCGCGTCGCGCAACAGGCGAAACACCCTTCGCTCTAACTTACGGGGCAGAGGCACTGTCCCCGTAAAAACTCTGGTCCCATCAGCGACAGTGTTTAACTACGACGAGAAAGAGAACAAGTCCAACCTCAAGGTCAAGCTACAATTCCGAGACGAGATGCGCGAGGTGGCAGACCTACGCTTGACTGGCTTAGAATCGTTGATGCCAAATCAAAAATAATTCCCTAGTTACTAAACTAGTATAGTCAGTAAGTCGGGGTCGAACCCAAGAGACACTTGTATCCTAAGTTTTATTATTATCAACTCAAAGATGTAACAAAGGGGGATTTTGGAATTAAAACTAGAAACTAAGAATTGAAACAAACAAAGCAAGCAATCAAACAATGCGAAAGTTGGATTTTTATCAATTAGGGAAAAGCAATCCTATTCAAGTATCCACTTTTCTTCCTCAAGTTATTGATCCTAGATTCAAACAAGTTATTTCTTTCAGTTATTCCTATTCTGATCAGAATTATAACATGGCAACGAGACATGCAACTTAACATCCAAACAATTCATGAAATGATCATAAATAATAAGGATATTAGCATTAAGAACAAGGATAAATAGGATACATGCAATTGAATTCCAACGAGTCAAACAATCAACATGCATTCAAATCTCTTCTCAATTGTTTTAGTCCAACAAGTCCTAAATCAATTGAGTTGCTACAAAGATCAGGCTTTGCTACGAGAAAACCTAGATCTAGCAATAGATAATATCAATTCCAACAAGGTGATCAATCAAGCAGAAATCAACACAATCAATAATAATTAAGCACAAGAGAATTGAAATAACCTTGTAGAAATAAACCTGAATAGACGAATCTCACAACAACTTGAGTCTGAAAAGCTTCAACTTGAATAGAATTTAGGGAGTTTAGTTCTCCATAAAAGAGAAAAAAACACAAAGTCTGAGAATTAGGTCTAAGAGAATACAAAACAAGGTCTGAAAAATAACCTAATATAGTCTCGAACAAGTAAGAATTAAAAAGATAGAAATCTAAAATAATAAACTAAGCGGATAAATATGAACGCGTGTCAGATCCACAGAGCCGCGATCGCCACCTCATCCTAGCCGCGATCGCTGCCTGGCTGCAAACCGCGACCCATCGGCGACTTTTGGCAACCGCGATCGCCACCCATACATGGCCGCGATTGCGGCCTTCAATATCTCGCGGTCCTCAAAATGGCGACCTTGCCCTCCTCGACGACGTCCACCGCGGTCGCCCTCAGCATAGGCGGCGATCGCGACCTTCAGAATCCTCCGACGTCTCCAAATGTCGCTAACTCTAAACTTCGGCCTTCAACTCTGATGCTCCATAATGCTCACAATAGGCCTAAAACACTACAGAAATATGTACTAAAAAGTCCTAGTTACGCTGTACAAAACACAGCGTATCAACGCTCCAAAGAGTACAAGCGTCGCGTGGCTGTGTATCACGACAAGAAGCGTCGCTTGGTGTTGGAGAATCTCGTTGGGTCCACCCCTCGCTTGGAGAATCTCGTTTGGTCCATCCCTCGCTTCCCGCTTGGGGTTGGAGAATCGCGTTGGGTCCACCCCTCGCTTCCCGCTTGGGGTTGGAGAATCTCGTTAAGTCCACCCCTCGCTTCCCGCTTGGGGTTGGAGAATCTCGTTAAGTCTACCCCTCGCTTCCTGCTTGGGGTTGGAGAATCTCGTTAAGTCCACCCCTCGCTTCCCGCTTGGGGTTGGAGAATCTCGTTAAGTCCACCCCTCGCTTCTTGCTTGGGGTTGGAGATGCTCGTTAAGTCCACCCCTCGCTTCCCGCTTGGGGTTGGAGAATCTCGTTAAGTCCACCCCTCGCTTCCCGCTTGGGGTTGGAGAATCTCGTTAAGTCCACCCCTCGCTTCCCGCTTGGGGTTGGAGAATCTCGTTAAGTCCACCCCGCGCTCGTTAAGTCCACCCCTCGCTTCCTACTTGGGGTTGGAGAATCTCGTTAAGTCCACCCCTCGCTTCCCGCTTGGGGTTGGAGAATCTCGTTAAATCCACCCCTCGCTTCTCGCTTGGGGTTGGAGAATCTCGTTAAATGCACCCCTCGCTTCCCACTTGGGGTTGGAGAATCTCGTTAAGTCCAGCCCTCGCTTCCCGCTTGGGGTTGGAGAAACTCGTTAAGTCCACCCCTCGCTTCCCGCTTAGGGTCGAAGACAACCAAAAGTCATCATGCGAGATCCGAGCAAGGCTCGCGATCTTGGCATAACAATTGGAAGCAAAGCTAAAGACGGTGGCTAGGCACGATGAGAACGAGAAATCACCTTCGTCGACAAGAAGGATCTTTTGGGAGTTGCTGTAATGCCCCATCCAAATCTCACTAACATCGGAATCAACATCATAAACGGGCAACTTTTGATCAAGATGCGTGTAATAAGTTGTCTCCATATTATTTATTTTTAACTAGCACTTGTTTAGATTTGTACAAACTCCTTGAGCAACGGAGTTGGATTTAGAGAAAGGCGGGTAAATTATGACTTGAAATATCTCCAAGCGAGATTCGAGCGAAGATCGTGGCCTCGGCATAATCTCATAAAGATCCGAGCAAGGCTCATGATCTCGAGGTGGAATTAAAACACCCGATGTGGCTCGAGTACCATACTAGTTGTGGCACTCGAACCATGGGGTT
Source organism: Fallopia convolvulus (assembly GCA_964016875.1). NCBI lineage: Eukaryota > Viridiplantae > Streptophyta > Magnoliopsida > Caryophyllales > Polygonaceae > Fallopia > Fallopia convolvulus. The sequence continues at coordinate 8,316,432 of OZ024732.1, forward strand.
GGATGGATATGTATGAACATGTTCAAATGGGCTAAGACAAACAAACAATCACGAGAAAAGAAAAATGACATAAAAGAAAGGCCACAAGGGCCAAGATGTTTAATTATAGACCCCGCAAGGCCACCAAAATAAAGGCCACAAGGGCCGAGATATTCAAGTTAGAAACCCCGCAGGGCCACCAACAATTTTTTTTATTATAATATATAATCACAAAAACCAACAACACCTTTCAGATTTTCGAGGCTTCGGTGGCGGGGTTGGCGGTCTCCTTGAGGGCCTCTAAGGCTTCGGCTGCGGGTCCTCTGGGAGTCTCTAGGGCAGGAGCAGGGGTGATTGACGGCTGGGAGCTTGGCACATCTGCCGCGGATTGAGGGCCCTTAACGACGACTTCCGGGCATTCTTTAACGGACCCCACCACGGGAGGTGCCTCGCTTGCCATGGTCCCATCCGCGTTGAGAAAGAACTCACATTCTCCCTCAGGCTCCTCCTCCTCCTCCTCTCCCATAGTCTCATCGTAATTAGGGTTGAAGAAGACGATGCAAGGATCGATGTGCCCGTACTTGGCCACCGCTTGCTTAACGCCCATACGAACGACCTGGTGGAACATCTTCCTTACGCTTTCCACCAGCTCAGTTTTGTACTCCTCCGCGGCCACGTACTTGGGACCCGCAACCTCAACCTCCTCGTTGAGCTCGACGACTCGATGTCGGGGGTTGGTAATCTCGTCCTAGGCCTTCGAGAGCTCCGCCTCTTTCTCCTTGACGAATTTATGCTCAACAGAGACCTTACCCCGAAGCTCCTCATTTCTCGCTCTGCAAGGTCTCGGCCACCGACCTCTCCTTGCCCGCCACCTCCCTCGCCTTGGCCTCCCCCTCCCTTGCCCTCGCCTCCCTCTCCTTCGCCTTCGCAGTCGCCTTGGCCTCGTCCCTCACTGTAACCTCTGCGTCTCTAACCCGCTTCTCAACTGCAACAAGCTCCCTTGCTTGCTTCTCGCATTCCGCCACGCGGGCTTTAAGCGCCGTCTCCTTCTTTTCCATCCTCGCATGGGCGAGGTTGATGCGACTGCGGTTGTAATTATCGAAGAAGGTATGCTGCAAAGTTCACAAAAATAATTAAATTAAAAAGAAAGGGGGAGAAATAAGGAAGAGAACACGGAACCCAGAGAAGAAACGAAGTCCATAAAAACGGAACTTACCATGGCCGAATACCTGGCGGCCTCGTCGTCAAGGGCCGCATCTGTGAGGTTGTTGGCCCACACGACCTCCTCCTTCCACTCCTCCCGGCCCCACTTCACCGGGGCACCCCTAATCGGGCGGGGCAATGAAACCTGGCGGGCGAAGGACGAGCGAGGTCAAGAACTAGTCCCTCAAAGTCAAAGTAAGGGATGGCATCCTTCCCCGAAGAGCCTCACTGGTTGTCCCCCGCTATTTCTTCTTCTTCTCCCCCCGAGGGGACTCCTCACCCTTCCTCTTATGCCCGACACTGTCGTCGGACCCCCGAGAAGTGTGGGACGACGTCTTCGCGACGTCCCCCTTAGGCGGGAGCACCTCGGAGGTTTTCTCCCCGGACTTCCTCGCAACGTCCCCCTTCGGCGGGGCCCCCTCGGCGGTTTTCCCCCCGGACGTTTTAGGTGTCGGGGGTATCGACTTGGGGTGCGAAGTGGGCGGCTTCACATCCGGGGTCGGCTCCTTGATAACTATCCCCTTTTGATCTCGGAGAACCGGGGCTGTAGAACTGGAAGTCACAGGTTTATTTCCCTGTGACTTCAAGGTAAGAGCGCGCAAAAGATCTACTGCCAAAGACAAAGAAACAAAGCGAGGTTAGCAAGGTTTCTAAAAAGCAATGCCAAAATAAGCTAAAGTTGCGAGGCTATTGACCTCGTGACCTAACAAAAAAGGGCAAACAAAAATGCATATCTAACAAAGGAAGAAAAAAATAAGTACTCTCGCTACCCTCGCGTGGAGGAAGGGCAAGGCTCAGGCCGGCCCGCTCAAGCCAGTCCTGTGCTAAATACTTCTGGTGCGGGGCCTGACGCACCGGAGCATATCGTGCTTTGAGTGCGTTGAGTTGGGGGACCGTGTGCGAACCCACTTGCCGGACAAAGTTGCCCGACACCGTGAGAAAATTAAGATACCTCCCGGTGACGTCCCGAACCAGGAACCAATTCTTCTTCCATGGCCCGACGTTCGAAACGTTCGTGGTAATCTTGATACCCGACAAGCTAAGGTTGATGAGACAAGAATTTTTCTCCTTCCTCACTTGGAACAGGGTCGACATATTGTCGACGTTTGTCCCATCCCCAATCTCGCGACTGCGAACCGTGTAGGCGCACAACAGCCTCCAAGCTTTAGGAAACAACTGGGCAAGGCAGATCTTCATGGCCCACAGGAAGTCGACGATGTGTTGGGCCAGGGGCAACCTGAAGCCCGCTTGAAGACTGAACAGGTGCACAACCACGCACCTCTCATAAGACGCCAAGGAGTTGCCCTCCTCCTCAGGAAGTGCTAGCTCAATCCCCTCGGGCCAGGCGAAGTTGTTGGCGATGTCCGCAAGATGCTTGGGATCCAGCTGGGTAGGCATTTCCCCGGGCAGAAAAACCTCGCGTGTATCCGAGAACATAGGGATCCTTTCCTCAAGGATAGGTGGGACGCGGGACACGACATCGGTGACATACGCCGCATCAAAATCCGTGGGGCTCATAAGAGTTAGATGATGTTGCTACGACCTCGACAACGACCTCATTAGAGACGGAAGACGAGGCCATTTCGACACCCGACGACGTGCGAAGTCTGCAAAAGCGGGAGTTAATAGAGACCTCGGAGTTGCTAGAAGAAGGGTCGCTAAAAATCAACGAAGGCGTCCTTGGGTTCTAGGAGTCACTAGGCTTTACGCTTCCCACGGACTCGGAGACCTCCTCATAAAAACCCTCTTGTACTTTGAACACGAAACCTGGTGGGGGGCTCACAGAAGCTCTCCTAGGTATGAAAAAACGACGTCCAGGCCGCGGGAGGCTAGCACCTGGAAAAGAGATAAGTGATGAGACATCGGGCAAGATAACCAGAGGGAAGAAAAATGCGAGGTCATAAATCCCGAAGTAAAAGCAACACGAGATCACAACAAACGAAGAGAAGAAGAGCGCGAGGTCATAACCCCGAAAGAAAAGACAACGCGAGGTCATGAAGGAAGAAGGCCGCGTGGCACCCTTGAAGCTACTTTGACAAGATAGGACGGCGGAGGAGAATTTGAAGCGCCAAAAGGAGGAAGGAGAAAGAAGAGTGCTAACCAACGGTCGAAGCTAGTGGTGGAAACCCAAACATCCCGTCAGTCGGACATCATGACGTTTGGGTTTCCGAGGACCTCAGGTTTCAAAAAATGGCGGACAGAAAAGCAGGAACTCAACCGTCACCTAACGGGAAAAGGCTTCAGGGGCGTGGCATTGGTCTGACGGTGGTGACCACTCGCCACCACCGTCTCACCGCCGCAACGCTAGCAAAACACACCAGGAAACAACCCCCCCACCCAAAGCGCAACACAAAAAGAAGAAAAGCAAAACGAAAAGAAAAGGGAGGAGAAGAAAAGCAAAGAGGAAACAAGGACAACGTCCAGAAACATACGCAACCCTTCCACCACCGCCTCGCCACCGTGACACCGGCGCAAGACACCAGGCGACACACCGTCGCCTTTACAAAACACGGAGCAAAAAGCGAACAAGGAAAAATCGAAAGCAACAACACCGAAAGGCAAGAAGAAGAGGGTCGAGAACTTACTTGTTTAGAGTCGGCAAAGAAAGGACGGTGGTGGCAGGAAACCGTCTAGAGAAACCGCTCGCAGGAAACCGAAGAGACGAAGAGAGAGAAGGAGCGAAAATGTTGGAAAGATAAGATGAGGGGGAGGCGTGTGACATACGCCCCTATAAAGAGCAGATTTGGGCCTCCCCCGCTCCCGAAAGGCTTATTGGGCCTATCTCACCTAGGCGGCCCATTAAGCAAGTTATGGCGAGCAGGCCCAAGAAGCTTCATCCGTGCAGAACAGGAAGAACGCCTAAGTACAGAACCATACACCTCGCAAAATGCCCTCCCAACCTCGGGAACCATACACCTCGCAAAGTGCCTTCCCAACCTCGGGAACCATACACCTCGCAAAGTGCCTTCCCAACCTCGAGAGCTTTACACCTCGCAGAGAACTTCCCAACCTCTAAAACACCCCGCATCCCACGGTCCCAGGGAACTTATGCCCTACGGCCCTCGGAGCGAGGCCCCTAGGCCATGGGGTTGTGATGATATCCAAAATAGTAAAATAATAGGTGGGCCTAGGGTATCAAAAACAAATAGATACAACGATGTTCTTGCACCCCCCCATTTATTAAAACAAAGTTCTTGCCCTCACGAGGTCATCCGAAACCTCAGAGAGAGGTCTAAACCTCGTCACCGACTCTATTGACACCCCCGCCCACATGGACCACTCAAGGATGCCGCTTCCCTGAACTAATCACCGTCTGCCTCACCTTCGGACCAATCAAGAACCCCCATCTCGGGCATCCCACATCGGACCTTGGCCAAAACTCGACTCCCCAATCCTCTATAAATAGAGGAGAACCTCGTAAGAAGAGGGGGTCGAAAAATATCTTGAACTCAAGAACTATCTTGCTCGTTGAAGATCGACGTGATAGAAACATCGTCAAAAGAACTCGCTAAAGACAAGTAGAGTCCACAAAAAGACTTCAAGTCACACAGAGATCTCGCTAACACTAAAGACCTCGCTACACAATCTCAGAAGACTCTACACCACACTCGCAGAATCCACCTCATCTCAAGATTAATCACGCTACACTTAGGTGATAGAATCTCTCAGCAAATAGGAGATCTCAAATATTGTTAGCTCGAGATCTCGAAAACGCGTAGGAGTTCTACAGTGTAATTCTCAATTGCTTGTTAGCCTCGTCGGCTTGTAACCTCGCTGTAAAGAAAATCATAAATAAAGAAGCAAGTGTTTGTACTTTCGAATATAATAACCTCGTTCCTTGTCTTCTAGCAAGTCGTTATTTCGGGTTTCATCAGTAGTATTGGCTCAAGTTAGAGCTCATATCATGTGAATTTGTCTACCTAATTCCATTCTTTGGTTCAAATGTGCTTACTACTACCATTTTCTAGATTGGTGCCGATGTTCCTGCAGAGTTTTTTGAGTTGTCCCTTGTTGATCACATTTTTGTGGGAATGGGTGCAAAAGAACAATAATCGTGCTGAATCAGCAGTTGTAGCTGAAGAAGTTGAGAAAAATTGTTAACAACAAGAATGATCAAATGTATACAGAAATTCCTACACTTCAGACAGAGGTAGATGCCAATGAAGCCTTTGAGAGAGATCCTGCTTCCAGAACGGAACAAAATGAAGAAGTCGGTTGTTCTGCCCACATTGAGTCTATGAATATCCCATCTACCGTGAATCCTTCATTGGCTGTCATGCAACCAAGATTTCTTTGAGCATCCCCATTGATTCTAGCATCTCGTTGTGAGATCCTACAACTATGAGTCAAAATTTCCAACTCCTTATTAGTACATGTAGATTACTTGATGAATAAATTGCCATTTTCACTTTTATTTACACATTATATGCACAAAAGAATGGCAGTCATGCAACCAAGATTTCTTTGAGCATCCACATACACTAAATTCACACAAGGATGGCTATTCATGCGTCCATATTTTTACATCATGCTTCATGCTCCATTGAGTCCCAAATTATGCCAATCTCTAGACGTGTAAGAGAAATAAAGAAAAACTCTTCAGCGGATCACATAAAGAACAAGGTAAAAAACAAATGGAAGCTCACTATATTAGTGAGACCAATACAAAAACATACTAGTCTGATAACGGGTAAAAACAAACTAAACAAGGGATGCTAAAATAACATAAACACTATTGTAAAAGAACATAAACACCCTAAAACTAAAAACATCAAATGATCTATTCAATTATAATAGGATTCATCTCGCTAGCACCTTCATCTGCGTTCTCCACAGGTTCCCTCCTCACTAAGCGGAAATCAGGTTGAATCAGATTGTCGTTCATCTCCTCATCAAAAATTAGTTCTAGCGTCCGGAAAAAACCTAAGCGCCCAAGATGCCTGCATACCTTCTTGATCCCAATTTCCTTGCTTTGCATGAGTTTGCACATAAATAGGCGAATCTCTTGCAAATCCCTCGAATGCTCCCTTGAAACCATGGCTTTGTGTTCTTGAACGCCTTGACTGTTGATAATAAATGAAGAGTTGATTATGAAGTTACTTTGAACTGCTTGAACGTAAAAATAGAAGGTGAGTTCAACATCTGGCGCCATATTTTCACACCATATAATGTTTTCCAAAATAAATCGTGCAAATTGTGTCGAATCCCCCAACTTCCATATCTTGCATAATCCGATATGGATGGAGATATGGCAGCGTTGGCGGTTTATTGTCTTCTGGATTTGTGCTCTTCATGAAGCGCAACTTCACGCTTCATAAAGCGTTACGTCGCATGGAGCGTCTGATTTTTTTTGGCCCAGATTGGCCCCACACGGGTTTCTTGTTTGCATATAGAAGCGCATCATGAAGCGCAATGCTTCATGACACATACCGCTTCATGACGCGACAAAATGGGGGTTAATGGTTATTGGTAGGTTTTAGGGTTCATATTAAGGTTTTATCTCTACATGCAAATTATTGCTAAGGGATATTGTTTTATTTCCATTTTAATATTTTTTAAATGGTAGGGTTAGGGTGAACTATTGATTGTTAACTTCAAATTAGGATTGCGATTATTAGTTAGGGTTAACAAATGTTACATTTAATGCATAGTTTTTAGGGTTTGTTCACTTCAATTTAGGATTTTGTTTGTAGTTAAATGGTAGGATTGAGGTCAAGAGTTAGGATTGTAGTTATTTTGGTTGTATATACGATATGGTTATGGTTACTTTGAGGTTTTAATCATTCCATGCAAATTATGTTAGCGATTATTAGTTATGGTATGAATTAGGCTTACTTGTTAGTTATTGGGTTTAGGGATATGTTGTATATATGTCAGGATTAATATGTTAACTGGATGATGCTTGTGATGTAGGGTCTTTTTTTATGGGTTAAGGGTTTATTTTTTTAGGGTTTAGTGTTGATGATAAACATAAATCATGTTGAAAACATTCCACTTCACCGAATGCACTTAACAATAAAACCTAAACCATGTTCATAAGCAAAGATCTAAACTCATGACCCTACACCCTAAATAAACTTAACCTAAACCATACCCTAAACCCTAACCCTACCCTAACCCTACCCTAACCCCAACCCTACCCTAAACCCTAAACCCTAACCTTAGCATAAATTATGAAGTACTTGAAAGGATGTGGGATTAATGTTTAGAAGTTTAGCGATTATTAGTTATGTATGAAGTACCATATCACTAACCCTCTCCCAAAACCCTAAACCCTCTCCCTAAACCTAATAAAGTACTTGTAAGGATGACGGTTTAGTGTTTAGAAGATTTTTAAACCCCTAAACCCTAAACCCTAACCCTAAACCCTACCCTTACAATACCCTAACAATACCCTAAACCACAAACCCTAAACCGTAAACCCTAAACCCTAACCATTAAACGCAACCTTACCATAAATTATGCTACTAACCCATATAACTTAAAACTTCAAGAACCGAAACCTTTTTTATTTTTCCAGTTTAATTTGAGGCTGCTTCGATTATATAAAAGGTTTAATATGAATACTAATGGTTCACATATTCAAATATACATAAAATCATATATTATATATCCAGAAAATTATTTAAATTACAATATGTTAGGAACCGGTTATAATTTTATTTTTCAAACCCTAAATATAGGTGAACTGGTAAGTTTATTATAATTCCCGAACAAACCGACTCGAAAATGGATTAGTTCAAATTAAAATCCTTTTCTATATATATCGATAGCCAATGCGGCACACTCGGTCCAGGTACATGCGTTTGAGGAATTAGTCTAGGGTTCGAAACGGGGGACGAGCGAAAGCCACCCTTTTTTGTCATGGATTTTTGCGCATCATGATGCGTGCAATTGCGCTTCATGAAGCGTAATTTTGCGCTTCATAAAGCGTCCTTTTGCGCTTCATAAAGCGTCCTTTTGTGCATCATGAAACGCCATAATCACTATATAGTACTTTCACTGTTGCTACCAAAACAAAAATACTTTCAATATCAATCAATGCCCTTCGAAGCTATAGCAATTCACAAAACGTTATTGAAACTTGTTTAACTTTAGTTCCATGTAAAAATAAGTGTCTACAATGCATATCTTAATCAAAAGATTCTTAACAATATGTATCCAACATTCATAACTCTAACATCCTACATTTGGGCTTAAACCATTAGAAACACAAAGTTTCCGCCATGTTTCCATCCGTTGTGTAAACGGATGGTCCCACCCCTTCACACTAGGGTCATGATTCCTTGTCCAATCTATCGGAGGAGGAGGAAGCGGCGCGTCATCCTTCAACCATACCTACAAAAACAATATGTAATTATAAACAACTACAATTACACTTCAAGTAAACATAATTAAGTCATCATTAATTATACTTATTGGTATAAAGTGGTTTCTTTGTTCCACAAGAGCTATGGCATAAATCCTTGTCGGAGGGCGCCGATTGTGCCCTACACCCATCATAGGTAAGCATGTGTGTGATCCATTCCACGACAAAATCACAAGAGCAACCTGATGTAATGTGGCAAATATCAAACCACCAATGGGAATCTCGAGCCAATATGGTCGCATGCACGGGCTCTCCACATACGAAATTCTCACAAGCTCATCGATAGGTGGGCTGTTCCCTACACGCTCATATATGACTCCGTTCCACCTCAATTAAGAATATAGATCCTTTCGAACTCTATGGTATTGTCCCTCTCCATATCCCAATACCTCTGCAAAGGATCTATAACCACAATGACCCATCTGCCGCTACATCCCTAGCTCTCACAATGTAAGGAAACATGAAAGGGTTAACATTTTCAACACCAAAGTTCACCCCCAACCACACCACTTCTTTACTTTGAACTTGTGGATTCGTATCTACCATAATTTTCTTTTGGGCCTTGTTGGTTGAGCCCTTTGGCGTCCCACGCTTCTTTGTCGTCGACGGGGTTTCTTTATTGATCTCCTTTTCCTTCTCTTCTCTCTCCTTCAAATCATTTTCTTTCTTCTCCTGCTCATACTCACTCATCCTATGCTCAAGCAGAGTACTACTCCTCTTGGTTGAGTCCTTTGTAGAACCCTTTGACCTTCCCTTTCGCCATGAAACAAGCAATGAATGTATCGGCTCAAGCAACGAAGAATCTTGGGGTATGACCATGTCTACAAATGACTCAGATATATCGTGCACCTGATCCTCTGACAATTCTCCTCTCTTATACATCTTAATCATCAACTCCATTCTAACTTGGTCAATTGAGAGGGATACACTGTATTTTATGGGCATGCATTGTGGATCGATACCGTCCCATACCACTTGATGCCAAAACGAGTGTATCTCACTTGGCATTATGGGCTGCTTGTTGACGATGGCATGAGCAATCCTATGAGGAAAAGGAAGATACATGTGCTCTCTCCACCAATAATCATCACACTCAGTCTCCATCTTTCGCTCAATCATCTTTTTGTGTAGGATGTAGAACATATTCAACAACTTCTTAATGCAGTGTGTTGACACTCTATAAAATAGACGAACAAATATCCCCCTCACTTCCTTAGGGACACCCTCCAACTATGTTGGTAGCTTCGTACGTGCCATCTCAAGATCTCCCCGCAAACCACCAACTTGGGGCACAATCTGATGGTGAATCCTTACAATCACCGTGTTAAAGCCTCCTCCAGAACTATCAAGTATCTTTTTAAGCACATGGTGCATGCCCTCCACCCTGTAATAAACTTAATTTCACTTATTTTTCTTAATATAAATTAATAAATCAAGGTACATATATAGACCTAAACTTACCGATTTGTTGTTCTCGTCTGAAAGTGAAGACAATGCTCGTCCATGCTCTTACTATCAACTGCTTGTAAGGCCCAAGCCATGACTTCTCAGCATATGGCATGAGCCCTGGCCAACGCTCTTTTACTTTGAGAAACCTTTCCTCATATTTGGCCTCAGTTGATGACATAAATATGCCCCAACATATATGGGCAAATCTTTCTGCAGCCTTGAGGTCTTTTAGAATACCAAGAGCGTACGCTTTAATGTTCGCCTTCACGTGCACCCAACACAAGAGATGTTTACTTCATCCCCAAATACAGTGTCCTTTGCATTCATGATCGCCTTCTCTCGATCTGTAACAATTGCATTTGGCATTGTCCCCAATTCTGCAAACAAACGCTTCAAATGTTTCAACACCCATGTATAACTCTCGGTGTCTTCCTTAGTGATAAATGCAAAACCGATGTTGAATGATTTGTTAGTGCACGTGAAATAAAACCATCTCTAGTAATGCCATGTCGTACCTGTCCATGTACGACATGTTAATACAATTGTGAAAACAAAACAAAATGATTAACATATTCAAAGTTTACAAAAGTGTACCTATATGTCTTATATGTGATGTCCATAAAGACAATATATGGAAACAATCTCATAAGATGCAACGAAAACGGGTGGACGAAGAACAAGATCTCAATATGATTTGAATTATCCATCCTCTTCGGAAAGAAACGATATTCGTTTCGTTGCAAGAAATGTAGCGCATATTGGGTTACCGTCATATTTCCACGGTCCTTGATTAGAAACTTTGCCCTCAAAATTGAAACTTGTTTCGTCGATGTCACATTACCAGGATATAGCACCCTCAATTCCTCGACTATTCTCCTTGGAGGCACATATATGTAGCTCAAATTCCTAACCAACACTTTCTGAGCTTTTGTCATTCGTCCCATAATTGAATAACCAAGTAAACTACTTGGGAGGTCATGGTTGTGAAATCCGCACCCAACAGTTAATGCCCATTTTCCCGTTGACTTGCTTCGAACCCCAACCAACTCAAACTTACAGTTGCACTTGCTCTGAAGTGTCCGTACACTTGGTGGTCTAACAATTGGAAGTACTTCACCCTTCTTTCCAGATCTATATTTGTCATGCCTATGACATGCAAGCCTGACCATTGTTTGGTTTGATGTTTTTATTGTCAACATCATCATTCTTTCACGACCGACTTGTCTAGCCCAATTTAGCATGTCTTGTCTATTATCCCACACAATATCATTCTCAAAATCAACAGAAAAATCCATCCTAGGTACCTACGTATATAATATCACATTTTATCTTAATACATCGAACATGTATACTATGCAATAATAATAACACATTCTAAATTTCAATAAATTTTTTAACACAACAATCGAAATCATGTATTATTATAGGATTGTTAGTACTAGGACGAGTCGGCGACTCCTACGAAGTCGTCGACTTTGAGTAATAAAGCAGCAGGATAAACACACAGTAAAATAAACGTTACCAACAGTCACTGACAAGCGATGTATAGTGGAAACTCTTCGTAAACCAACTAGTTTACTCAGAGAAAAACCACTCCCTTCCAAGTTTATCACTTGGTCGGATTTTAAGAGTCCTTAGACTCGCTCTATTGATTTCTTTAGTGATTACAAAGCTCTCACGTGTACAAGAATGAATCCCACACCCTTGAACCACACTATAGCTTTGCACTCACACTCTCAATCTCACGCTATGCTTAAGATCTCTTGACTCACCACTTGTACGAATCTCACGCACAAGCACACTCTTCCTTTCTTACACACGATATGAAAATCAAGCTCACAGTCATACACATTAGCCTAAACACAAGAGTATTTAAACTAAGGTAAGAGAGATCTCATGTATATTATTTTCCATTCGATTAGGAAAACAATATACACTTAATCTTTTAACAAATCTTTCCAATTAAACACTTGTACGCGCACTCAAATATTCTAGGAGAATCACAATTATCTTCATCTTGATTTTAGCACTCTTTTGATGATCTTCTCCTAAAATAGAACACGCAACTGTCTTCAATTAAACACACAAGATCTGTGCGTTCCTTCCGTAAATAGATCACTTCTCCAGCTGGTTATGTCAGTGACTTTTCCAAGTCACCGACTCGACTTGCAAACTCAGGGTCACTGACTCTGGAACCATCAAAACTCAAACTTCCATCTTCTAACAAATTCCCCCTTTTTGATGGTGACAAACAACCTATTCTGATAAAAACTATCCAGCATACAAAAGCAACATAGTAGATAGAGCAAAACACAAAAACCATAAAAAGTTCCCCCTAAGCTTAGTAACCACATGATTTCAGTATTTTGATCCCCCTAATAAATCTATTCCCCTGGTGAATTGCCCCTTTTGACAGCATCAAAAAGATTGCTAAAACAAGAAAAGAAATTAGAGGCAAATATAGAAACTTAAAGCATAATATGAAAACAGTCATAGAAAGTCATCCACCATAGAAAAATAAGAGTACGATGCAAACACACACAATCCAGAACTATGTTACAACCAAATTGAACTTAAAAAGTCTTGTAAAGTGGAGGAATAATGTGGCAAGGAAAGAAGAAAGGGATAGAGAATGTCATGAGTGTACGACAGTCACTAACATCAGGCTCCAAAGTCATTGAACCTCTCCTCTATTACATCCTGCTTTGACAGTGCATTGCCGACAGTCACTATCAGTGACAGTTTTGATGATTTCACGGTCATCGACCCCTTCAGGCCAACCTCCTTTGTAGTACTCAGCAAAACCTTCATGACGGATCTCCATAATGTCACTAACATCCTTGCTAGTGAAGGAATATGTCTTCTTATCTATGGTGTACCTTCCTATGGTCATATTCCCGGTATCTTCAATCACTAGGTATTCATAGAACATCTTAACCATCAACGGGTTGTACTCATGCTCTCCCTGAACTAGCTTGTCCCATTTTTGCTTTTTCAACCAGTCAAAGACCTTTTTCAGTTTGAACTCCTTCATGAAACTTTCATCCCACAACAGTTCCTTAGTGAAATCCCTAGATGACATATCAATGTTCACACTGGTTTTCTTACTCTTTTTACTAGATCCAACAGCAGACTTAGGAGATCTCCCCCTTTTCTTCCTAGTGACTTTCTCAGAGAAAGAAGAGTCACCTCCCTCTGAGGCAGCTTCAAGGGTTTCCAACCCCTTGCCCTTCTTGCCTTAAGAGCCACTTCCGAGGCTCTAGCACTAGCAGATCTAGTCTTAGGGCGAAATGGAGGAGGCATTTCTATCTCATCATCCTTAAGCAACTCAGAGTCATCAAAAAGATCTTTTCCTAGATTTCTCTTAACAGAATCACCGTATTTGGATTTCTTAGAAATCAAGATGGGATCGGATGGTGTACCTTCTTCAGAAGATTCCATTGGTTCCTTTTGGGACATGTCCTTATCATCCACTTTGTCGACATCTTCCATATCGGGATCAGTGTCGATGACTTTTGAGGAGTCATTGACAGCCTCTTCTTGAGCGTGAGGAGATAGCCGTTGGTTATTCTCTTCACCAGCCTCGTTTTCTTTTTCCTCTGCAAAGGACCCGACGACCTTCTCTGTTTCCTCAAAATCCATGGACTCCATAATTGGAGCCTTTTCTCTCTCTTCCTCTACAATCTCTTTGTCAGAGGGTTTGGGTAAGGGAGAATCACCGAGTTCTGGAAAAATCACTGGTTGCGCCGTTTGGCGCGGTTTTCCAAACTCCGGTGACAGGGTTAGGGTTTCGGTTTCAATTTGTGGGGGTAGATGACTTTGGGGTTTTTCAGTGGTAATGTGAGATGATGGAGTTGATTTTGGAGGAGAAGGGTTTGGATTCTGGTTTTGTGAGGGATTGAGATTCTGAGATGGAAGTTCCATGGCGGTTGGGGGAACAGTTGAGGAAGACGATTCCCCAGACAAAAGGGCTCGAAGAAAATCGTCACCAAAGAGGGCGAGAATTTTCTTCTTCGCCGATTCAGGGATTTCGGTTTTGTTCGAGGAAGAATCAGGAAGGTTTGATTTGGAAGGAGACGCCATTGGAGAAGAATGAAGGTTCGAGGGTTTGATAGAGTAGAAGTCGAGAGAGAGAGAGAGAGAGGATAATTAAGAAAAGTGTACCTTTAATTGTGACGGTTGAAGCATTATAAAGAAGTTTACTTCCATCATTAAGGAAGTTGTCAAATCACAAGATCTTCTCTTTCCTCTTTTTTGAAATACACTTTCCGATTTCAAAAGATATTGTTAAGCCATGATCTTTTTCTCGCGCCAGAAATAACAGTCATTGACCTTGAGCAAGTCGGCGACTGCTATCTTCATACTTAGTGATGTCCGTGACTTTTGTACACACATGACTTTCTCATTTAAGAACTTACTTGGTGATGGGTTCGCACAGTGAGTGCTAAAGAGAACCAAGTAAAAACTTCATTTTTGAGGATTTGTCGATCATGATGATAAGTCTCCATTAAATAATAAATTTTAAAAAAATGGGCTCGTAGAGACTCTCAAACATGATAGGTAAGAGACAGCTTTTAGAATCAACTATCATTTGGGCTTGTAAAGAGGGTTAGGATCATCAAGTTGATTCTTTTGGGCCAAAACAAAGAGCTCAAAAAGTTTGCACACATACTGAATGTAGTGAAAGTCATTGACGATCAAATTGCATGGAGTTTCCTAAACATGATGTCTATCAAGTATGTCTAAGAATTACACCATAGAGGCATGATTTCAAAACATATGAAAAGCAATCAATTCTAGCCAAACATCGAGGGAATTTATGTATGGAAATAGATCATTGAAGAGAGATCATACCTAATTCCATGCGGAGTTGTTCAAAGGGTTCACGATTCAAGGCTTTTGTGAAGATGTCTGCTCTTTGATCACTTGTTCTACAGAATTCCATAGTGACCATGCCTTTTTCAACACAATCTCGAAGAAAGTGGTGCCTTATCTCGATATTCTTTGTCTTTGAATGTTGCACCAGATTCTTTGAGATGTTGATTGCACCAGTGTTGTCACATAGTATGGGCACTGACCCACACTTCACACCATAATCACTGGCTTGTTGTTTGATCCATAAGAGTTGAGAGCAACATGCTGCGGCTGCAATGTATTCTGCTTCTGCTGTTGATAAAGCTACATAATTTTGCTTTTTAGATCCCCTGAGACAAGACAAGGCCCAAGAAATTGAGCCATCCCTGAAGTGCTTTTTCTATCAACTCGGTTCCCAGCAAAGTCAGCATCTGTGTATCTGATAGGCTATTTTCCTACACCGCAAGTATACGGTTCAGCTGTAGTAATCAAGGTGTCGAACTCAGGGAACTTTGTAGTACCAATTGGTATTCGGACTGGTAGACCAAGCCAAATAAATAAGAAAAGAGTTTATGATTGAATTGAAAAGTAAACAAGTAATTGAAAATAACAAGGAAAATTTCAGTGGAGAAAAGCTTCCAAGGTTAGGATTCCCACAATGATGTTTCAGTAGATTTTGAATGATTTTTATTTGGATTTCAACTTGAATGTCGTTTGAAGGAACTCACTATCTAAAACCAACACAAATATCTTTTCAGAAAATAAGTGAATGTGCCTAGACTCAATTAACAATCAATGTCGCGTAAGGTTAATCAATTTTAGACCCTTTAAGCTCTTTAGAGACTAGGGGGAAATAACCTAGCATTCGTTGTCGCGTTCCGCTAGAATTATTCAACCCTAGAACTACTACGATAGTTGAAATTCACACAAGAGAAATTAAGTTGTTGTCGCATAAATAACTCTCTAGTTTAATACCTAGGGATCTCATTCAGAACCAATTTTTGGTACTTGTCAAATCAATATCTTGCTACGATTATCTCCAGCCGGTCTCAAATTATAACAAGAATCCTATATGCAAAGCAAATAGGGCATAAAGCAACCTAGGATTAAATCAAGCTTCAATCAAGTTTCCATTCAACCAAACATCACAATTTAGATCTACCTACTTCATCATTTGGTTCACCCAATTTTAGAATAAAAGATTTAGCTAGACATGAGAAGAGAGAAAAGCAAATCAAATTTAATAAACAACATACCAAATTGTTTGCAAATAGATTCAATCTTCAATCCAAGCAAGTCTAGAACAAAAATCTCCAATCAATCTCCAACTAGGTTTTTTTTTCTCCAAAAGAGAGAGGCTAAAGTCAAAAAATAATAAGAGCTAAAAATATAAAATTTGTCTTCCAAGTATTTAAACTAGGGCCCAAAAACAAGATTGAAAAGCCCATAAGTCGGCGGAATTAAAACAACATGCGGCCCAGAACTCGGTCCAGAACTCGGTCGAGTTATCAGTCCGAGTTCTCGTCGTAGTGAAGAACTCAGCCCAAGTTCTCGTCCAGCGTCAGTACATGAGTACCCCTTTGGTTGTGTAATTAAATGGGGATTTTTTTGATGTATTCCTTGGGCAATCTTCTCCTTGTTACCTCCACTTCCAAGCTAAGCTCATCCCTTCAAAGTAATCTACCCGAACATCTCCAAATCGAAGCTCACGAGCCTCCAAAATACCCTGAAATCATGAAATGCAAAAGTAGACTCCTAACACAACAAACTAAACTATAAAACTACAAAACTACCAAAAGACAAGCAAATGAAACCTAAAAGACGAAAGTAAACATGCCCTAAATCTATACCTAAATGCATGTTATCAAAATCCCCCAAGCTTAAACCTTACATGTCCTCAAGTAAGAAATCAAATCCGACACCCCCCAAGACATGCAAGTCATGCATCCATTTTGACAATAGTCTAGACGAGAATTATAGAAGTAAAGAATGACAACCAAAATCATAGCATGTATTTGTAACATCAAAGAGATAAAGCCAACATATCCATTCTAAACCTCACATAGGACAATTGTGTTTTTGCTCTCTCTCATGTGTTTGAATAGGGCGTGTTTCACTCAAGTCTCATCTTTTGAAAGCTTAGCTACCATAAGCTTGCATGTCGTTCTAAATCTCCACCGCATTTGACCTCGCATTCAACAATGAACAAGAGGTCTTTTATTGGGTTGTAATGGGGCCAAGGTGATAAGAAATAGGTGGGGAAATATTTAGGTCATGTGGTGCTAAATCTGGGAATCAAGATTTAACTAAACTCGATTGAACACCATGTCTCAAGTTTTTCTTTCCAAGAAACCTATTCTCAAACACCAACACCTTTATTCCCTTATTTCTCATACTCTTTTTTTCTTTTCGCTTTGTTTTCCTTTTTCTTTTTGTTTTTTTTTTCATTACATTTTTTTGACTTTTTTTTTAATTTTTGATTTTCCAAGATAAAAAGTACTAGCACATTACACAACCCAATCACCAAATACATATAAGTCTCCCCCACGCTTAGCTTGCAACCACAGAGTCAATCAAGTAATTATCCTAGTTCCTAGATGGGTCAGGCTTATAAAGGCTCGGAATCAATTTTGTGGAGCTTCAAAAGAATAAGGCTAATTTAGGATCGAAAAAGGGCTTCAAAAAGAGGATAATATGAAAGGTGGATAGGGAGTATAAAGGCTAAGAAAATAGTGCCTCAATCACTTCAAAGTCGCATGCAAGAGTCATAAGAGCGGTCTTGAAAGAGAGTCTAATGCAAGTTCTAGAGGAAGCAATCAAAAGTGAGAATCACGTATGAAAAGAGAGGACTCTTATAGGAAAATAGTCCTAGAAAGGTCAAAAATCTCACATGGCTTTTTGTTTAGAACTTCAATGTCAACTAAAATCTCAAAGAATATACATGCTCATTCAATCATCAAACAAGTTCATAAACATTGCTAGACATCACCAAAACTTCAAACACTTCAAGAAAGTCCAGGGGATAGGATTTCATTCAAGAATTATGAAGAACAAGAGGCTTGTTACTTCATGAAAAATTAATAACTCCTAAAATGCAAAAAAAAAAAAATTTTTTTGACGTATTCTGATTTTTTTTCAATTTTTTTATATATATGCAAATGCAAATCTAACATGCAACTACATGCATCTAACTAACATGAAACATGTTTCCCTCCCCCAAGCTTAACTTCTACATTGTCTCTAATGTAGAAAATTAAAGTAAGAAAAGAGAAACACTCACAGGGTATCTAGTTGTGCGGAGGAGGTGGAAATCCAGGTTGCCACCTGGAAGTGCGCCAATCATCAAGCTTAGTTTCCAATTTGTCGATGTGAGTCGTGAAGGCAGAGAACTGGGCAGTCATCTCCCTCTGCATCGTCTCAATCAAAGCATAGAGGCGGGAATCATGGACACTGTGTTGTGAATCCTCAGCATTTGGGTCAAAGTCATCATCTGCATCATCATCATACTCTCCAGCATAATAGTCTTCGTCTTCTGTCATGACATCATCTCTCATATCGGGTAGACCATTCCTTGCTTGTATAAGAGTGGGGTCTGTGTGAATAGGCTTGAGTACCCAATTAACCTCCTCACGGATCGAAGTGCGCTCAGGATCTGGGAGACGGGAGAGTCGATTTGTCTCGGGAATAGTCCAATACCATTGGTCATGATACTTAAAAAGTACCCTCATGTTGTTGAGCAATGCACAACCAATGGGAACTGGTGGAATATCGATGTGGCGTCCCTCCAGATTAATGTTGAAATACCGAGCTAAACGGGTCACTAAACCTCCTATAGCAATGTCACCAGACCCTCGACTACTCACAAACTTCAAATGACCCATCAAGAAACCAGCAGAGTTTATGGTTTTGTTGTACAAGGCTGCATAAAGAACAACGAGCTCCTTCTTAGTAGCATTATTCTCACTACCCCTTCGGCCAAAAATAGTATGTGCCATGAACCGCAGAAAAATGCGAAGGACGGGGTTACCAATACTTGAGGACTTAGCTTTTGTAGCATCATATGATCCAGATGCAATCTTTCCCCAGAAATTCTGCGCACAACATAAACGAGCTCTGCTCTCTCCTCGTGGCACCGTATCATCAACTATAACGGGAAAATGGAAAATATCATTAATAGTTGCCAAATCAAGCTCTCTATCTATGTTCCCAAGTCGAAATGTGCAAAGCCCTTCACGATACTTAGGGCCTTTCATGATCTTTGTGGTGAGAGTGCTCGAAAATTCCAAGGTGAGGCTCTTGTAGATCGGTTCCCGCAAATGAAGGAAATCAGTCCAACCCAAACGCTCAGCTAACCAGATAATGTCATCCCGAATACCCAAAGCATCAAGCATATCAAAATCGAGGTACCCAGTGCCTGCCCATCCTTTATTCTTAATGAGGTCTTTAAAGTGTTGGCGGTGTTGGGCCTTGGTGAAAGTACTACCCAAAGACTCAGCGGTAACTTCCCTAGCACGAATAGGAGGAGGAGGAGGAGGAGTAGTTCTGGGATAAGAAGAAGAGGAGCCCCATTGTCTTCGTGGATGCTTAGACATGCTTCAACCTAGGAACCTACACACAAGCACACCAAACACACAATACAATACAAAGCCACAACTATGTCGTCTCGGCAAGGATGACCAACAACAAAGATAAATCAAGTTCTAATCTATGCAATATTCAATTAAAAGAACTTAGAACTCAAATTTTCCCATAGCACAAAAATATCTAATTTTTGCCCAAAACCTCCTTAAATCCCTACAAGTAATTTGCATACATTTAAAATTAGCCCATGAATCTAATAAATTTTCAAAATTATGCATACATGAGTCAAGAATCCCCCCAAAAAATAGAAACCCTAGAAATTTATCAAAGCAAAAAGGGAAGAGAATCTATACCAAATCTGACCACAAAGAGCATGGAGGAGCAGACAGCAGACGTGGTGGTGCAGGCGACTGTTGCTGGTGGCCGGAAAGGGCGGAGGAAAGGCCGACGTTGAAGTGGCCGGACGTGGAGGAAATGCCTAGGCTCGCTGTTGTGGATTGCACGAGACTGGTTGACAGCGTGCAGTGGGGTTGAGGCTAGTGCACGGCGCAAGGGAAGGCTGGACGTGGTGGCCGGCGGTGGAGAGAAAGACGGAGGTGAAGGGGCGAGAGAGAGATTGAGGGAGCGGATTTGGGAAATCGGGAGAGAGAAGTAAAGAGGAGAAAGAAGGAAAAGATAATGTTTTCTTTTAAAATAAAAATGTTATCCTGCTAAAAGATTTTTTTTTTATTTTGCCCGTTCGCCGAGAACTCGGGTGAGAACTCGGGCGAGTTCTCAGCCCGACTTTTCTTAATCATTGTCATTCGGGTCGTAACTAAGTCAAGTTCTTGGCCCGAGTTGTGGACAATTGTATTTCAATTTTTTTTAGCGTCGTTCACCGAGAACTCATGTGAGAACTCGGGCGAGTTCTCGTCCCGAGTTCTGGTCGACTTAATACGCCTTTTTTTTTAAAGGAAGACTTACTTTGATGGGTTGCCTCCCATCCAGCGCTTGTTTAAGGTCGTTAGCTGGACCATTCATCTTCAATCAAGTGCTCGGATTAAGAAGATAAACAGCACATATCTTCTCAATCGGATTTCCCGCGTTGTACTTCTTTAAACGTTGCCCGTTCACTTTGAATTCTCCCCACTCTTCACTACATATATCAATCGCTCCATGAGGATACACTTTTCGGACTTGGAAACGGCCATTCCATCTAGATTTTAGCTTGCCCGGAAAGAGCCTCAGTCTTGAATTAAATAGCAAAACAAGATCACCTTCTTTGAATTCTCTGGGGATGATACGCTTGTCATGCCATCTCTTCGTTCTTTCTTTATAGATCCTGGCATTTTCATAAGCATCTAACCTCAATTCTTCAAGCTCTTGTAATTGAAGCATTCTCTTCTCACCAGCTTCTTTTATGTCATAATTGAACAGTTTGATTGCCCAATATGCTTTATACTCAAGTTCCACTAGAAGATGGCAAGACTTCCCATAGATCAATCGGAATGGAGTAGTGCCAATGGGAGTCTTAAATACTGTCCTATAAGCCCAAAGAGCATCGTCTAGCTGCCCAATCCTTTCGAGATCGGGACACAATTTTCTCCAATATAGCTTTAATTTCCCGATTAGAGACCTCTACTTGTCCACTCGTTTGTGGATGATAAGGAGTGGCAATCATGTGAGTAACTCCATACTTTTTCGACAAGCTCTCAAACTTCTTCTCAATGAAATGAGATCCACCATCACTGATTACAACTCTTGGAGTCCCAAACCTCGGAAAGATCACTTTATTGAAGAACTTGGACACAACTCTAGAGTCGTTTGTTGGTGAGCCAATAGCTTCAACCCATGTAGACACATAATCCACTGCCAAAACTATGTATTTATTGTTGCAAGATGGTGGAAATGGTCCCATGAAATCAACTCCCCATACATCAAAAATTTCAAGCTCCCGAATGTTGTTTAGAGGCATCTCATTCCTCCTGGAGATGTTACCGGTGTGTTGACAAGAATCACAAGAAGAAATATATCGGTGAACATCTTTAAACATGGATGGCCAATACAAAGTAGACTAAAGGATCTTGGCAGTGGTCTTTGAAGAACTAGCATGACCACCACAAGGCAATGAATGACAATGAGAAATGACACTCTCAACCTCATCCTCAGGAATACAACGCCTATAGACTCCATCAACACATCTTTTGAATAGGAAGGGCTCATTCCAAAAGTAATGCTTGACATCAGGCAGAAATTTCTTCTTTTGTTGGAATGACAACCCAACATGCATTTCATTGCACACCAAGTAATTCACAAAGTCAACATACCATGGCACTATAGAGGAAGAGAGTTGTAGAAGTTCTTCAGTAATCCTAAAAAGGTGATCATCAGGGAATGAATCATCAATGGGCAAATCATCTCTTGTGCATTCCATCTGCTCTTGTGTCAATCTAGATAAGTGATCAGCCACCAAATTCTCAGTCCCCTTTTTGTCTCTGATTTCCAAGTCAAATTCATGGAGAAGCAAAATCCAACGAATCAACCTTGGCTTAGCATCTTTCTTGCTCAAAAGGTACCTCAAAGCGGCATGATTTGTGTAGACAATGACTTTTGCCCCAACAAGGTAGGATCGAAATTTCTCAAAGGCGAAAACCACAGCTAGCAACTCCTTCTCTGTTGTAGCATAATTGACTTGTGCTTCATCCAAGGTTCTACTAGCATAATAGATGGCATGAAGTTTCTTATCTTTTCTTTGTCCCAACACAGCTCCCACAGCGTAATCGCTTGCATCACACATCACTTCAAATGGGAGACTCCAATCAGGGGCTTGCATTATCGGAGCTGAGATCAATGCCTGTTTCAACCTGTTAAAAGATTCTAGACATTACTGGGAAAAATTGAACTCAACATCTTTCAAGAGCAGGTTAGTAAGCGGTTTGGCAATTTTAGAGAAATCTTTAATGAAACGCCTATAAAAACCTGCATGACCCAAGAAACTCCTTACCCCTTTTACCGAAGTTGGTGGTGGCATTCCTTCAATGACTTCTACTTTGGCCCTGTCAACCTCAATTCCACGGTTAGAAATCATATGGCCTAAAACAATCCCTTCACTTACCATGAAGTGGCATTTCTCCCAATTTAGTACAAGGTTAGCTTCTTCACAACGCTGTAAAACTCTAGACAGGTTAGCTAGACAAGCATCAAAAGAAGTACCATATACTGAAAAGTCATCCATAAACACTTCCATGATGTCTTCAATAAAATCAGAGAAAATAGACATCATGCATCGTTGAAAGGTGGTTGGAGCATTACATAACCCAAAGGGCATTCTCCTATAGGAAAAAGTACCATAAGGACAAGTGAAAGTAGTTTTCTCCTGGTCATCTGGGTGTATAGGGATTTGGAAAAATCCACTATAGCCATCCAAGTAGCAGAAGTGGGTATGTTTAGCCAACCTTTCAAGCATTTGGTCAATGAAGGGGAGAGGAAAATGATCTTTTCGGGTTGCTTGATTAAGTTTTCTATAGTCAATACACATTCGCCAACCCGTGACTGTTCTAGTCGGAATTAATTCATTCTTTTCATTTTTCACAACAGTCATCCCCCCCTTTTTAGGCACAACATGCACAGGACTTACCCAAGCACTATCAGAAATAGAGTAAATAATGCCTGCATCTAACAATTTCAGCACTTCTTTTCTAACTACTTCTTTCATGTTGGGGTTGAGTCGTCTTTGATGCTCAATAGAAGGCTTGTGATCATCTTCTAGAAAAATTCTATGCATGCACAAAGAAGGATTGATCCCTTTCAAGTCATCAATAGTATACCCTATGGCTTTTCGATGCAACTTAAGTTCTTTCCACAATTTGGCAGTTTCATCATCACTTAAGCTAGCATTTACTATCACAGGGTATGTAGAATTAGAGCCAAGAAATTCATACCTCAATGTAGACGGAAGGGGCTTTAACTCCACTTTAGGTGCAACATGGGATTCTTCTCCAACATCTTGAACATCCACTTCTAGCACATCAACAATGGTGCTCTCCAACTCATTAGTAGACATCTCAGGGTAGTCCAAAATTTCCTCAATAGGGTCTTTTGTGGCCACAGACATCATCATTTCTTGAGTTTCCCTGTCTATAACATCTAATCTGCACAACTCATCCTCAAGTCTAGGTTGCTTGATAGCTTTAGTGAAATTATACTCAATTTTATCCCCCCCAATAGAAAAAGAAAGAACACCCTCTTTTACATCAATAAGAGTTCCAACAGTAGCTAAGAAAGGTCTTCCTAATATAATGGGAATGGGAAAATTAGCTTGCATATCAAGAACAATGAAATCAACAGGTACGTAGAATTTACCGACCTGAATGGGGATATCCTCAAGGATACCTGTAGGTGATGCAGTAGATCTATCAGCCATGAAGAGAGTCATATCCACCGGTTGAGGTTCTCCAAGATCCAGCTTCTTGCAAATAGAAAGAGGAATCAAGCTCACACTAGCTCCCAAGTCACATAACGCGTTGTAAGTGCAATTGCCAATCACAATGGGAACACAAAAGCTCCCAGGATCTCCAAGCTTAGGTGGCAACTTATTTTGAACAAGGGCGCTACAATCTTGATTAAGGGACACCTTTTGACAACCCTCAATTTTCCTCTTATTTGATAATATCTCCTTTAGGAACTTTACATAAGCAGGCATTTGTTGAAGAGCATCTGTGAATGAAATGTTGATGTAGAGCTTCTTCAACACTTCTAAGAACTTCCCGAATTGCTTCTCAGTCTGAGCCTTGGCTTTTCTTTGTGGGAATGGGAGAGGAGGCTTGTAAGGAGGAGGCGAAATGTAAGGAGCCTCTTTCTCCTCCTCTCCATCGTCTTAAAGCTTTTCAGGTTCATTGCTTTGTTTCTTCGGTCCCTTTGGCCTTGGATCCTCCAATTCTATTCCATTCCTAAGTGTGACAACATTCAGTTGACCCTTAGGA
The DNA here is from genome assembly GCA_964016875.1 of Fallopia convolvulus. Lineage (NCBI taxonomy): Eukaryota > Viridiplantae > Streptophyta > Magnoliopsida > Caryophyllales > Polygonaceae > Fallopia > Fallopia convolvulus. The sequence continues at coordinate 8,340,828 of OZ024732.1, forward strand.
TTCACCTCAGGATACCCAGGAAGTTGGCCAGCTAGCCTTGGAGCATTGGCATCTTGTTGAGCCACCTGTTGTTCTATAATCTTCATGTTCTTTCCCTGGGCCCCTTACTTTCATCAGTGAGAGTCTTCATAGAAGTGGCAAGGCTCTCAATAACAGTCTCCCAAGCCGGTTTCTAAGCAGGTTGAGAAGCTTGATTTTGATAAGTAGGAGCTTTGGGTGGAAATCCAGGAGGTGGCCTCTTTTGTGCTTGATTATTCCCATAAGAAAAGTTGGGATGATTCCTCCAACTAGGGTTATAGGAATTAGAGTATGGGTCATTCCTAGCCCCCCTATTGAAGTTATTCATATAGTTCACTTCCTCCTGTTGTGGTTCATCTTTAGAGGCAAACAATGCACAAGATCTGATGGTATGATCACTAGCTCCAAAAAACTAACAAACAACATTTGAAACAGCTTGAGAAGGACTTCCATTAGTAGACGCGGGAGAGCCATTCATCTTTAATTTCAACTGCTTGATATCCTGATTCATGGCTTCAATCTGTGCCTGATGTAAAGTCTTTGTATCAACCTCATAAAGCCCAACTGATCTCTTAGAGCTTGGAATAGATCGAGCATCATTATAGTAGTGAGTATGTTGGGCAATATCCTCAATCTGATCCCAAGTGTCATCAACATTCATCTTCATAATAGTACCTCCAGATGAGGCATCAATGAGCAGCCTGGTGGTGTTGTCAACAGCATTGTAAAAAGTGTGAAGAAGCACCCACTTGTCTATTCCATGGTCAAGACATAACAATAGGAGCTCCTTGAACCTCTCCCAACCTTCATAAAGAGATTCCCCATCCTTGATTTGAAATGAGTTGATTTGGTTCCTCATCTTTGCAGTCTTCTTAGGCGGGAAATACTTGGTCAGGAAACCTTTGGCCAACTCATCCCATGTAGTGATAGTGCCATGAGGCAGGGCCTTGAACCATGCTTTAGCCTTGTCTCTTAGAGAGAATGAGAATGTGCGAAAATAAAGCGCGTCATTAGAAACATTGTGAATCTTCACCGTATCCATAAGCTCCAGAAAAGTGTTGAGATGTTGGTGAGGATTCTCAGAAGGTAGACCTCCAAACTGATTCTGCTGAACCATATTAATCAGAGATGGCTTCAGCTCAAAATTCCTGGCCTGAACTGGAGGTCGGACCACACCAGCTGTGGGTCCTTGATGGCGTGGCAACACATAATCACCCAATGTCATAGGTGGTTGAGCATTCAGCTGTTGTTGCAACAATAGTTGTTGTTTTTGTTGTTATTGCAACAATAATTGTTGTTGTGCATTAGCCTGATCGCCTTCCATAGCTTGGGTTTCAGCTTCCCTTTGCTCTCTTCTTCTCCTATGAAAAGCACGCTCGGGTTTAGAATCGTAGTTGTTTAGTGCACTAGCGCTCAGAGTTCTTCTCATAAGAAGGAGAACAAACTGAAACCAAAACCAAAAAGAAACAAATTAAAAATAAAACAAGACTTAATCTACCGGTTGTGGAACACAACCAATACTAGAAAAGTTCCCCGGCAACGGCGCCAAAAACTTGATAGGCTATTTTCCTACACCGCAAGTATACGGTTCGATTGTAGTAATCAAGGTGTCGAACTCAGGGAACTTTGTAGTACCAATTGGTATTCGGACTGGTAGACCAAGCCAAATAAATAAGAAAAGAGTTTATGATTGAATTGAAAAGTAAACAAGTAATTGAAAATAACAAGGAAAATTTCAGTGGAGAAAAGCTTCCAAGGTTAGGATTCCTACAATGATGTTTCAGTAGATTTTAAATGATGTTTATTTGGATTTCAACTTGAATGTCGTTTGAAGGAACTCACTATCTAAAACCAACAGAAATCTCTTTTCAGAAAATAAGTGAATGTGCCTAGACTCAATTAACAATCGTTGTCGCGTAAGGTTAATCAGTTTTAGACCCTTTAAGCTCTTAAGAGACTAGGGGGAAATAACCTAGCATTCGCTGTCGCGTTCCGCTAGTATTATTCAACCTTAGAACTACTACGATAGTTGAAATTCACACAAGAGAAATTAAGTTGATGTCGCATAAATAACTCTCTCGTTTAATACCTAGGGATCTCATTCAAAACCAATTTTTGGTACTTGTCAAATCAATATCTTGCTACGATTATCTCCGGTCGGTCTCAAATTCTAACAAGAATCCTATATGCAAAGCAAATAGCGCATAAAGCAACCTAGGATTAAATCAAACTTCAATCAAGTTTCCATTCAACCAAACATCATAATTTAGATCTACCTACTTCATCATTGGGTTCACCCAACCTTAGAATAAAAGATTTAGCTAGACATGAGAAGAGAGAAAAGCCAATCAAATCAACATACCAAATTGTTTGCAAATAGATTCAATCTTCAATCCAAGCAAGTCTAGAACAAAAATCTCCAATCAATCTCCAACTAGGGTTTTTTTTTCTCCAAAAGAGAGAGGCTAAAGTCAAAAAATAATAAGATATAAAAATATAAAATTTGTCTTCCAAGTATTTAAACTAGGGCCCAAAAACAAGATTGAAAAGCCCATAAGTCAGCGGAATTAAAACAACACGCGGCCCAGAACTCGGTCCAGAACTCGGTCGAGTTATCAGCCCGACTTCTCGTCGTAGTCAAGAACTCAACCCAAGTTCTCGTCCAGCATCAACACATGAGTACCCCTTTGGTTGTGTAATTAAATGGGGCCTTTTTGATGGATTCCTTGGGCAATCTTCTCCTTGTTACCTACACTTCCAAGCTAAGCTCATCCCTTCAAAGTAATCTACCCGAACATCTCCAAATCGAAGCTGACGAGCCTCCAAAATACCCTGAAATCATGAAATGCAAAAGTAGACTCCGTACACAACAAACTAAAATAAAAAACTACAAAACTACCAAAAGACAAGCAAATGAAACCTAAAAGACGAAAGTAAACATGCCCTAAATCTATACCTAAATGCATGTTATCAATATCCTACAAGCTCAAAATCAAATCCTCTTGGATACCATAAGCACAGATTGTCAGTCCCCTTAAGATACCGAATAATTCTCTTGACAGCTTTCAAGTGGGACTCTCTAGGATCAGCCTGAAACCTGGCACATAGGCAAACTCCAAACACAATGTCAGGTCTACTTGTAGTGAGGTAGAACAATGATCCAATCATACCCCGATACATAGTAGCATTAACTTTTGGATCCTTGACATCCTTTCCGAGTGAGGTAGTCGGCGTCATAGGAGTATCAAAAGGTTTAGCATTTTCAAGGACAAACTTTTTAACACATTATCTAAGATACTTTTGTTGATGAACTCGAGTCCCATCCTCATTTTGAACAACTTGAAGTCCTAAAAAGAACTTGAGCTCACTGACCATACTCATTTCAAATTCACTAGACATGAGGTCAACGAACTTCTTCACAAGCTTATCATGTGTTGAGACAAAGATAATGTCATTGACATAGACCTGAACAACAAGCGTATGACTTCCTTCTTTCAATAAGAACAAAGTTTTGTCAACCTCTCCTCGAACATATCCATGTTGAATCAGGAACTGAGACAAACGATCATACTAGGCATGCGGTGCTTGCTTCAATCCATAAAGAGCTTTGTCTAGTTTGTAGACATGATCCGGGTGGGCGACATGTTCAAAACCCGGAGTTTGTTCAAAATACACTTCCTCCTTCAAGTATCCATTCAAGAATGCAGTCTTAACATCCATTTGTTGTAGATTGAATCCATGATGAGCAGAATAGGCGATAAGCAATCTATAGCCTCAAGACGAGCCACTGGAGCAAAAGTCTCATCATAATCAATCCCTCCTGCTGATTATATCCTTTAACAACCAGCCTTGCTTTGTTTCTGACCACATTTCCTTCATCATCCAGCTTATTTTTGAACATCCATCGTGTTCCAATCACTGATCTTCCCTTTGACGTTGGGACCAAATGCCAAACCTTATTTCTTTCAAACTGATGAAGTTCCTCTTGCATGGCACCAACCCAATCCGAATCTTTCAATGCTTGTTCAACATTTTTAGGCTCCAACATTGAAATAAAAGCATTGAAAGCGAAGAAATTGTTTAGAGAAGATCTGGTTTGCACACCCTTTGAGAAATCAGTGAGGATGTTGGTGACAGGATGAACGCTTTTCTGTTGATAGTTTCTGACCTGTAGATCTGTCAAGTCACTGACTTGGATTTGATAAGTTCTCTCTGAATTTTCTTCTGAGTTCTCCGAACTAGTGCTCCTTTCAGGTGTTTTCTCATCATCAGACTCACTGTCACTAGAATTTTGGTTTTGACTTCTTCTGCCTGTTACATTTGAGTCGGTGACACCATCATTGTCACTGACTACTGAATCTTTCTGAGTTATATCAACTGTAAGTGAGTCTTCTTGAACCAGACTAAACCCTTGATCACCATCATCATAATCCTCAATCATCGATCCTCCCATCGTGTTTTCATCGAACACAACATGCACACTCTCTTCAATTTTCCTCGTCCTTTTGTTGAACACTTTGTAGGCTTTATTATGAGGGGAGTAGCCTAAAAAAGTGCCAACATCACTTCTTAGATCAAATTTTCCCAGACTGTCCTTGCCATTATTGTGAACATAGCATTTTCATCCAAAGGTGCGCAAGTGGGCGACACTGGGCTTGATTCCTCTAAGCAATTCATAAGGAGTTTTTTCAAGAAGTGGACGAAGCATGGCTCGATTCATTACATAACATGATTCATTAATGGCTTCACCCTAGAAATTTCTTGGGAGACAACTTGAGATGAGCATGGTCCGTGACATATTTTCCAAGGCACGATTTTTTCTCTCAACCACACCATTTTGTTGAGGATTTCTTGGTGCTGAGAAGTTGTGACTTATGCCATTTTTCTTGCAAAAAGACAGAAACTCATAGTTGTCGAATTCTGTTCCATGATCTGATCTGACTGATACAAGAGCAACTCCAAGCTTTTTCTCAACAACCTTCACCCATGCTTCAAACTCTTCAAAGACCTGATCTTTAGAAGACAAAAAAATATTTCAAGTATACCGTGAAAAATCATCAACAATGACAAAGATATAGCTATTTTCTCCACGACTTTGGACTCGCATGGGACCACATAAATCAATATGAATGAGCTCTAAAGGTCTAGTGGTACTTACCTCCTTTTTGGATTTGAAGGATGACTTTACTTGCTTACCTCTCACACAAGTTTCACAAACCTCATGTTTGTTTGGATCAATCTTGGGCAATCCTCTAACCAGTTCTTGCTTATGAAGTTTGTCAAGAAGTTGAAAGCTCGCATGACCAAACCTTTTGTGCCAGAGGTCGGCGACATCTGAAACTGTTCTAAGACACAGTTTTTCTTCAGGCTCAAAACAAAGGTCCACCTTATACAAATTGTTTTCACATACCCCTTTCAGAAGAATTTTGTCTGAACTAATCTCTTGTGCCTGACAGCCTTGTTTATCAAACACAACTTGAATTTTTCCATTAGCACACATCTGAGACACACTTAATAACTTGAAACCAAGATTTTCAACCAAGTACACATTGTCTATTGTCAGTTTTTCAGAAAACCTTACTTGACCAATACCTGAAATACCACCTTTACTATTGTTGTCGAAGGTAATCTTACCTCCTTTGTATTCTTGAAGTGAGAAGAAGTCCTTGGAGTTTCCCGACATATGAGTTGAGCACGCACTATCAATAAACCAGGGCTCCTGGTCACCCACTTCAAACTGCATTGAAAGAATTAGTTCTTACGAACCTAAAGTTGTTTAACTCCTCTGGGTTTGGCAACATAGTAACTCCTAGAACAACATTTGTCACAATTTGTACACACAGATCCTGGAGGACAGTCAGTGACAGTGGATCTACCATGACTGTCAGTCAGAGTCTGTGACCTTGCATTTTCATCATCTCTTGCCTTTTTGTGACAATCATGTTGATATTGACCAGGCTTGCCACAATACCAACATATTTTGTGAGACTTTAGGGCAACATACTTGATACAGCCCGAATAGATGGGTTTGTTGTTGATGCGAGATTGAAAGTCAATTTGTGACGGAGCCGAGTTCTGGATTTGTTTTTGCCATATGTTGTGCACCTTTTGATCAGGATACCACTATTGCTTCCCTTTGTCAGTCTTAGCTACCACGCGTGTAGAACAACTTGCATTGTCACCAAACATAGGGTTTTTTCCTTTAGACGCAAGGGGAGCAGTTTTGGTACCCTGAGCATTGGGTGCACGAACAAAGCCAATTCTAGACCTGTCTACCTCCTTCACAAACTTCTTTTTATAGTTATTTTTGACCTCTTGAGCCTTTTCAGCAACAAACTCATCCAATGATTTCTTTCTTTTGGTCTCATCCTCGACTTTAAGATTTTCTAACTCACTGGACAACTTAGCATTACCCAGTCTAAGCATGAGTTTTTCACCTTCTAGGTTAGTGACTTGTTTTTCCAAGTCATTGACTTGTTTTTGCCAGTCAGTGACTTGGATCTTTGAATTTGAGCACAACTCACAAGTTACTGACTTAGGAGATGAGATCTTCTCAAGCTCAATTGCTTTAGAGGACCAGTGTTTCTTATCATCGAAGAGATTGGAGATTGTTTCTTCATTATCTTCTAACTTTTCTTTTAACCTAGTGACCTAAGTTCCAAGCTTTTCGATGATAACAACTAGCTGTTCTCTAGACTTTTTTGCTAAAAGAGAAGTGAGTTTAGAATCATTTACCTCTTGGGAAGATTTATCTTCAATGGCCATGCAACATTTTCCTCTTGCTGGCGCCACCTCATCATCATCATCGGACATGTCCCAAGTTGCCATCATACTTTTACCAGTTTCTCCACCTTTTCCTTTTGGGCAATGCTTGGCAAAGTGTCCTCTAGCTTGACATTGATAGCAGATGACATCCTTCATATCCTTCCCTTCTTTGGTTGATTCTGAAGTTTTCATGGGAGCTTTGTTACGATTCCACAGTCTCTTCATGGCCTTAGATATGAGAGCAACATCCTGTCCTTTTTTACATCATCATTGCCTTGATGAAGTCTTTTAAGGGTATCCCAAATTTCTTTTGCCGTTATGTATTAGATCACTTTCTTGAGGTCACCGTCAGTGAGAGCATGATGGAGTACTTTCTTCGCTCTAGCATTTTTCTCGAGCTTCTTAAAATTTACATCATCATACTAAGTTGTGGTCTTTTCAGTCTTTCCGTCCTTTCCAAGAAAAGTTTCTGGACCAAGTTCAATCGATCACATTCCATAGTTGACCATCAAGCGAGTAGATGTGGGTCTTCATCTGTTCAACCCACCAGTTGTACTCTCCAACCTTGAGGATTGGAGGCTTCCAGAAAGAGTCATTCACAGAGCCTTGGCTCTGATACAAATTATAGGATCGTTAGTACTAGGACGAGTCGGCGACCCCTACGATGTCGTCGACTTTGAGTAATAAAGCAGCGGAATAAACACACAGTAAAATAAACGTTACCAACGGTCACTGACAAGCGATGTATAGTGGAAACTCTTCGTAAACCAACTAGTTTACTCGGAGAAAAACCACTCCCTTCCCAGTTTATCACTTGGTCAGATTTCATGAGTCCTTAGACTCGCTCTATTGATTTCTTGAGTGATTACAAAGCTCTCCCGTGTACAAGAATGAATCCCACACCCTTGAACCACGCTCTACCTTTGCACTCACACTCTCAATCTCACGCTATGCCTAAGATCTCTTGACTCACCTCTTGTACGAATCTCACACACAAGCACACTCTTCCTTTCTTACACACGATATGAAAATCAAGCTCACAGTCATACACATTAGCCTAAACACAAGAGTATTTAAACTAAGGTAAGAGAGATCTCATGTATATTATTTTCCATTGGATTAGGAAAACAATATACACTTAATCTTTTAACAAATCTTTCCAATTAAACACTTGTACGCGCACTCAAATATTTTAGGAGAATCACAATTATCTTCATCTTGATTTTAGCACTCTTTTGATGATCTTCTCCTAAAATAGAACACGCATCTGTCTTCAATTAAACACACAAGATCTGTGCGTTCCTTTCGTAAATAGATCACTTCGCCAGCTGGTTATGTCAGTGACATTGCCAAGTCGCCGACTCGACTTGCAAACTCAGGGTCACTGACTCTGGAACCATCAAAACTCAAACTTCCATCTTCTAACAATTATCTTGAAAAAAATATTACTACTTCAACTAAATCGTAAATTACCTCTGATTCGACCATCTCGTTTTCAAACTCAACTTCCCCTTCTTCTTCAACACTCATTGATGACTCTGACTCTTCATCCAAGGAGTGTGATTCGTCTTCTGCTTCATACGATGAATCCGAAAATTCTGTTTCGGATGACATTGTTCTATATCGAGTTTGTTAATCAAAAAAATTAGGTTTTGTGTATAGAAAAAATTTCGATGTACGTGATTGATTATCGTCGAACGAATTAGGTTTGTTTTTCGTGTGCGACTGAATAAATGATCGCGTTGTTCTAACCGCCGCAAACCCTACGCTTCATGATGCGTAAGAGTCGCGGATATCCGAGCATTTGGCGTTTCGCCGTCCCGCTTTATGAAACGCTGCGCTTCATGAAGCGGCGTTTTCCTTGTGCGCCAGGCGAAAAAATCCTGTGCACAAGGCATCGACCTTAATGAATAAAAGAAAATTTTTATACAAGAATACATTGTATGACAAACAAGAAACCCTAATACAAAATACTATCCAAACATAAAATATAAAATAATAAAGTAGAAGGAAATATATTTTACTAAGATATGTCAACATTACATAATATAAGCCGATAATTGTCCTAACAAATAGCTAAATTGATAATTTTATTCAGGTCATTTCGATTAAATGATCAACTTGCTAATTATTGTTCGTTTACGTGTTGCGATAAGTTGTCTTCTGTTGTGTAGAATTCGGAGGTATAGGTTACGTTTACTCTTTGTTATTTTCGGCTGAGCCCGCCGAACAAGAAAAAGAAAATTTTAATATACTGTGTAGTAAGTAGACTAGTAGTAGTACTCCGTATTTCTTTTTTTGGATGTCCGTGAAAATAGGTTTGATATGCATGATATGGTTAAATATTACTGGAATTAGGTACGGTACTCAAATTTCCAACCAAGAATTTTAAACTGATAAGAACATAAATAAATAATCTATAGCCGGAAGGCCAAGAATTGTATTCTAACGCAGAATTTTCAATTGAATACCGCTTGAACGATAATTTTAGTTGCTATATATTTAAAACTAGTTGATTTATCCGTGTCCTGTATGAGATTTTTTAATAGTTGTTAATTACGTTTGATATACTTTTTTGTAAATAAATACTTATTTTAAGTAAATATTAATAATTATTTTCAAATAAATAAAATATAACTTAATGTTAATAACTTCATATAATTTAACCTCCAAATATTAAATAGAATAACTAATAAGAAAATATGTTTGAAATAACTATAAGACTAAAATAAGAAAAATATGTTCGAAATAATGTTTGAGAAAGAAAATTCATAATGTAATATTGCAATATTTGCATTGGATATGCAAACAACTTAATTTTTCTCTTCGTGGTTCAAAGTTTTTTGAAACTAGAAGTGAAAAGTTGATCTTCTGTAAGTTTGTTTCCATTATCAACATTTAGGATTAGCTTTCATTTGAGCACTTAGAAGGAGTAAGTAGTTCATTCGACGATACATTGCAGTATAGTTCAGGCTCAAATGCGATTTGTGGCCTAGTTAAGGTGATGACAAATAGGATAGATGGATTTGACTTTAATTATATTATATTGATACTAACAAATAAGAAAATATTTGCATAATTTGTATTATAAAAATTTTAACGGAATTTTTTTATATAAAATATTTCTACAGGTTGACATTATTGAAAAAAATTCTGTATGATAAAACTTGGTAAAATTTATACGCATTTGAGAAAATAAAGATTAATAAAACTTCATGATGCAATGATAAATCTATATACTATGCTATACTATTCTACATGAAACATGTTATTGAATCTTTTAAAATTTTGTCGTCATCATTTGTACTGCTTAAATAATTTATATTAGAAAATTATATTATTATTTTTTACATTTGGGATATTTATTTAGTGAATGAGAAGAAAAAATAATCTTGAAACTGTAAAATGTACACATATATTTAAAATAGAAACAATCATTTTGACATAAAAATTAAAAAATTATTTTATGTAATTATTTAATATAAATTGATCTTGAAATACAGTTGTTTAATATATATTGATCTTACAAAATTTCGTGCATGTTAGATATATTTTTATGAAATTATTTCATATAAAGTGATCTTAAAAATACAATTATTTAATAATTACTTTAGAAAATTGATCTAAATAAATATTTAAAATACAAATTGAACTACTCGTTAAGGAAATATATATAATTATTAAATAAGAAGAAAAAGTAACCATTAAATTTTAGGGATATATTTGCATAGAAGAGAATACAATAAATTTATTCCTTTTATATAATTGTTTAATCTAACTTTATTTTAAAATAAAATTATTTAATATTGATTGATCTTAAACGTTACATAAATGTAAGCTAATTAAGATAGATATAATAATGATTTTATATACATTGATCTTAAAAAATTAATACCTTTTATAAAAATAATTTTTTATAGATATCCCGATTAGAAAATGTAAGTATAATATGACAAATCACCAATAAGTAAAGTGACCTAATTAAATAGTATTTGAAAATTATAATGTGGTAGAATTAAGTAATATTTTAAGATTTAGATAGATAAATTAGTAAATGTAAAAATTAATTTGCTTAGGTGACATAGCTAAATGATTGACACATAAGATTGAGTGATTCGATTTTAGTAATAGTATATAGATATAGATATTTTTACTAGTTCGTGCTCATCATGTAATTTCAACTTTTTAAATAGTATTAAATATAATTGATTTTTTCTTAACAAATCATCCACTACCTCCGACAGAAAATAGCGGGAGATCCCCGGTAACAAAAGCCCACACCGGATGCATGGAAATTAAAAGTATGAACTCATTATATAATTCCCATCAAAAAGTCTGTACATATGACCAGGACGTATAACAAATTAAAAGGAGGCAAAACTTATTTTATAAAGTTTATAGATCCGGAATAGCCGGCGAATTTAGTTGGTGAATACTCTTAAATAAATCTAAATTAATACTGTTGAAATATGGAATATGTTTTAGATAATTAGAGTATATTTATTGGTTGGCCAAATTTTTTAGTCACCAAAAAAATTATATACATTTCTTTTATCTTTATCTTTTCTCTTTCTTAGGTGACATGTGTCACCATGCCAAGTGATGACCAATTTCAATTTTGGTCATTGTGGTGACCGGTCATGGAAATTTTCCTCTCCCTCGGACCCTTTCTCCACATTTAATATTTTTTTATTGTCTCTTTCTACCTATGACCAAGATTTGGGCAATAGTTGGGAATGCTCTTAGAAGTTTATGGTCTAACTTGTAATTTTTTTACTTTTATGCTTTCTACGATAAATGAAAGCTTCTTACCCCCACAAAACCTTCAAACTCAGCTTTGATGGATTAAAATATAATACATATTCTACCTTCAACAGGATTTATAATTAGAAATCATAACGGCCAACCCATTGGCCTAAAGACTAGGAAATACGGACCAAGATCTGACGTGCTTCAAGTGGAATCACTAGCTCCAGTGATGGACGCATGATCTTCTGGAAGCGGGGGCACAACTTATATTTTCCGGGAGGGTGGAGTTGTCAGCAGTACGTGAATCGCTGATACTAGTGACATCGTTTTCGGGATTTTTTGTATTACTTTTTTTATTAAAAAATGATTGCTAAATCTTTAAAAAAAATACTATTTGTTAAAATGGTCGTTCCATAGTGTACTTTTAAAATTAACATATACATTGACGGAAAAAATATAATTCAAGTTCTTATGAACTCAACAAAGTAGAATTGAAGAAAAGGCTAATTTTTTAATTTTATACTTAAAAAATTTAAAACCATAAAAATAAATAATTAGTTGGAGGAAAGTGGGGGCACCGGCCCCCGCCCAGGTCCGTCTCTGACTAGCTCTAAGAGTTGGCATTTGAGAAGCAAGACAACAAGGAATTATGTACAAACCTTGAAATCGAAGGGGATAATCTCACACTCATCAATGTAATCAAAGGTAGTGTCCAAAATCTATGGGAAATTGAAATGCTCATTCAGATATTCTTGCCTCTATTTAGGGCTTCTCGGCCTTTTCTCTGAGCCATGTTGCTAGGGAGTGTAACACTGTGGCCGACAAAATCGCTAAGTTAGGCCATAACTTTCCTAACATCACCCTTTTGGATACTTCAAGTTCTCATCCACAAAGATGTTGTAGAATACCCTCCGTTGGGGCTTCCTAAAAATGTGTTGTAGAGAGACTAGTAATAATTAAAAAGGTTATTGTTCCTACGAGTGAGATGTCACAATTGTCCTTTCATTATATTGACGCTTTTCCCTCCTGGAAATCACATATGTAAAATTAATTAATTATAGCTTAAGTAACTCAATAGAAGATTTTAAGTTCAATAAAACATATGATATTAATAGTTGATGATGTTAGAGTTAGAACCTTTTTGGTAAAAGAATTAGCAATTTTGTTGAGTTATTTCATGTCATTCGACCAATAACAATCAAACAATTATAATCAGGAAATACAACAAACACCTCATCTACACAAATCAACCAACATTTTTGTTCGTTAGGCAAGATTTAAACTGCACAAATCTTCAACGGAAGTATTCTAACGGCAAATAGAATCAACAGTTCTAGCAAGATAATACAACAAACACCTCATCTACTCCAATCTGCAGACAATTTTGTTCATTAAGGAAGATTAAAAGTGCACAAACCTTCAATGGAATTATTCTTACTAATAGAATCACAATTAGGAATTTGATTTTTCCTCTTTTAGACATAGAGGATAGTACAATCAGCTGACATAGTGAGTAAATACCAACATTAGTGAGCATAACGAGAAAGGATGCTCACAACACGCAACAACCATAGCCTGATATTCAGCGTCATTGGAAGATCTCGAAACGGTCTTCTGCTTCTTGGTATTAGAGATATTATTTTTATCATATCTTTGTATTTTGATAAAGTTTATATTTGTTTCCTTTTATCTTTCTAGTCTATAATGGTTATTAGGAAACCCTAGATATTGCTTGGCACACAAGGCATAGAAGTATTTTGTATTCTCTATTTAAAGAGACTTATTCATCAATAATATTATCAGTTGGAAAACCTAATTCTATATGGTATCCAGAGCTTGATCCAAACTATACCTTCAAACTCAAAATACACGTTTTTTTCTCTGCCATGGCTGTGTCTTCCTCCACCTCAATTCCGAATGACGCAGAACCAACCAAACCTCTATTCATCATCAACTCCACCAATGCCATCAAACTCACCCCTTCAAACTATATAACTTGGAAAACACAAATCAAGTCCATCTTGGTTGGCTATGGTCTGTTTAAATTCCTCAATGGCACACATCCTTGCCGGCCGCGACTCCTCTCGAAGCTGCCATCACAGCACCAAATCCGGCTCTTCAAACATGGCAACGTCAAGATCAACTTATTTTCGGTGCATTGGTTGGTACACTTTCCTCCAATGTTGCTCCTCTTGTAACTCAAGCCGAAACTTCACAAAAGGCTTGGAAAATTCTTGAAGACACTTATGCTAAGCCCTCTCAAGGGCACATTCAAAAACTCAAGGACAAGATCTCCAACCTCAAAAAGGGCTCTTCTTCCATCACCGACTTCATGCAATCTATCAAGAATTGTGCTCTCACATCCTTGGGCAAGAAGCCGGACCCTGAAGATCTCATTGATTATGTCTTGAAGGGTCTTGACTCTACCTTTCAAGCGGTCATTGATGGTGTTCGAAGCCGGGAAACGCTTATCAGTTTTGAAGAACTCCATGAGCGCCTTATTGTCCGAGAACTCGAACTCAAAGTTGAAGGCTCACCTTCAGCGTCCATCAAACCTGCCAGCACCATGACGATGCAGTCTCGGTCAAGCAATAAGCCATGTCCAGCACCCCAAACCCCTCCGACCTGGCCGAAGCAACCACCCCAGCAACGCCCTTCCCTGCAAAACCCAAACCAACAACCATCTTATCAACCAACTTACTCCTATCCACCACCACCACCCATGAAAAACCCAAACCCTAATCGACCCCCTCCTCGCCCTTTTCTCGGTCGTTGCTAGTGGTGACGTGAAGTCGCCATGTCGTCGGATTTTGCAATGAATTCCAACATGTTGCCCCAAATTTACGCTCTCCTCCCAACCCCTATCGTCCAACTCCACCGAATCCGCCTACTCCACCTCCTCAAGCTAACCAAGTCGTAACAGTGACCTTTAACCCATCTTCCAATCAGTCGTGGATCGTGGACAGCGGCACCTCTCACAGCGTCACCAATGATCTACAAAACCTCAGTCTTCACTATTCTTATGACGGTCCTGATGAACTCATTGTCGGTAACGGACTAACGATAAAGGTCTTACAATCTCTAATCTTGGAAAACTTTCTTTACATACAAAAACCAAAACTTTCCATCTAGATAATGTTCTTCATGTTCCTCAAATTTCCAACAACAAATTGTCTGTCTTTAAATTCACCCCTCAAAATCGCCTTTCTGTTGAATTCTTACCTGATTCTTTTCTTGTGAAGGATTTGGCAACCGGCACAACTCTTCTTAGTGGTCCTTGCATCAACGGTGTCTATCTTTTGTCTTCCTTTGTCAATACTAGTGTTTCTACTGCTCATCTCTCCGCTGGCTCATCTTGGCATCCCCAGTTGGGACATCCTACACCACCTATATTAGAAATTATGCAATATATTATTCAGTTTCCTAGTTCTAGTTCTAAGTCTGATTTTTGTTCCTCTTGTTCTATCAATAAAAGTCATAAATTACCTTTTGGTGTTTCAACAATTTCTTCACAGTTTCCATTGCAAGTGATTTTTACTGATGTATGGATGTTGATTCGACTAAAGTCGTTGTGCTGAGATCAAAAATAAATTACCCAAAATTACAAACTAATATAGCATGCAAGTAAGGGATCGAACCCAAGAGAATCGTTATTCTGAACATTCAGCAAAGAACAAAATAGGGGTTTGAGAGTTTAAGCAGGCAAACAGAATTAGGTTTCAAATTAATTAAAGGAAAGCAGAGTTCATTCAATCAATTCCACCTTTTTAATCATTTGATCATTGATTCCTCCAATTTTCTATAATTCCTAGGTTAATTCCAATCCTTTAAAAGATTTTCGCTTGTCCACGGTCTAAGCGAAATTATGATATGAACAAGAACGCTTACTTCAATCATGCGAAGCACTGCTGGAAAACGCGTGTGTAGCTAGAAAATATTTAGCCACGAATTTTGGCGAGGGTAAATTCGGTGGTAACGGCCATAAGTTTAACCACAAATATTTCAGTTTGCGTTAATATGGCCATGAAATATAACGCAGTGGCTAGAATTGGAGCCGAATAGCTCCGAAAAGTAAGGGTGACTAGATTTGGTTGTAGATTTCTGGCCATATTGTCATGAAAACAAGGTCGTGGCTAACGTTAAGGCCCAATGGACGCGAATTTCTTGCGCAACTAGATTCACTTCTAGAGTAGTAGCTAATTAGCCGCGAAAAAGGATTCGTGTGTATATTCAAGCCAAAGTTTGGAGCTAAGTACCCACATACTAGTCATGGCTAGGTTTGTGGATATTTGTGTGGGTAAGTTGAATCATTGACTCATAAATGGTCCTCCATTTTGTTAGAATTTTTAGATATAACCACAAAACTAGCCACGAGTTCTTATTTTCATGTCTAACATAGTTTGTTTGGAAACATCTGCAATAACAGTCACGAGATTATCCACGAGTTCTTTAATTCGTGAGAAATCTGCAGAAATAACCACGAGACTAGTTTCGAGTTCTTCGTTTCGTGTCTAACTTTGTTTGTTTGGAAACATTTGCAGAAACAATCACGATATTAGCCCTGAGTTCTTCGTTTCGTGAGAAATCTGCATAAATAACCACGACATTAGCCACGAGTTCTTCATTTTGAGAGAAATATGCAAAAATGGTCACAAGACTAGCCTAAGTACTTTTCGTTCATGAAAACCTGCTCAAAATGCACTTAATATATGTTCTAAACACCATCTTGCACAAACATGACTCAAATGTATGTTCCAAACACCATAGACCTTAATTACACAAAGTGCACTTAAAGAGGTCCAAACATGCATTTGGGCAAAACACATAAAATGTTCACAATTGAATGTCATAACCCTGCTGAAAAAACACATAAAATTTGGGCAGATCCTCCCTTAAAAAGCACATAAACCTGCCTAAACCTGCCCAAACTTACATAAACCTGCGTATCCCAACATAATTGTCAATCTCAACATTCATCCAACATTGTTTGCTACATAAAATCCATAGAAAAGATCACATAAAACCCTAAATGTCAATTCTCCTACTCCTACTCTTAACACTTACCATTACACATAGACTTACTCTTACTCTTACTCTTCATCTTCTTCCTCTTCCTCTTCCTCTTGTTTGCTACAACCCATGTCTTCTTCCTCTTCCTCATCGTCACTACTCAGGTAGAACGCCATCCTTTCATCATCCTGTAACACCCATATTTTACAACATTGGGTGTTACCGCCAGTGACCTCGGTTTTTACCGTCCAAAGTCACCCAAGACTTTTAGAATGATATAGAACGATAAAAATGCGTAATTAAACATACTCATATAAATAAAGCATACTCTCGAAGGAGGCTTTGTTCTTACAACCCATATCATATTACCAAAAGCTTGTTCGGAAATTACAATTCATAAAACTTGGTCTTTGAAGCATAAATGAAAATAAATGAAAAGGAGTTTCGATCACATCTTGGAACTTATTGCCCTTCCTTTGCCCTTCACCTTACGCCTTGTTGGAAATCCTAGGTTCTGACATAATTCGCGAGAGGCGAGAATATGCCAGGCAAACATGCGGAAAAGAAGAATTAGTCTAAGAGACTAAGCAAACGAGAACAGAACTTCCCAAGGGTAATTTGGTAATTTGAGTAATAACGAAGAAGATAACAACAAGTTGTGTTTTAAGATAGGGATTGTTCACGTGGGGTTTAACGGTAGGAGGGAGAGTGTATCTCAAGCGGAGATAGCTCGTTAATTGAGAGAAGAGCTAATAGATTGTAGACTTCTTTTAGAATTGAAAGTATGTTGAGAACGTTATTAATTCATATAAGTTGAAAACCTCTCGCGCCCTGAGCGGACCGAGTGCCGAATCGATCATTTGAGATCGGTTCGGTTTTGGTATCTTAAATGTGCATTAGGAACTCATCTTATATAGTAACGAAACGTATTCGATTTCATTAATGATTTTTAAAGGGGGTGGGGGCTCGGATGGCCCGATCCACCAAGGGGAAACCCAGTTTCCCGACACTTAGCTAGAGTGCGCTCATTCCTCCTTGCAATCGGAGCGGATGAGATCATGATCCCGAAAGTCGTACTTCAAACACGTAGGCACTTATGACTTAGTAAGATTATATAGAGGCGTCGGTTATTCCGCGCCCCTTACTAGTTCGTTCAACGTTGATCTCTGAATGAGACCATAAACAACCAAGGTCACAATCACACTAGCATAAATAGTCCTATGAGATGATAATAGCGAACTATACTAACAAAGGTCGTTATATCTAACAATCGATGTTTCCTAGGTTCATTCGTTACTTGGCACACAATTTGTTCCCAACATCAAGAATTTCACGGAAACGAATTTATAAAGGTCACAAGGGGAAATTCCACTTGCCTTGGTTCTGACGATAACGAATTTAGCGATAAGACGGAGGTGTGGTTCGCGACTTCGAACGAGAATCCCGACCTATCGAGACGGAATCTACGAATGGTTTTTAAATACGAATTCTTTTAAGGTTCGGATTTCTCACATGTACTTAGTATAAGAGAATGGAATTCTAAATTATTATAATAATAATATAGGTAGCTAAATTAAAATAATAATACTTCTTTATTATTATTTTAATTTCGTAATATCCTTTTATTCCTTTTTAAAAAAACTCATTGATTATTCAAAATAATTTTCTTAATTTCAACGATATTCAAAATGTTATTTAAAGTTATTTTCCCTTCAAGGAATATTTTATTAATAGTACTCTCTTAATAAAATCTTATTTAACTATAGGGATCATATTAAATAGAAATACTAGACTATTTCTTAGTAACTTTCCATAAATAGAAATTTCTATTTATTTTATAAGGTAAGCTTTCCAAAACTATTATAATATAAAATAAATATTCTTATTTATTTTATTTCCATGTTTCTTCCCATAATTTATATATAGTTATATGATCATGGTTTAAAATATCCAACTATCTCCTTATAGTATACTTTTATGATATCCTAAGTTACAAAATAATATCTTTCTATATTTTACAATATCTTTTTGTGTGAGATATCTTTATATACTTAGCAATATAATGTTATAATTTATATTATAATTTTCTTATTGTCACAGCCCTTGTACATACAATAAAAGTGTATGCCTTGTAGTAATTCTTTACCCTAGAGATAGATTAAACTAATATTATATTAAATGATTTATATAACCATCATTAATATACTTATTTTCATATAACTTGATATTCTCTACACTTGGAGATAAGTAATATTATAACTTGGAAAAGTTTATACTTTTATAAGGGTAATATTTAATATAGAGACAAAATCATAAGCTAATAAATTTATGAAAATACTTTTTATAAGAGCTTCTTAAAATTTATTTAAATAATCATGTCTTTGCTATTCACACTACAATATAATAATTTAACAATAGTTTATTTAATTGATTTATCCCCTTCTTTCAACTAACAAGATTTATATAATATTTTTATAAATCTTAAAAACTTGCAAAGCAATTTTATTTGATCTTCTTACTATTACTAGCATACTTTAATAAACTTAAATTAACTTAATAAAATCAAATAAAATAGAAATAAGGGTTTATGATATTACTGAATTGTTTGCATGTGTTACAAAACACAGAGGGAGAGAAGGCAGGGGGCCGGCAGTGGTGTGCGGCGGCGGCAGGGACTCCGACGAGTCTGTGGCGGCGCGTGGAGGAGGAGGCGTTCGTCGGCGGGGGCTCCAGTGGACAGGGGCGGCGGCCAGTAGTCAAAAAGGGAGGAGGAGGAGGCTTTGGATGGAGCTTTGGATGGAGAAATTTGAATGGAAGGGCTGAAATTTTGAGAGCTTTGAGAGTAATTTGCAAGAAGGGGGAGAATGAATTGAAAGTGTGAGTTCTATGGGTGATTTGAAGCCCCTTTTATAGGCCAAGTGGATGGAGCTTGAGATCCATGGCAATGGGGGAGGGCCAATGGATGAGGAGGAAAAGCTCTTCAATTGGGCACAATTGTGCTAGTTGGATGATGACGTAATGCTTGTGATGTCATAGGGCTAGTGCCATAGACTAGAGGTGGAAGAAGGCATGCAATGGCCTTGTTTTTATTTTACGTTAGTGCATCAGACATAGCCTGCAGGCTATTTTGGAGAAGAAGAAGATAGAGTGGGCATAAAAGAAAAGGGTGGGGTCATTGAGTAAGAAAGTGCAAATGGTCTAGCGGATTTAGAGGGGTTGGGCGTGTGAGTGTGATGCAAGAGGTCTCGGTTTCAAGTCCCGGCTCTTGCATTCTTTTTGCTAGATTTTTAAAGGAATTTTTATGCTTTAATGTAATACCTTTTTATTTAAATAAAATCAAATTTTATAAAGTATTATTTTTAATTAATGCCTTTTTATTTATTCAAGATCCTTACAACATTTTATTACGATTTATTGAATTTAATTTACTTGACAATTCTCTTTTTAAAAGATAAAATAAAGGTTCTTATGATATATTAAAAATTCTCTCTTTATTTAGGGGAAAGAATTTATTAAAGTAAATATTATATTATATTGGGTTTAAAAACCTTGGAATAT
Source organism: Fallopia convolvulus (assembly GCA_964016875.1). Classification (NCBI taxonomy): domain Eukaryota; kingdom Viridiplantae; phylum Streptophyta; class Magnoliopsida; order Caryophyllales; family Polygonaceae; genus Fallopia; species Fallopia convolvulus. The sequence continues at coordinate 8,360,928 of OZ024732.1, forward strand.
GGCGGATATTACACATCCATGAGTCGATACTTCCAAATACCGTCCAAAAGATGACTTATATTGGGGTCCATTCCATAAGCTCTAAAATGCTTGTAATAGCGGCATTCCTAACAAACAAGAGAAGTGCAAAGCTTAAATAATAAAAACAAAACATAAGCAGTGAAGGAAAAGGTATTAGGCGAACAAAAGTGATAGAAATCATGAATTTCTATTATATGGTGCAAATTTATAAGTTAGGTACCCCTAGAATATTATGTAATGATGTTCTTAAATAACAACATGATCTTCTCTAAGGCAGAAAACGCGTAATGATGACATGATGTTTTCTAATGAACAATAGAAATAAAACACTTACTTTGAACTTCCCCGCCCACCACTTTTCATGACCAATAATTTTCCAATTAGTAGTTGAATCCCACAAAACGCCCCCTTGGTGTGGCGGAAATCCCACCATATCTTCCAAAGCCTGTAAAAGTGATAGTACCTTGATCACGCAGTGATTCTTGTACACGGGCACCTACACTCAGCCCGAAAACGCTGATTCACATCAACCCTGTTAGGGCACTGGGTATCATCCAAGGGAGGACTAAGCTCTCAAACAATCTTGAGGAAGATCAACTCTTCCTCATGTGTCCACTTCCTTGGCATTTCCACAAACTGGGAAGAAAAGAAATGCACCAGTTTAAGTAGAGCAATCAAATAGAGCATTAAAGTATTTGACAAATAGAAAAAGTGTTTTGAGAAAATAAGTAGAGGAATCAAATAAATTGTTACTAAAAGGCATAAATGCACCCATTCTCATTTAAACTATCATGATCCAAACCTCAAGTGACATAAACATTCTTATCTTACCAAACCTGCTCAAAATGCACTTCAAAACATTCTTATCCTATTTATGTTGCAACACACACATCAACCTACTTAAAAAAAACTACTTCTACTTTTGCTATTCCAAATAAATGCATGCTAGACATTTGTAATTCTATTACCAATCAGTTATAAGTAAATCAGATTGACTGTCAATTTTCTATACCAAATAAATGTAAACAATATGTACTTAGTAACACTTAGATTTGTTAAAAGCCAATCAGTTTCAGAATATTCATGATTCGTTGAGATGTTTGTTCTAAGTGAACATGTAGACAAAAATAAACCTTAGATCCAAAAGACATGCAGATCTAAATGCAAATACATTTTTAGGGTTTTAAGACATTGACATCATTCAAAAGACATGTAAACAATGCCAATCAGTTTCAGTTTCAGATTGACATGCACAAACCATCGAGAAAAAGGGTGGAGAGAGATGTAGGAAAGAGACATGCAAATCTAATCCAAAGACATGCAAATCTAATCTAAATGAATTGTGGATATTTTTGCAACCTAAATGAATTAAATGAGATTGACAAAGAGAAAAGGTGTGGGATAGCAAATCTAATCCAAAAATTCGAGGAACGGAGGCAGCCAAGTCGGCGGGGGGAAATGGGAGCAAGCTAAGTCGATTCGGGGGCTTACCTGGAGGATCGGAGAAGCTGGTGGAGAGAGGACGATTCGACGCCGATGAACACGGGCAAGCCAAGCCGGTGGGGGGAAATGGGAGGGAGTAGTTCGATCGGTTGTGGAGGCAAGAAGGAATGGAGGCAAGAGGCGAAATGGGGGGAATGGAGGGAGTAGTTCGATCGGTTATGTGGTCCCAAAACCCTAAAAGACAAGCTCAAAGAGCCTCATGAGATCAAGTTCGGTTGTGGGCGTGAACACAAATAAGGCCTAATAAGGCTCATGAGCCCAATTTTTGTTTGAAATAGCCCGTTAATGGCGTCCAACGTTCAAGTCGTCTCCAACATTGATGACTCGTGGCTATTTTCATTGTTATATTTGTGGGTAAAAAAAAGGTGATTCAGCAGCTCATTATATGTTCCATACCAACCTTCATTCAATAATCTACACCAACAATCGTACGAACTCGATCTCTTCACATTCTCTTGCAATATCACTTTCATCACACATTTTTGTCTCTTATTCCATCCCATTTCAATTTGTCTCAAGTAAACAAAACACATAGAAACCAAGTTTCATTGATTTCTTCTTTTGAATCTGGTACATTCTTGTTGAAGTGGTCAATTTCTCTTCCATTGTTGGTCCAAGAAAGGTTCTTGCTTTTTTTGGTGCAAGAAAGGTTCTTGCTTTTGGGAAATTTTTCAGAGTAGCCACGAGAGTAGCCACAAAATTTGGCATGAGTTCCTCGTTTTGGGGCTAATGGAGTGGGTCTTGAGAGTCGAAACCGATCTATCGTTTGCCTATCACCCATAATTGCCTGAATCTAGTACGTGTGTTATGCTTATGTTTATATTTTTTTACAATAACAACATACATTGGTGATTGTAACCTATTTTAAGTGCTAAAATATTCAGCCTTTGCCCCCAAGGTTGTATGTTGTTTTGGAAGGATGACATTGATGCCACTAAGTGTAAGTTTTGCAATAGTCCAAGGTATCGACCTTGTTTGTCTCAAAAAGGAAAGCCAATACCTAATAAGGTGTTGTCGTACTTGCCATTGATCCCACGTTTGCAGCGATTGTATGCTATGGAGGAAACAGCTTCAAAGATGCGTTGGCATGCTGAACACAACAGATGAAGGGTATATGAGTCACCCATTAGATGCTGAGGCTTGGAAGTATCTTGATAGAACCTTTCCAAGGTTTTCATAAGAGATTCGTAATGTGAGATTATGTTTGTGTTCATATGGATTTTCCCCATTTGGTAAGTTTGGCAAGACATATTCGACTTGGCTAGTGATTGTCACCCCCTACAACCTACCTCCAGATATGTGCATGAAAGCTCCTTATTTTTTCTTAAGTACCATTGTTCTAGGTCCATAGGATCCAAAGAATCTAATAGATATTTGTATGCAACCATTGGTTGATGAGTTGCTTTTGTGGTGGAGAGAGGGTGTGCCAACATTTGATGTTTCTACTGGAAAAAAATTTAGGATGCGTGCAACTCTTATGTGGACATTGAATGATTTCCCTGCGTATGGCATGTTATCTGGGTGGAGTACTGCTGGTATTTATTCTTGTCCTCATTGCATGGAGAACACAAAAGCCTTTCGTTTACAAAATGGACGGAAGGCTTCATGGTTTGATTGCCATCCGTGCTTGTTGGAATTAGATCACCCATTCAGGAACAATAGGAGAAACTTTTACAAAGGGCGAACTGAGGATGATTCTCCTATTCCGTATTTATCAAGTCAAGAGATGTGGGAACGTGTTCAAGGTTTGCCGACCGCCACGGAGTCTCCAAGTGAATATCCAGATGGCTATGGTGTAACTAAAAAGTTCATGAAGAAAAGCATTTTCTAGATGCTTCCTTACGGTAGGACAAGGAGATCCGAGTGCTATTGCCAATTGCTTTTGTGATTGGTTTCATGATTATGTAAGTTTAAATGCACATTGAATATCTTTGGGTTGTTATTATGCATTACATATATATACATATAAAAGTTTCATTAACAATATTACAGGTTTTGAATAGAAAAGTCCTTCACCCCCTAGAAGAGGATCATGTGTTGATACATAGTTTGGCTTGGGGTCCATCCAAAACGGTTGTGTCATGGCCTGTATATTTCATCAATGGTTATAAATTTGAAACTTTGGAACGTGGTGAAGGCAAATTAACCATGAATAGTGGTGTGTGTGTACAAGCTTCCAAATGGTGATACACAATCTGATTTCTTCGGGTTAATAGAACAAATTTTTGAGTTTGAGTTCACCGGATTGCCATGTAAGAAGATTGTCATGTTCAAGTGTTTGTGGTTTGACCCTAATGTGAGAGGGGCGAAAGTCCATCCAGAATACCATTTTCAGGAGATTAATGTGAAGAGGCGATATAACAACCATGATCCTTTTGTCTTTGCGCAACAATGCATCCAAGTTTACTACGTAGACTTCCCCGACGCACCCCGTAGCCGTGCAGATTGGAGATATGTGTGTAAGACAAAGCCTCGAGCTATAGTTGAGCAACGATGGATAGAGAGAAAGGAGGACGAGCCAAATGATTTAGATCCATTACAATCGGAGGAATTTGAGATTTATGAATTTGCAGGGTCGTCAATTCACTCATTACCATTACATCTTAATGATCCACTCTCTCAGCATGAAGAAGCATACGTTGTTCAAACCGACGAGGATAACTCGGACATTGCAAATGATGACGAAGAAGACTATTTTCCTTCAGATTCAAGTTCCGAAAATTATGAGTGGTAAATCATCTTATCATAGTTTCATGTATTTTATATCAACATGATTATCCATTTGCAAAATATGCTTTGTAATTTATTTTCTACCAATTTTATTTTTTCTATTAGGAGTGAAAATCATACTAGAATGGACAATTCATCTAGGAGGGAAAGTTCATCTAAGGAGGGAGGGAAAGTTCATTAAGGAGGGATTTATCTCAGTTGAAATTAAGGAGGGAAAATTTAGTGAGTTTGGGCCCAAAATACACCCAAGCCCATCACTTTTCTCTCATTTAATTGGAATCCTCTCATTTACGCCTCTCTTGCTAACCCTAACTTGAATCCTCTCATTTGCGCCTCTCTTTCCAGACGCCTCCCTATCCATCTCTTTGGTTCACCGGCGCAAGGGATCTGATTTTGGTTAGAGCACGAGCAAGGATTTGGTTAGAGCTTAAGAAGGATCTGGTTCGAGATCTCTCAGGTTCTCTCTCCCTCCCTTGATGTATGTTATTGGGCTGGAATTTTGAGATTGAATGGTGATGTTGCTTCTCCTTGAACTCGATTTGGAGGGTTTAATTTGTTGGTGTGTGGCTATTTGTTTTTGATTTTGAGATCCAATGGTGATTTTGCTTCTCCTTATGTGAAACAGCTTCTCTTTGAATTCGATTTGGAGACTTCTGCCAATTTGCATGTCTTTCTTCTTGCTTCTCCTTGCTTGTATTTCATTTTTTTAGACTCAGGGTTTAATTTGTTGGTGTGTGTCAATTACAACAGATTTTCATGCTTTAGGGTTCGAAATGGTGTTGCTTGTCTTGCATGTGCTCAACTCATTTGCTCAACTCATATGAAATTGGTGTTGCTTGTCTTGCTCCTCCTTGCTTGTCTTTGCTTCTCCTTGTGTCTTCTTGCTTCTCCTTACTTATCATTCGTTTTTAGTTTCATGATTAATTTGTTGGTATGTGGCTATTAAAACAGATTTTCATGCTTTATGGTTTGAAATGGTGTTGCTTGTCATGCATGTGCTCAACTCATTTGCTCAACTCATATGCAATTGGTGTTGCTTGTCTTTGCTTCTCCTTGCTTCTTCTTTCTTCTCCTTGCTTGTCATTCATTTTTTAGTTTCATGATTAATTTGTTGGTGTGTGGCTATTAAATTGGTTGTTGTTTTTTGTATGTTGTTTTGCAAGGTTTGGTTGAATCATGCGTCACCTTAGAAGCACAGCACGAGGACGAGCCCAAAATCTCAATTGCAACTTCGCTCGTGCTCCTCGTACTTCTTCGGAGCAACTTCTTCAAAGTCCTAAGAGACCTCCTCGGTTACAACCAACCCTCCCGGTTCGTAGTAGTCCAAGATTTAAAAAAGTTGCCAACCAACAAGTTTCTCCACAACATGTCATCCCTTCTCCAATCCAAGTTCCTCGTGCTCCAAGCAATTCCTTGAAGAAAACCAAGCCTAATCTTACTCTAGCATCTTCTTCACAACAATTTTTTGACCCTTCAAGAACTCCTAGCCCTAATAATAATCCAACACTTCGTCCACAATAAGTTCTCTCTAAGGAAAGGGTTCCTTCAAGAAATTTCAGCCCTAAGCTCCCTCAAGCACCTCATTCAAAACAAGTTCTCGCTAAGGAAAGGGTTCCTTCAAGAAATCCCAGCCCTAAGCTTCCTCAAGAACCTCATTCACTCCAAGTTCTCTCAAATCCGAGAGCTCTTGCAAACAATCCCAACCCTACTCACATTCTCACACCCTCACAAGTGAATGAAGCAAACAATGAGGCATACATGGAAGAAGGCTTCGAAGAAGACAATGAACAAGTTCATGAAAATTACCGTGAAGAAGGGGAGGAAGAGCACGAGGAAGAGCTTAAGGAAGAGCTTGAGGAAGAGCATGAGGAAGAGCATGAGGAAGTGATTGAGGAAGGTGATGAGGAAGATGAAGAACAAGTGGAAGGTGAAGAAGAACAAGAGGAAGGTGAAGATGACGAAGAAGATGAAGAGTCTACTCAACCGAAGCTCCGTATATGGATTAAAGGAGATGGAATCCGGTCGGTAACCTTTCAAACTTTTTTTTATTAATGTGAGTTACATTGTAAATTTACTAATTATATCCATTTCTTTGTAGTGATTTTGAACCACGCAAAGTTGCCTACTCCAAGACGAAGGAAATCGTGCATGGCCACTACAATGGTCCATGGACAAGTATTTCTAAAGTGTCGGGGCTAGTTAAGACGCTGTGGTTTGAAGAGTTTAAGGTGATGTTGCTGTTTTTTACATTTACTAATACTATTCATGAGTTTTTCTATACATGTTGCTAAGATCAGCTTTAAGTTCATGTTGTTGTTTTTTTGTAAACAAGTTCATGTTGGTTTTTTTTTTGTTTAAGTACCAATGTAAGGTTGCTGTTTTTTTTAAAGAACCATTGATGAATCTGTTTTTTTAAGTAGCATTTGCTAGAAATGGATGTTATAAATGAACTGCATTTTTAAATACCCTTTGATGTTGCTATTTTTGTTGGATTGCTAGACCTTGCTTCAATATGAGTGTCGTTTTTTTGTAAACAATGCAGAATGTCTTTTTACACCAAGCCGGAAAACACATCACCAATGTCTTTAAGAAGCATCGTGAAAACAAGACCAAACCTTTCTTTGTTTCCGAGAAGAATTGGGAGAGGATGAACAACATAAGGAAAATGAATCCCAATTATGTGAGACAAGCTCAGGTGAATGCGCAAAATCGGTCATCAAAGAGGTCATTAGAGGCTGGAAATTATCGAGTAGGTTCTCGAAAGTTTACAAAATGGACGGAAGTTATGGTAAGTACATTCACTTTTCAAAATTTAAGTAAAAATTTGTTTGTTGTTTAAAAATAAGTATATTTTTAACTTGACTTTACTCTCTTGTTTTTGCAAGGAAAAGGAGTCTGGGAGCATGCCGCTTTTTTCTGAGGTGGTCAAAAAATTATGGTCAAAGGAGGATGGGACTAGACTAGGAGAACGACCAGCTGCAATCATTGTAAGTTTATTCAAGTATTTTGTTCTTTTGGTGCTTGTGGTTTTGGAATCATGTTTGATTGAATTTGAGTTCTTTTTATATGATATTATGTGATTTTGATTGTTGATGTGTACAAAGATATAGCTACTTTAAATAGGAAATTAAATTCAAGTATTTTGCATATTCAAACTTCAGACAAATGAATACACATGAACCTCCTAGATGAATTTTGTGTTTATGGTTCTCTCTCTCTCCCCCTTGATGGCTCTCCCTCTTTGGCTTTGTTTGGTTCTTCTCCTCTCTATGTTATTTGTTTTGGATTTTTGAGATTGACAACTTGAAAGTTTGGTTCGAGATGTGTGTTTGAGAACTTGAATGGTGATGATTTGGATTTGTTGATATTTAGGGTTCTCTTTTGCTTCTCCTTATGTGAATTTGCATCTCTTTGGTTGCTTGTGAATCAATAGACATGAAAACTTCAATTTCCATTTGCTAAAACCCTAAAAAATATGCACCAGTGCACAGACTCTTGCAATTGTTGTTTTTGTTGATGTTGTTGTTTGGTGAATTTGCTTCTCTTTGCTTCATGTTTTTGCATTGATATGCACCAGTCCCTATTATTCTTGCTTCATGTTTTTGCATTGATATGCACCATTACCCATTATTCTTGCTTCATGTTTTTGTTGTTGTTTTGCATTGTTTTTAGGCTGAATTTGAACGCCTTATGGTTGTTGAGCATGGGGATGGACCAATCTCAAGTGCTAGGGCGACCGAGCTATGGATTAAAGCTTCTGACGACTTTGCTAGTCGTAGGATTTTTGCATTGGCGAATGAAGGTGTCGCCCTCTTTCGCACGGGAAAGCTTGAATCTAGGACTCCCTCCCGCTCCTCCAGCCTTCTCCACACCCATCAAGTTGTTGAGCCTCTAAAGGATGAGATCAAGGAGATGCAAGAGGAGATGAAGACTCTTCAAACTCAAAATGTGGAAATTCAAACCCTGAACAAGGCACTCAAAGGTATGCTTGAGCAGTTGTTTAAACTCATTGGAGGCAACATGGATAATGTCACTCTCTGAATTGTTTTACCCTCTCTGAATTGTATGGATATTGTGGTGTTTTTGGATGGTTCTTGCATGTGTGGATATTTTGGATGTTAAGGGGAAGATATTGAATGGTTGTAGTGCTATTTTATCCATTAGCAGGTTTTAGCTAATTGCATTATGATAATGCAATTAGCATATATTAGCATGTTTTAGCTAATTGCATTATGATAATGCAATTAGCACATATTAGCAAGTATATGGTGCATTATCATAATGCAATTAGTGCATATATTCTGGAATATTTCGTAATTTTTTTTATTAATGCTTTTTTATTTGACCACAAAATTTGAAATCAAATGTTTTCAAAGCCAATTTCAAGGTTAAATACCAATAGCTTTTAGAACCAAATAGATTCGATGCAAATGTCAAGGCTAAATGGCCACAATTTTCCTACCAAATGCGTTAAGTGCAATTGTTAAGGCTAAATGGCCACAGATTTTCCCACTAAATAGATTCATGTCAAAGTTCACGGCTAATGCCCACGAAATAGGTGCAATTATGCGTTCAAATTCCACTCGAACTCAGATACAAAATACAATTGTGGCTAACATTTGATGGTCATGCACTCAAAACCAACCACGAAATTCAATTCTGGCTAATATGGTTGAACGTGACTTTCGTGGCCAATAGCCACACATTTAGCAACGAACTAATTCGCGACTATTATTTGCAGCAAAATAGCCACAAAACTAGAATTCTGTGGTTCTTTTTCAGAGTGATATTTAGCCTCGCGGGTTTTAGCCCCAGGGCACCTTTCGTAGGTCAATCCGTTGGGGATGTCGTGGGTAACGTCATTTCGTGGTTATTTTTGTGGCGGATGTCGTGGGTAACGTCATTTCGTGGTTATTTTTTTGGCGGAAGTCGTGTCTATTTTCTTGGCTACAGACGCGTTTTAAGGATAAAAGGATATCAAATCATGCAATCAAGTTACGAGTCTCATGCATAAAATAACAATCAAACACTCTTTCTCAATTCCAGCGCACGGTCCTGGAAAAGAGTTGTTTCAAGGATAAATAAGATTGCACAGACAACAATCAAACCTAATCCAAACAGTACATCTAAGTCAATCAAACAAGTTGATCAGGCTCATAAAATCAAACATAGATCATGGAATTAAAAACAAGAGTTTTGATATTAACCAAAGGATACAGGAGTTACCAGAATCTCACGAATTCAATAAAAGGCTTCCTTGATCAAACAAACTCCAAGGAAGATTAGTTCTCCATAATAAAAAATAAAAACTAGGTTAAACTGAAATAAAATCTGGATCATCTCAACTGAATACGAAACTAAGCTTAAATACTCGAAACAATATCCGAAAACCTAATAGAATAAAACGAAAGTCGGCGCTTGGAATAACCGCCACCCGCGAGTGCATGTCCTTAGCCATGCGCGCGGCTCCAGCTTCCTCTCGATGTCCGCGGATCCTCGATATCCCGCGGGCTCAGGTCCCGACCCGCGATTGCGGGTCCTGCGAACTCTCGCCCCCTCGGATCTTCTCTTCACCTCGGTCTCGGCTCCATACCCAAGGGCACGGGTCTTGATCTCCGTAAATCTTCAGTCTTTTATTCCTTGCAACCGCTGTAAAGCGGGTCTTCAGCTCGAACTTAGGACTTCTGTCTTCAAAAGCTTCATCTGTAGGATTTTTTGATATTAATATTAAGCACCCTAATCTAGCCTAAAACACTCAGAAATCCTAATAAAAATACATAATTACGTTGTACTAAAACCAGCGTATCAAATGCCCCCATACTTAGATCTTGCTCGTCCTCGAGTAAGCTCAAAATAAATCTAATAATAAATCCTATCAAAGATCCACATGAAGTAATAAGGAAATATGAAAAATCTAAAAACTCTCAACTCACAACCCAAACCCAAGTAGAGAAATAATGAGCAAAGACATGAAAGCTCAACACACACCACACCAAAATACATATAAACTCTCAAGCTCTAAAAAGTTTAGAGCAACCTAGGATCTTCCCGATATCTAAAATATAATCCCCAAGCCCCAAAGTAAAATATGATCCTAAACACTCTGATCTTACCACTCATTCTACTTAGGCGCCCTTTCGGGTTTTCACCTAATCACTCTTTTCATTTTTCTTCATAGGTGTGCTCACAAATACTCACATCTCTCATAAACCTTATATTACCCCAACCTAATGCTGGTCCGGGTTACCTGCTTATTACCTGAGCCGCCCTTTCGGGTTTTGAACTCATCCCAGGATTTTCTATGCATTTTTCTTTTTTTTATGGCTTTTTCTTTTTTCTTTTTTTAATTAAATAAAAACATACTGAAACAAATACAACTGTACATATATCACAAAGCAAAGCAGTGAATCCCCTCCCCCATACTTAAACTCTTCATTGTCCCCAATGAAGCTAAGAAATATAAATCAAAGTATAGAAGAGGGAATCAGAAGACTCACTGCTGACCTGGTGGAGGAAATGGTGCAAAATCTGGCCACTTGGTCTAGAAGAATAAAGCGGCATGTCTTTGATGCTCATATAGCGCATCCTGTCTAACTGATAAATGTTGCAGTCCACTCAAAACTCGCTCCTTAAACGTCATCTCAGCAGTCCATGGTAAACCAGACGGAGCAGATGCAGATGTAGAAGTAGATGCATGTGTAGCTGGGTTAGGTACACCCCAACTAGCTGTAGAATGTGGACCAGGAGCCCATCTAGACGGCTCAGATGCAAATCTAGACTGAAACGCCTCAACATGATCATCCCATCCTCCACCATCATCTTCAGCCTCAAAATCCTCCTCAACCTCATCCACAGGAGCGTCTATATCAGGCTGTAAGTGAAAATCATATACAGTATTGCCATACTGTAATGCACTAGGTAGATGCAAAAAAGGTGTAGCAGGATGCCCATGCAACCAAGTCCAACCCCCTCAGCTGAACCTCTCAAACAACCAGCCCTAACTAACGCCTGATGTGTATAACGGTAATCATCAGTCAAATGTCCTCCATATCGGGCCTCTATCTGCTCTATAGTAACAAATCGAGTGGCTAACTGAGTAACCATGCCACCCAATCCTATCTGCCCTTGTCTCCTGGGATACTTCCTAGCCGATGCAACAAATAATCCAAACCAGTCTGGGCACTCATATGGAAAGGGAACAAACACCTAATAATCCCCATGTCTTGTGCAGATACCTTGTTCACCTCTCCCTGCCCTAAAAATGCCATAGCTAAAACCTTGTGACACAGACGTACACAAGGGTGGGGAATCTTACTATTCTGCTCCCCTGAATTAGTGTCAAAGGGGGAGCGAGTAAGTGCATATCAAAAATCAAAGAATCTGGCATCAGTCAATATACTCTTCCACCCTTAAGTAGGTGAAGAAGTAATCCCAAAAATAAGATAAGCCTGCTCACGCGATATAGTACAGACTCTATCACAGGCATGGAAAGTCAGAACCCCATCAGAATAGCGGAATATAGACAGAAACTCTATAGTCATCCCTCTGTAGGTAGGAATAGGGATAGTACTAAATCTACCTAAACCCCCAATCTCTAGCAACTGCTCTGTACACTCCCTAAATCCCATATCAATCAACGTCGGGATATCAAAAAAATGGGTACTCACAAATCTTCTAGTCTCATACTTATCCCACAACTCCCTCTGCCCATCAATAAGATTCTGTAATCCAAAATATGCCATACTGAATACAGAACTGAATCGAAAAAAAATATTACCCGAAATTGCTGATAACCGCGGGCGCGTGTAGCAAGGCAAGGGCGCGGATTGGCGAAAGCTTCACCCGTGGGCGCGTGTATACAACCGCAATCTCGGTCTTGTTAGAAGTCCACCCGCGAGCACGGGTCAGAATCCGCAGGCGCGGTTTCCAAGAAAAAACAGATCTGAGCTCGACAACAATGGCGAACTACAAAAACCCCTCCAAATCTCCTCAAATTCCTCTCAATCAACAACAATTCGACTCCAAAAGGCAGAAATTCAACTCCAAAAAGCAAGAGAGGCTACTAACCGATGTAGATCTGACCCGAATTTGCTCAAACCTTCAATCCACCCGATTCTCTTGAACGAAACCTCGGAAGAGGCGGTGATGATGACGACCCGCGAACGCCAGTGTGGGGCCGCAGGCGCAGGGCGTACGCGGTGGTGCCGGCGGTGTGGTGGTGAGTAGGGTTTGGAGGTTTTTTTTTTTTTTTGGATTTTTGGCTTGTGAATAAGTGAGAAATACAAAGGGGTGTGACTCTTGACAAATAAAGATTGGGCTAGGGATTTTTGTATTGTTTTGGGCTCAGGTTGGTACTGTTTTGGGCTTTTTCGAGGGTTTCACCCGAAAACCTTTTATTTCAAGGGTTTCACCTGAAAGCCTTTTATTTAGGGGGTTTCACCCGAAAACCTTTTATTATTTATTTTTATTTTATTTTTATATATATTTTTATATTTTTATAAAATAAAAAAAAATCCGTCAAGGCCGACCCGCAAGCGCGGGTCTGGGACGCGGTTGCGGGTCCAGCCGCGACCTCGGATCCTCGCCTTGGGTTGCGCTTTCTTTGAGATTTGAAATTTTTAACTTGCAAGTTAGCCCGACAAAACCAAAAACGAAACTAAAACTAAAACTAAACTAAAAAGACCAAAAAGAAAAGAAAAGAAAAACTTACCTCGTTGGCTCCATCTAAAGTTAGGATGGTTAGCCCACCCCGAATTGTATGTATTTGAATATGGGTCATTCCGGGGCCTTGATTCATAATTCCCAATAACATTAACATTAGTTGTTGGCTCTTGCATGATAGGGCATGCATTAGAAGGATGGCCTGTTTCACCACAGATTCCACAAGCCCTTGAACTTGAAGTTCCATTACCCACCAATAGTTTCTTCATCATAGCCTTTAACTCCCTTACTTCAGCATTCATGGAGTCATTCACAGAATTAACAGACCTACTGTTGGACCTCTTTCTTTGGTTCTTGCATTGCTCAGCTAGAGTCTCCAACTTTTCAAACGCTTGCCTAGGAGTGAGATTCTCATAAGAACCTCCACAGGACGCATTCATCAGGCGGTTATCAGCATCACAGAGCCCTTCAATAATATAGCAAATCAGATCTTTTTCAGAATAGCCATGATAGGGACAGCTGGCTATGAGTCTCTTGTAACGCTCATGATATTCATACAGATTCTCATCATCCCCATGCTCCAAACTGCTCAGCTTCTTTTTGATTGATGTTTGCTTGGCAGTAAGGAAGTATTTTTCCAGAAAAACACCCTTCATCTGAGCCCAAGTAGTAATTGTCTCAGGTGCTAAATACAGGATCCACTCCTTAGCCGCGTCAGCTAAAGAAAATTGGAACGCTCTCAACATCAGCTGATCTTCAGTCATATCAGCTGGCTTCATTCCCAAATAGACAGAATGAAACTCTGTAAGATGTTTATTCGGGTCCTCCCCACTCAATCCATTGAACTTGGGCAAATAATGGAGAAGACCGGAATTAAGTTCAAACTTCACTCTTTCCCCTAGTGCGGGAAATTGAAGAACAAGTTGATGTTTCTCTAGATTAGGCGCAGTCAGTTGCCTAATAGTACGATCTGCCATTGTTACGAACTGTTATTCAACCTCTGAATAAGATGAGGAGGAAGAAGAAGATGTTACTGGATCAAACTGAATGCCTAACAATCGAGCTTGAACTTGACGTTCTAGCTTTCTCAAAGTCCTGTTAATTTCTGAATCAAAAGGAACAACATGCGAATTATTAGTAGAACGGGTAAGAACCATAAGATAGGTTCTTACCGATTCGGGGTTTTCTGGGACGAACCGAACCGCGAGCGCGGGTTTCACACCGCGGGCGCGGTTCTGGCTGCGAGCGCAGGCTTCACACCGCGAGCACGGTTCTGGCTGCGAGCGCGGGCTTCGAGCTGCGAGCGCGGGCTTCGAGCTGCGAGCGCGGGTCGTTCACGAACGCCGATTTATCAGAAAAGTAAAACCGATTCCCCAGCAACGACGCCAAAAGTTGACTCGACTAATATAGCATGCAAGTAAGGGATCGAACCCAAGAGAATCGGTATACTGAACAATCAGCAAAGAACAAAACAGGGGTTTGAGAGTTTAAGCAAGCAAACAGAATTAGGTTTCAAATCATTTAAAGGAAAGCAGAGTTCATTCAATCAATTCCCCCTTTTTAATCATTCGATCATTGATTCATCCACTTTTCTATAATTCCTAGGTTAATTCTAATCCTTATAAAAGATTTCCGCTTGTCCACGGTCCAAACGAAATTATGATATGAACAAGAATGCTTAATTCAAATCATGCAAAGTATTAAGGATAAAAGGATATCAAATCATGCAATCAAGCTACGAGTCTCATGCATAAAATAACAATCAAACACTCTTTCTCAATTCCAGTCCATGGTCCTGGAAAAGAGTTGTTTCAAGGATAAATAAGAATGCACAGACAACAATCAAACCTAATCCAAACAGTAGATCTAAGTCAATCAAACAAGTTGATCAGGCTCATAAAATCAAACATAGATCATGAAATTAAAAACAAGAGTTTTGATATTAACCAAAGGATAGAAAAGTTACCAGAATCTCACGAATTCAATAAAAGGCTTCCTTGATCAAACAAACTCCAAGGAAGATTAGTTCTCCATAATAGAAAATAAAAACTAGGTTAAACTGAAATAAAATCTAGATCGTCTCAACTTAATACAAAACTAAGCTTAAATACTCGAAAACAATATCCGAATACCTAAAGATATAAATATAAATAAAGATAGAATAAAATAAAAGTTGGCGCCCGAAATAACTGCTACCCGCGAGCGCGGGTCCTTAGCCTCGCTCGCGGCTCCAGTTTCCTCTCGGCGTCAGCGGATCCTCGATCTCCCGCGGGCTCGGGTCCCGACCCACGGTCGCGGGTCCTGCAAACTCTCGCCCCCTCGGATCTTCTCTTCACCTCGGTCTCGGCTCCATACCCGAGGGCACGGGTCTTGATCTCCGTAAAATCTTCAGTCTTTTATTCCTTACAACTGCTGTAAAGCGGGTCTTCAGCTCGAACTTAGGACTTCTGTCTTCAAAAGCTTCATTTGTAGGCTTTTCTGATATTACAATTAAACACCCTAATCTAGCCTAAAACACTCAGAAATCCTAATAAAAATACATAATTACGCTTTACTAAAACCAGCGTATCAGATGTCTCCTAATGTTTCGTTTGATGGCTATTGCTATTATCTTATCTTTGTTGATCACTTCTCCAAATATATCTGACTTTATTTACTCAAACACAAATCCAATACCAAATCCATTTTCATTAAGTTTAAAGCACTTGTAGAAAATTTCTTCCAAACCAAAATCAAGGTTCTTTATTCTGACAACGGTGGAGAATACATTGCTCTCAAATCGTATCTCGCCTAAGCCGGAATTTCCCACCTCACTGCTCTGCCACACACGCCCCAACATAATGGGTACTCCGAACATAGAAATCGACACATTGTTGAAACTGACTTACCCTTATGACACACTCTGGCCTTCCTCAAACTCTTTGGCCTTTTGCTATTGAAACCGATGTCTATCTCATTATTCGAATGCCCACCCCCACACTTCAAAATATTTCCCCTTACCTCAAACTGTTTCAATCTCAACCTAATTATCGAAAATTGAAATGTGTTTTTCCTTGGTTAAAACGGTATACCACAAATAAATTTGACCCCAAATCTTCTCCATGTGTTTTTGTGGGCTATTCCCTCACCCAATGTGCCTATCTATGTCTTGACCCTAAAACTTATCGGGTTTACACCTCGCGCCACGTCACCTTTGTGGAGCATGTTTTCCCGTTTTTGGAACCATCCTCACCAAATTCCATGCCTTCACCGCCTACTTCGGACTCATCTCGTGCGATCCTTCACATTTTGATTTTGCCTCAGCCCAACCTTTCTCCTTGGCCCAATAATCCGCCCCAGCCCACTAATCCGCCCCATCCCAATAACATCCCTCTCCAAATTCTACCTCCACCTGAGCCTCTTACGCCTCCACCGCACCATTCTTCTAATCCACCCTCACCAAGTACCTCTTTTCTTTCCCCACAAGATAATTCGCCTAACCCAAATTTACTTGATTCCACTCCCTCATCAACTAAGGACTCCATGTCTGCCAATCTTGCTGACTCCTCGCCTAACAATTCACCCCCTTCTCCACCACATCGAGTTGTAACTCATTCAATGCACAATATACATAAATTCGTCCAAAGACTTAACCTTCATGTAACCCTTCCCACTTCCAAAGAACCTGAAAACATAACCTAAGCCCTAAAAGATCCGGATTGGCGCAATGCCATGGAATTTGAATTTGTTGCCCTCATTTGGAACAAAACTTGGGATCTTGTTCCCTCGGATTGTGCATCGAACATTGTGGGTTATAAATGGGTGTATCGGATAAAATATCACTCGGATGGTTCTCTTGACAAGTACAAGGCGCGTTTGGTTGCTAAAGTTTTTCATCAACATCCCGAGTGTGATTATACGGAGACCTTTAGCCCCGTTATTAAGCCTATCATTGTCCGCACTGTGTTATCTCATGTTGTTAATTAGTTTTGGGTGGTCCATTCGACAGCTTGATGTCAATAACGCCTTTGTTCAAGGTTCTCTTCATGAGGATGTCTTTATGGAACAACCTCCCGACTTTATTGACCAGCGGTTCCCTCATCATTTCTATAAACTGAACAAGAATATTTATGGGCTAAAACAAGCACCCCGAGCGTGGTATACGGAACTTCGTACGTATCTTCTCAGCCTCGACTTCGTCAATTCCATGGCAGATTCATCGCTCTTCATCTACCGTGATCTCCATGTCACTTTGTTTCTACTAGTGTATGTGCATGATATCATTCTTACTGGCAGTCGTTCTTCTGCTCTTCAATGGCTAGTTGACGCACTTGCTACTCGGCTTTCAATCAAGGATCAGCCAAAGAATGCACAAAATCGAGATGCCGCAAAGCAAATGCCAACTTGGCTAACCAATTTCGGGGAGATTGTCGAAGTCCATATAAGGAGCGATTAAGCCAACATACACGACTAACTACAAACCTAGAAAACCCCGGAGGTGGTCTCATATAAACCTCCTTATCTAGATCACCATGTAAAAATGCATTACGAACATCCATCCGATGGAGTTCCCAATTCCAAGCAACAACAACAACTAAAAAAGTCCGAACTAAAACCATCTTTGCAATAGGAGCAAAGGTCTCATTATAATCAATACCCTCCTTTTGATTATTACAAAGCACCGCCAAACGGGCTTTATGACGCTCAACAAAACCATAAAAACTATATTTAACTCGAAACACCCATTTGCAGCCAATGGGTTTCTTTCCTTTAGGCAAGTCAGTCAATATCCATGTAACATTACGCTCCAAAGCATCTATTTTGGCCTTCATAGCCTCACACCAATGAGTGCTACGAACAACCTCAAAAAATGTAATCGGCTCTATAGTAGATTGAATAGCAACAATAAAAGCCATATGGCAAGGAGAAAACCGATCATAATTGACAAAATTAGCTATGGGATAGGAGGTATGATACGTGATTGCCTCGGATTACTCCTAAGAAACCTCGTATGTAACCCAACAGGATCCCGATCTTGCCTTGTAATCTTGTTTCGAACCTGAAATTGCTCTCAAGTTAATTGCTTGTGGCGTAAGTAACCAAAACTGAATGGAAGGTTGTATGAATGAGAGGGATGATTCAAATAGATAGTTCAACTGAATTGGCCCTAACGCTAAATTCAATTGATGAACTAGGATTGATCTTTAACAATCAATCTAGAACTAAACTAGATGAATAACTTATCAAAAACAATCTGAATTAATGAACAAAGAGATCGAGAAGAGAAGATTATTGATGATCGAATTCTCCAAGTTGAAAGCAATAACACACGTGTATATTTTTGGCCCAAGAGATACATTAAACCAATTTGGGTTTAATCTCTCTCAAGCTGATTTTTATTAATGAAAAAGCAAAGTATAAATAGAGAATACAAAAGAGTCTTTCTTGGAGAGCAAGGCACCACATGGACGGCCCTAATAGATAGAATTAGGCTCATGTCTTGCTTCCCAAGATTTAATAAAATATTTAAGCTATAACAAACTAGATCTCCCTTAAATAAAATAAATCATGGCTGATTTATTTATTTAAGGAAAATATCCTAACAAACTTAAAATATCTAAAAGATAACAAAAAGATAGGAGAGAGAAAATTCAACCAACTAACTTCAGCCTATTGATTGAATTCTCTACATTATTAAAATAAAACACGCCTATAATAAAGTAAATAAAACTGATACTTTCCATATTTAGATTGGTAAAGTCAAAGGGTTGACTATGACCCATGTAACAACTTAACTCACCCGGTCACCTACTAAATCCAGCCCTAAAGTGAGACAAGCTATTTCATGTTTCTAAATAAGGAAATAGTGTGAAACTCGACCCATTTAAATCAATCCGTTGAATTCGGGTTTAGTTGATGCCGAATGCATGTGACTCATCTCGTCTTGCTGGACCCTTCAACAATCGTTGTCAATCGAACTAAGATCGTTGTTGTGCCTTCAGCAATCTTCTTAGCCCGACTCCTAGTAATTGGTCCATCAGATGGCACTCGAATCAACTCATCGACGTCGGTAGGAGACATGGATGGCTTCACTGCATCATTCTCCTCCACTTGAGCTCGAATTGTCTTTGATTCGACGTCAGAATCAAAATCTGGCACATAAAGAGATAGGTCAGCCACATTAAACGTTAGATGGACATTATACTCACCAGGCAAGTCAACATGATAAGCATTAGGGCCGATTCTTTTGAGATTCTGAACGGTCCAGCTCCATGCTGATCTAGCTTATTTTTTCTTTGATTTGGGAACCTCTCCTTCCTAAAATGCACCCAAACAAGATCACCTTCTTCAAAGATCACTTGTTTTCGCCCCTTGTCAGCACGGGCCTTGTACTTCATGGATTTCCTCTCCAAGTGCATCTTTGTTCTCTCATGTAGATTATTCACAAACTCAGCCCTCTTGTCATCTTCAAAGCTCTCTTTTTCCTTGTATGGCTGAGTCGTCAAGTCCACTGGCGTCCTTGGATTCAACCTATAAACAACCTCAAAAGGGGTCATTTTTGTAGCTGAATGGATTGAGCTGTTATAAGCAAACTCCACAAAAGCCAAAACATCTTCCCAACATTTGAGTTTAGCTTTAAGCATAGTTCATAATAAAACCCCTAACATTCTATTTGTAACTTCGGTTTGCCCATCAGTTTGTGGATGACATGAGGTAGAAAATAACAGCTTAGTTCCTAATTTAGACCATAAACTTTTCCAAAAATAACTCAAAAACTTAGCATCACGATCTGAAACAATAGAACAAGGAATGTCATGCAATCTAACAACTTCTCTAAAGAATAAATCAGCAATATGCACAACATCATCAGTCATGTGACATGGAATAAAATGAGCCATTTTAGAAAAACAGTCTACTACCACAAAAATAGAATCTCTACCTTTCCTAGTTCTAGGCAATCCAACAATGAAGTCCATAGAAATGTCCTCCCAAGGTGAACTAGGAATAGGTAAGGGATGGTACAAGCCATGAGGGTTTAATCTAGATTTAGCTTTAGCACACACAACACAACTTTTGACAAACCTAAGCACATAATTACTCATTTTTGGCCAATAGTAGTGTTCTTTTAAGCCTTCTAAACTCTTCTCTAGCCCTCTATGTGCAATATCCGAGATATTCCAAGCTTTTTGTAATATAATAATTATTATCAATTATTTATTTTCTCTAATTAAAAAGAGAATTCCGGAATATCAAATTAACTTCTTCTATTTTTTTTCTTCTCTTTTTAAAAAAGGAGTTATCAAGAAATTAAAATAGATAAAATTTATATAAAATAACTTGAGAGGCTTAGATTATTAAAGTGAGGTAAATCACTAAAAAAGAACATTAAATAAAAATAATGGCTTTTAGCAATTGAATTTATTCTATAAAATAAATTACATAAAAACCTAGAAAACTAGATACAAGCCTTGTAAAAAGAATGCAAGAGTCGGGATTTGAACCTGAGACCTCTTGCACTCTACCCTCACACGCCCCTCTCCCATTCTGCTAGACCAATTGTAATTTCTTGTTCATTCAACCTAACATATTCCTCTTATAACAATTAAGCCCCTTCTTCCCATTTGAACATCAGACTCTAGTCTGATGAAGTTACGTTGATTGGAAAGACAGCCATTGCATGCCATTTCCACCTCCTCCTTGCTTGCTTGACCAAACTTGTGACCTCACTTCTCATCACCATGGAAGAAGCACACTCTTGACCTATGCATGGCCTTCTCCTCTTCCTCCATTGGTCCATACCTTGAGCCATGGATTGAGGACCTCAACAAGATGTCTATAAAAACCCTCTCTCAAGCACCCATTCAAGCTTTTGCTCTCTTCTAGCAATTTCACTCTAAATCTTCAAGAAAAAATCAGCCACTCTCCAAGTATTTTTCTCCATTCAAACACCACAAAACTTCTCCTTTCTTCCTTTTGGAGCCCTCGCCGGACCACCTTGGAGCCCAACCGGACCGCCCAGGCCACGCCGAGCCGTCGGAGCCCTCCTCGCGTCGCCTCTTGCCCTCGCCGGACTCCTGACCGCGCCGCCCCTGCCCGTTGGACTCCTCCTCTGTTCTCTTCCATTGTTTTGTATTTTACAGAACACCCATAGTATAATTTCTATCCTAAATTTTTATTATCCCTTTATGTATTTCTTTTATTAAAAAGATGTTTGTAAATTGTTAGAATATATTTAGGAATAATGGAATAAAAATATCTCTGAGGGAGATCTTGTTAGTTGGAAAGCTAGAAACAAATTGTTTTACTATGGTAACTTAAGCTAAATAAAAATAAGTAGATATATTCATGGTTTTATTACATGCATGCTCTTACAAGATAGAAATAGATGTTATAAAATAAATATAATATGTAAGGTCTATATTTAGTTTTATTCCACTTTAGATCAAATAAGAATCTAGAAATTTTATTCATGTCTTATACAAAAAGATGATATCATATTATGACCTTAAAAATCAAAAGTTTATTAATTAAAACCAATATCATCTTTATATAGATTTTTAACATCTAATAGAGAAAAGTCAATGCATGGCCTAATCTATAAAAGATATAGAATTTATGAAGTTGGGTGAATATAAGGAATTAAGAATAAAATAGTTATTCAATATGAACTTAGCATATCTTTTTATATGAAGGATATTACAAGATGTTATCTATTATATGGATATAATAAATAATATTTTACTAGCATATGAGTCTTGATTATAGAATATAATAGAGATCTAAAAACTATAGTTTGACTTAATTAGACAATGATTTCATAAAAATATGCTACTATTAAATAAAATATTATTAGAGTCCGATATAAAAATATAGGATTGTTAATGAGCTTCTAGTGTAGAGATTTATTAAAAGACCTAAGTTTAAAATTAAATATATGAAGTATGATATTATAATAAAACTAGTATGATATATAACATAAAGTAGAATTGCTTGAAAAGAAATCAATTAAATATAGAAAAGATTCTATGTTATGAACTATAATATCCTAATATATAAATATGATCAAAGATATTTTATGAGCCTTATAGTATAAAAGGGTTATAGATATAGAATAAATAAGATTAATCTAAATTAAAAGTATTTTAGAAAAGTTACCTTATAAGGAAAAGTAGAAACTTCTAATTAAGGAAAACTTCCTTGTAAAGGGTTTTTAGACATGATAACTTTATTTCAAAAGAATTATGTAGGTAAATACTTTTCTATTAAGAAATTATTTTAATAAAGTATGTCTAGATAAGGTAGACATTATTTTAGGCACCCAAGAAGAATCGGAAATTTGAGAGTAATAGTTTATTTAACTTAACTAAGTAAAAAGGATTATTTCAATAATTATTTGTAATAAAAAAAAAAATTCGGAATAATAAGGATATTACAAAACCAAAATAATAATAAAGGAATATTATTATTTTAAGGAAAATAACTTTATAAATTATTATTATAATAATTTAGAAACTCAAACCCTCTTATAAAAAAAATATCATAAGAGGTAATCCGAACTCTAGAAGGAAAATCATGTTTTTGATCCTTTTCGTAAATTCCATATCAATAGGTCGGAATCCTCGCTCGTAGTAGGGGATCACATAAGTTTCGTCAAAGCTCGTTGCTAGAACTCGTACGCTAAGGCAAGTGGAATTTCCCTTGTGACCTTTTACTTTTCGTCTCCGCGGAAATTCTCGTTGTTGGGAACAACTTGTATGCTTAAATAAAAATGAACCCAGGAAATATCGATTGCTAGAAATAACGACAATTGTTAGCATAGTAGGTTTATATTCCTTTGTTAGGATTTTAAATCCTAGTGTGGTAGTTATCTTGATTGATTACAATCTCGTTCAGAGATTTGCTGTGAATAAACTAGAAAGAGGTGCGGGTTAGCCGACGCCTCTATATAACCTTACTAAGTCGTACGTCCATACGACTTTCGGGATCATGATCTCCATCCGCTCCGATTGCAAGGAGGGATTGTGCGCACTCTAGCTAATTTCCGGGGAATTGAAGTTCTCCTTCGGGTGGCTCGGATTATCCGTGTCCCACCACTCTATATTAAAAACCATTCACAAAGTCGAATATCTTTCGTCACTATATAAGATAAGTGCGAATGCACATTTAAGATACCAAAACCGGACCGGTCTCAAATGATCGATCCGGCTCTCGGTCCGCTCCGGGCGCGAGAGGTTTTCACTTGTATGAATTAATAAATGTTCCCAACATTCTATTGAAATCCTAGAGAAGTCTACAATCTAGTAGTTCTTCTATGCTTTTCTAGTTATCTTTGCCTAAGATATACTCTTCTTTGAACCATTAAAGCTCCACATAAACAAGCCTTATCGGATAGCCTCATCGTAAACACAACCCGATTATCTCTTTCGACAATAATTTTGAAGTTAACGAAATACCCTCGGGAAGTTCCATTCCCGCTTGCTTAGTCTCTTAGACTAATTCTTCTTTTCCGCATGTTTGTCTGGCATTCTATCGCCCCTCGCGAATTATGTCAGAATCTAGGAATCCCCACAAGGCGTGAAGTGAAGACGAAGGAAGAACAAGGATTTTCAAGATGTACTTCTTATATCATTTTGCTTTAGTTTCAGTATGTTTCAAGGACAAGTTGGTTTCGCATTTCAATTTCCGAACAACTATATATTTGAAAACGATGTAAGATGTTTTGTAAGAAGCAAGTCTCCCTCGGGAGCACCTTTTCTCATTATGTATTATGTTTTATTCCGCATTTTAATTGTTCTATATCATTCTAAAAGCCTTGGGTGACTTTAGACGGTAAAGTCTGAGGTCACTGGCGGTAATAACCAGTGTTGTAAAATAGGGGTGTTACAATTGTGGTATCAGAGCTAAACGTTTTGTTTTAAAACCGAAAAGTTTTAAAACCAGAAATTTTCGAAAACCGAGAACTTTCCAAACCCTAACTTTTAATTCCGCTATTTGACGCTCCGTTTATAGAAGATTTCTTCCTTTACCTTTTAAAGAAAACCTAGGATTTACTAATTTTTTTTATTCAAATTTCTTAGCTCAGAAGATACGTTTTCCGAAAGATATTAAAAACCTCACATAGCAAATATCTAGTTCTAGAACTAACCTTTACTCAAAACCTTTTCTACCTTTCGAAGAACTTGAGATAGTAAGAACTTTTTCGACTTGTAGGTAAAATAAGTGTTTCTTTGGAAACTTATACTCTCACATTAGGAAACTTGTTTAGTAACCCCAAACACTTACTTCCTAAAAATCATACATACTAAACAAGAAAACATTCGGATTCTTAAATAGGGCCAACAAAATGAAAAACATAAAGTAAAGTTTTGATCTAGTATTTTTTTCAAGATTTTGACTTCGTCCACTACGTCTCCTTTCATAAAAACTAAGGAGGTTCTATAATAACGCCTTTTCCTTTTTTCTTTCCTCAGAAAAACCATGGCTAGCCCGAACAACAACCACCTTGGAAACCATGTCAACGGAGCCAACATCGGGATGCAAGCCCCGAACCCGTACTTTCCCTATCATGACGAAGACGGTCACCTCGGGGTCAATATGGAAATTGACCAAGTCGGAGAGCCGTGGGAGGAGTCGGAAGAAGATCCTGAAGAAGACCCTAACCTTCCCATAGAGCTTCCGGAAGATGACCCTGCACCCGCCGAGTTGCCGCCATCACCAGTGTACGAGCCCGAGGGCTACCCCTCGGAGGATGAGGAGATGGCACCTGGTTATGAACTCGAGGACTTCTCCGACGAGGAGAACGAGGAATTGGTACCCGAGTACCAACAAGATGGGATCATACCCGAGCATGATTTTGAGCAGCGGGAAAAGGATGAGTTTGATGATGAGGAGTTAGAACTGCTGTGGCAAGCGCAGGCGGATTGGGACGCCATGAACGAAGCGTCGGAAGAAGAGGACGAGGACGGGGTGGTAATCGACCCGGAAACACCACCACCACCACCGCCCCCAGCAAGTCCCGAATGGGAATACGTTCCCCCGGCCCCTATGCCCGCTATGATCGAGGTTCCGAGGGTCATGCTGAGAGTGGAGGTATTTTCGCCTCCGCGCGTGCCCGAGGCCGAAGGGCCAATACCGCCGATGACGCACTTCTGGTGTCATGAGGATGACGCGCTCCTACAACGGCTTCAGCTTGGATCCACCAGGATTGATCGCTCAGAAGAGAGGTTCCTTGGAACCCGCCCTTGGGGACCTGGCGGCCAACCAACGTTATATGAGAGGGCAAGCCAAGCGCCCATCAAGTGCCAGATGGAAGGACTCTCCGACTGGATGTTCGGAGAATCTTCCAACCGCCGGTTTCACCAGCCGTTGGTGAACGCTCCACCCCCCCTGGTAATGTACCCTTCGGAACCCGACGGGTGAATGTGGAGTTTCTCCAAGGTCACAGGAAGAAGTGGGTCAATAATTCACTCAGGGAACAAGAGGAAAGGATCCAGCACAGGATCTGCATTGTTGAGCTACAAGACCGAGAAAATCGTCGTCGTCGCTGGATCGAGCAGGCTAACCTGCTCCTCAACAATGACACAAGGATCATTGACGATGCCCTCTTCGAGGAAGGATTCCTCGACACTTACACCGACCGTGTCTAGTTTTCCTTAGGGTTGTTTTCTTTCCAAGAAGTGAGCATAGACCACTTCTTTCGACTTCGTTTTTTGTCTTCAGGAAGTCGAATCGGCTTAATTTTTTTTTCTAGTTGGAAATGGCTTAAGTTATAAAAGCCTTGTACTCTCTATTATGAACCTATTAATGAAGTTTCTCTTTTATCTACTAGAACTTGTTTGTCTAATTCTTCTGATACCACACTGAATTAACAAGTAGAAACAAACCCAAAACCTTCAGATGGTCAACACAAGAGCCACTAATCGCAGTACCACTGAACCTAGAGAAGGCAATGACGATAGCGAGTCCGAAGCCCGAAGAGGGCCACGAGTGAACCCACCTCCTGCACCAGCAACGCCAATTGCGTTCAACGCAGAAACTGTGAATGCACTACGCACTCTTGTACAACAGTTGATACGAGAGGAGATTCCTAAACCCGTGGACCCCGAAGCACCAAACGTGGTGCCAGAAGAAGTGAAAGAAGAAGTAGGTCAAACGGCAGAAGTGGTTCTCGTGAAACAAAATCTGGTCAACTTCACTGAGGGAATCAGGGCTTTCAACGCCATGAAGCCTGATTCGTACGACGGAACCGGGGATCCGTCAGGAGTGCAATACTGGTTCTCTCATATGGAGCGACTCCTACGCAACATACCATGCTCAGAAACGGATAAGGTGCACATGGCAGCACTTAAATTGAAAGATGAAGCAGGCAAGTGGTGGGAAAGTGCTAGTCTTTCCAGCCGCTCATATTTAAGTTGGGCAATGTTCAAGAACAAGATGATGCGCAAATTCTTCACGGAATCAATGCGAGATGAAAAGCTCGATGAGTTCCACTCCCCGAAGTTGCATGGGTTGAACGTGCTAGAAAGGGCTAAGAAGTTTAACCACCTGCTACAGTATGCTGATGAAGAGATCACCACGGAAAAGCAGAAGATCAAACACTTTCATCGTTGGATGAGCGACCACATTAAGCCTTGGATGGCAAACCGCACCTTCACTACCCTGGAAGAGTATGTGGATCATGCACATAAAATGGAGTCGACTCTGAAGGTTCCCGAGCGCAAGAAGTTCGGTGGAGGAAAGCCTCACCACTCCAGTCACAGTGGGTTTAAGAGGCCAGCATCGCCGCAAGGATCTCAATGGTCAAAGAAAAGCAAGCACAAGGCTTCGTCGGTTGGTACAAGACCAAGCCATGGGGCTGAATCCACAAAGACCCCAATCGTCTGCCACAACTGTGCTGAACCCGGGCACATAAACCGGAAATGTCCCAAGCCCCCAAGAAGATGTTACAATTGCAACAAGGACAGACACCCCCGGCAATTCTGCAGGCAACCAGCGAATTCAACAGGCCAGACCCGCTCGAACACGGTATCCCAGCGACCTCAGGCGTCAAACAAGTCGGTGGGAACCGCTTCAGTTCAGTCCACGGCTAACCAGAAAGGCAAGGGGCATGTGAACTCGCAGGGAAAAGGACATAGATTGTATGAGATGCGCACCACTGACAAGCCAGAAGAACCCATCTGCCAAGGTACTCTCCATATCCGTTCTAAAGATGTTTTTATACTCTTCGATTTCGGTGCGTCACATTCTTTCCTATCCGAAAAATGCATAGAACTTCTAGGATTAGATAACCTCGAGGAGTGTGAGCCGTTCATAGTGAACCTTCCAAATGGTGAAAAGATATTAGGAGCAAGGCAATTAGGCAAATTTCCCCTATGCATTCAGGGAGTAAACTTCCGCTCCAACTTGATATGCATCCCGATGGATCCCTACGACATCATTCTCGGAAGAGATTGGTTGTCTCAGCATGGAGCAATAATTGATTTCTACACCCGAACTGAGACCATCAACTCGGGAGGAAAGCACGTCTGCAAGTTCAAAGGGAAACGAGAAGAAGAAAATGGAAAGGTGATCAACGCCATGAAAGCCAAGAAACTGCTAAGACAAGGCTGCGTTGGATATCTCTGCTATCTCGAGTCAACAGAGAAGAAGGTCGTAAGCATACAAGAGATCCCCATGGCCAGAGAGTTTCCCGACGTCTTCCCAGACGAACTCCCCGGGTTACCTCCTCGACGAGAAGTCGAGTTTGCAATAAGCCTCGAGCTTGGTACCGCCCCAATCTTCAAAGCGCCCTACAGAATGGCCCTGCTAGAGATAAAAGAACTCAAGAGTCAGCTCGAAGAACTGCTTGAGAAGGGTTACATTCGACCGAGTGTTTTGCCCTAGGGAGCGCCCGTGCTATTTGTGAAAAAGAAGGACGGAACCTTTCGTTTGTGCATCGACTACAGAGAACTGAACAAGGTCACCATCAAGAACAAGTATCCTCTTCCAAGGATAGACGATCTCTTAGATCAACTCAGAGGTGCAAATGTTTTTTCCAAGATCGACCTGAGGTCAGGCTATCACCAGCTTCGGATCCGCGAGGAAGACATTCCGAAGACCGCCTTCCGTACCCGCTATGGCCACAACAAGTTTGTGGTGATGCCATTCGGGTTGACCAATGCACCTGCGGTAGTCATGGATCTATTGCACTGATGCTTCCATGAATACCTCGACAAATTCTCCATCGTTTTCATCGACGACATACTGATATACTCCGGAACTCAAGCAGACCATGAAGATCATCTCCGAACCGTGTTGCAGATCCTAAGGCACAACCAACTTTACGCCAAGTTGTCCAAGTGCGACCTATGGCTTAGAGAAGTGGCTTTCTTAGGCCACGTCATTAATCAAGACGGACTACTAGTGGACCCAAAGAAGATTGAGGCAGTCTCAGAATGGAAGTAACCAAAGAATGTAAAGGAAATTCGCAGCTTCCTAGGACTCGTCGGGTACTACCGAAGGTTCGTCGAAGGGTTTTCAAAGATTGCCCTTCCCATGACGAAGCTACTCCGAAAGACTCATAAGAAGTTCGTATGGGATGAGAAGTGTGAAGAAAGTTTCCAAGAACTCAAGAAGCGCCTCACCAGTGCGCCAGTGCTAACATTGCCCAATGGACACGACGATTACGTGGTCTACAGTGATGCCTCAAAGCAAGGATTGGGATGCGTACTCATGCAGAATGGGAAGGTCATTGCCTACGCGTCTCGACAGCTCAAAGTCTATGAAGTAAATTATCCGATGCACGACCTCGAACTAGCAGCGGTAATATTCGCATTGAAGATTTGGCGACACTACTTGTACGGGGTTAAGTGTCAGATCTACACCGATCACAAGAGTTTCAAGTATGTGTTCACGTAGAAGGAACTGAACATGAGACAAAGAAGATGGCTGGAATTATTGAAAGACTACGACATAGAGCTACTCTATCATCCAGGCAAAGCTAATGTCGTAGTAGACGCTCTCAATCGAAAGACGCATCAAGAGGGAATAGTAGCAATGTTAACCGCCCAGAAAACGTTACAGCAAGAACTCATTAGGGAAGGCATCGAGGTCTGGTTCGAAAGACAACAAGGTTTTCACTCCAGGCGCGAGAGGTTTTCACTTGTATGAATTAATAAATGTTCCCAACATTCTATTGAAATCCTAGAGAAGTCTACAATCTAGTAGTTCTTCTATCGCTTTTCGAGTTATCTTTGCCTAAGATATACTCTTCTTTGAACCATTAAAGCTCCACATAAACAAGCCTTATTGGATAGCCTCATCGTAAACACAACCCGATTATCTCTTTCGACAATAATTTTGAAGTAACCGAAATACCCTCGGGAAGTTCCATTTCCGCTTGCTTAGTCTCTTAGACTAATTCTTCTTTTCCGCATGTTTGTCTGGCATTCTATCCCCCCTCGCGAATTATGTCAGAATCTAGGAATCCCCACAAGGCGTGAAGTGAAGTGAAGACGAAGGAAGAACAAGGATTTTCAAGATGTACTTCTTATATCATTTTGCTTTAGTTTCAGTATGTTTCAAGGACAAGCTGGTTTCGCATTTCAATTTCCGAACAACTTATATTTGAAAATGATGTAAGATGTTTTGTAAGAACCAAGTCTCCCTCGGGAGCACCTTTTCTCATTATATATTATGTTTTATTCCGCATTTTAATTGTTCTATATCATTTTAAAAGCCTTGGGTGACTTTAGACGGTAAAGTCTGAGGTCACTGGCGGTAATACCCAGTGTTGTAAAATAGGGGTGTTACACTATGTCCTCTTGATTCATGAACCTCTTTATTTAGAAGCCTACGTATACTAGATGAAGGTATGCATAATTTCCAACTTTAAACAAATAACCATCATCAATAAAGTAGGAATCAATTTCTCCCCTGGACATGCAATTCTTGTAAATTTCAGCAAAGTGAGGATCAATAGTATACAATTCCTTAATCATTGCAAATCCAAGGATTTTCACATCACATGGATGCAAGAGAACGTACCTGCGAGAAAGGGCGTCAGCTACCACATTCTCTTTGCCTTTATTATGCTTTACAACATAAGGAAAGGTATCCATGAATTCAACCCATCTTGCATGTCACCTACTGAGTCTGGATTGGCCCTTCAAATACTTCAAGGCCTCATGATCAGAATGTGTTACAAACTCGTTAGGCCACAAATAATGAGACAAAGTTTCAAAACCCTAATTAAAGCATAAAGTTCTTTATCATATGTAGGGTAATTTAACTAAGCCCCACTAAGCTTTTCACTAAAATAAGCTATGGTTTCTTGTCTTGAAGAGGACGCCTCCTATTCCATGGCCTGATGCATCCACCTCAATCTCGAATGCCTTGGAGAAATCAGGGAGTTGGAGCACCGGGGCGTTGCACAACCTGTCCTTTAAAGTGTTGAAGGCGTTCTCTTGTTACTCTCTCCATTTGAATGATGTATCCTTCTTTGTAAGCTCATGGAGAGGAGCTGCAATTGTGCTGAAATCATGCATAAACCGTCTATAGAAGCCAGCCAAGGCTAGAAATGAGCGCACCATGGTTGGGGTAGTCGGTTGTGGCCACTCCTTTATATCCTTGATTTTGTCTTCATCTACCTTCAATCTGATAGGCCAAATCCTACCCCGCAAGTGTACGGGATCGGTTGTAATACCAAGGTGTCGAACTCTGCGACTATGTAGAATTAATTGTATTCAAAATAGTAGACTAAGTCATAAAATAAGAAAAGATTGTATTCGGATTTTTGCAATGAAACTAATTAAAGCAAAAAACCAAGTAAATATGGGCAAATCAATGAGAGAAAAGCTTCTAAGATCAAGGATCCCCACAACAATGCTTCGGTAGACTATAAAGGATGATTGCACAATCTTAATTATGACTTTGTTTGAAAGCAATTGTCTAATGTATCCGCTAAATTCTTTCAAATGTTAACAAACGTATCTAGACTCAATTGAACATCCACTTTCGTGACTTGCAAATTAAAATCTAGACCTTTAAGCACTTAGAATTTAAGATTAAATTGAATCAACATCCGCTTTCGCGACTTGCTAACTCAAACCAACCTTAAGGTTTCTATGACAATTGTTATTCCACAAGAGAATTCAAAATACTTTCATAATAGAGAAAACTCAGGTTCAAATCCTAGGGTTCCAACAAGAAAAAGTACCTTTCAGTCTCAATTCCCTGTCTGACTACTTATCAAAGTTTTCACCTTTCAGTCTCAAACTTTGGCAAGTTCCCATTCAAATAAATTACTAGGGTATAAAGCATCTAGGATTGAATCAAACAAAGCTTCAAATAACGGATTGTGCAATTTAATAAATAAGTCTACCTAGACATCATTGGGTTCACCCCAATCTTAGAATTTGGGGTTTAGCTAGACATGGAAATAGAATAAATCAATTCAACAACGAGAATAAACATACTCGATTGAAGAAACAAACAAACTTGATTCAAATCCAGCAAATCCAAACTCAAATTCAACAAAAGTCTTCAAATCTCCAATATCTCTCTAAACTTGTCTCTCAAGCAATGAAAACAAGGTTAAGAAAGTCGAACCCTTGTCTAGAAGACAAAACAAAGTATTTATACTAAGGATAAAATAAGAGAGGCGGCCCAAAAACACGCCAAACATGGAGCACACGACCCACGGTGCGCGTCGTGCGCCTCGGCGCACAACCGTACAAGGCAGCGCACGACTCATAGAGACGCACAACCCTGGCCTGGATGACGCACGACCGTGCGCCTGAAAAAGCACGGGCGACGCCTTTCTTTGAGTTAAAACGCACGATCATGCGTGTGTGACGCACAATCCTCAATTGGCTCGAGCTAAAGGCGCACGATCCGACATTCTTCAACACCGCTTGCACGACCGTGCACCTTGGTGCACGACTTTGGCCTTGATCGTTTGATTCTTCTTATTTTGGACTCCTCATTTGATCTTTTCCGGTCCCGATGCCTCCTAGACTTAAGTCTTGATTCCATCATGTCTCCAAACGCGTTCCAATGATGCTCGAAACTCTCCAAAGTACCTGAAAAGCATAAATATACGTGTGTAGACATCTATAACGAAAACGAAACTAAAAGTACTAGAAACATGAGACAAATGCATGAAAACATATAAACTAAGGTCCTAAATGCATGTCCTAATATGCTCTAAAATGCAAGTTATCACAATCCACCTTTAGACACTACAAAACCAAGAAATACAGTAGACTCCGAGCAAAAAGAACACTTCTTTAAATTAACATAAAGCTTTTCTAATATCAAAGTGTCCAAAACAACCATAAGATGTTCTACATGTTCATGCAAAGTTTTGCTATAAACTAAGATATCATCAAAGTAGACTACAACAAACTTTCCTAAGTATCTTCTTAGAACATGGTTCATAAGCCTCATGAAAGTACTAGGTGCATTAGTTAATCCAAAAGGCATTACTATCCATTCATATAAACCATACTTAGTCTTAAAAGCAGTTTTCCATTCATCCCCTTCCCTCATTCTAATTTGATAGTACCCACTTCTTAAATTAATTTTTGAAAAGAAATTAGCACCATGCAATTCATCAAGCATATCATCTAATCTAGGAATGGGATGACGGTACTTAACTGTTTTTTGGTTGATCGCCATGCAATCAACACACATCCTCCAAGTGCCATCCTTCTTTGGCACCAAAATCACTGAAATCGCACATGGACTGAGTAATTCATGAACATATCCTTTGTCCTTGAGGTCTTGCTCTTGACTTTGAAGCTCATTAGTTTCCTCTAGACTTGCTCTATATGCTGCACGGTTAGGTAAAGAAGCTCCGGGCACCAAACCAATTTGATGCTCAATGCCTCTAATTGGTGGAGGCCTTGTGGCAACTCTTCAGGCAAGACATCTTCAAATTCCTGTAAAAGATCCTGAATACACTTTGGATGATGAGAGATGTCTTGATTAAGAAATAGTATTTCTTTCCACATAAGAAGTAAGCAAAAAGAAGTAGGGAAAGAAGTACTAGACTGTGCAATTAGAGAGCGCTTTTCAACACTGCCTTTTAAGCCGATTTTTGGCTCTTTTTGCAGACTTTCTCCTTCCTGTTTTGTAGCTCTCTGAATCTCTGAATTGCTTCCAAAATTTGAGCCAAAACGCCCAAGTGGTTTGGGAGATAGCCCCGTTTTCATCTCTGTTGCACTGTCTGAAGTAGAGCTCGGCACTTTTGACAAATTAGGAGGCTTTTCTCGGCGTTTTTCATTCCATTTAGTATCTCCACTTGTGCTTGATGTTGCCCTAAAATTTGAGCCAGAACTACCGGGTGGAGACTGGGAAACGCCGGAGTTGTTTAAAGATGTGCCCGACGCCGAACGGTGCGCCGCAACTTTGGCTAATGCTTCGGCCTCCTCCTTCTCTTCCTTGGCACGCCTAAGTGCTCTAGCTTGATCTCGTCATACCTGGTCCTGTAAAACTTTTTGGGGCGACAATGGTAGAAGAGACATTCTCCTCCCGTCATAGTTAAACGAATAGGTATTAAGCATGCCATAATAAATAACTCTCCTATCGAATAACCAAGGTCTACCTAATAAGATATGAGCGCATTCCATGTTTAACACATCACACATGATATCATCAACATAATTACCAATGGAAACACGAACTAAGCACTAATGAGTAACAAGATTAGAACCATCTGAATCATTTATGCCATTGAGACCATAACTAGTAGCCCTAGGTTGAGTTTTTAATTGTAAGTGGTCAACTACCTTAGCATTAATAATGTTACAGCAGCTACCACTATCAATTATCATGCATAACACTTGATTCTTCACAGTACACTTAGTATGAAAAATATTTTCCCTTTGATCTAGCATAGGTGTGTCTTGTAACGTAAGAGTATGCATGGTCACTAAGGTTCAAGGTTGTTCGGTGCAATCTGGTTCTATGGCCTCCACGTCCTTTTCTTCTTGTCCATTACTCTCCTCCTCCACTTGATTTGGAGGTATTTCTTCATCACTCACATATCCTCCATTAGTGGTAAGGAGCACTTGTTTCTGATTTAGACAATCCTTAGCATAATGACCTCTTCCTTGGCATTTGTAACAAACTATGTCACGTGCCCTTTGCTGCGTTTGAGGTGCATTTGTGGGACGTTTTTGGCCTTTAGAACCTGCTGGTTTAGTGAGCTAAAAGCTCCCTTTTGCTGCATAGAAGGGTTAGAATAATAAGAATTGGAATTTGAACTAGGCTTATAAGTATACCTTTTTGGTGCAT
This sequence comes from Fallopia convolvulus, assembly GCA_964016875.1. Classification (NCBI taxonomy): domain Eukaryota; kingdom Viridiplantae; phylum Streptophyta; class Magnoliopsida; order Caryophyllales; family Polygonaceae; genus Fallopia; species Fallopia convolvulus. The sequence goes on from OZ024732.1 coordinate 8,395,101, forward strand.
TCCAAGATTCCTTCTTCTTCCTTTGTTGATGCTCATATAGTAGTTGGGCTGAATGCACTAATGCATTGAGATCCTTGGTTCCTTGTTTTCATGTGACAACTTTAAGCCTCATGAGCTCGGTGTGTTCTTCTAGCACATACTTCTTTCTCATGACAAACTTCAGCTGGCCCCAAGTTTCAATAGGTGGCGAGGCCTTTCGGATTCTATCCTCCTTCATTCAGAACCACCAATTTCTAGCGGTCACAATAAAGTGAATAACAACAACAACAACTTTCTCCCATTCTTCATAGCCCATGTGATCTAGAATGAAGTTTGTATCTTGTTCCCACTCTAGATACTTCTCCGGATTGAGCTCTCCGTTGAATGGCTCGATTTTAATCTTTATGTCACACTTGCCAATTTGATTGACATTCTGATTGGTGTTGTTGTTGGATGGCCTTTGTACTCCATAAGCCGGTGGAATATCTTCTACAACCTCAGCTTGGTTGTAAAAATCATCAAGGGGAGGATGCCATGGGCGTCTTTCTTCCCCAGGGTAGCCATAAGTCACATCATCAAAAGGATTATTGTATTGTTGTTGTTGATGATGAGTGACTTGAGGAAAATGTGCCGATTGCTGAGTATAGAGTTGTTGATGTGTAACCGGCGGCTGCCTCGTCCCGTTGCCTCTTCCTCTACCTCGGCTGGCAGTTGGGGAGTATTGGCCAGGTAGATCATTCTCCTTATTGTAGCTAGCAAGCACATCATGCTCTTCATCTACTACATGTTGCTTGCCTTTGTTGCTAGCTAGGCATTATTCGGGTCACTAGAAAGCTCAATTGCAGGGGCAACTTTTTGACTTGCTAGAGATGCTTCTATTAACGTTGCAAGTTGCTCCTCAATACGCTGCATTCTCGGCGTCAACGCCGCTGTTGCAACTTCCACAGCTCGTTGTTTCCCTTCTCTTACACTCTCACTAATGGACAACCTAATGAAATCGATTGCCTCCTTAGTAAGATTCAGTTCAGTCGGGTTGGGCTCAGTTGGAATCACCATTGTCCTGAACACAAGCAAGAAAAACGAGAGAGTAGTGTGTTCTAAAGCAATCACAACAAGCAATATCACACCTTAAAAAAGCCAAAACTTGTCTCAAAGCAATCCAATCAACTAATTCAGTTTATGGGTTGAAATGAGGGAGTAAAGGAGTAGATATGGTGTTCTAATGATAAATAAAGGAAATATGCAGTTCAAGCAATTAGCAAGCATGTAATCAGACAAACAATGCAATATATCCCTTTATAAGCTTTCAAACACAAGCAATCTCTCAATGGACTCTATTCAAGTAAAATAAAGCCAATTCAAGCATGCAACGACAGAAACAAGGTAGGGTAAAGTGACTTTTATTTCGTCACTAATTTTTCTTCAAAGTGATTTACTTAGCTACTTTTCTAGCAAACAATCACTAGGGGTGAAAGTGGCTTGAAACTAGCTGGGGTAGATCACTTCTTTATTTTTATTTATGCACACACTACTCTTGTGCTAGAATGAACAAAACAAAGCAATGCAAAGAAAATAACAAAGGGGAAGACACGAACTGATCTGATTTTTTTTTGTACTAAGTGACTTTAACTACCAATGACACCAACTAGAAGCCAAATTAACAAAGAAGAATAAGGTAGGGTCGAATTTATGGGGATGCAATAACAAAAATCAGCAAATATTGAACAAGCAAAAAACATGCACAAAATCCCTTAAATATATCCTAATTGTGTAATTACTTGGGGGGCAAGCAACTTAAACAAGGAGATTAGGGTTAGGGTTTCTCGGCTCAGATTAAGGTTTGGGGTGGGGGTGGGCGATTAGGGTTTGTGGTGGTGCGATTGGTACAGGGGTGGTGTAGTTGGGTTCGGACCAAGGTGGTGGAGGGTGCGGTTCCAAGGAATGACACCAGTTGTGGGTGCTCCGACAATGGTGGATGGTGGTGGTGGCGGAATATGGTGGTTTGGTGGAGAAAAATTCAGCCTTTGGTCTCAAAGTGTATAGAATATGGTAAAGCTATGAACTTTAAGGCTAAAAAAATGAATTAATCAACTAGAAAGCAAATTGAGGAAAGAAAATATTACATGACGAGACGTTGGATGAATGATACCACTTGATACGTGATTGCCTCGGATTGCTCCTAAGAAACCTCGTATGTAACCCAACAGGATCCCGATCTTGCCTTGTAATCTTGTTTCGAACCAGAAATTGCTCTCAAGTTAATTGCTTATGGCGTAAGTAACCAAAACTGAATGGAAGGTTGTATGAATGAGAGGATAGAAATTGATATGATGATTCAAATAGATACACTGTTGGAAAACGCGTCTATAGCCAGGAAAATAGACACGACTTCCGCCACAAAAATAACCACGAAATCACGATAGCCACGACATCCCCAACGGATTGCCCTACGAAAGGTGCCCCGCGGCTAAACGTGCGAGGCTAAATATCACTCTGAAAAAGAACCACAGAATTTTAGTTTTGTGGCTATTTAGCTGCAAATAATAGCCGCGAATTAGTTCATTGTTAAATGTGTGGCTATTGGCCACGAAAGTCACGTTCAACCATATTAGCCAGAATTGAATTTCGTGGTTGGTTTTGAGTGCATCACCATCAAATTTTAGCCACGAATGTATTTTGTATCTAAAGTCGAGTCGAATTTGAACTCATAATCGCACCCATTTTGTGGGCATTAGCCTTGAAATTTGCCATGAATCTATTTAGGGGGAAAAACCGTGGCCATTTAGCCTTGAAATTTGCATTGAATCTATTTTGTTTCAAATTTTGTGGTTAAATAATTAGGCATTTAAAAAAAATATTATACCATGATATATCTACTAATTTCTCTCTAATGTTCTCTAATTTAGTCAAAACAATAGTAAAGTATAAAGATAGTTGGACATCAAAAGCAACAAAAAATGCAAACATTGCAAGAAGCAATTAAAATGATATAACACATCATTATCTGTCATACACATTTCATATGTTTGATACAAACATTTTATGAAACTAAAGCTAAGCATCATGAGTCATGGAAAGGCAACTTTTTAACACATCTTTAGGCTCTTTCTTTATACCCTTCTTGTCCAAGCATCTTCCTTTGCTTCCCATATTCGTTTTCGATCTAGAAAACAAAACCAATCACATGATTCAGTTGTATCCAAGTGCACACAATGTATTGGAAGTAAGACTTGAAGAACATAACTAGTGCCTAAACACAATCTAAGACATAAAATGCAAAAAAAAAACAATCTTTCAGACTAGAATACAATCAAACAAAAAACACTCAGTGATAGTGCAAGATAAATTTGGATCTTTACCAACAGCATACTCATAGCCATATATACCAGACATTGATCCAGAGAAAAACTATATAAAAAATGAAAAACATAATTGAAGCAACAGAAAAGCGAGCTCTTTTCTTTAATATCAAACAAATGCAATCTCAGCATGAGGCAATGAGTCATATGTTTTGTACATGGCATTAAGTCAAGAGGAGATTCAAACTTACAACAGAACATCATCGTAGAGAAAATCATTAGCTAATAAAAACCTGAATTTCACGTGTAATAATACAGAAATTTGGTGTGCCTTAAGGTATACGAGTTTAGACCACCACAACAGTAGCAATCATGTGCATCAAAGCAGTTACATAGTATTCCCAACTCACAAGAACAAGTGGAAACAATGCTATAGAAAACACGTGTATCTCACTCCATATGTATATAGTACAATCATGATTCTACCAGGAGATAAGACAAATACAAGTAGAAATTTGGCTATTAGTTACCTGCTCAGTTTGCTCCTCAACACCATCGGAGATGAATTTCCCATCGGCATTGAAAACAGACATCTTTGAACTCTGGCTTCAACTTCAGCTTTTGAAATTAGGACATGTTTGTTTGCTGCCCACAATAACTGAAATCAACTCCTATCACAAGACAAAAGCTCAGCAGAATCTGCAATGGAAGGAAGAACACAAATAGAGCTGATTCAGATCTCGTTTTAGGGGGAGGGAGAACCACAAATAGAGACCGAGATATACTTACTAGAGAAGAAGAGTCGCCCTCAAGCAGCTTTAATTCCAAGCAGCTTCGTCGGCGACCTCGCGCTCCTTGAGCTCCTCCACGAACCTATCCAAGCAACTAGTCAGATAATAATGCATGAAAAAACAAAAGCAAATTGGAATGGTTTGGGACATAAGGCATGTTTAAAATCCTTTTTGGGATATTGATGATGATGTGGGAAAGAAAGATTCATTCCAAATGCATTGTTTCAAATTCTTAATCACTTGTGTGGAACACAGATATAGATAAGCAATTCCATGATGAAATTAAATTGGACACAACATTAAATGGAAGCACCCACAATCTTGTCTATGACTTCATAGTCTATCATTAACACGTCTAGAAAAAAATGGGGGGAATACCTAGTATAAAGTGTATGACTGTATGAGAGATTCAAGCTATGAATTAGCTTCCTGGTAAAGAAAGGCACAGCATATGCAATAGCATTATGCAACAAATAGAAGTACTACAGAAAAAAGAACGCACAATTTAGACCATCAGAGTTGATTAAAATTTCACTAGAGGCCGAGTTAAAGGAGGGAGCAATAACAAGAGCTATACCTGTAGTATATATCACAGGCGCTGTGTAAACCGTGGAGTTCCTCAAAAATAAAACGTTATTGTCAATGGTTCAACCCCATTTCACCAAGCCAAAGTTGGAGATTTTGACATTGTATTCCTGAAAATAGAAATAGTAAGATTGTGCTTGCTTCACATAGATTTAATATATCAAATAAGCTTCATCATTTAGTTTAATTAATTAGTGATATATATATTAGTACACAATCAATTAGTGTCCATGTGGATGTTAGCTGAATTACCCCATCTAGGAGGAAATTGGCGGGCTTGATATCTCTGAATGTCGCTCGATTATCTGACGTATGGAGGAATGCAAAGCATGAGCTGCTCCTACTGCAATTTGAATCCTCAATTGCCAGGGGAGAGGATGCACAGCAGAAGTTCAAACCGATCAATTTGGAGACGAATTTGTGGACTTTGACGAGGCAGAGAAGATATGCCGACGGTGAAGAAGCCGAATTCTTTCTCCCCGACTCCGTCGCTCCCTCCCGATTCTCTCTCTCAGGTTCCTTCCCACAATTTGGAGACAAATTTCTGGACTTTGACGAGGCGGAGAAGATAAGCCGACGGTGAAGAAGCCAAAGTCTTTCTCCCCGAGTCCGTCGTTCCATCCAGATTCTCTCTCGAGTTCCTTTCCTCAATTTGGAGACTTTGACGAGGGGGGAATAAATGCCGGCGATGAAGAATCAGGATTCTTTCTCCCTGAGACCTTCGTTCCATCCTGATTCTCTCTCGGTTTCGTTCCTAGAGTTATCAGTTAAATGAACTTGCGCCACACTAGTGAAAAATAGAAACTAGGGTTTGGGTTTGTGAGCTTGGCTTTTGGGCTCAATTTTATCCAGCCCAAAATTTCATTTTTCCTCTTAAAATAATTTTCCCTCCAATTAAGCTCGCCAAAATTTCATTTTCCCAAAATTTCATTTTGTACGAATTTTTTGTAAAGTTGATTACACCTTTCCATATATAAATAAGTTAACATATTCTAAGAGCAAATAATATAAAAAAATGTTTAAAAATAATTCACATATACATAATGTGTATTATAACTTTATAGGTACTAACAATTATAACAAGTTTATATATTTGAATGAAAGATGTTAATTAGTGAAAAATATGATTATAAAAATTTCATGTATTTTAAAACAGATCACGATAAACCCAAAAATAGAAAACATTGAATACCTTTCAAAGTAATATACAACGATGTTTTATAAAAATGAACGGTTCAAAAGTAATATAACGATTTCTTATAAGAATAAACGATTCTAGAGAAATATAACAATTTTTTATAAGAATGAACGATTCTAATGGAATATAACGATTTCTTATTAGAATAAACGATTCTAAATGAATATAACGATTTCTTATAAGAATGAACGACTCTAAAGGACTATAACGATTTCTTACAAGAATGAACGGTTTTAAATGAATATAATGATTTGTTATAAGAATAAATGATTCTAAAGGAATATAACAATATCTTATAAGAATGAACGATCATAAATGAATATAACGATTTCTCATAAGAATGAACGAATCTAAATGAATATAACGATTTCTCATTAAGATTGAACGATTCTAAATGAAGATAACGATTTCTCATAAGAATGAACGATTCTAAATGAATATTACGATTTCTCAATAAATGAACGATTCTAAATGAATATAAAGATTTCTTATAAGAATGAACGACTCTAAAGGACTATAACGACTTCTTACAAGAATCAACGGTTTTAAATGAATATAATGATTTGTTATAAGAATAAATGATTCTAAAGGAATATAACAATATCTTATAAGAATGAACAATTATAAATGAATATAACGATTTCTCATAAGAATGAACGAATCTAAATGAATATAACGATTTCTCATAAGAATGAACGATTCTAAATGAATATTACGATTTCTCAATAAATGAACGATTCTAAATGAATATAACGATTTCTCATAAGAATGAATGATTCTAAATGAATATAACGATTTCTCATAAAAATGAACATTTCTAAAGGAATATAACGTTTTCTTATAAGAATGAACGATTCTAAAGGAATATAACGATTTCTTATAACAATGAACGATTCTAAAGGACTATATTGATTTTTTATAAGAATGAATGATTCTGAAGGAATACATTGATTTCTTACAAGAATGAACGAGTCTAAAGGAATATAACGATTTCTTATAAGAATGAACGATTCTAAATGAATATAACGTTTTCTTATAAGAATAAATGACTGTAAAGGAATGTAACGTTTTCTTATAAGAATAAACGATTCTAAAAGAATATAACATTTTCTTATAAGAATGAATGATTCTAAAGAAATCTAATGATTTATTATAAGAATGAACGATTCTAAAGAAATATGACGTTTTCTTATAAGAATGAATGATTCTAAGGGAATTTTACGTTTTCTTATAAGAATGAATGATTCTAAAGGAATATAATGATTTCTTATAACACTGAACGATTTTAACGGAATATAATGATTTAGGATTTAGTGTTTAGGGTTTAGTGTTTAGGGTTTAGGATTTAGGGTTTAGGGTTTGGGGTTTAGGGTTTAGGGTTTTAGGGTTTTAGGGTTTTAGGGTTCTAAAGGAATATATTGATTTCTTATAAGAATGATCGACCCTAAACCCTAAACCCTAAACCCTAAACCCTAACCCTAGACCCTAGACCCTAAACCCTATACTCTAAGAAATATAACGCTTTCTTATAAGAATGATCGATTCTAAATGAAAATAACACTTTCTTATAAGAATGATCGATTCTAAAAAAAAATAACATTTTCTTATAGGAATGAATGGTTCTAAAGGAATATAACGATTTGTTATAAGAATGAACGACTCTAAAAGACTATAGCGATTTCTTAGAAGAATGAATGGTTTTAAATGAATATAATGATTTGTTATAAGAATAAACGATTCTAAAGGAATATAACAATATCTTATAAGAATGAACAATTCTAAATGAATATAACAATTTCTCATAAGAATGAACGGATCTAAATGAATATAACGATTTCTCATAAGAATGAACAATTCTAAATGAATATATCGATTTCTCATAAGAATGAACGGATCTAAATGAATATAACGATTTCTCATAAAATGAACGAATCTAAATGAATATAACGATTTCTCATAAGAATGAATGATTCTAAATGAATATAACAATTTCTCATAAGAATGAACGAATCTAAATGAATATAATGATTTCTCATAAAATGAACGAATCTAAATGAATATAACGATTTATCATAATAATGAACGAATCTAAATGAATATGACGATTTCTCATAAGAATGAACGAATCTAAACGAATATAACGATTTCTCATAAAATGAACGAATCTAAATGAATATAACGATTTCTCATAAGAATGAGCGATTCTAAATGATTATAACGATTTCTCATAAGAATGAACGATTCTAAATGAAAATAACGATTTCTCATAAGAATTAAAAATTATTAATTTCCTAGGAAGTCATTTATAATGTATTAAAAATTATTAATTTCCTAGGTGAGCATGATTGATATTTTATTTTAATAAATATTTTTCTATAAAGGCCTATGGGTAATATTTATTTAAATTTTAAAATAATTGTAATTTATAGTGGAAATAACCTTACAAAAAATAAAAATCAATTAGGAATGGGCTTTTGAGGTAATGAAAATCTGATGGGCTTGGGAGTCAAAAGAAATGGGCTCGTTTTTGGATCACCGTACTCGGCCCATATGGAGGAGCAGCCCAATCCAAACTCTTCTCCTCTTCCTTCGTTGAAATCTTGTGGTTATTTCTGAAAATTAACCACGAAATGAAGAACTCGTGGCTAATCTCGTGACTGTTTCTGCAAATCTGATGGGCTTGGGAGTCAAAAGAAATGGGCCCGTTTTTGGATCACCGTACTCGGCCCATATGGAGGAGCAGCCCAATCGAAACTCTTCTCCTCTTCCTTTGTTGAAATCTTGTGGTTATTTCTGAAGATTTACCACGAAATGAAGAACTCGTGACTAGTCTCGTGGTTATTTCTGCAGATTTCTCACGAAATGAAGAACTCGTGGCTAATCTCGTGATTGTTTCTGCAAATTTTTCCAAACAAACAAAGTTAGACACGAAACGAAGAACTCGTGATTAGTCTCGTGGTTATTTCTGCAGATTTCTCACGAAATAAAGAACTCGTGGCTAATCTCGTGATTGTTATCGCAAATGTTTTCAAACAAACTATGTTAGACACGAAAATAAGAACTCGTGGCTAGTTTCGTGGTTATTTCTAAAAATTCTAAAGAAATGAAGGACCATTTATGAGACAATGATTCAAATTACCCACACAAATATCCACAAACCTAGCCACGACTAGTATGTGGGTACTTAGCTCCAGACTTTGTCCTGAATATACACACGAATCTTTTTTCGTGGCTAATTAGCTACTACTCTAGAAATGAATCTAGATGCGCAAAAAATTCCCGTCCATTGGGCCTTAACGTTAGCCACGAGCTTGTTTTCATGATAATATGGCCAGAAATCTACAATCAAATCTAGCCGCGCTCAATTTTCGGTGCTATTTGGCCCCAAAACTAGCCACAACGCTATATTTCATGGCCATATTACCGCAAACTGAAATATTTGTGGCTAAATTTATGGTTGTTGTCACCCAAATTACCCTCGCCAAAATTCGTGGCTAAATATTTTCTGGCTACAGACGCGTTTTCCAGCAGTGATAGTTCAATTGAATTGGCTCTAACGCTAAATTCAATTGATGAACTAGGATTGATCTTTAACAATCAATCTAGAACTAAACTAGATGAATAACTTATCAAAAACAATTTGAATTAATGAACAAAGAGATCGAGAAGAGAAGATTATTGATGATCGAATTCTCCAAGCTGAAAGCAATAACACACGTGTATATTTTTGGCCCAAGAGATAGATAAAACCAATTTGGGTTTAATCTCTCTCAAGCTGATTTTTATTAATGAAAAAGCAAAGTATAAATAGAGAATACAAAAGAGTCTTTCTTGAAGAGCAAGGCACCACATGGCCGCCCCTAATTGATAGAATTAGGCTCATGTCTTGCTTCCCAAGTTATAATAAAATATCTAAGCTATAACAAACTAGATCTCTCTTAAATAAAATAAATCATGGCTGATTTATTTATTTGAGGAAAATATCCTAACAAACTTTAAATATCTAAAAGATAACAAAAAGATAGGAGAGAAAATATTCAACCAACTAACATTAGCCTATTGATTGAATTCTCTACATTATTAAAATAAAACACGCCTATAATAAAGTAAATAAAACTGATATTTTCCATATTAGATTGGTCAAGTCAAAGGGTTGTCACCCATGTAACAACTTATCTCACCCGGTCACCCACTAAATTCAACCCTAAAGTGAGACAAGCTATTGCATGTTTCTAAATAAGGAAATAGTGTGAAACTCGGCCCATTTAAATCAATCCTTTGAATCCAGGCTTAGTTGATGCCGAATGCATGTGACCCATCTCGTCTTGCTGGACCCTTCAACAATCGCTGCCAATCGAACTAAGATCGTTGTTGTGCCCTGAGCAATCTTCTTAGCCCGACTCCTAGTAATTGGTCTATCAGATGACACTCATATCAACTCATCGACATCGGTAGGAGACATGGCTGGCTTCATTGCATCAAGGTACCTGATGAAGATGACGAAGAAGATGACGAAGACGCAGACCTTTCCTGTTTTCGTATCGTATTGCATACATAATCCCGCAATTTGACAAAAGAAGTTCGTTCACAAGTAGAACGATGGATATTGTCTTGAGCAGTGACAGGATGAGATTGAACCCCACTCCCCATGTCGTCTGCCATCGAATGGTCATTTGAGTTGGTGCCAATGTCTTGAGCAGAGATAGGAGGAGATTGAACCCCACCCCCCTTATCGTTTTCTTGCGAATGGTCATTTAAGGAGTTCGAAATATGTTCTTGGACGACCACTAGGGAAGATTGAACCCCACTCACTTCCCAAGGAAGCCGTTTATGATGCAGTCAAGGGGATCGGTATATGAAAGAGAGAGGGATGTATATTAGATTGACCCTCGGCCAATGTGGGCTTGGTGAGGGTGTCTTACACGGAAAGTGTGTTTCATGGAATACAACATCACAAGACACAAAACGTTCTTGAGTTTCCAAATTAATAATTTTCCAACCTTGTAGACCTTTGGATATCCAATAAAAAGGCATCTAGAAGCCATAGGTTCAAATTTATTTGAAGAACGGGGAAAAACGGATGCATAACAAAGACACCCAATAGTATGTAAATGAGAAAATTTTGGCGATTTACCATAAAAAAATTCATATGGTGTACGACTCTTTAGCAAAGGGGTGAGAATTCATTTTATCAAATACACAGCGGAAACAATGCAGTCACCCCAAAATCTCAAAGGTAGATTTGCATGAAAACGAATGGACTTGGCAACAATCAAATATGACAGTGTTTTCTTTCAGCCAGACATTTTGCTGAGGTGTCCCAACACAAGAAGATTCAAAAAGAATACCATTTGTGTCTAAGAAAGACCGAAGACTTATAAATTTAGTGTCATTATCACTGCGAAATCGTTTAACATATTTACCAAATTGTCTATGAATCATGGAGCAAAAATTTGCAATCAAAAGCATCACTTCACTTTTATTTTTGATCAAGAAAATCTAAACACCACGAGAACAATCATCAACTAAAGTAAAAAGTATCGAGAACCAGAAACCGGCGGAGTTTTATAAGGAGCCCAAACACCACAATGTATTAAATCCAATATTTCTAAGGCGTGCAAATTACTACTTAGAAAAAACGATTGTGTTTGTTTTGCTCTATGACAACTATCACACGGGTCAAGGCGACCATTTATTCTAAAATTAGGTAAATGGGAAAGAACAGACTGAGAAAGATGACCAAAACGAGAATGCCAAAGGGCAGGTAAATCGGCTTCTAACCGTGACATGTGAGATGTCGGCGCCACTCCACGAAGCCAACACACTCCATTGGGCTCTTCACCTACTCCAATCAGCATCATCGAAGTCCGGTCCTGCAAAATACATAGCTTATCAGTCAAAGCGACCATACAACAATGATTTTTTAGCAGCAGGGAAATGAAAATTAAATTGCAATGCAAGCTTGGCACATATAAAACATTATTCAAAAACAAATTATTGCTCAAATGCATATTGCCGATTGTTTTCTAGGAGGGTGGTGATGGATGGATGCGCAATAACGGCGACACGAGGAGGGAAGCCAGAGGGTAGTGATCGATGACCAGTGATGGGTGGTGCGATGGTCGTCGATCGGTGATGGGTGGCAACGGGTGGTAAGCAATAATGGGAGAGGAAGAGAAAAAATCTAAAATGCAAGATAGGGTTGGAGAAACTATAAAGTAGCATAAATTTGATTTTTAAGAATAAGTGTATTCTAGTCTCTTTCTTTGCAAGGGGTTAGTATTGGGAAAATTAGTATGTTAGAGTGTATTTGTGGAATCTAATATTGAAAGTAGGCTCTTTATATCTTTTTCTCAAGGTAGGTTTTGGGTAGGGATGGTAGTAGGGAGAATATTCTTGGATCCCTACTGAGAATCCCCATCACAAGAGTGGGGATGGGGAATGTAAATGGGATAGAAATGATATGGGGCGAAAAATAAATCCATGTATGTGGATGGGGATGGAGATACTAGTCCTCACGCCTATACTCTCCCCACCTCCGCATCTTAAAGGAATCCCACGGGGAACCCCAATAAGAATATAAAAAGATAATTTGTAAAATTATTTATATAATTTGTAAAATTATTTATATAATTTTTAATTAGATTAAAGCTAATTAAATTCATTTCAATTTTATTTAATTATTTATTATTTCATTTTACCAAAGAAGATCAATATTTTTGCTAGTTTTAAGTTAAATTTTCCCTCAGTTTAGTTCTACTTGTCCTTATGGCATAATGCACATATTTTAAGACATGTTCTAATATTACCAAATTGTCCCTATTAAATTCATATTGGAAAAAGGTGAATGATAAATCCATTAAATGTGTTTTGCTTTTGATTGGGTAATAAAAAGGGTAATATTGAGAAATTTTGGATAAAATACCTACAAGAATAAATTGAACTAAACAAAAAATTAAGTCTAGAATAACAAGTGTGTTTCTTGTACATAGTAGTGGTATGGTGAAAAATGAGGACCAACTTGGACCGTTAGATGGAGTATTTAAACGGTCACGATTAGAAGTTAAGCTTCATTTAAAAATGGGGGAAATCATTAAACGGTGGCATTCTTGTAAATACTTTAAATTTTAAAACATGAATAAAACCCAAAAATTGCCCCTGGACTCCTCCCACATTTGTGCAAATTTCCCCAAATCCACTCACGTAACTCCGAGTCCTTTGAACTCCCGACCACTTCGATTTCAATGAGCAATTGATCAATCAAAAGCATCATCATCCCCATCAATAATCCGAAATCGATCGAAATCGTATATCTCTCCCGATTCCGCCCACACAAAAACCAACTCCCACCTAATTGAACTTCATCGATCTCGAGCACCATTCTCTCCAATTTCAAAATTGAAGAGCATTCAATCGATTTGGCGAGTGTCTCACATTGATTTTCGATTGCCTTTTCTTTCTTTAGTCTCATATGTGATGAATGGTGAATAAGAACAAAGGAAAGAGGAAACAAGGTGAAATCGAAACCCTAGAATTTTTTTCTACTTGATTTTGTATTTCTGGATGAGTTTATGACTTTGTTTTGTTCTTGTGTGAAATTTTATGTGCGTTTATGTATAATTGGAGCCTATTAATTCTCGTGTTAGTTGTCTCTATGAAAATAAGATATGGTCTTCTATTGAGATTGTCTCTTAGTTTTATGTTTGATTTTTTTTGTGTGGATTTTGAAACAAAGATGGTGGAAACATTGTTGGGTGTCTTTGTTATGCATTATGAAGTGATTTTGAAATAAAGATGGTGGAAACATTGTTGGCATAATGCACTTTACTAAAAAAAGTGTATTCCAAATTACCAAAAGTGCATTTCAAGTTAGTAAAGTGAATTATGCACTTTTCACACTTAAAAGAATGGCTAAAAGTTCATTTTTTAAACCAGAGTATGTGTTGTGTAACATAAGAGTTTGTTTAAGTATGACTCTTGTAAGAGGTTCAAGCTAAAAGGTTTAGATCACCGTAACGAAAGATGCAAAAATCAATACATTACTTTAAGAAGTTAACAAGTTATTAATATAAAGAAAGCCTATTAGCTCAAATGGAAGAGCAATGTGTATACACACAAGGATGTGGGTTCGAATCCCACATGGGCTAATTTGTTTCATAAATGCACAAGAATTGTTAGTAAAAGATTATTAAACAAGCGCATTCCAAGTAGATATATAGTGCATAATAGAGTAGTAAAATTGAATTCTAAAGTGCATTCTAAACAAAGTAAAGTGCATTGTGAAAGTCGAAAAGTGCATTCCTAAATGGTATATAGTGCAATCACGTGGAAGAAATTCTAGCATATTTTGTTATCTGTCCTTGTATTCTAGAGTGCATTATAGAGTTGAAAAAGTGCATTCCAAATAGATAGAAAAGTTCATTACAGAGTAGTAAAATTGAACTTTAAAGTGCATTCTAAAGTATTCAAAGTGTATATCAGAATAGTAAAATTGAAATCTAAAGTGCATTCTCAAATAGTAAAAGTGCATTTTAAAGTAGCAAAAGTGCATTCCTAATGACATATTGTGCAATCATGTGAAAGAAACTCATAAATAGTTGTTACGTATCCATGGATTCTAAAGTGCATTTTAAAGTAGCAAAAAAGCATTGTAAGGGTAGCAAAAGTGCATTCTAAATAGATAGAATAAGTACATTTCATAGTAGTGGAATTAAATTTCGAAAGTGCATTCTAAAGTGGTAAAAGTGCATTATAAATTAGCAAAAGTGCATTCTATATAGATAAAAAAAAAGTGCATTCTAGAGTAGTAAAATTGAACTCTAAAGTGCATTTTGAAGTAGTAAAAGTGCATCGTAAAGACGAAAAAGTGCATTTCTAAAAGATAGAAAAAGTGGATTTCAAAGTAGTGAAATTACATTCTATAGTATAAGTGCATTCCGTGTTTCTAAAAGTGCAATCCAAATCAGTAAATGTGCATTACAAATAAGTTAAAGTTCATCCCGAATGGAGTGACTAGGTGATTAGTAAAGTGCATCACTATGAAAACACACCACATGAACATAACACATAACCGATGGCAAACACACATCTCATTCATTAAACTAAGTCTTACAACATTTTTTCTTTAGAGCACATCACTATGAAAACAAACTAAACCCGGCCAAATCCATGACCACAATCACAATACAAGACAAGCTTGAAGCTCAAATTCAAACCAAACAACAAAAATATTCGTAAAATAGAACTACAAGTACAACTCATTAAAACCTCGATAGTTTAGACTTCAACCCAAGTGACCTCCAGCTCCTTCCACTCCCCATCTGGCACACCCAACTCCCTCCAAACATCCCTAGAAGCATCGATCCCGTTGTGCTTACAAGGTGCCTCGTACGCGTGAACCTCATCACACCCCCAAGTCGAGTCACACTCATCCATCACCTTAGCCCTGACGCTCTTCCCGTCCTTCGCCTTTATCAGAATCTCGTTCCCACATCATTTGCCGCCCACGTACCATCATGTTGGGAACGCTCTCCAATTTGACCAATTAATAGGAAAATCCCTAATTTGGGTTTGAAATTAGAGAAATAAAAACTTTGATAGAGGCAAAGGCCCAAAATTGGAGAGGGGAGATAGCTCTATTGAGTGTGTACGTAGAAGATCATCGGAGCTCCCAATCGAAGCTTGCGATGAGGACGGGCATGGGCTACAACGAGGTTGTGCAGGAGCTACGTACGACGGGGATATTGCGAGTCTCGTAGATTCAGAGGAAGGAAGGAGAAGGCTGTAAATTTTAGAACATACAAAGACAAAAATACCCCCATTTTAAAAATTAGAATATAACGTGAGCCATTAGATTTGATCCATCTGACGGCTCTCCTTACTCCTTATTTTTTAGCTTAAGTCCCCTCCTCATATGATCCCAACTCCTAGAATGACAAGTAGAACTAAACGGAGGGAGTGTATTTTATATACACATGTATATATAACAAACTTATATGAATTTTAAAATATAATATTTAATGAGAAAATTCTTTTGATGAATCTAATAAGGATTATAAATGAAGAAAAGTAGATGAGAATAGGGATTTCCCGATGAGGCGAGAAGGATTTTCATTAAACATGGATTGGGATTTGGGACGAGAAGGGTTTTCTCCACCCTTGAAACCCCCTTATGATCCCTAATTTTTTAAAAATTAGGTTATGGAACAATAATATTAATAATAAAAAAGGTACTATTAGAAATATTTTTTTAAGATACCAAAAAAAAATCGAGAATACCAAGAAAAAATTTCATTAAAAAAAATGGAAACCCTAACCTTACGTCTCATAGTGGCTTGGAGTGTGGACCACCGAGGTCTCTACTCTCTAGGGTAGCAAACTTGTAGTTGAAAGGAAACGAAAACATAGCACAAAGGTATATAACCAATACATGCAAAAGTAATACCAACCTGCCCCCAACAAACAATCAAATGCATGTGATATAAACTAACCACTTATAAACTTATGCCTAATACATGTGATACAAACTAACCACTTATAAACTTATGTGTAGGACCAATACTTAGTTTCTCTAGTGGTAAAGTAGTTTTAGACTCCTTACATATTGTCCAAGAAATTTGAATGTAGAGCGGTGTGAACTGATCGAACCGAGTGAGTCAAAAGGCAAGAAAAAAAATAAACTTATGGCTAGGCTGGAAAATTAAATCTAAAAATTTCATCTAAATTATTGTCTCATATTGAAATCAATCAACCACCTAAATTATTAAATTTAATAAAAAGAAATTACGCATTATTAACCCATGTTACTTTGGCAACCTTAGTAAACCCCATAATTAATACAACAAAGAATGGAATAAAAAAAAGAGGCTTAAGAAGTCCATATATCCATTGATGATGAAGAAGAAGAGACTCAACAAGGGAAATGAGAGTGAGAAAGGCTCTGTTATTCCAATCAAAGCTCCTCTGTTTCTCTTGCATTTACTTCCTCACAACTCTCTCTCTCTTTCCCTCTATCTCTCCTTCTCTCCCTCTTCCAAATGCTTCTTCAGATCCTCCCCATTCGATCCCATCCAATCCCCTCTCTTCTCATACCCTTCCTCCTATGGAGAATCCAAACACTCCCTTAAAACGCTGCGTTCCGACTGCTCCTCCCCTGTTTTCTTCTCCGGTAAATAAAAAATGGCGGACTTTTTCAGTTTCTCGATCCTATTAATTTGGGAATTCTAACACATGGGTTTTTGATTTCTGGATCAGATTACTCGAGGGCTTTGGCTGAAATCGACGAATCTCGCCGGAATTCGACGCCGGCGGCTCGATCTCTGAGGTATTTGAACGGCGTCAAGGAGAGATTTGGGGGGAATTTCAGTGCTCTTGAGAGGTTTTCATTGTTTGATCATCGGAGAAGTGGACACGAGATCCCCTGTGGATTTCTGAAGCCTTTTCCTGTTCATCCTGAAGGTCAGTTTTTTGTCCCCCTAAATTGGAATTCTCTTTAGTTCAATTAATTCATCAGAAATGAATGAAGAAGGAATTGGATTCGCCCTTCTGTATAATGTTGATGATGATGAATCAGATTCCAGATAAATGTGTTCAGTTTTGTCATGTCAGATGCCTTTTGGGTTATGGGAGAATGAGATTCCATGATTTTGGGGGATTTGTTAGTACCATTTTTTGAAATTTTCAATCGGATTCATTCCCAATATCTTCACAAAAAATTTTATGTGATTATAAAATAGTACTATATTTGATTGTCAATTAAAAAATGTCTATGATAATATTTTTTGTTGTTTTTTCAGATAGAATGGCAATGGAGAGTTGCAATGGAGTGGTAGTAGTCTCAGCCATATTTGGTGACCATGACAGGATCAGACAACCCAAGGGGCTCGGGTCAAAAACCCTAGACGACGCGTGCTTCTTCATGTTCGTCGATTCAAAAACCCTAAAAGGCCTCCAAGCTCACAAAATCATCCACCCAACAAACCCTAGAATCCCCTACAAAGTCGGCGTATGGAGGCTTGTGAACGTCTCAACCGAAGAGCTCTACGAGAACCCAGCTATGAATGGAGTGATCCCAAAGTACTTAGTACATAGGCTCTTCCCAAATGCTAAGTATAGCGTATGGGTTGACGCGAAGCTTCAGTTGGTGGTGGATCCGGTGTTGTTAGTACATTCACTCATGGTGAAGGAAGGGGCGGATATGGCGATTTCGAAGCACCCGTTTTTTAGGCATACAATGGAGGAAGCTATGGCTACTTGTAGGTGGAGGAAGTGGTTGGATGTGGAGGGATTGAGGTTGCAAATGGAGACTTATTGTGAACATGGGTTGTTGCCTTGGTCACCTAACAAGCATCCTTATACTTCAGGTAATTAAATTTAACTATTTATAAGTGTTGATGACTTTAATGCCTTGTGCTTATGAAACCCTTTACTAGGCGTTGTTCTAAAAATCATGTTTAGGCTCCGTCTAGGTCCCACCTAGGCGCTGGAAGGTCCCAACTCGCCTAGCCGTCCATCGTGTTTAGGCGTTCGTCTAAGACCACCTAGGCAACTGTTTTAGCTGTCTAGGCGCTAGGCGTCCCTCTACGTATAGGGTCCACCTAGCATTTTTTAGAACATTGTTACCGGGGGAGAAAAGAAGTGAAAGTAAAGGGTTTGTTTTGGCATTATTAGTTATATGTCCTTATAAGGCCCATAATAATGACATTATAGCTAGCCAATAATGTCTTCTTTATCTAATGCGTAATTAGTGTTGGGAAATGGACGAGTCGCTATTATATGCTGTCTAGCTGCAAAATCAAACAAAATCGGTGGCTTTATATTCAAGGGAAGTGCTTGAATGGCTAATTTATTTGGACATTTATGAGTATGTTCCTTTTGATGTGTTGGATGATGGTTTAGTGTGATTTGGCGTTATTCCATTGTCAAAAGCAAAGAAGATTTCCCTAATTATTATGATTCTCAAAGTGATGAAATGGAGGCGGTTGCCTTTGCTTTTGGAGTTTTCTTGTGACGTGAGCTGTAATTTCAAAGCTAAAATATACTCCATTTCATTTTCTTTTGTTTTTTTTTATTTGTAAAAGAAAAAGGTATGTAGAAAACTAGAAGGATACATTTTGATGGTATAGATAGATCTAGATCCGTGATTTATGCCAGCCTTCCCCAGTAAAGCTCGATCACCTCAAATATAATGTGAATACTTAATAATCGCCTAATATTCCAAGTTAATACGTAGTACTGTAGTATTAAAAAAAAGTTAGTTTATGGAGTAAAAGTGACATAATCGATGTCTAATTAATGCGCCTTGGTGCATTGACTTTTCTTTTATATGCCACAATAATTCCAGATATAATTATCTCCTCTTAATTGTTGTGTGCCACAATAAATCATTCTTTTGTCTCCCTCTCCTCTTGAATTTTGATATTCCAGATTCATAATCCTTACGTGAAACATTATAAATGAATAAAAACATACAATAAATTTGGGATATGATCTACCCATTTTGATTTTAAATTGGATTGTAGAGATTCAGATTTTACTAACTTTGTATAAGAAGCTGAATTACAAGAAATGAATATACTTTACCCTAATTTTAGTAATTTGATCTGGCATGATGCATGTATTAATGCGTGGTGATGTGTTATGATACCTGGTCCTAACTTTTTAAACATACTTTGCTTTTGTTTAGGGTCCTACTAAAATATTGTTATTTTCCCTTTTGATTCCTGCACATATTGTCAGACAACTTACTTGCAAGTGTGTCAAGATTCCTACTTTCAATCATTTCCTACTCAGTATCATAGAAGTTTCTCTGATTGTCTTGTCCCCCTGTTTCTCTGTTCCAACTTCATTCAAGGAAAATTTCACTGCTAACTTCAAAATTTTACTATAATTCAGGGAATATGACCAAATTAAAAGATGGCTAAGATATTTTTTTATGTAGACAAATTGAGCCACTTTTTGCTTTTCATAGTACGGGAGGCTGGTTGAAAAAAGTTACAAGTTCCAGTATCTGTTAATGTATTTTGCCCATTTCAAAGTGGTGGTTGTAACATGATAATAGAGTTTAGGGTTAGATAGAATGAAATGAACTATTGAGCTTATTCCGTCGTATTTAAACTCTTATGTTACGACACAGATGTGCCAGATACGGCCTTGATTATAAGGAATCACGGAGAGGCAAGCAACCTGTTCTCGTGTCTCATGTTCAACGAGCTAGACGGGTTCAACCACCGAGACCAGCTCGCCTTCGCCTTCGTGAGGGACAAGATGAGCCCTAAGTTGAAGCTCAACATGTTTGAAGTTGAAGTGTTTGAGCAGGTCACCATAGAGTACCGGCACAACTTTCACATGGTGGGTGGGCCCAATCCGGCCCAACAATTGAATAAGAGTGAGCCCATTAACAGGAGGGCAGCTAGAAGGGCAAATGCAAATGTAAATGGGGGTCTTGGCAAGTGCCAGAGGTACTTTCAGGAAATGTGGGGCCAATGACAACTTTCTGACATCTCAATCTCTGTGTTGTGCTTTGTTTTGTTTTCTGCAAATGGACGAAGCTGACAGGCAGAAGAGGATGTTCTTATGGGCTCCATATGTTGCAACAGAGTCTAACAATGAGAATTGCTCTTGTGGTATGTCATTTACATAGTTTTGGTCAGGTAAACTATTTTTTTTTGTATGTATAGGAAATTAAAACTATACAAAATCACTCTATATAGAATTATTTATACGATAGCATCATTTTTTATTAGAAAGATTGTATTTAGCTCACATTTGTTCATTGTTTATATATAATATAGTATCTGGATCTTCTTTCTTTCAAGTAAGATGTTTAAGAATGCATACAAACTTCTGAGTTCTGACTACTTATCTTTAAATGTTCATTATAAAAGTATTGATAGTGTTTTGCTGTTCCATGGAGTTGCTAATTAACTCCATGGGTGAAGTTGGGCTAATCTTAACCACTTACTTCCTCCATTTCACAATAGATGGCCATATATAGAGATTTTTTTTTCTTATTTCACAATAAACGTCCATATAATAATTTTGCTCATTTCTTTTCATTTATGTCCCTAATGATTATAGGGGAATATGAAGAGCCATCTTGGTTTTGTATGTTTTAAGATAATGGGTGATGTCGTCGGTGGGAGAGACAAGGTAAATCTTCACTCGCCATTTCTTGGTCCAATTTCTGGGCTTCTTCTTGTAGAACCAAAACTTTAAATCCCCATTCCTTCGATGCTTCTTCATCTTCAACAGTCATAGGCTGGTGCTTGAAACATCTAGTCCTTCTGGTGTTCAATTTTTGAACTTGAGTAATGATAATCAATTCATGCCTCCTTGATGTTCAATAATGATGGTAAGTTCAAAGCCTGAAAGCCTACTATACCCTCAGAAACAGAATTTTGATGATTTGCAAAACAAAAAGCAAAAATGTTTACTGCTGATTTACCAAGACTCAAGGGACCATAAAGCTAAACAAGCTAGCTAGCATTAATTAACACTCCCCTCAAGTTTGGAGTTGTTAAACATATTCAAAACTCCTAAGTTAAACAAACGTGTCTATCCTAGACTTAAACAAATGTCTATCATAGAGATTACAACTTTTTAGTTCTCCAAGATACCATAGAAGAGCTTAAGAAAATGCAGAATACCTAACATTTTCATATATGATCGCTTTTTGTATGTGTCAAAAATAGAGCGTAAGAGAATGCAAAAACTCCATTGGCATTGGACAACTTTGTCAATCTACATCACAAAATGCATCAAATATAAAGATCCTGTTATTGAATATTTTGAAGGCTTAAAATTTTCAAGGTCAGATAATTTTACAAGTTTCTCATTGAATCTTTCTTTTTTTTTGGTTGAAACTCATTGAATCTTTCTAACAATTCTAAGTTCTACCCTAATCTCTTCAATGCCACCTTCATAGTTAATTAAGGGTGCCCTTCTTAGTAGTCTGATTATGTTTACATTTCTAGTCACAGAGAACAATCTTTACAGAAACAAATCAACTTCACTTATATCACAAATTTGTTTGCATTATATCAACCTACAAATAATACAGTTTATGGGTAGTGAGTGATCAAAACGGTGAAACCCTAGGAATACTCACTGGAAACTGGTCAATCTCATCAATCCAGGGGCTCTTCTCCTTAGCCGGATCCACGCTCCTAAGCGCCTTCCAAACCGCGCTATTACACTTGAACCCAGACCCAAACGCAATTTGCCAAACTCGGTCACCTCTCCTCATCCTCCCTTTCGCCTCCGAATAAGCCAGCTCGTACCAAAGCGAGCTACTCGACGTATTACCAAACCGATACAGTGTCATCCTCGACGGCTCCATATGCCACTCCGAAAGCTGCAAATTCTTCTCGAGCTCATCCAAAACCGCTCTTCCTCCAGCATGGATGCAGAAATGCTCAAAGGCCAGCTTAAAATCAGGAATGTAAGGCTTGACCTTCTTCATCTTGAACACCTTTTTCATGATCAGAGTCCCCAAGAAGAGAAGCTGCTCAGACATGGGAAGAACGAGCGGGCCCATAGTAGTAATATTCGTCTTCAAAGCGTCGCCAGCCACCGCCATTAAATCTTTCGACAATGAAACTCCAATTTTACCATCTGAGTCTTCCTGCTGGTTAACACAAGAAAAGCACTTGTCATCTGAGCCCTTGTGGGTTCTAACAGTGTGGAGCAATTGGTACTTGGATTTCCAGCCGTCGGATCTTTTATTCGAGAGGAGCACAGCAGCCGCTCCCATCCTGAATAGGCAGTTTGAAACGAGCATTGAACGGTCGTTTCCATGATACCAGTTCAAAGTGATGTTCTCCGTGCTCACGACTAAAGCGTACGAGCTTGGATGAATCTGAAGGAGCTGTTTAGCAAGATCAACTGAGATCAAGCCTGCACTGCATCCCATCCCACTTAAATTATAGCTCTGGATGTTTCCCCTGAGCTTGTAATGATTGACTATCATGGCAGATAAAGATGGGGTTGGGTTAAACAAGCTGCAATTCACTACAAGAATCCCAATGTCCTTCGGCTTTATGCTAGTTTTCGACAGAAGCTCGTCAATTGCACCAAACATGACTTCCTCAGCCTCTTTTCTCGCTAGATGCATCGAAGGGTTGGGCGGGTTGTTGTGGAGGGCTTCAGGGAGATAAGTTGATTCCCCAAGGCCAGATCGTTCTAGAATCTTCTTCTGAAAGGCGAGATTCTCGTCTGAAAAGGCGTCACTGACTCGAGACCTGTTCATGAAGTAAGGCCTGGAGCATATCCTGGAATCTGCAGGCTTGTAGCATGAGAAATCGAGTAGATAAATGGGGTGTGGGCGGGTGGAGAAGTAGAGTGTTGATAAGAACACGAGGAGAGTTGAGGATAGGATCACCGAGATGAGGTTGTATTGAAGGTGGCTCCAAATTAAGTCGAGATCAGCCATGGAGAAAGTTGAAAGCTGAGCTGCTATGATTATTAAGAGTGGAGAAAGAGCAAAGTACATGGCATGGCTGATGAGGTAATGATAACCGAGCTTCACGTACTTTAATCGAACGGATTGCTTGAAATCGGGGAGGTTTCGGGAGGAGGATGAGTGTGGTGGAGCAGAAGCTGTACTGGATTTTGTCTCATCCATTGTTTGTTTACCCCTGTATACAAAAGAAACTGGCATTAGACTCTTTTTTTTTTGGTAGAAACTGGCATTAGATTCTTAGATGTACACACACATGCCTGAAGAAAGCAATATGTGAAAACCACCTGAATCTGTAAACCGAATTTTTGTTTTGAGCACGCACAAACCATATGATAACCAACAGAATGATTAAAAGAACCAGGAATTCAATAAAAAAAAATACCATCAAGAAACCATGAGCTGTGAAAATTTTGAAATGCTAATTACCAGAATTCCATTTTCAGTTACCAAACATGTCTGACCTAAGGTGATTTGAGTTCAATGTTCTCTGCCTCTTCTATTTATCATGTAAATCATCAATTTGAGTTTAATTAAGCGTTCAAACAAGATAATGTTGATCAGGTTTCAGCATCTGAAACGAAATTGATTTCAGATTCATATTCCCACACCAATCAACAATGAAATTGAATTCAGATTCATATTTATCGTGTAAATTCAGATCATCCCCAACAGAGATTAGAAACAGAAGCAAATGATGGGAATTCGTAATTTGACATAATCTATCAACAATGAAGCGCAGAAGATTCGCAAGAAAGAATAACAAAACCTAGATGGAGGCGGGATGACACAAACCTGTGAAATCGAATCGGATGGCAGCTACAATCGCGAGGAAATTCGGTCACTTGCAGAATGGTACTATGGTAGAGGAGTGTGGATGAATTTGGAGTATTTATACCCGTGGAGAAACGAAGAGAGGTTCACACGATTTCCATGGAAATTTCATGTTTGAGAGCGGCGACGACGTCAAATGGTCGCTGGATTTTGAATCTTCGTGGAAGCGTGATTCCAGTAATCTGTAATCCACTAGCGTGATTTGTCGTTTGCAGTTTGACAATTCAAAGTTGGAGAGTTTCAGCTTCTTCTCTCTCTAGCTCTCCACACCGTCACGTGCAATCTATGACCTTCTTCTAGAAGATTATACTTTTCACAATATCGGGTGACTTTTCCTTGTTTTTGTAATTACAGTATTGTTTTTAAACCGTATTTTTTTTATTAAGAAAGATCTAGAACATCCTAAAAATGAGAACTTGTTAGGAATGATTTCTAATGCCATTAATAGGAAAACTATAGTCCAAATTTATAATTTTATTGGATAACTCTTGTTGGTTAATCATAACCGACTGAAATTTTTGGAGCGAAATAAGAATATCAGTAGTGGTCAATTATTTTGATCTCATAATCAATTCGGAAAACCTTGGGTTGCTTTAATTACTTGCAAATTGTCACCCTTTAATTCTATGTGTTGAAGCTTCCTTCTTCTCGCTTCACGAACAACATCTTTTCAATCGTGTTTTTTAACGAACTATACACAACGAAAACTCTTAAGATCCTAAAAAAAAAGAAGCAAAAGCTCTTAAAAAAAATGTTATAACAATATACACTTAAATTTTTTAAAATCACACCCCGCCCAATCAATTCAAAGAATGAAATGTAGCATTTTGAACAAAGAAAACTAAAAAAGAGTAAAATTACGCAAGAACCATCAATATTTGTTTTTCAATTTCTAGCATCGGTGCTCCATCCCTCCCCTTCCAATTAAATAATTGATATTTTGTAGCACAGGTGCTATAATCATGACTTATAAACTAGCTCTTAGGCTAATAAAGCTCTGTGACTTGTGATAAAGCAAAAACAAAATTTGAAAGAAACTTGTAAGAATCTAGAAATCTACTAGTACCGAGATTTATATAAAATAGAAATTACATATTTTCAAATTATAAAAGCATAATATTAAATTATAAAAAATCATCCACACATAATTGCCTCTTTAAATTGTATTGTTGATTTCACGCAGTGTAATACGTTTAAATCTTTCTGGTCTTAATCGTGAGTGCCCATGTGGATTCAAGGGTGCCCACTTTATTCGTTTATTCGTATATTCAAATAGTTGTACATCCATGTGTTTGAACATGAGATCCTTTCTCTTCGATACACATATATGGGTGTCTTCTTTCGGTACCAAATTATTGAATGTTAATGTGATTCGTATAATGTTAAAAAAATTTTATGCAAGAAACAATCTAATGCGAAAAACTTGACTTTTGTTAATAAAATAAACACGAATGTTACGAATCCTAGGACAATACCAAAAATGAAAAAAAAAACTAATGGGCTCATCAAAACCACATGGGAAAAGATTGCCCTTTTCTAAGATGAAATCCTAGTGACGGATCCCACGCTCGTGGGTCCTCGGATCACCTTGCCAACGCTCGGTTGTGCTCAGTTTCCTCTCTGCTAGCCACCCTTCTCGAGCGTAATCGGTCTTGGGTCGGGCGCCTCGAGTGCACAAACGAGCATCCAATTGATTGGCCCAAACTCAAATCAAAACCTTTGCGTCTAGGAACTAGATCATTTGATGAAGGGTCGAAGGCACTGCTTCCATGGCATGAACCCAAGGTCTTCCTAGAATTTGGTTGTATGGGGCAAGGACGTCCACCACGATGAATTTGACCTCCATCTTTTTCTTAGCTATCACTCTTTTTTTTGAAGGATTTGAGCGAAAATGTAGGATATACTCATACCTCTTATCTTTCTCTCTTTCTTCCGAGTGTTCATAGTGTGTTCTTATCGTTGATTTGCATAATCAACACCAAAGCTAGGGTTTAGGTTAGGGGTGTTCATCCGGCCCGGTGGACAGTATTTTGAAACATTTGAACCGCGGACTGGACCGTGCCATACAATCCTGTCAAATAACGGTTCAGTCTGGTTTTGGATCGTGAATTCCTGTCTTATTTCAAATTATTATAAAATTTTAATTTATTTATGTTCAAAAGTGTTTTTTATGATAAGAAGTATTTTTAGTTAAACAATGTTTAAATTATTGTCGATCCGTTGTTGGATCGTAAAAAGTATAGTTCTATGTCAAATATTAGTTTTGCAATAATTTTTTATATATAGTTTTCAAAAAAAAAAATATTACGATCCTGGACCGAACCGGACCGTAATCCGTAAAATTTAAATATAGTGCACTAGGAGGAGAATGCTTCAGGAACGACACATTTGGGAGATGACAAAGACAACTCAATAAGACAAATAAAAAGTACCTCTGCTACCCTCTGCCACATTCTCTGCAATTCAAAAAGTGGACTTCTTGAACAGTTACGGTCAGAAAAAAAAGTAGTAAACAATTAAAAATTATTTTTTTTTTGGGAAAAGCTAAATACAATGCTTAGGAGATTCCCAATGCTTAATAACAATATTGAGTAGTACAGTAATAAAAAGGACTTTTTTGCATTTTAGGCGGTAAATTCAACTTTTCTCCCGCCCAAACCATGCGTAATCCCCAAAGTGAAAGAGAAAATATAAAAACTTGTCAATTTAGCTAAATATTTATCATAACTCTGGGTTCTAGTTTCAATCCGAAATTCCACGTAATTACGATTAACGGAGATTAAAGGCCACAATCACCGAATGGATCTGAATTAGGAGTATACAGTTGAGACTGGTGAGTGTTTTCTATGTTGTAATTTTGATATGGGTTTCGTATTCAGTATATTAAAATGTGTAATCGTATATAATGTTGTGGTAAATGCAGATGAAGATGAAGATCTTTTATCAGATCACGAGGAGTTCATGGATGGAATCGACGTCTATTCGTCTGCGTCGGATGATGAAGTATCTGAAGGAAGTAACGAGTTACCCGTGGATCAGAAAGATGTCGAGCAAATTGTTGGGTTACAAACTCAATCCGTAGACTTGGCCAACAATGACAATGAAGATATTCAAAATCCAGAAGAGAGACCAAACCTGAATGTTGAACCTCCGGTTCAAAAATTGAACATTCTAGATTTGAATGACCTTAGCTCTGATTTTCGTGCTGACGACGGTGCCGAAGGCGTTGATATTTCAACACAAGAGGTTGATCTCGATCCAGCTGTGGGGGGCACATTTGCATCATTTGACAAATTATACGATTGTTGTTTTGCATATGCAAAAAGGGTTGGATTTCAAATAAGAATACGCAATACCTGTTATACCCAAGGAGAAGTCAAGGCAGTAAGGTATGCATGCATAGTTTGTTCAAAAGGGTAAGTTCACTTCCAAATCAAAAGATCCATCAAAGTCAAGCAATACCGCAAAGATAGATTGTAAATTCAGTGTTGGAATAAAGAGGGATCCAAGGATCGGACACTATTCGATAACCTCGGTAAAACATGAGCATAACCATCCTCCTGAACCTGAGAAAATTAGATTCTTTTCGTTGTACAGGCAGATAAGCGAAGCCGATAGGAGGAGAATATTGGAAAACGATAGGGCTGGTGTGCCAGTATCGAAAAACTACAATTCATTTGTACATAGGAGGGTGGGCATGCTAATGTTCCCTTTAGTGAGAAGGATTGTAGGAATTTAATAGGCAGTGTGAGAAGATTGGAAATGAAGGGTGGAGATTATGAAACAGTGAGGAAGTACTTCGAGAAAATGAGCGCGATTAACACCAATTTCTTCCACAACTCTGACGTGGATAACAAAGGCCGGTTGAAGAATGTGTTCTGGGAAGATGGCCGCAGCAGAGAAGCATACCGCGACTTCGGGGATGTTGTCTCCTTTGACACCACTTATGTATCAAACAGATATGGCATGCCATTTGCCCCTTTCATAGGAGTTAACCAGCACAGGCAGTCCATTCTATTTGGATGTGCTCTGCTATCAGGGGAGGATATTCCCACTTTTAAATGTGTGTTCCAAACTTGGCTTACATGCATGGGTGGCAAGCCTTCCAAATGAATCATCACGGATCAGTGCCGAGCAATAGGTTTGTAAGACTCTGATTCATGTTGATCGACGTATATGTTATGTAATTGTTTGTTTATTTGTCTGTATGTACGAACATTTAATTAACAATTCTAGCGCATGACAATGGGCAGGGGGCGCATTAGCGGAAGTCCTCTCAACCACAACGCATCGACTTTGCATATGGCACATATTACGAAATGCCTCCAAACATTTACAACAGAAGCCAAGATGGAACAAAATCGCCAATTCTCTCCGTATTGCTCTTCACCATTCACTAACAGTATCTGATTTTGAAACGACTTGGAAATCTATGTTAAACCGGTATGACCTTCGGGCTAGCAGATGGTGTTGTGATATGTATGCAATTAGAGAGAAGTAGGCTCCTGTTTATTTCAAGAATGACTTCTGGGCGGGTATGTCCAACATGCAAAGGAGTGAGGGTATGAACAACTTCTTCAAAGGGTACATGAATGCGGACACAACCTTGACGGATTTTGTGAAGCAGTACGCATCTGTTGTGGCTAGTAGGGTCGAGGCGGGGGAAAGAGAGGACTTTAAGTCTCTTAATTCCCCAGAGCAGTGCTTGACATCTCATGTATTTGAGGATGTGTATCAAAAGGTGTATAGCACTGGCAAGTTCAAGGAATTTCATAACGAGGTTGCTGAACTTCTATACACTGTAGTCGCGAGCAGAAACACACACAACGATGGCGGGGGAGACATAGTTGAATACGTAATCGAAAAGAAAAAGCCCATCAAATGCGGTATTTTCATCCGCAAGAGTGCGAAGGTGACCTATGACAAGGCAAATGTGGATCTTAAATGCCCGTGCAAGAATTTTGAGTTCAAGGGAATTTTTTGCTGCCACATTTTGACTATATTTCACGTAGCGGAACTGACATTTGTTCCTGATAAGTTAATCCTCAATAGGTGGCGAAAAGACGTGCCTAGAAAATATGTTAAGGTGGCATTTCCATATAATGGCGACCTGCATAATAGGTCGGATCAGCTAAAAAGGTGGAACGAGTTGAGTGCATTATGGGACCAACTTTATGATGTTGCAATTGCCGATGACAGTTTATTTCAGGCGGCTAAGAAGGCTATGTTGCACTTAATTGAAAGAGGGAATTCCACGGTAGGATCCGTAATGGTCTGCAATCACATGTCATGGAGAACGTGGGTGAATGTTATTCAAAAATGCCAATCTTTCCTCGCCCTCGCCCTGTAGTGGATGATAGCGATGAAGCTGCCTCGACTGGGGATGGAGATCCCATTTTGGACCCAGTTGATAAAAGAAAAAGGGTAGAAAACGCAGACACAGGTTGGGTTATGAGCAGGATAAGAATAATCGAAACCAAGCGGCTAATAGGGAACCCGAACCTCCATCACCATCACCATCATCTTATTCATTTGCAAATGCAGGCCATGCGTGGATCCACCCACATCCACATATGTCATCCCAACCAACATACATGCCATCTCATCAACCATACAATCATGTTCATGAACGGGTAAGAAATCGAGTTGTTGTGGAATGTATTCCCTATGTTTTGTCTAGTGTTAATCTTATGTATTTATTGTGGAAGGGGTACCAGCCAATTGGCCACTCTTCGGATAGGAGTACGAGGGAATTTTTAAGGCAATTGTCGCAGGGGCCAGATTATTATCAATTTCCTAATCACGTATGTAAATACGATTAGTGCCCGAAAAATAAAGAACACAATTACTGCGAAACTATTTTGAGTAACCATTTATGTGTGCAATATGCAGGGATATGCCACCTTCAGTTCTGAAAGCGGTTTTAAGTAACGAATTTGGAGAATCGCGGAGATGGCAGTTGATTAAACGACCCAATTTGTTAACTGCCCAATTTGTTACAGGCCCAATAGGCCACTTCCTTGTGCGTTCCAAAAACAAAGGTACACAAAGAGGAAAACATCGATTCAGAACTCCTTTGCTTAAAAAGACCAGGGATGAGGACCAGTTTTCATTCTAGAGCTATTTGAGAGCTTGGTGAACTTGTCGCTGCAATTTCTTTCCAAGTGAACTTGTCGCTGCAATTTCTTTCCATTCGGATATGGATTTAGGGAGTGGATCTGAATCCAGCGGAGAGGGACACGAAAATTCGGCCTATTGGAGAAGGGCTTGCATTGATGCCAAAGCCACTTATGAGGCGTCTTTGAAAAAGGGAGCCGAGTTGCAGACAAAATTGTTGTTATCACAAGTGAGATTTGATCGCGTGCAAGCGAAATTACAACAGTTAGAGGAAGAAGAGTCCAAACTAAGAACTGTGTACAAAAATTTAGGACGCATGGTGGCCCTCCATGAATTGTGTTTCCCTTCTGCTGCGCAGAAGGAAGACTATGTTGGCTCATCCTCTTCTACAGGTTATCCCCTTTATTCATCTGGTCAATTTTTTGGATGCAAATGAAATAAATTTAGGGTTATGTTTGTATTATTTTCCGAATTAGGGGTTGTTCCTTTCCTTGTTTTTATATTACCTTTTTATAATGAATTTGTCCACGACCTTTGTATTGAATCAGTCGGTGCAAAGGTGGTGGAATCTATTGATATATCCAGTGATTTGGATGTTGAACATGAAGTTGAACGACCACATGCAATTGGCTGCTCGGATAGCCTGACTGGAGGAGATTTTGTTTGGCTCTGATGGCATAGATGAGTGCATAGATAAGTGCATAGATGAGTGCAAAGCAAAGTACGGAGACCTACTTCAGCGATATGAGATATCATCACAAAGGGAATTGGATCTGCAATGTCAATTGACGAGAATAGAGAGCAGAATTGCAGAAGCAAAGGCGAGACTGGGGGATGTGGAATCTTCACGATTGAAGGTTAAAGATTACTATAGAAGGTTGGGACGTGTGGAGATACTAGAGGAGCACAGTTCGCCTAATGTTGATGTGGAGAAGGCGAAACTGGATGCTGATTATCCAATACCTCCTCGTTTGGCTGGCACTAATTTATAAAAGCCAACATATGAAATTTTTTCCTTCACTCCCTTGCATGCCTTTGAACTACGAATGTGTTCGTTGTTTTTCATATTGGTTTTGCTTAGTGCTTCTATTGAAACTATGAACCAGTTGCCCCCATAGCTCGTCTATTTTTTTTTGTTAAACCCATAGCTCATCTATGTGGGTTCCATTCTGAGTAATACCTAAAGTTGGGCCATTGACCGATAAGCGGAGTTTGATTGTTACCATATGTTGGGCCTGATTTTTTATTTGGGCCTTTTAATATTACCTTTTCGTTTTGGTATCGCCTTAAATTAGAAGGATTGAACTCATAAAACACTTAAAATCATAGCCAACTACATCTAAATGATATTTATATAATGAATACGTAACTGATATTACATTTGTTTTTTACACATCCTCTATCTATGAATATGTTATTTACTATACAACATTTATATTGCCATGCATATGTCGAGTTTTAATTTAACATACTTTAGAGTTGTATTTTTCTACTAGTAAGTAGGACACATTCATTTCTTCTAATCATAATCTTGTGTGTTATGTATTTGAAATTTAAATTGGAGTGTCATTTTATTGATAAAATGACAATAATAGCAAGAACAAAAAGGAAATATTCCCAAATTGGAGATTGAGATCAAAGGTCCTCATAATGAATAGCGGTCCAAATCTTGTACTCTCTTTTATGTCCTCCCTCCTAAACTCCTATAGTACACTATGCTTCCTTGTTTAACTTAGATACAATGTGTTACTTCAATAATTTACTAAATTGTGTCAACTACCAAATCTTTTTTTGATAGAGAATAATTATACCAAATCTAAAAGACTAATTATTATACTAAATCTTTTAAAGGATTAAGGATAATTTGGGAAATTAATAGACCTTCTTAGTTTTTGTCAAATTTACTATAAAATCTTATACTACGTAGTATTTTCAAAGGCCAAATGGTGCCCAATAACACAAACTTTCATTCTGTTGCTCTTAATAACACGAACTTTGAAAAAACAAAAATAATCACGAACTTTCTGTGTGGTGGTGTTTAATAGCACCGTTTTATTTTTAAATGGTATATCTCCAAAATAAGAAAATGACATGTCACGAACTTTCTGACGACAGTGACACTGGCGAATTGGAGGACAACATGACTGAGTAAAATTGGCGTTAGGTGATTGAACGGGGAATGAGGACAAAATTGGTCAACAGCCGTGAGAGAGGGGATTGACAAGTGGAGCTTCGATGAGGATGAGGGGGACAAAAGGGATAAATTGGGGAATATATATATAATACCGCTATCTCAAGTAGAGCAAATCCTAATTCTGTGGGCCTGGATAAAGAAACGAAAGAACCAGTTATTTTTGTTTTTATTTCCTTTTTATAATATGAGGATCGTGTGTGGGAGCCCACTAGACCCGTATGAAACAAAAAGAATATTTGGTGAGATAGAAATCTTCAAGCAATAAATAATTGCAGTAGAACTCAACCCGGTGGTGGTAGTAGTTGGCATTTAAATAATTGCAGTAGAAGATTTCGTGAATCTTCTTCTTTACCCATATTCCTGAACTTATTAGGTTTGGTATTTATTATTAATTCACGCATCTTAAGCTGTCAACGATGGGGTTGGTGCGCATTTTAATTTATGCCTGCCTTTTTCCACCAAAAAATAAAAGGTATGAAGACCCTTTGCATTCTATCAACAAAAGAAATAGTATCAAGACCCTTACATGTTGCCCTACCCCTTGAGCTTTCTTCTCCAGCACCTTTCTGAACCCTAATCTCTCCAAATTGATTTAAGATGGTAGGTAACTCCAACGGCGACCGATCCCCATCATTCTCTGTGAAGATGAATGAACTCTTTGCCGAGGAGAAAGCCTCTGATGACCAGTATCTCAAGGGTAAGAACTCTTTGAAAATGATTTGAATTTTCCAATATTTACGAAATTTCTGATTGCTTTTGTTTTTTAATCGTATGAAGGGTTGGAGACAAATCAACAACAAAGAGATCGACCCATGCAAGAGAGGCTTCTGAAATGGGAGGAGAAGCACCAACAACTCAACAACAAGTTTCACTCCTTACGTGCCAGGTTGGAGGAGATCAAAGCCATGGATGATTCATCACCTGATGTCTACATGGGAAAGATCAAAGCGATGGTCCATATCAACATTGAAATGGACGATCTACAGAAGGAGATGATGAGTGGAATGTACGGTTTGGGAGTTGTTACCGCTTGGGTTAAGCGGTCTATGTAGGGGTTCTCTTGTATTCTCCTTCTATTATAAATTTCACTCTTATCTTTCGGCATCCCCTTAAATTTAAGTAAATTCAATCGTCCAAATCTGCATGAGTATCTCCATTGGTAGAGACACAAATGGGTCTCTGACCACTTAAATAATGATTTTTTCAACTAAAAATGGGTCTCTCAAAATTCCGCAAATCCCTCAATTGAGGGACTCACAATGAAGACCATAAGCATGTTTGTTTTTTTGTTTAGGGTCGAATAAGCATGTATGGTTGTTGGTCAGTTCGATTTCTGTAGTAATTTGGTGAACCCTAAGAAAATTATTCAAGATAAAAAAAAACTAAAAGTAAACTCTTTGTCGTTTGAGGCTTGTGGATGTGGATATGGTTGAAGTTTCATTTTAAGACTTTGTTGGTTGTTTTCTTGGATGGAAGACTGGTTTTTAAACTATATTTATACATCCCATACATTCACATTAGAAAAACCCTTAATGTATTTATTTCCCTTCCTAGTCAAATCGGACTTCAACAAACACGTTATCATTGACCTTCCAATTAGCATACATAGTCATGGCAATTATACTCGACGAAAAACATGATATACAAGTTCCCCAATGCTTGACGATTTTTTTTGGTCGATTGCTCTACGTAAGACACAAGCGTCCTCCTAATACAAGGGTTTCAACGATAGATGGGTTGAGCATGTGTAACATCATCCCCATATCCCCTTTATCAACGGGAGAAATAAAGATTTCAATTTAATCATAGGGCACAATGTTCCCAACCAAAATTACATGGTTTGCATGTATTTGGGTTCCGAACTCTATGTCTCGTGCTTATATTGAGTTTTTTTTTCTACCATTGAAAAGAGGAGATGATGGGTATGATGTGACACATGCTCAACCCGTCTATCGTTAAAACCCTTGTATTACAGGAGGACACTTGTGTTCTTTTCATTTTGCTCGGGAGATTTCTGATCATCAAAGTAGTAGTCCCCTTCTCCAGCCCACTTGATGAATCTCCACCTCCAAACCTAGAAGCCCGACCTGACCTGCCACCGTTAGGTTGTAGAGTCCCTGAAAACAATATAGAGGAGGCGGACGTCTGTTGGTGGTGTACGTGTCCCTAAGGGCACCGAACTAATAAGAAAAGATCGCGTCGCTAGTTGGGACAATCTGTAAACAAAAACAATGTAACTGTCGGTCATATGTATTGACAATGAAACCTATTGAAGTATTTCAGAAAGTTAGGAGCATATCGGAGTTGCAGAGTTAGATCCATACACGCACATAGGCCACCGCCCATGTATATCCCTAGTGCATTCTCCAAGGCGTGAGGAGACCGGCGAGAGGGGATTCAAGTTTTTTGGCTTGAGAAATATGAAAGATGATATGAGTGGCTTTGTAGGGTTCATTTCATGGTATGGTTAGGAAGTCCATCATTCTGTATTTATAGAACGAATACGTGCTTCTGCTTCTACCAAAAGAAAAAGGGAAATTCCTTTTGGTGCCCGATTTTTCCAAAGAAAAAACAGAAGGAAAGTGTCCACTATTACTACCGTGATACTTAATAATCAAGTAGTTTATACCAAAAAAGCAGAAATAAAGCAACCACTATTACCCCTGTGATACAGCGTGCAATAGCGAATATCCGTACATTAGGGGGCGCAAAGAATATAATCAATGGAAAATTGAAATTGAAAATTTAATTTGTATGTGCCTAGACTCATACATACATGATTCTCCATTGAAATTATACTTTTGATTTTTTTTATTTCCCCAGCTTACTGTAATTTGTGATTGAGTTGTTTACACAAAGCAAATGACATCAATCATTCCTTAATTAAAGTTGATTTTTCATACTTTCACCTAGTAATGTGCATTTTCATTTTCATATTTGAGAGGATGAATTGAATGATATCCAAATACAAAGAGTGATAAAGTATTAAATGTGAGGTTGGAAAAACTAAATTCTAGTATTACCCTTCTAAAAAAGGAAAAAAACATAGATAATATTAATTTAGGAAGTTGTGCTTTAAATTGAATGAGATTTGGGAAGAAGTAAATCTAAACCAAATAAAAAAATATTGCATAATTTAAATTTAAGTAAAAGTAAAAATTTGATAAAAAGGGTAATTGAATTAAATCAACTACTTTCTTAATTTTTAGGGTTTAGGATAACACATCATGTTTTTATGAACGGAGGGAGTATTCATTTGCTTTCTAGCCAAATAGCCAAATACATCTTATTCGAATCGGACTTGAAGAAACACATTATCATTCACCTCTCAAAGTATATATATCAATATCATACATAGTAGTGGACAATGCACATTGAGTCATCTTCGTGTGCATTTTCCAAGGGCACCAGACTAGTAAGCAATGATCGCGTGACCCGTTTGAAGATTCTCCCTGATGCCAATGCTATGCAATGTCGCTGCGTATTTGGAAAATGATAGTTTACACCCCAGTTTCTCCCGTTCACACATAGGAGGAAAGTATTGCAATTGCGATTTCCTTTCTTTGTATGAGTAGTGAAGAAAGGCTTTACACTTTGAAAGGAATTCGCTCTTTGTACAACTCTATCCTCCGCGGAGCCTCGAGTTACAAATTCATCACAAGGCAATTTTGATATTGTCTTCCAATCTGAAGAAAAAATCTTTGAAAAAAAAGAAGGCGCATTCATCATCATCCAGTACAACAAGAAAGATACGGATGATCAAAGACGAGAAGGGTGCGCGACGGGTCAAGATTGGGCAGACCAATCCCATCCAGTTGGGGTGTAAGAAGATCCTGGTAAACCTCAACTGGATGATGCACCAGTATCATATAAGCAAAGATCGCGTCGCCCGTTGGAAGCACTTGTATGCCAAAAATAAAGCAAGCGTTGGATGCACTGACATTTTAGCCTTATTTGATTGGAATTTAAGCAAGGAGGAAACGTACCGGTCAGGTGGGAGCGATGCACATGTAGAGAATCCATCGTCCATTCTCCGTGAAGAACAATATGGCAGGGTATGTTGGAAGCGCCTGGAAAATAATACCAAAATTTGGTCATGTGCATTGACAAAGAGAGAATTCAAGATTTATGGCTGGAGAAACGTGAAAGATGGTATGAGTGGCTTTGTAGGGTTCATTTTCATTGTAGATCTTGGATGTCCATCATTATGTTTTTATAGAAGGAATACGTTACCTAAGAACCCCCGTGATAGAGCATGCACTAGTGGCCTAGTAAATCTAAAGCCTGCTGTTTCTTTGACCAATATGGGTCAAAAGAAGATAATGCATGCCGTTTCTTAACCCAATAAAACAAAAAAGAAAATAATAGAAGTGTTTGGTAAACCTCATATTAAATTTAACACGATAGGTGGGTGGTAAACCTCATATCAAATTTAATGCTCAGTCTTAGTGTTTGCACTTACATCTTGTAATTTGCCTTATCATATTCATATTGGAGAGGATGCATGACAAAGTATTAAATGTGAGTATGGAAAAACGTAGACCACATATATTGTGGGACAGATTTCGACTAAAACCATAGAGAATTATATAAAGTGTTTAAATATACCATTGTTTGCTTTCTACCTAAATTGATAAATGATTGGTATCGATCTCAGTCAAGTCTGACTTGAACAGACACACTGTTGTTTCGTAAAGATTCTCTTGCCATTGTCACATTATTCAATTGTATAATTATAGGGGTATCAGTATCATCACCAATTCACCATCGTCCATAGATATTTTATTCATTTGCCTTCAAGCCAAATTGCCAAAGACTTCATCCAAATCGGACTTCAACAAACACATTATCATTCACCTCTCCCAAGCATATATATCATACATGACCTCTCCAAGTATTTATTATCCTAGAAAAATACTCCTATGTAATTGCTTAAATATAAATTAAAAACCATATAGGAGACGATGAATTGAATGATATCCAAATGTGATTACATTAGACTTGGTGTAAACATTTCAAAACCATAGTTCATTTTAGGGTATGGAAAAACTAAAACCCCAGATATTGTGTGTAGGATCGTTAGTGCTTAAACGAGTCGGCGACTCCTGCGAAGTCGACGACTTTGAGTAACAATCGAAGTCACCGACTTTGGTAAAGTCAGTGACCTTGAAATAAGAAGCGGAATAATTAATCAAACCGGAAAGATATTACCAAACTCTAAATGACAAGCGATGTATAGTGGAAACTCTTCATAAACCAACTAGTTTACTTAGAGAAAAACCACTCCCTTCCAAGGTTCTCACTTGGTCAGATTTCAAGAGTCCTTAGACTCGCTCTATTGATTTCTTGAGTGTTACAAAGCTCTCCCAGGTACAAGTTGAATCCCACAACCTTGAACCACGCTCTACCTTTGTACCTACACTCTCAACCTCACGCTATGCCTAAGAACACTCAAACTCACCACTTGCACGAATCTCACGCACAAGTCTTCTTCACTACTCGTACGAATCCCACGCACGAGTCTTCTTCAACCTAGAACTCTCTCTTTTCTTTTTCTCAAGATATACAATTATGCACGAAAGTCCTTTCTTCTAACCTAAAACAACTCAGTATTTAAGCTAGAATAAGGTATGATTTTGTGTAATACTATTTCCTATTCGGTTAAGGAAATAACATCACACGCAATCTTACAAGATCTTTCCTAATATAACATGTACGCACATATAAAATATCTCAATGGAATCATATCATCTTCTTTTGATTTTAGCACTCTTTTATGATGATATTCTCCATAAACGCCCCATTTGTCCTGCAAACAATCGCACACGATTTGTGCATTCCTTCCATAAATAGTTTTCGTCGCCAGCTGGTCAGGTCAGTAACTTTGCCATGACTTTTCCAAGTCACCGACTTGGCTTGCAAACTCGAAGTCACTGACTTCCTTGGAACCATCAAAACACAACTTTTCAACAATAGTTTCTGACTCTCCATGCAACTGCTATGTCACTGACCTTTGGAACCATCAAAACCAGATCTTCTAACAAATTCCCCCTTTTTGATGGTGACAAACAACATGTCCTGATAAGATCTTTAAAGCACACAAGAAACATCATAGCATAAAGAGCAATTGCAAAAATCATAAAAAGTTCCCCCTAAGCTTAATATCCACATGATTTAGTTTTTAGACCCCTCCCTTTAAATCTATTCCCCCTGGTTATTTCCCCCTTTTGGCATCATAAAAAGGTTTGCTAAACAAGAAAATAAATCATAGGCAAAATATGGAAAATTATAACATAATATCAAAACAGTCGTAGATAGTCATCCACCAAAGCAAGAGATAATGTACGATCCAAAAACAAACAATCCAGAAATGCAGTACAACCAAATCGAACTAAAAAAGAGAAGTCTTTTAAACTGGAGAGATAATGTGGTAAGGGTAAAAGAGAGGGATAGAGAGAGTCATGGACATGTAGCAGTCAGTGACCCAGAATCGAAACAAGCAAGCCTTTCCTTAACCTCCACAAATTTTCCCTATCTTTAACATCTCTAGAAACTGAAGCAAGAACTTTAACATTAGGATCAGAATGAGTGACTTCTTCATATAGAACCATAGGTTGCTTAGAAGGTGTGACGTCTTCTAGAACTTTGTCGTTGACATCACCAGAGTCTTCTTTGTTAGTGACTTTTCGCAAGTCACCGACTTCTTCTTTTTCCTTGGTTACTCTTTGATCACCTTCTTCTTTCTCGTCTCCTTCTAATTCATGCTCTTTAAAACTAGAGCCCTTGTTTCCTTCTTCTTAGATTTTTCAACTCCATTGCCTCCAAATTTTGAGTTAACCAACTCCTTCTCCAAATCCTCCTCAACACTCTCCTCGTCCCTTTTTGGGTGTGTCACTCGATTCGGGAAATGCTTACCGGTTGCGCCGTTTGGCGCAGTGCTCCAGTTTCAAGTGACACGGTTAGGGTTTCTTGGTTGGTGTTTAGGTTCATGAAGCTCTTACATGAGGATGGAGGTAGGTTAATAAAGCAACTTGTTCTCCCTTAATTGGAAAGTATCACTTCAATCAAATCAAGCTTCGCTCATAAAAATTTATTTCCAAACACAAACAAACTAATCTTCTTAATATTCTGATGTGATCCATGCGCCAATTTTCACATTCGTTGACCATGCTCATGTCGGCGACCATCAAACCTGGTTTATCATCTCAACATATCTGCCATGACATTTGCACAGTCCATGAACTTCTCTTTAAAGCACTTACTTGGCGTTGGGGTTGCATAGGGAGTGCCAAAACAAACCAAGTATGAAACATTATTTTTGAGGATTTGTCGATCATGATGATAAGTCCCCGTTTCATAAGGAAATTCAAAACGGACTCATAGAGACTCTCAAAACATGATAGGTCAGGGACAAGCATTAGAATCAACCATCATTTGGGCTTGTAATGAGGGATAGGATCATCAGGTTGATTCTTTTGGGCTAAAAACAAAGAGCTCAAAAAGGTTCTACACATACTGAATGTAGTAAAAGTCATCGACAAGTCAAATGCATGGGGCTTCCTAAATATGATGTCTATCAAGAATGCTAAAAATTATACCATAAAAGCATGATTTCAAAATATATGCAAAGCAATCAATCCTAGCCAATCATCGAGGGAATTCATGTAGGGAAATAGATCATTGAAGAGAGATCATACCAAATTCCAAGCGGAGTTGTTCAAAGGGTTCACAATTTAAGGCCTTTGTGAAGATGTCTGCTCTTTGATCACTTGTTCTACGAAAGTCCATAGTGACCATGCCTTTTTCCACACAATCTCGAAGAAAATGGTGCCTTATTTCTATATGTTTTGTCTTTGAATGTTGCACCGGATTCTTTGAGATGTTGATTGCGCTAGTGTTGTCATATAGTGTTGACGGGTCTTTTCTCTGGACAACAAATAAATTTATAAGTCAAGACCCCACTGAATATAGGGGAGTTAGGATCGTTCCACGGGAAGCACTGTTGTTTGTTTATCAACTACAAGAAATAAAAACTAAGCAAAACAACACAAAAAACCCACGACCAACCTCTTTAACGACTTTGTCAGGGTCGTTAACGAACCTGGATAACACTACTAACGAACTCAAACACAGGTTCGGTACCGAGGCAAATACTCGATAATGAATGAGATCGAAGACAAACTCTAATAAGAATAAAAATCTAGGACAAGGGTTACCACAACATTACCATGCATATAAACTCGTAAGAAGATAAAGATCATGCCTTTAAAAAGATAAATTCATCAACTTTTGCTGATTAGCAAGCAAATCAATCTATTCTCATAAACTAATTCACTCAATTACTTGTTTTGGATCCAAAGCTCGAAACTTACGTAATCGAACAATATCAACCTTCAAGTCAATAACTTTCTCTTTCAATCAAGTTAAGAACTCAAATTACCTCGATTCTCATCTAGGCATAAGCACAACAAGCAATCTAAAATAGATAAAAGGCATTCAACACTTCAACTTACTCATCAAACATGCATAACTAAGTCAGGTTTCGACCCCGACCCTAGATAGGAAAACTACTCACTATTCATAACTATAAAGAAAATAACTTTAATAAGAGAAAACATTGAAAACAAAACAAGCTACTTCAAATTAATAAGAAAATTATCGTCTTACAATATCCCGAAGAGACCGAAAACAAACAAGACAACACAGGATAACGAACTGTATAATGATCCAACTCTCTCTCTCTCGATCGACCTGGCTCGATATCCTTCTCACCTGACTTCTCTTGTTCGGCTCTCCTAGAAATCGTCTCCTACTCGATACCCCCTTCTCAGGCTAGAAAAAGGGTATTTGTACTAATAAAGCTATCTAATAAAAAGGCTAAAAGATAAAAACTTTCCTAAAAGATAGAATCTAACTCTAAAAAGATAGAAAGATAACCTAAAAAGATAACAAGACATAAAATATAAAGTATTGTGCTCTAGAGAAACAAGCATATTACGGAGAAATGGGGGAAGACTTTGTAGTCGTTAGATCTTGTATAATAGAGGGTTGAGATTTAATGAATATGGGTGCAAAATAATTATTGTGGGCCAGATACATGGGATTGATTCTAAATTCCTAAAATAATGCCCCATATCTATTCTCTCTCTATCTGTATCAATTGTGATAGGATTGAATTATTCAAACCTCCAATATTCAATTCTTCTATTTCACTCTCTCTCAAAAAAATTTTGTTCGTCTTCTTCTCCCATCCTCTCACTATTCAATCTCTAATAGAGATTCGTCCATCTTGGTGGTTATTAAAGCTTCGAGCGAGATGTGTTGGATCTTGATGAATAATTTGCACACATGCTTCTTCGGTTCTCTCCACTCCATTCAGGTTGCCAATGTCCAGATCTGAGGCCCCTTCATCTCGAACGATGGATTCGTCGTTAATTTTCACAAGCAATCCTCGTCATCGATCGCCATCAACTTCAACCCCGGAGACGGTATGATGATGTTTATGTTTCCAGATTTCGATTTTCACTTCGCATAGGGTTTTATGATGGTTGCATGTTTGTTGGTTTTTTTTGTTGATAATGTTAGTTGTATTGAGAATAATCAAACAATATTATGAATATACGAGCTAGTTGAATAATGGACCATATGTATGCACATGATTTATAGATTTCAGTTGACAGAGTTATAATATTCATGTATGCCTGTACATTTGTTCATCTGGACATCATGCATCAATTTTTTATTATTTGTTCAACTTGAATACGGGTGATATTCATATTAAGCTTATAGATTATTCACTTGGTTATTTTAAATGTCAATTTGATAATTTATAGGTGTTTATATGAGTTTTAATACTTATTCTTGTTGAGAGTTTCATTTATTCTAACAAACAGTTAATAATTTTTAAAATTTTAGTTTATTGATCTTCATTTGGAACAACGGGACAATTTTGTATTATTCATGTATGCATGTTGTATTTTTCAAGTTGGTTTTACATGATTTTCATATGATGACAACATATAAAGAATGTAAGTATACTGTATTGTTCAACTGATTAAGATGTGATGTTTAGCTTCAATTGGATATTGAATGACAGAGTTGTCTTGTTCAAGTATGAATGTTGTCTTACTTAATTTGATAATATGCAATATTCATACGTAGAGAACAAATTGTGGAATATGTTTGTTTTCAATAGGAATTTGATGGTTGTGAGGTGTCCATATGTTAGTTTTATTATTCTTAACCAATTATCTTGTCATGTAATATTATATAGGTGATGAGGATCAAGCTGTTGGGAAAGATCCAAAAAAAGTCAAAGATGGTATTCGACAAGCGTCACATAAGGCCCCTTGTTTGATGAAGATGTGTTTGATCTATCCAGAAATTAATGATGATACTGTTACGGTTGAGACGTTTGATTATTCCACTCATAGTTCATAATTGTTCGAAATGTTTGTAATCACAAAGTACTAAATTATGAATATTAAAGCATGCTTTTTTGAATATCACTACATGTGTTCATGAATAAAAACTCATGTTTTAACGAAATAACAATCACACGCCTAGTAATACAGTTATATGTGAACTATACCACACACATAGTTGAAAAGTACATTTTGTAATCATGAGTAATAAGACAAGCATAAATGAATAAGATATCATACATGTTTAACTAACAACTTTTATAAAATCTAAACACGTTTAGTTGAATAACACTAAATGAGATGTTAAACAACTATATTTGTAAGTACGAATATCGATACAGTTAGGTATGAAAATTATTACGCAACTAGTTGAATGAAACAATAATATATTAAGAGTAACACATCACTTATGTATTTGTATGGAAGAATAATACACGCCAACATGTGAATAATAATACAATTATATATGAATAATATGTCGTTCCTTTATGAATAACATTACATATTTTGATGAACATTTTATTTTACTCATATATAGATTCGGAAAAAAAACAATCTCATCTATGAAAATTAATACATTCGGAATCATCTTCATAAATGTCTTGGCCATGGCAAGTTTCGATTTCTGCATCTGCAATGTGCATGTGATCCTCAAAAACATAGTCCTTCCGTCTACTTGCTTCCTCCAACTGTTTGATTTCACAAAACACGACATTATAAATTTTAAATCACAAGTTTTTGAATAACACTTAATGAGATTATGAATAAACATACATATCTGAAT
Source organism: Fallopia convolvulus (assembly GCA_964016875.1). Lineage (NCBI taxonomy): Eukaryota > Viridiplantae > Streptophyta > Magnoliopsida > Caryophyllales > Polygonaceae > Fallopia > Fallopia convolvulus. Next base: position 8,438,764 of record OZ024732.1, read on the forward strand.
GAAAAAACAATCTGCATGTATGAATATCAACACAATGATAAATGAATAATACGACACCTATAGGTGAATAACTATTATTGTTTATACGAACAAGAATACAACTATATATGAATAATAACACACGAATCATTCAAACTTAATGGTACATATGTGAATAATAAGCAAATAGTGTACAAGCAAATAGTGTATGAAACATCACACATATATAGAACCCTCATACGTTAAAAACAAATTATATATTCGAATAACATTGCAATAATATTTGAATAATTTAATAGTTTTTTATGAATATTAAATCAGTTATGTATGAATAATATTCGGCACATAGTTTACAATTATTCTACTCGTAGTTCATGATTGTTCGGAACTTCTCTCATCACACAGTAATAAATTATGCATTTGTATAAGAATTATATGACACACCTCTTAGAAAATACCTCATGTAATCATGAATAACAATACTATCATATATAAATAAGAGGGCGCCCATATTTAACTAGTAAGCTCTTGAAAATCAAAGCAAGAGAAGTTGAATAACACTAAATTTGATGTTGAACAACTATATTTGTAAATACGAATATCCATACAGTTAGGTATGAAAATTATTACAAAATTAGTTGAATAAAACAATAATAAATTAAGAATTACATATCACTTATGTAGTTGTATGGAAGAATAATGCACGCCAACATGAGAATAATAATACATTGATATATGAATAAATGTTCATCCTTTATGAGAAACATTACAGATTTTGATGAACACTGGATGAGTGAAAAAACAATATAATCTCCTATGAAAATTAATATTGGACACACCTTGAATTACAGAGTAGCATAGATGTTTGATATAAATTATACGTCATATTCCAATGCACAAATTTTCAATGCTAAATAGCTTGTTATTCGTTTGTCATTCAGCATAAGCTATATGAGAACTCTAGATCGATAATTTTTACATACCTATATCGAATCGCATTTTCAATGATAAATAAAGAGAAAATTCACAAACTGTTCAAACGATAGTGAATTGACATACCTCTATCCATACGATTAGTATAACCATGTAGTAGAATAAATTAACGAAAGAGGAAGAACAGATGTGTGAGGATCAATGGTGGTTTTCGTTTTGAGGATATGGAGTTTTTTCAATACTGATTGTGTGTAATATTAGATCGTTATTTCTTTTATCAAATATGGTAACTATGAGATATGGTAGTTTTTCACCCACGATTTCCATAAATTTCTGTCAATTATTTTAGCTCTTTCTTTTTTTGTGGAATTCCCTCCTGCTTTTACCCTAAATTTCACTATATACACCCTCATCCCTTGCCATTGATTTCACTAGATCTAACATCTAAGATATGTTCTCCCGTTTCTCCTTAAATACTGTTTCTCCTGAGTGTTCCCCAAATATAAAATATAATAACCTTAAGACTCATTAAAAACCCTACCGACTTGGAATTATCAGGATAGATTTCCGCACAGGGTCGGTAGATATCACTAAGATCTCTCGAAAAATTCTATCTCTAAGCCTCGTTAACGACCCTTTACAACCTCGTTAACGAGCCTGGATTTGATCTTCTTCAACTCTTCAACTCTAAAAAGCTTGGACTTCGACTTCTCATCTCCATACTCTTCCGTCCTTCACCATAGTACTCCAATTTAGCTCCAAAAATCATTGTTTCCTTGCAAAAAAACCTACCAAAAAACACAAAACGAAGTAGCTTCCATACTTTTCACAAAATATGCAAAACCATCCAAAAACATACAAAACTAACTCTAAAACTATTAAAACTAATCCTAACAAACTAAGAAAGCACACTAAAAACTTTACCAAAAACATGAATATCAAAATACCCCATACTTAAACTTGCTTGTCCTCAAGCAATCATTAAACAATAATCAAAACCAAACAACCATACTCATCAAGCTAATAGCCATCATCTAAAAAGAAACTTCAACACATAGCAGAAAATAGCAAATGACTATTAATGTCATCACACATATATGAGCACTAAATAGACATAAGAAAATACAATCCAACCTCACAAGAGATATATGTGTTTCACTCATCTCTCAAGTGTTTAGGCTTATAAATTCAATCTCTCAACTCATCTTATATACGAAAACTCATAGAAATTGGAACTTATATCACCAAACTCTCCACCTAAGATTTGTCAAAACAAGTAAAAATCATCAAGAGAACTTAGGGGGCTCAATGAAAAACTTCATAAAAGCTTCCATTCGGCCGGGTTGTAATGGGGCTTGGTAAAGACAAATAGGCGTGGAAATATTTTGGCTATGTGGTGCTAATAATATTCGGGAATCAAAGACACCTAAAAAACTCACACACTACCAAAACACTCATAAAAACATATACCAAACTCACTCTTCTTTATGCACTTCCCTTTCACCCACCCAATATATCCTAGAAAGTCTCATAAAACAACTCAAAAGAATCTCTAGTTGATCTATTAAACACACATGCACATCTATTTCTTATCTTCTTCCAACTTCCAACTTTTCTCCTTTCAACTTCCTTTTTCTTTTTACTTTGCTTGCGCAGCCTCGTTAACGAGCAAACTAGGGTCGTTAACGAGCTTCATCGGGTTGTAATGGGACTTTCTCTTTCTTTTTACAAAATAAAACAAGAGACTTTCAATCTATCTCTCCCATAAACCTTAATTTCGAACCAAACATAACATTTCACTCCTTTCTTTACACTCAACAAAACAAACCTCTCCAATCTAAGTCCTAATCCCCGGATAGGGTCAAGCTTATCTCGGCTAGAGAAATAATTTTGTGGAGCTAAAAATAAAAGGCTTCAGGCTCAAATTGGCTTCAAAAGGAGGGATAATGTAAGGGTGGATAAGGATAAATAGGGCTTATGAAAAATAAGTTCTCTATCATATGACTTCACATGCAATGAACTATAAATCTTATATAGGTCTCAAGTAGTAGATAACCATCACAATTCCAAGAGATAATATGCATATAGAGAGTAAATCACACAAGAAAAGAAGAGGGATTTTTGATGTTATCCCTATAAGGCCAAAAAATAACTCACAAGGTAAATTTTTGTTGGATTGCTTCACTTATGCTAAAAAATATACATGCTCAATTTCATCTAATGTTATTCCTCTATAAAAATAATTTCAAAACAAGAATCAGGCTATACTCTCAAAGACATGCTTGCAAGGATTTATATGATCATGCTAGCAACTACTATCATAGAACCATAAGAAAAAGGATATATATCAATTCTAAAACTCTTTTTTTTTTTTAAATTTTCAAATTTTTCAATAAACAATTTCTCAGTTTTTTTTTTCGAAACAAAGAACTCCTCAAAACACTTCGAAACAAAAAAACTACTCAAAACACAAAAGACACAAAACAAACAAGACACTAACTTTTCTACCCTTTCCCACCCCATACTTAAAATTACAGTGTCCACACTATAATAAAAATAAGCAGAAGAAAAGAAATAGATAAGAAAAGAAAGAAAACAAAAGGAAAAGAAAAGAAAAACAGAAAAACTTACAATATCTTAAACCAGAAAACAAAATAATTCTCAAACTAAATCAGCATCCAGGTGGTGGAAAATAATGCTCAAAGTTCCCCATGAAGTCATACATCGTCCTCCAGCGCTCTGCATCATCTGCCTCTCTCTGCTGATGCCTCGCATCCTCGAATGGCATGCAAGCTGAATAAACACTCTCCCATATATCCATCCTCCGATGAATATGTGTCTGTTGAAGGTGCAACTGTTGCATCTGAGCAGAACGATCTTCGACCCATGGAGGCGGGATACTCGATCCATTGTACTCGGGCTGAGGAGGTGGTTGATAGTGAGGCTGAAAATGGTCTTGAAAAAGTACCGGTAGGTTGCTGCAGGGGGTCGTTACCGACGTTGTGAGCCTCGGTAGGAGCCTCGGTAGAAGCCTCGAAGTGGTTGTTAACGACCCTGGCGGGCTCGTTAACGAACACAGTGTTGCCCAGAATTTCAAGATCGAGGTCTTCTTCCTCGATGTCGAGCTCCTCAGTACCTCCCTCCGTAGCTTCCTTTGTATCTTCATCGTCTTCTTCCATCTCTTCTCCCTCTCTTTCAAACCGTGTCTCACATGGCCGGAGCGTTAAGTCATCTTGCGGCTTGGGCTCTAACGGGAATGCAAGCCCCGTCCCTGCCTCGTACCAATTCAGTACGTAAAGGAGCTCCAACTTATCTCGGGTGGGTGTAACATCTCGGCCTTGAACTTTTGTAGTGTACCCGCCTTGAACCTGAGTAAAAATACCAGAACTAAACCAATAGTTCTTGTTGAGCAATTGAGCGTGGGCCGGTGTGTAGAGGAATAGATCAACTCCAAGGTTGGCCGCCAAGAGACTAACCAAATTTCTGCACCATGCTTCCTTTGACTTGATTGACTTCTCAACATAGTATAGCCATTCATACCCCGAGTTCAATGCGGCGGGCTCCTCAAATAGGATAGTTCAAAGACATGCAACTTCTATCCTTGTCGGCTTGTTCAACTCTCTCTTGGGCTAGAATATAGCAGCTAGGACTCGGAGGATGATTTGAAAAATGGGGTTGATGATGCTCGCCCCGGATAGTGTTGCAGCAGAGGGCTCTACTTCCCTGGTGATATAGCTACAAGTCCTTGTCACCTTGTAGTCCTTAAGGCTGTAATCTCGAGAAGGATTTGGGAGCTCAAGGATACCATTGAACTCCGCCAAAGTAAACTCACGGTTCACATTACTGAGCGTGAATCTGATTCGTCCTTCCGAAGTCTTCGTCGGGAATCTTGTCTCAAGAGTGGCTAGGAACTCGGATGTGAGAGCCGGGAAGTGTGGTACATTCTCCTTCTTCAACAAGTGAGGCACGCCAAGAATAGAAAAGGCCTCTTTGACATCATCATAGATCCGCATCGATTTAGCACTAGTCCTTGAAAACCACCTAGTGTAGTGGTCCTTGTCTAGAATGGCATTGTAGCGGTCCGCTTCTTTTCCTGCTAAGAATATCTTTCAAAAATTTTGTGTAAGCCGGCATTTCGCTTAGGGCCTCAGCGTATGGGATGGAAATATTAATGCCCTGGAGAATTTTTACGAAACGCTTGAACTTACTCTCAGTATAGTCCTTTGATTTCTTAATAGGAAAAGGAAGAGATTTTACCATTCTCAGAAGCAAGTCAAGCTCGAGAGATGGTGCTACCGGGTCGACACTGATGGGGTCTTTAACTAGCCTGGGATTGAGAGAAGGGCTCGGATCAGAAAACTTACCTGGATTAGGGTCGTTGACGACCCTGGGAGCCTCGTCACCATGGTGTGCCAGTTTGGTACTTGCTCTTCTTGGCTCGTTACAGAGCTGAACCGTGGCGTCCTCTTCGATCATAGGGTCCTTCTCCTTTGCTTGGACACGCTCCGGTAGTGTCTTTCCGCTCCTAAGGTGTACCGCTGCTATTTGTCCTCTAGGGTTCTCTTCGGGACGACCAGAAAGTTGCCCTTGTGGCCTTGGAATTTGTGCAGCGAGGTTCCCTAGTTGGGAGTCGACATTCTTCTTCCATACATCGAACTCTCCCCATCTTTTGTTTTGATTGTTAAGGTTGGCTTGGATTCTGCTAATGCCTTCTTGTAACCCTAATTCCCATGATGGTGGCTCTTGGTTGCCTGGAGGTCGATATGGTGCAGGTCTTCTATCCGATGGGGTGCTGCATAGTTGGGATTCGGGTTTTGGTTGCCCCACGTCTGATAATTGGTTGTCCTGTCAAAATTGCCAGGCTGGTTTCTGTATGGGCCTCTCATATAGTTCACTTCAGCATATGTCTCAGCGGCTCTCACCTACTCTATGTTAGTGCAAGCAGACGTACTATGGGAAGAAGAACCACATTCTTGACAAGATTGAGAGGATTTAAGAAAACTTACCTGCTTCTTCAGGTGGTTGACCCCGTCTTGCAGAATTGATTTTTGACATCGGGGTCAACATCTTCCTTGTTAGGCACGTAGAGACGCCTCTGGGGTTGGGGAGATTGCTGGGTTCCATACATGGCATCGTAGTTAGACAGCTTGTCCAACAATTCCCATGTAGTCGTGGGTTCCATCTCTATAAAACGCATGCTGTATGCGTGTTGATGCGGTTCTTCGTCTCTGCATTAATACCTTGGAAAAAGATTTCTTGGAGCACATATAAAGGTTGCCCATGAGTGGGGCACTGTCTAAGCATCTCCTTAAATATTTCCCATGTTTCAACAAAAGTCTCATTAGGCAGCTGATGATAGGAGGTGATGCGTTTCCTCAACTCCGTTGTCTTGGCAGGAGGGAAAAAAATTGTAAGAAATTGATCATACAAATTCTTCCAAGTCCTGATAGACTTAGAAGGTAAGCTCTCCAACCAGATCAGGGCCTTTCCAGTAAGAGACCACCTGAAAGCTTTTAACAGAACATATTCAAGTGAGACACCTTCAGCAGCTATGGTGTCACATAAATCAAGAAAATTTCTAATATGTTCCATAGGGAACTCAGTAGGTTTCCCTTCAAACTGAGCCCGTTTGATCAAGGATATAAACTGAGACTTAATCTCAAAAGGTTTCTCTATCTCTGGGAGCACAATTGGGGACTCTGGCACCCTCAGTTCTGGATGCATGTATTGTTTGGCATTCCTCTGATAGGCATTCAACTCTTCTTGTAGACGAGAACTGTTGACTTGTTGACGTTCAGCCTCGGTAGCAGCGGCATCATTTTCGGTTTTTAATGCCTCCATCAGCCTTTGGAGTTCGACCATCTGACGAGTCATCTCTTCGAGCGTAGCCATAGCTCGGTTTTCTCGGAGTCTATGGTGCAGGCAGCGTTCAGGTTCTGAATAATAACCGGCGTTGTCAAATTCGAGCCTTCGACGTCCAACTGGCATACGCTGAGAAAACAGACAAAGAAAACAAAATTAAAAAAACGGGGTCGGGCTATTCCCAATTCCACAGATAAAGAAACAAACTCGTTGCTTCCCCGGCAACGGCGCCAATTTGTTGACGGGTCTTTTCTCTGGACAACAAATAAATTTATAAGTCAAGACCCCGCTGAGTATAGGGGAGTCAGGATCGTTCCACGGAAAGCACTGTTGTTTGTTTATCAACTACAAGAAATAAAAACTAAGCAAAACAACACAAAACACCCACGACCAACCTCGTTAACGACTTTGCCAGGGTCGTTAACGAACCTGGATAACACTACTAACAAACTCAAACACAGGTTCAGTACCGAGGCAAATACTCGCTAACGAATGAGATCGAAGACAAACTCTAACAAGAATAAAAATCTAGGACAAGGGTTACCACAACATAGCCTTGCATATAAACTCGTAAGAAGATAAAGATCATGCCTTTAAAAAGATAAATTCATCAACTTTCGCTGATTAGCAAGCAAATCAATCTATTCTCATAAACTAATTCACTCAATTACTTGTTTTGGATCCAAAGCTCGAAACTTACGTAATCGAACAATATCAACCTTCAAGTCAATAACTTTCTCTTTCAATCAAGTTAAGAACTCAAATTACCTCGATTCTCATCTAGGCATAAGCACAACAAGCAATCTAAAATAGATAAAAGGCATTCAACACTTCAACTTACTCATCAAACATGCATAACTACGTCGGGTTTCAACCCCGACCCTAGATAGGAAAACTACTCACTATTCATAACTATAAAGCAAATAAATTCAATAAGAGAAAACATTGAAAACGAAACAAACTACTTCAAATTAATAAGAAAATTATCGTCTTACAATATCCCGAAGAAACCGAAAACAAACTAGACAACAAAGGCTAACGAACTGATTAACGATTCAACTCTCTCTCTCGATCGACTTGGCTCGATATCCTTCTCACCCGACTTCTCTTGTTCGGCTCTCCTAGAAATTGTCTCCTACTCGCTACCCTCTTCTCAGGCTAGAAAGAAGGGTATTTATACTAATAAAGCTATCTAATAAAAAGGCTAAAAGATAAAAAGTTTTCTAAAAGATAAAAACTTTTCTAAAAGATAGAAACTAACTCTAAAAAGATAGAAAGATAGCCTAAAAAGATAACAAGACATAAAATATAAAGTATAATAACCCTAAGACTCATTAAAAACCCTACCGACACGGAATTATCAGGATAGATTTCCGCACAGGGTTGTTAGATATCACTAAGATCTCTCAAAAAATTCTATCTCTAAGCCTCATTAACGACCCTTTACAGCCTCGTTAACGAGCTTGGATTTGGTCTTCTTCAACTCTTCAACTCTAAAAAGCTTGGACTTCGACTTCTCATCTCCATACTCTTCCGTCCTTCACCATAGTACTCCAATTCAGCTCCAAAAATCATTGTTTCCTAGCAAAAAAAACCTACAAAAAAAACACAAAACGGAGTAGCTTCCATACTTTTCACAAAATATGAAAAACCATCCAAACATTTTACAAAACTAACTCTAAAACTATTAAAACTAATCCTAACAAACTAAGAAAATACACTAAAAACTATACCGGTACCAAAAACATGAATATCACATAGTATGGGTACTGACCCACACTTCACACCATAGTCACTGACTTGTAGCTTGATCCACAGGAGTTGAGAGCAACACGCCGCAGCCGCAATGTACTCTGTTTCTGCTGTTGATAGAGCTACATAATTTTGCTTTCTAGATCCCCATGATACAAGAAAAAGCCCAAGAAATTGAGCCATCCCTGAAGTGTTTTTTCTATCAACACGATTTCCAGCAAAATCAGCATCTGTGTAGCCGACAAGTTCAAAATCAAAACCTCTTGGATACCACAAACATAGATTGTCAGTCCCCTTAAGATATCGAATGATTCTCTTAACAGCTTTCAAATGGGACTCTCTCGGATCAGCTTGAAATCTGGCACATATGCATATTCCAAACACAATATCAGGTCTACTGGTAGGAAGATAGAGCAATGATCCAATCATACTCTTGTACATAGTAGCATTGACTTCTAGATCCTTGTCATCTTTTCCAAGTGAGGTAGTCGACGACATGGGAGTGTGAAAAGGTCTAGAACTCTCAGGACCGAACTTCTTAACACATTCTCTGAGATACTTTTGTTGATGAACTCGTGTCCCATCCTCACTTTGAACAACTTGGAAGTCATAAAAAGAACTTGAGCTCACCGACCATGCTCATTTCAAACTCACTAGACATGAGGTCAATGAACTTCTTCACCAGCTTATCATCTGTTGAACCAAAGATGATGTCATCGACATAGACTTGAACAACCAGTGTGTGACCTCTTTCCTTCAGCAAGAAAAGAGTCTTGTCTACTTCACCTCGAATATAACCATGTTGAATCAAGAACTGAGACAAACGATCATACCAAGCATGCGGGGCTTGTTGCAATCTATAAAGAGCTTTGTCCAGTTTGTAGACATGATCCGGGTGGGCGACATCTTCAAAACCCGAAGTTTGTTCAACTTACACTTCCTCCTTCAGATATCCATTCAAGAATGCAGTCTTGACGTCCATTTTCTGAAGTTTGAACCCATGATGAGCAGAATAGGCAATGAGTAACCGAATAGCCTCAAGACGAGCTACAAGAGCAAACGTCTCATCATAGTCAATGCCCTCCTGCTAATTATATCCCTTAACTACCAACCTTGCTTTATTTCTAACCACATTTCCTTCATCATCCAGCTTATTCATGAACACCCATCGTGTTCCAATCACAGATCTTCCCTTTGGCCTTGGGACCAAATGCCAAACCTTTTTTTTTTGTTCAAACTGATGAAGTTCCTCTTGCATGGCACTGACCCAATCCGAATCTTTCAACGCTTGTTCAACATGTTTAGGCTCCAACATTGAGATGAAAGCATTGAAGACAAAGAAATTGTTCAGAGAAGATCTGGTTTGCACACCTTTTGAGAAATCAGTGAGGATGTTAGTGACAGGATGAACGCTTTTCTGCTGATAGTTCATGACCTATAGATTTGTCAGGTCACTGACTTGAGTCTGTGGTGTTCTCTTTGACTCTTCATTAGAATCTTCTAGACTTGAGCAACTCTCAGGCGTTTTCTCATCATTTGTCTCATCGTCACTTGTTCTTTGATCGTCACTTCCCCCTATTCTGTTTGAGTCGGCGACACCAACATTGTCATTGACTACTGTCTCCTTTTCTGATGCAACAACTGGAAGTGGATCATCTTGAAACAGATAATATCCTTGATCACCATCATCATGATCCTCAAACATCGAGCCTCCCATCGTGTTCTCATCAAACATGACATGAACACTTTCTTCAATCTTCCTCGTCCTTTTGTTGAATACTTTGTAGGCTTTATTATGAGGGGAGTAACCTACAAAAGTGCCAACATCACTCCTTGGATCGAATTTTCTTAGACTGTCATTGCCATTATTATGAACATAGCATTTGCACCCAAAAGTGCGTAAGTGGGCGACATCGGGCTTAACTCCTCTAAGCAGCTCATAAGGAGTTTTTCCAAGAAGTGGATGAAGCATGGGCTAGATTCATCACATAGCAAGATGCATTAATGGCTTCACCCCATAAATTTCTTGGAAGACCACTTGAGATAAGCATGGTCCGCGACATGGTCTCCAAGGCTCGATTCTTCCTCTCAACAACGCCATTTTGTTGAGGAGTTCTTGGCGCTGAGAAGTTGTGACTTATGCCATTTTTCTTGCAGAAAATCAGAAACTCAGAGTTGTTGAATTCCGTTCCATGATCTGACCTGACAGACACAAGAGCAACTCCAAGCTTTTTCTCAACAACCTTCACGCATGCTTCAAATTATTCAAAGACCTGATCTTTAGAAGACAAAAAAATAGTCCAAGTATACCGTGAAAAGTCATCAACAATGACAAAAATATAGCTATTTCCTCCACGACTTTGGATTCTCATCGGACCACATAAATCTATATGAATCAACTCTAAGGGTTTAGTGGTACTTACCTCCTTCTTGGATTTGAAGGATGACTTCACTTGCTTACCTATCACACAAGTCGCACAAACTTCATGCTTGTTCGGATCAATCTTGGGTAGTCCTCTAACCATCTCTTGCTTATGAAGTTTGTCAAGGAGTTGAAAGCTCGCATGGCCAAATCTTTTGTGCCAGAGGTCGGCGACATCAGTAACTATTCTAAGACACACTTTTTCCTCGGGTTCGAAATAGGAGTCCACTTTATAGAGATTGTTTTCACACACCCCTTTCAGAAGGATTTTCCCCGAGTCACTTTATGTCACCTGACAACCTTGTTTATCAAAAACAACTTGAATTTTTCCATTAGCACACATCTGAGAAACACTTAATAACTTAAAACCAATATTTTCAACCAAGTACAGATTATCTATAGTCAGTTTTTCAGAAAATCTTACCTGACCAATACCTGAAATATCACCTTTACTATTGTTGCCGAAGGTAATCTTACCTCATTTGTATTCTTGAAGTGAGACGAAATCCCTGGGGTTCCCCGACATATGAGTTGAGCACGCACTATCAATAAACTAGGACTCCTTGTCACCCACTTCAAGCTCTTGGGATGACTTTTCTTCAATGGCCATACAACAATCTCCTCTTGTCGGTGACACCTCGTCGTCGTCATCAGACATATCCCAAGTCACAATCATTCCTTTGCCAACTTCTCCAGTTCAAAACCATAATTCATTTTACAAAGGGTCCTTTACATATGTCATTGTTTGCTTCCTAGTTACTTATTGAATTGTTAAAAGATATCGATCTTATAAGCCTGTCGAATCTTCATTCTTGCCACATCCATAGCACTTCGAATGGATGCCGCACACGTCTCGTGTCGATGGAGCTTGCAATTTCCAAGGGCATCCAACTATTTTAACAGAGAACAAACGTCGCCCGTCGGAAGAAAATGAGTTTATGAACTCTATTGAGGGCGTGTTTGGATACCCAAGGTAATACATTATCTTGCATTAACGCAAACCTGGTCATGTATTAGTCCATCCAGCCTTCTCGAGATTCTCTCGAGTGAACACAACGCAAATTGAAATGCTCTTTCAATCTGAAGAAACAGTCCTTGAAATCCTTGGCCTCACTCAGAATTTTATCATTGATTTCATAGATTGCAAAGATAATATTCCGAGCGACGCCAAAGATTTCAAGGATTGTTTCTTGAGATTGAAAGAGCATATCAATTTGCCTTGTGATCAACTCGTGTCGTGGTAGAATCTCGAGAAGGCCGGACGGACTAAGCCATGACCAGGTTTGCATTAATGCAAGATGTATTACCTCGGTCCCTTGCACATCATCTGGTCCTCCGGTGTCCCCTCCTTTCCAATTCCGACTTCGATCCGCCCAAGGGGTAGAGGAAGGGATACCGAATGACTTAAGCAAAGATCGCGCCGCCCGTTGGAAGCACCTGCAAGGAAAAAATAAAGCAAAAATTGGATGCACTAACATTTTAGCCTTATTTGATTGGAATTTAAGCAAGGAGGGAACATACCGGTTCAATAAGAGCGATGCACATGCAGAGAATCCATTGTCCATTCGCCATAAACAACAATATGGCGGGGTATGTTGGAAGCGCCTGGAAAATAATACCAAAACTTGGTCATATGCATTGACAAAGAATCCTGTTTAGATAATTCAGAATGATAGGAGCATATCGGACCGATAGAGGTTATATCCATTCACGCACATAATCCACTGCCCATGTCTATCCCTTGTGCATTCTCCTGGAAAATAATACCAAAACTTGGTCATATGCATTGACAAAGAATCCTGTTTAGATAATTCAGAATGATAGGAGCATATCGGACCGATAGAGGTTATATCCATTCACGCACATAATCCACTGCCCATGTCTATCCCTTGTGCATTCTCCAAGGCATGAAGAGACCGGCGAGAGGAGTTTTCTGGCTGGAGAAATGAGAAAGATGATATGAGTGGCTTTGTAGGGTTCATTTTCATTGTATGGTTTGGATGTCCATCGTTCTGTATTTATAGAAGGAATATGTGCACTATTACCCCCGTGATAGAGCGTGCACTGGTGGCGCAGTAAATGTAATGCATGAGAAAACTTTGACCAATACCACCAAAAGAAGATAATGCATGTCGTTTCTTTGCCCAATAAAAACAAAACAGAATATAATGCATGTACTTTTACTTTACTCCTATTTTGTTTCCAAAGTTAATACTCCAGTATAATCTTGGAAAGATTAAATGTTACTATATATCACGCCACATGTGTACTCTAATGCCACTTGTCATTATGCCAATGAATTGCCCAAAACAAGTTTTGGTCATCAGTCATCACCATGCCCAATTTTAATTTGGTCATCACTCTCTTTCTTCCATTTATTATTTTTTTTATTGCCTCTCTCCTTGATGCCCAAGACTTTGGGCAACCATTGAGGGTTAAGGTTATCCGACAATGACCAAAGATTATCCGTTAGTTTCCTTGGTATTTTACACTTTGAAGATTATCAATTCCTTAAAGGATTTTTCTAATGTGTGCCCATGGGCACACAATAAGAATTCTAATCTTGGTAAATCTGGATATTGTTTGTTAATTTAGATTTTTTAAAAACGGTTCATTAATTTCAATTTAGGGAATAGTTTTGAAATAATTTCCCAAATTAACACTTTTATTGTGTGCCCATGGACACACATTAGCCAGACCGTTCCTTAAAATCTTAAATATTCCTAGAATGTTACTACGTAGTATTTAATTCAATAGTACGAAACTAAGATCGTGGATTAAATGGACACAAATCTTAACCAAAAATATATAAAAAATGATAATTTAGTTATGGAGAAGATATGAGCAAACTAAAATCTACACAAATCGTGGATTATCCATTCCTTAAATATTCCTAGAAGATTATATTTAAAGATTATCCATTCCTTAAATATTTACTAAAGATTTAATTCATAATTTTTTATAAACACATCGTATGGTATAATTGCAAAATTTGCATGTTCTCTCTCTTCAAACTTACACGTAGCATTAGTTCATGTTAATATATTTTTTAACAATTAACGTGGATCCATTTTAATCTACTATGGAGTATAAGACCCTAAATCCTAATTTAAAATCGAACGTTGTAGAAACATTAAATATTTGTTATAGATCGATAATCTTCCAAACATATTTCGAAGATTTGTTGTTGATACAATCTTAAACGCAACATTTAATTGATCATGTAATCGCTGCCTGGAATCCCAACCATTTAAGTGACGATTAAACGCGTCACGCGTGCATTTTCACATGTCATAATGATCGCAGTTACTTCTCTTTGTAGGGGTATTTCTCAGTTGGAGTTTATTTGTCTTTTCGATGAAGTTTAACGTGTGGATGAATCAATGTTTACGTGGATTATGCATTTAATACCGTTGCATGCACCAAAGTAGAAGCAAAGTCCAACCAACATTCATTTGTTCATTAAAGCAAGTGCAAGAGATACAGTTTACATGACGAAATTACAATATATCAAACCAAGTAATCGTCGTCATCCTCATGCTCTTGCCTTGCCTCTGCGGCGATGCGGTTGGTCTCATCCACAACTTTTTTGTGCAACTCGGTAGCCTGAAGAAAATTAGACATATGACTGTTCAGTTTTATACCCAACATTCATTTGTTCATTAAAGCAAGTGCAAAAGATACCTTTTTCATTAGATCGATCCTCTTTATTTCCTCTCCCGTGCCAGTCCAGCCCCATGGCATCCTCAAGACCTCTCCTCTTAGACGATCAGCTTCTTCAAACATTGCCAACGCCCTCTTTATTGCACATATTTCCTCCTCCAGTTTAACCTTCTTGTCCCACATGAGGAAACCTTCAACGAATGTATGTACCCTGATGAGAGGGGGGTTTGATGGTTATTGCACCAGGGGACGGGGGTTTGATGACTCGCCGATGACATGGGGGTTGGATGATTCTCCGATTGGGTCCATAGGTGCTTTTTCTTGGTGGGAGTTGTATTAGGCTTTGGTAGTGGGGGAGTGAATGAAAAGAACTTAAGGAGAAGATTTTGGTAGACGACAATTAACTATGTGTGGCCTCCTTTTTATAAAGTGGATTTCTAATACGGTATGATTATTTTTGGAACAAAAATAACTGTTGCAGTTATTGTAGTGAGGGGAACACAAAGAGGTCAAAGAAAAGGGCAGTTATTGGGCACACAAAGAGGTCAATGCAAAGGGCATTTCTAATTTCTATGGGCACACAATAAGAAATTACAATAAATGATAAAGTAGTACTACTCATTTTGGTTTTCCCGCGATAACATATTAACATGTGGTAAACATATTACTGCATATATGGGAGAGAGGCAATTAAAAAAATTTGGGCATAGAATGTAAAAAATTATAAATTTGATGAGTGAGAAAAAATTTGGAAGAAAGACAGTGATGACCAAACATTTTTTGGTCTTGGGCAATGCTTAACACGAAGACATCTGGAAATTGGGCTATTTTATTTTCCTTGGATTGATAAAGTATGACCAAATAATATGCATGGTTTTAATATGGTTGTATAGTCAGCATAATTTAGCAACTTTTACTGAGTATGTTCAAAACAAGATATTTTTTTAATTATTAAAATAGGTAAATAATAGTACTAAAAAAATTGTGAATAATATTCTCATACTCATTAATTGAAGATGGTAAGTATTTCATAATTATTAGTTAAATATGGTAAGTAATAGTAATGAATGAGGTAATATTATTACATATTATTTTGTTTGCCAAAGATTGGTTTTAATAAAAGAGAAGATGTGGTCCAATCTAAAAACGACATGTGTCGTTTAATAATTTTTTAGACTCCGGATTAGTACGGAGTATATAGTTATGATAGTTATGGCTTATAATATAACAAATTTAGACTAATAAAGCATGGTTTCCTATAGAGAGGAGGAAGTGGGTATTTATTTCTCAAAATTTTTAAAAAACTAATTATAACATTTTAAAATGGTGACAAGTGTCACAAATTTTTTTACATATGTACAAAAGTTTAATTTTCATTTGAACCTTTTTAATTAAACATTACAATTAACAAACAATAACCATATTTATAAAATTTCATTTGATATACTGTAAGGGTAAAAGTATTTCAGATGTAAATCAATGAATGGATTATAATATAATAATCAAAGATCATTTGTTTGGATTATAATATAAAAACCAAAGATCATTGGGGGCTCATGTTAAAAAAAAAAATATAATAATAGACATTTGTGTGGATCAAGAAAATTTAGATCGAAATATGATCTCTCATTTTTGGGCTCGTGTGCCCTTTTCATTAGGAGAGAGAAATTTATAAATAGGGTTAAGTTCCATGTGGCATATTATTATTGGTTGGTATTTTTTAGAGTTTGTGATTTATTTTAAATATCTATTTTGATCTATTATTATGTTAAATATAAAAAACATTATACCAAAATTCATATTTTATTTTAATTTACTCATAGAGACCAATTTTGTACAATTTTGTATATATTTAAATAATAAAAAATAATGGGTTGATTGTGAAAAATATGGGCTCACCGCTTATGGGTCTCATGGATGGGAAGAAGAGTCCACAGTCCACAGGGAGAGAGTTTAGATTAGCATGAATAAACAATAAAAATAATATTAAGTTGTCCATACTACTATAAGAGTTTGGATATCACAACACTATCCGGCCGTTGATAAATAAAACCACAATATAGATCTTATCTAACCGTTCAACTTACACTTATTCTAGCCGTTCGATTTAGTAACATCTGACCGTCCATCCAATTACTTAAAAATGCGTGTTGCACTATCGTGTGGGTGTAATCTCGGGGATACCGTAAAAAATATATTTTCTTGGAAAAGCGTGCCCGACTTAAGTGATATTCGGATGTAACCGGGTAATTTTGACATGTCTCAAAAAACGTGTCCAGGTTACTTCGCTCGTAAGCGAGGTCGTAAAAAATATATTTTCTTGGAAAAGCGTGCCCGACTTAGGTGTAATTCGGATTTGAATGGGTAATTTTGACATGTCTCGAAAAACGTGTCCAGGTTACTTCGCTTGTAAGCGAGCTCGTAAAAAAAAATTCTTGGAAAAGCGTGCCCGACTTATGTGATATTCGGATGTCAACGGGTAATTTTGACATGTCTCGAAAAACGTGTCCAGGTTACTTCGCTCTCGGGGAGACCGGAAAAAATTTATTTTCTTGGAAAATCGTGTCCGACTTGGGTGATATTCGGATTTGAACGGATAATTTTGACATGTCTCGAAAAGCGTGTCCAGGTTACTTCGCTCGTAAGCGAGCTCATAAAAAATATATTTTCTTGGAAAAGTGTGCCCGACTTAGGTGATATTCAGATTTGAACGGGTAATTTTGACATGTCTCGAAATCGTGTCCAGGTTACTTCGCTCTCACGGAGACCGAAAAAATATATTTTCTTGGAAAAGCGTGCCCGACTTAGGTGATATTCGGATGTCAACGGGTAATTTTGACATGTCTCGAAAAACATGTCCAAGTTACTTTGCTTGTAAGCGACCTCGTAAAAATATATTTTCTTGGAAAAGCGTGCCCGACTTAGGTGATATTCAGATTTAAACGGGTAATTTTGACATGTCTCGAAAAACGTTCAACTTACATTTATTCTAGCCGTTCAATTTAGTAACATCTGACCGTCCATCTAATTACTTAAAAATGCGTGTTGCACTACCGTGTGGGTGTAATAAAACAAGTTTTAAGACACTGGATGGTCTGAAGTCAAGTAAATTAATACCAAAAAAACCATGCCCGTTTAAATAAATTTGCGGAAATGTCATTTCCATATTCCTTTTCCACGGAAATGCCATTTCCATACTTCTTTTCCAAAAAAAACATGCTCCTTTAAATAAAATTACGAAAATGTTATTTCCATATCTCTACACTAATGAAGTCTCCGTCTTATAATCGCCGCGCAACGCGCGGCCTAATTGCTAGTAGCCTAAACAGGCTATATGTAGGTGTTCGAGTGCTACTTTGAAAAAACTTGCAACCCATCAAATCCGCGCAGACTACAGTGGCTCTCGGAAAATGGAAGTATCAACAGGGACAGGCTTGCATGACAAGCTTCTTCGAAGGAGCTCTATAAATAATTGTATATTTGTAATATACTAATATTTTGAAAACGTATGTCATAATTGTATATCAGGAGGCCGAAATACCAATTTGGACATTTGGGTATTAAAAAAACAAACTTGCACATAACGAAAAAAACCATTGGTATTAAAATTCGAATTTTTATTTTTATTTGACATTTACATATAATCTTAGTCATCAACATAAAATTATTTCATTTTCTCAAAATAAAAATATATCAACATAACAAAATTTATTATTTAAAATTATATCATTATATAGATATAAATTTTATACTTGGAGCTCAAGCCTTGTTAAAAGATAAAAAAAAGTATATATTATGACTCCAAATCTTGTTAAGAGATAAAAATATTAAATTAATATGGAAAATATCATCTCATAGGAATTTATGTATATAAAAATTATATAAATATGTTATCTATTGTAGTAAACTAATACATAATCCATAGCTAAAAAATTATAAACATAAAAAATATATAAACATGTCATCTATTTAGTATATATAGCAAGAAAACTATAAGTTGTTAGAAAATTTATTAAAATATAATTTGACATTAATTTATTAAAAAAATGCCACGTGGCGCAAATTTTACAACAAACTTGGGTTCTACTTTATAATGTATTAGAGTAGATGCTCAATTGAAGTCATCAAGTCATCCATAACTTGTTAATAAAAATTCAACATTCCCAAATAAAGACATACCCACATTTGCGGATAAATAAAAAGCAGTCTTTAAATAAATACTCACACCGAAGATTACTTTATTCTACGATTATCTAATTATATCTTACTACTTTATATGTGTAATGTTCTAAAAGCCCCTCAAGCATTGCCAATGGTTGCACACAATGTTGGGCATAGAGGAGGAGAGACACAATTACAAAATATAAACATTAAGTAATGTGAAAATATGTGTAAAATGACCACTTTATAGCCTTAATATACGGGTTCAAATAAATCTAACATGGGATTACATTCCTAAATAATTGTGTATGTAATACTCCGTATTTGTAACATTTAAGTAATATTATTATAAATAAGTTGTGATTGTGAACACTTGTAGTATAAATAAAAGAGGGGCAAAATTTTTAAATGGAATTAGAGTAAAAACGACGCCAGGTAGGATATGGAGATTGGCCTTTGTAGTAATATTATATTAATGTGTACTAGGAAGATTTACGCATTCAAGTTTTTGAATTGCTCTCTTCCCACAAACCCCAAAAATGGGTAATAGTATAATAAATCTTTGGCTTGCACTACACTAATCCGTAAGAAACAAGCATAACCCAATAGGAAATTTCATTCTTTCTCGTTGCCATTAGAACTAAACATGGTGGCGGACAACACATTATAGTCCATCACGTCTTCCTACGAATCATTCATCCAAGGTTAAGGAACATGTATTCATTATTGATGTATACCCATTGCACAATAATTAGTGGTACGGTGGCACTAATGTTGTTGCTAACGGGGCTGGAGGAAGATGTGAAGGCAGTTCGAGAAAGGGCGATACGTAAGTGGGAACTCAGGCAACACAGAACCATCAAACGCAACGGATTTGTCATTTCGCGTCTCAGCCCTCCAAGAGGTTTGAAACAATAACCCTAAACTTCTTTCAGAAACAAAACTCAATAACTCATGCTTAATCTTTTTATTTTCTCAATTCATTTACGTGTTCTACAGCCTAGATTGCATCCCAAGCGATCCGTATATCGAAGGAGTACACGAAGTTGATGTAGGGTAGCGAGCCATGCATTGTGGGATCTCCGATTTTGCGTGGTTGTTTATGAATGTGGGCGGCGTGTATTTATGTTTTCTTTAGATCGAAGTTATCATGCTGTTGTGATAAGTTACGAACTGACGATGTTGTTAATCACTAAATCCTTTTATTTTGCATCGTTTTATTTTCCGTTGAAGCAAAGTTTGGGTGTGTTTATTAGACACATAAACTCTCTAACTATGAAAATTTAAAGATAAGTTGCACTGGAAATTTTTTAGGGTAACCGTATTTGGAAATACATCGATCTACCTAGAGTACAACCTCTCTAAATTAATGTTAACTATAATCATTCCTTGAGAATTCATCTCATGAACGATTTTCCATTTCATGTGATTTTCTATTTCCTCCACTTTAAAGAAATTCAAATTACCTAGAGGGGTCTAGGTAAGATAATTTTCCCCCATTAATTCATGTGAGTTAATTAGAGTTTAAAGGTACTAAAGGTAATTTATCCATCGTATTTAATTAATTGCAATCATATACGTACCTCCACCCCCAAACCATATTTTCCATCATATTGTTGTATATAATTAAATTGAATCACCAATTAAAATGCAATTTTAATAAATAAATGAAATTGTAGAAATTGAGAAGAAAAGTAAATTAATAAGATTAAATCGTCAAAGGTCTTTACAAATAGGGAAGAATCAATGAAGAAATGGGAAAAGAAAAATTCAATCACTAAAACGAGATAAGAGGAAAATATTATTTTTTAATCAAAATTGGAGTATAAGGTAAGAGTATCTTGGGTAGTATAGATTTAGTGAGATTTTACAATTATGTTTAATGGGAAGAAAAAATATTTTACATAAAAAAGAGTTGATTGTGGAAAAAAGAATGAAAGATTATGAATGATGTGGAAGAGAAAAAATAACAAAATAATTCGACGTTCACCAGTGGGTATTTAGTATTTTTTTTGGTAGAAAGAAGGCTTAATTTAAGCATGCAGGTTTTATCCAAAAAATTCGACGTAATGGTGGCAATGAGTTGTTAGGCAACTCGCCGTCAAAGTCCAGTCATGAGTCATGCGTCAGTCACTGAGGCACTTGCATTTAATGCCCCGTAGTGGGCCTTGATGGGTCGACGGAGTCTTCATAATCTAGGTGCGAGCCCAAAGAAAGTTTCCTATTGGATGTATGAAACGGACCCAAATACACAACAATTTATAGGCCATCTCTGATCCCGCTATATAAGTATACTCACACCTAAAACAAAATTGCACAACCATTCTTATCCACCCTTGCAGTTGCACACTTAACAGTTAGCACAAAGCACGAACAACAAAATGGATAAGGGCGCCAAAACACAACCCCCGCACAAAAACGTTGACAGCCCTAAAACACCTTCCTCCAGGTACACCCAAAAATGCAAGGCCGACGACGTCCAATATTCGGAAGAGTTTGTGAAGCCCCTGCCGGAGCAAATCTCATACCGCTACAACGCCCTCTTGCACAAGCACGAATGCATGGAGTTTGAGTTTTATGCGCTCATCGATCGTGTTCTCTTGAACGGGAGGATACAGTGGCTCGACAAAGCCCTCTATGGCTCGGTGGAGAGGAGGGAGACGCCCCTCACTGAACTCATGATGATGCATGAGAGGTACTATTAGGAATAGATTTAATTTAAGTTTATTTTAAATTTAGTCTATTATCTTGCTGTTAGGATTTCTTGTATAAGTACGTAACTTCATAATTAATAAAAGTTATGCAATTTCCTACATTCTTATATCTCAATAGGTACACTCTCGACGTGCGCGCGGAGGATATCCGGTCTGACCTGACCGAGTCCAAGAGGAAGTCCTACAAGAGGACCAAGTTCCTCAACTAGTTGAATGATCCAGCTGAAAGGAGGAACTTATCGTACGATCAGCTTAGAGACGTGATGGCTGCTGAGACTCATCAACTGTGTAACGAGTAGGTGGGAGGGGCGACTGGGCGAGGGAGGGGCGTGTGTTTTATGGTTTTCGGTATGTTTGTTGTTGTCATTTTTTTTTGTTGTTGTTTGAAGACTCCTCACCCCTGATTTTGTATTTTGGTCAAGTAATGTGAAGATTATGATTGACAAAACAAAGCGTTCAAGTAGGGATTGAAACACAATAAGTACCAAACAATAAACCATACACACCAAAAATCAAAATCATTTCTACCAATATATATATATATATATATATATTAATCGCGGCACTAAACTAACGTTGTAGTGGCAAATTTGATATTCAATCACTCGCTCTTTCACTTCAAACTCAAGGAACGGCGTTGTCAGTAGTAAACAAAGCGTGCAAATCATTTAAACATTTTTTATATCACTACAGATTGTTCTTACGCTAATGAAGGGAGAGATGTGAAGAAAGGGAGAAAAAACTAAAAAGAGTCGTGACTTGGTCGTATACTCGTATTGGACTGCTGATTCCTATTAAAAAATTAACAAACATGATATCTACACAATATCTTGTGCATTTATTTACCTCTATTTACTTCTCTAGTATAAATATGTAATAGATAAGATAAGGGTAACAACTCTTAATAATAATAAAAACATGTTTTAAATAAATAAATACATATTATTAATAATAGACTAATTTATGTTTGAATGAAAATAATAGACTCATTCATTAGTAATACAAGTCTTCATTATTATCCATGTATAGTCTTATATGGTATCAGGCTTGAACTTCTTTAGTCTTTTTCCTATAACCTGATATTTTCATAGAAGACAGAAATACCAGCCGGACGGAACCGGGAAGAAACAAGGGTATTAGTCTTCCAAGAGACTAAGCAAGTGAAAGAATAGAGCTTGGTTCTCATGAAAAGACTAGATATGTGACATTAGAATCCGAACAACAGTCGGTCGATGATCTAAAAATTAGCGTTTTCAGAAAGAAGTTTAAAGAAATAATAGAATTCAAGATTAAAATAGGACACCAATTATGTGGCTCCTACAAAATTTATGAGATCTGTTTGGAATTATACTACCACGCATACAAGAGTCAAAAACATCCGACGCTTATCCGGACCACAACTAAGTTCATTTAATTATAGTGCATTAGGCACTTTATCTTCTCATAAGTCATAAAACTATTCAATTTAGTTAAAGACTTTTAAGTTGGCTCGCAAATAGCCGGTATAAATACAAAGGACAATATTTCAGACCTCATATATTAGTGCACTTAGCTAGAGTGTAAACACCCCTCTTATCGATAGAGCAGGCAGAGTCATGACCCGAGGTATTAAGGAGAACAGTAGGTACATTGCGCTTCACTACTTTCTACAAATAATATAGAGGTTATTAGGAGTCGATACCAAGTATACCTCCTAATAAGAGCCGATACCAAGTATACCTCCTAATAGGAGTCGATACCAAGTATACCTCCTAACAAGTTATAAAGAGATATACGAGTCAAAATCCGCTATCCCTATTTAAATTTATTATTCACAATAAAGAGATCTCAAAGGAGAATCTCCAATCACATAAGAGCACAATCAACCGCCCTAAATAGTACTAACAGTACGAATAATAATATGAAATAACGAACAATCGTTAAATCTAAGCACTAAACCTAATTCCAGTTATTTTACAAAAAAGTTTTCCCAACAATTAAGATATATTAAACGGAAATAGGAATTCACGTTTAATAAAAAGGGTAAGAGAGAACCGTCCACTTGCCTTATAAGGCGTGCTCAACGTTCTTAGCGATTCCAACAGAAATCTTTATCTCCCTTCTGCCAAATATAGCAAAAGATTTCTCCACAACGGGCTCATGGAAACACTTCTTAGTTGTATACTCAACTTTTACAACTTCCTAATCGATAAACGATTTCATTTCGTATATCGACTATATAATAAATCCTTAATTATCATGCTTTAAGGACCCATCTGGCGAAATTATAACTAATTATCCGCTTCACTTTTGAAACAATTTTCTAAATAAAAATTGTTCATTAGCAACAGTTCTTAAAGGTGCCAAATCTCGGATCAAACGGATTAACAACGAATCCCAAGTAATCATCTGAAGTCCTTACCTACTAATCGGTATCAAAACTTGTATTCGCTATAACTGAAGATCCGGACGTCCGTTTCCCGAGCGGTTTGAACCTGTGGGACCATATCAACGTCAAGATTATAAAAACCATAAATTTAATTAGCAAAGTGGAACCGAAAGGCCCTTACGGTGGCTCCGCAATCAACCCGCTAATTAATTTCGATCATAAATACCTTCACTCGAGCCCATGGATCGTTTAGCTCGATAGTGGCTCGATACCCGAGCTCGAGGGTGGTTGAGTATTGCCCGGAGGCAGCCCTTGCAGTGGGTGGTGGTCGGAGGAGCTGGTGCTCGTCGACGACGATGTACGGCGAGGCAAAAGTACGCCGGCGGTAATGAATTCTTCTCCCTCGTCCACGTTCCGTCTAATTCTTCATGTCCGTCGTCGTCCTGATTCTCTCCCTTTCCTACGAGGATGAAGGAGTTGATGATGGAAGCAGGTGCGAGGCAGAGAAGGCGGCCCGCGGTGACAAACTCTGTTCTTTCTTCCCGAGTCCATCGCACCGTCCTGGTTCTATTGCTGGTTCAGTTTCAACAGCAACTACGAACCCCAAAGAAAAGTGAAGAAGAAGATGATGAGGTGGAGGAGATAAGGAGGTGGACGGGCAGAGAAGATTGCTGGCTGTGTAGAAGTCGGCAACCGAGTCCGTCATTCTCGTCCCGATTGGCTCTGGTTCCTTTTCTTTCTAGATGGAGTTGATCAAAATGGTTGAAAAAGTCCAACCTCATCTTATCAACTCTCTCTCGGATCCTTCCTTATTAAGCACGAGAAGAGGCGGTTTACAAACAAAACCCATCTCGGAACGGGACTCGCGTTAAAACGGTAAAATTATGTATCTCAGGTGGAAAAACTTACTAAATACGAAACGTCCCGTAAATTATGTAGACCAATAAAACCAATTTTCCATGATTTTATCACGCTACCTTTAATTTTTTAAGGCTTCCGTTTCGTATTTTAAATCCTTTATAGTACATAATTAAAAAGATGGCTTATCCAATAAATATTCTTTTTCCACTGAAAAATCCTAGAATTCACACCGATCCATAGAATCATTTCTTTATGATTTTAGAATATCACCAAAAAATTTCTAGGATTTAAATTCCAACAAAATATTGGATTAAGCGTCAAAACAGACAAAGAGGTTAAAAGGATATCCGAGAAAAATTAAAAAAAGATCCTTAAAAAACACAGTTATTACATTAGTACCCCCTTAAAAATGGTTTCGTCCTCGAAACCAAGGAGAACACAGATCATAAGGAAGGATAGCATAAGCACACACACACAACTACTACAAGCCTATACAGAAGTTTGTAGTACCCCCTTAAAAAAACATGTTGTTACTGCTGCAAAAAGCACAAAACAACCACTGCTTAGTTACCAAACTTCTTCTTTACAACGTTCACTAACTTTGGAAAATGACTCAGCATTTCCTGCCTGGTTCCTGAAGTCTTTTCTTTACCTCCATATTTAGGCCAATGTAACCTAATCAAAGGAAGACATTACGGATAGAATGCACTAAAGGTGGCAACGCCAACTATTAAGCAAGCTTACCAGTTCTTTCCAGTATCTCGAAAGATCCAATATAGCGAGCATTTACGTTGTCTCGCTTTCCCCAGCGGAATACGCCTTTCAAGGCGAATACTAGAACAAAAACGTCGTTCTTTATAATGAACTTAACATGCTCTCGCTTTAAAACAACACACAACTGTTGTTGCTTTTGAGCAGTTAGCACCCTTGAACATGTTAGTGCGATATCAGTTGTTGTTCTCTCGGCCAAGTCTAGCACATGAAGAACCTTGTCAGCATTGTCATTCCCACAAATTGACAACCAATACTTCCGGCCTTACCAAGCCTCAAAAAGAGTCAATTTCTTTATCGTGAACTCAAAATTCTTGTATGTGAATTCACTCAAACTCAAACTACCATTCCAACTCGTGTGGAATCCAGAATACATGTTCTCGGGAGTTTGAATTTGTTTCCTTGCATTGTTCATCAGTTTGATGAGTGAAGCCAGCGCTGAAATTCAATTCAATCCACAAAGCATGATGTCACTCCTTTCAAAACTTTTGCATGAACCATCCATCTCAATCAGAGCTAATAGTCTTTGGAGTTTTATGAAGATGAAATACTTCATACATGAACACCTCAGCTAACTTCTATACTCTTTAAGTCAGCTTAAATGACTTAAAAAGAACACTCTATGTGAGTTTCTTAACAACCTTCATATTGCATTTTTCTTTCATTAAGTCTTAAACGACTAATGACAAGAATCCATTGTAACATCTTCCCACTTCCATTCTGAAGCATGAAGAGACTATAACATTTTGTTTGGTCTTCTATGCTCAATCAAGACTTCCAGACAAACCAAACATATCAAAACGAACTCGGTGACATTTCGCTTCATGTTAGTCCATCAAAAGTTTTATCTTAAATCCTTATATATTTAATTGTTCCAAGATGAACTAATTAAGCAAACAACTATGCTTCCTTTGAATTAAGCTTTCGAAGCTCATCAACAATAAACACACATGAACAGTTTTGAAACCAAGCAATCCATAATCTTGAATAATAAATCCCGGTGTCTTACCTTCTTGATCTTCTCCATTGATCTTAAATAACATTACTTTACCATACTACTTTTCCTTGATCTGATCCACAAATTTTGAATAACATCACAGGGTATTCACACAACCTTGTTGTCATTCAATCTAGACCTTTAGTCCTTCTCAAATTAGTTTCTTTACAGGGATTACTTAAAATCCTTACTCAATTTCTTTTTTGAGATAAAATCTCAGTATTACTTTAACCAAGAATATGAGATTTATCTAACACATGACAGGATAATAACCTATCTTGTCAATCCGTTAAATCCTTTTCTCAACAAAATTCAGCTTGGGCATACTGACGTCCAAAAGTAGTTATCTCTCTCAACTACTTCAAACTAAACTCTTACACATTACTATACCAACATATTGGACAATAATACCTTTAGTCTAATAATTTCCAACAAAATTGTCTCCATTGACAAATTTCAGTCTTTTTCATCAAAGAACTGTTTAGACTTTACTTAACATTGTGACTTGTTGAGCAACCTAACTCTTAGGATTAAAAACATATCTTCATGTGTCCACTCTCTATATCCAACAACTTATCAGGCTGAGATTGAAAATCAATACTAATTTACATATCCAAACTCCAAACCCATTGGAGTTCCACTTAAAGTCCTCACTTGACTATCTTATCTCAAAGAGATTTAAGTTTTCAAGACAACATGAAAACAATTAACAACTAATGGAGAAATTAATAGTACATCCTTTATTCCAAAGAAAGGATTACTACAATATCATTCCGTAGAAAGGGTTCCATCCCAGGAGTCCATATCAACTTACTTTCAAGGACAATTCCGTTAAAAAGGCAATGACTTTCTTAGGTCTTGACGTCAACCAAGATGAACTACTAGCAAAATGCTTAGAATTCCAATAATCTTTGACTGGAAACAATCCCAAACTTTTAGAGAAGTAAGTTACTCCAAGCTCTTCAGAGACCAACACAGATTTGTAAAGAATCTTACCAAATTTCTTTACTTATAATCGAACTGTTTTGGGAAGTTTGAGCATACTCCTTAAATGGTATAGGATACCAAGGATGTACTAACTAAAAGAGTTTTACAAGATACTAGATATAGAAATTGCTATAATGCAAAAGAAAGCTTGCATCTTTTCATCTCAACCAACTATACTTGCAAAACTCATATAATTGCAAAACTTATATGATTGCTAAATCATACTAGAAACTATTCTTTAAAACCCAAGGAATTATGTGATCTTATTCCACCATGTGATCAGGATGAGGAGATAAAATAAACATAATCCTTTACTGCATTCTCATAGGAATAAGACATGTAATCTTGCATTACCATGTGATCAAGATGGAAGACAAATCACATTCTTACTCACCATTATGAGAACCGTAAAAACATTTACTCTTAAATCGTTTTAACCACTAACATTGCCTTAAAATTTCATATTTGAAATTTTCTCAAAATCAAAGATGAGTCTCAGAGGAGCAAAGACAAACGAATTCGTTTCTAGACATATCACTTCCCTTTTGAAGTATAACACTTCTTTTCTTCTTCAAGGTAGTTCCAAGTCACGTACCTTGACCTTTTCTCACTTCCAATACACTATCATACTTTTCCGTACTCCATAGTATAAAGTAATCTTCATTTGATACAACCTGGTCAGAACTCATCACATATGGAAATTCTTCCAATTTCTGATTCCTTATCACATATGAAAGCACATGGCTCCACATAACCTTTTGAGATCCTTCCAAATTCTACCTTGGTTAAACAAACTAGACTTCTCCATCATTCTTGTCTTCTTACTTAACCATAAGGAGAAGACATATACCCTTTTTATTAGCTCAAGTTACTACCACATTGCAAAGGAAGAACTTGTGGTTAGCAGACTTGCCGACAACTTAATAGTTTCACCAGTACCACCTTAGACATTAGATTTGACCAATATAAAATCTTCAAAATCCAAACACAACTGAAATTATCCTTTCAGCGATAGAGTCTAAGCCTTATTGACAATAGATGATTGCTATTTTTCTCCCAACTGTTTAAAATATCACAAACGAACATACCAAAATCATTCCTTGAATGATCTTCTCAAAACTAAAATTTATCATTTCCATCCTTGAAGAAACATAAGCCAATACCATTGGCAATTTAAAACATCTTACTACTAATTCCATTACTAGTCAATTATAGACCTCAAGTCTCTTCTCATTATCCCGAGTTGGGTATCATACATGAAATTCCCACTACGTGTCACATAGGTTAATCATTTGGATATCAACAACTCATGTAATCAATTAACACTTGTACTAAGTAGTTAATTGAACATAAACACATCATCGATGAACTTCTTCTTGTTCAATTCTTTTTAACCAATCAACCTTATTCACGACAACCTTGGTGATTAACCACTTGTGCACCATTTGATCTAAACCAATATTCTTGTAAGACCCGGTTTATCGTTTGCTAAACAAATAATCTAATTTCGTCCGAACTCCTACCTTTTAATTTAAAATCTACTATATTTCTCTATTTTGGACTTTTCAGCCCATAATTCATTTTGGAAGCCCAAAACCCGAACCAATTTTGCCTTTGCCCTACTTTTCCATCTCCTTTCTTCCTTTCTCTGTGCGGCGCTTTCTGACCAGAGAGAAACCTTCTCACCACTACCTCGTCCCATCCCCGTCCCTCTTTCTTTTCTTCTACTTGCGCCGCTCATCGTCCATTGCAAGTGTGGTGCCGCTCATCGTCGACGCCGTCGTCATCTTATGCCTCCCTGGCCCTTCCGCCCTCGACCTCGGAGTACAAGGGTGGTGCGTCGTCCTTGCCTTCGCTCATCGCCTTTCCCTATGAGACTAAATTATTCAAGCGTCTGTCGTCGTCGACAACTCGTGCGCCTACGTCGCCGGTGTTGGTCAGATTCCAAGTGCCGTCGTCGACAATACTGTCGTCGCCCTAGATCTCGTCGCCTCTCCTCTGTTCGGCTAACCTCCGTTCACCGGCGATCCGACTTCGAAGCCGCCTCAGAATTGCGTTCTTGTACACCCCGCTCCACGAGACCAACCACAACGCTACGATATTTCGTTCATTTGAACTATTGCACCCCGATCAAGAGCTAGAAGTCTGCATCGACCGGCCCCGCCTCCTTTCCGTGACATCGAGCAAGTTCATCCGAGAGTTGGACCCCCGTTCCTGCCTTGTTAGAGGTGGAACCTTGCCCTATTCTGTTTTTGTGAACTCTGGTTCGTTTTTTTTGTAGATTCCTAGATATTGGTTGTTTAATCTATTATGAATGTTGCTGAGTTATTATTGCCATTGTATAGTATAAGTTTCAATCAAGGTTGACTTAATTAAGATCAATGTTGGTCTTTACAGTAGGGCTTAGTCAAGTTTGTTTGGGTTGTAATTGAGGTTCCGATCGATTAAGCATGTTAAGCTATTATTATATAGTAGATGGTTTTTGCAGTAATAGATTAGTTGAGTTTTATGGGTTAATGTTGTGTAGTTGAGAAGGTCGATCAACATGGTTAAAGAGATTGATCATTAATAGTGTCTTCAGTAGGGAAGATCTTGGCTATTGTTGTGGACCGTTTTTGGTCAAACTTTGTGGATTTAGTGCTGACCTCTTAGTTGATTATTGTTGAATTATTGTCGTTATTGTTGGGTTTTGTAGCTACTGGATTTGATAACGTAATGTTGGCCAAATTGTTATCGGTTCTATTGAATATTGGCTAGCTAATGTAATGTTGCCAACTAAATTGTTTAATTGTTCATTTAATATTGGTTATTGAAATGGTTGTGGTTTTGATTGAATGTTTTGATTTAATTAGTAGGTTAAGATACTACTATATCGATGAAGTAGATAATTTATAATAAAAAAATGAAAAAAAAATGTCGCTTTGGAAGCGTGCTAATAACTAGTAACCTATGTTAGAATCGAACGGGTGGTAAAGTTTGGGTTATTTTGGAAATGGTAAGTTGATTAACGTAAAATCGATAATGTCTTTGAGCATCAACTAGAGAAGAAGGCTCTTAGCTTTTGGGGCATTAAGTTATGTTTCACTTTCTTCGAATGTTATAGCCCTGGTTATTGATTTGTTAGGAATCGGTAACCCTCGCGTGTAACTAGTTCGAGCCTACCTTCTTCCGCTACATATTTGTGTTCGTGTTCCAGGTAAGTCGTTCTCGACTTACTCGTCTTTATTCTAGTCTTGTTAGATTTCATGCCGTGATTGTGAGATTGGTTTGGGGAGTTAGTCCCAAACGTGTGTTTTCCATGTGAAATGTTTTTCATGCATGATGTGATGCGTTTTCCATTTCAACCGTTTTCTCGTAAAAGAAATACTATCGCTTTCTCTGTGCTGGCAGCGTAACCGGCACGATCATGTGCGACGATTGTCGGTGGCGAAGAGGCGTCTAGCCATGGTCGTGTGTCGGTCGGGCCCTTTCAAAAATAAAAATTGATTGTTTGTTTTTGGCAAGTGCTCTAGTGGAGGCTTGACCAGGGGTTGGAAGGATGACGTATATGGAAAGTGGGAGGGCCCGCCTCTGCACTCGGGCACAGGTGAGTTAGCGTCGTAGAGGGGAATGCGGTGGTGGAAGGAAGAATGGCATTTCGCAATAGGATTGTGGTTTTGTTGTGTGTGTGTGTGTGATTACTTAGTTGGTTTTTCGACCTTGTGAATTCTCGCTACGCTTACTGAATTGCTTATCCATTGTATCTCCCTTTAATTGTTGAATGTTGAAGTGTTGGTTACTTTCATAAATGCTTTACTCTTGAGCTTGCTAGTTTGATTATGGTATGTCTCATTGCATTTCCTTTCACATATTCATTAGGTTGTGAAAATGTGTGTTGACCTAATCTGTTTTGTTTAATTCACTTGTTAAAAGTCATTGTTGAGTAATTGTTGTTTTTCAAACGTCTTACTATTGTCGTGTGTTATCTAGCTTGCCTAGGGTAGTAGCTGACCCCTCGGGGACTTTATTTTTCAGTTCCAGGTACTCACACAGGTCTCGTGTTGGAGCCTAGAACGGATGTCGCAGCGGATCGTTGACGCATGTCATAGGTCACTGAGTGGGTTTGGTGTTCGGTTTAGGCTTGTTAGCTGTTTTTGAGATTTCACTATGCTGTTGACTTTAGCAGATTTCTGGTGTTGAATATGAATTGGCTAGACATTGGGATTCATGCATGACATTATAAAAAAAATGTGGTTTGTTTGAATGGCAGTTGGATGTTTTAAAATAGTTTTCTTGTTGTGCCCGAGTTGCAAGGTCCAGGTATTCTAGTTGTCAACCAGTTCAGGTAGGACCCGTTAGGGTCAACTACCTAGTAATGTCCCGACAGTAAGTCGGGGTGTTACAATTCTCCCCTTTTTCCTTACGATAACCAAAAAGAGATTCTCATTCCATTTAGGATTCTCAATCCTCTTAACTCAAAGGATAACAACATATATGAAAATCCGAGTTTGAACACTATCAGGTTAAAAATTGAATTGTATTTTCCAATAGAATAAGAATTCAATTGGTCCAACATTTGAGCACTTCAAAACTCTTTAATTTCCAACGGAGCAAAGAAAAGTACAGATTATCCATGATTATATACTATAGAGTCACAAACATAGTTGTTGAAGAAAGTTTCCAAAGGTAATCCCTTTCTATTCATGATTCTTTTACCTCACTTCATGATCCATACTGATCTTTTAGAATTACTCAAGACTTATAAGATTCACCAAATCTTACCATTGAGAAGTAGAGGTTCCAACTCCAAACTTCTATTAATACTCGAATTTCAAAATTCAGAAATTCCTATAAGAATATACTTGTGAAAACTCTTAATCTTATGACTTCAATGTCAAAGAAATTCACTTTAAAATTTTCTTTTTAAAGACAACACTTGAACTTTGACATATCAAGAAAAGAAAAAAACAATTTCTTTCACATACCTGTGAATCATGATGTTTTTAAACAAAATTCACAACATGAAATCTTCCATCATACGAGCTTAAAATAGGAAACCTTCAAACTAGAAAGTCTTTATGAAGTACAATACTTAACTTCAAAATCTCACAAGCAGTTTCCTAATATGGAAGAAGCAACGAGGGTACACCCAATTCAGACTCTCAAGAGAGAATAGGAATTCATTGAGAACTTGGTCTAGAACCGAGTCAACTTTAGGAATCTTCACCTAATCTTACTTTGGATCCTTCTCGGAATCCATTCCCATCTCCAGGGAATCAAATGTCCACCATAAGAACTTTTTCACATAAGCTATTACAACTTATTACCTCATGTTCTCCAATTCCCTTTCCTCTTTCTATCTCTTAACGAGTCTGATCTCCAATCTTAACCACTTTCCATAAATGATTATAAGACAACATCAATATAGAATTATCCATAACTCTATATGGAAGGATGAAAGTCCTAAGGAAGGATGAAAATCTTAAGGAAGACATGAAACTTTTAGCTCTGATACCATAATTGTAACACCCCCATTTTACAGACTTATAATGGGATGTTACCGCTGGCGGACTCAAACTTTCCAAGGCCGTTGAGGCTTAAGTGTCCGAAATGAGTAAAGACATGTTTAAACAACATAATCTGATAAAACAAACTGTCTTATATCATAAACATGGTTACAAGAGTTTACAGCGGAAAACATAAAACAAGAATCGTTCATGGAATAACTTTCAAAATCCTGGAAACGTCTGTGTGGAGACAACACGTCTTTCAAAACATCATTTTGTTCTTCTTTCCTTCCTTTCCCGGCCTCCTTTCCTTTCCATCCTTCCATGGTTTTCAAGCTTGAACTTCTTTAGTCTTTTTCCTATAACCTGATATTTCCATAGAAGACAAAAATACCAGTCGGACGGAACCGGGAAGAAACAAGGGTATTAGTCTTCCAAGAGACTAAGCAAGTGAAAGAATAGGGCTTGGTTCTCATGAAAAGACTAGATATGTGACATCGGAATCCAAACAACACTCGCTCGATGATCCAACAACTAGCGTTTTCAGAAAGAAGTTTAAAGCAATAATAGAATTCAAGATTAAAATAGGACACCAATTATGTGGCTCCTACAAAATTTATGAGATATGTTGGGAATTATACTACCATGCATACAAGAGTCAAAAACATCTGGCTCTTATCCGGACCACAACTAAGTTCATTTAATTATAGTGCATTGCGCACTTTATCTTCTCATAAGTCATAAAACTATTCACTTTAGTTAAAGACTTTTAAGTTGGCTCGCACATAGCCGGCATAAATACGAAGGACAATATTTCAGACCTCGTATATTAGTGCACTTTGCTAGAGTGCAAACACCCCACTTATCGATAGAGAAGGAAGAGTCATGACCCGAGGTATTAAGGAGAACAGTAGGCACATTGCGCGTCACTACTTTCTACAAATAATACAGAGGTTATTAGGAGTCGATACCAAGTATACCTCCTAACAAGTTATAAAGAGATATACGAGTCAAAATCCGCTATCCCTGTTTATATTAATTATTCACAACAAAGAGATCTCAAAGGAGAATCTCCAATCACATAAGAGCACAATCAACGGCCCTAAATAGTACTAACATTACGAATAATAATATGAAATAACGAACAATCGTTAAATCTAATCACTAAACCTAATTCCGGTTATTTAGCAAACAAGTGTTCCCAACAATTAAGATATATTAAACGGAAATAGGAATTCACGTTTAATAAAAAGGGTAAGAGAGAACCGTCCACTCGCCTTATAAGGCGTGCTCAACGTTCTTAGCGATTCCAACAGAAATCTTTATCTCCCTTCTGCCAAATTTAGCAAAATATTTCTCAACAACGGGCTCATGGAAACACTTCTTAGTTATATACTCAATTTCTACAACTTCCTAATCGATAAACGATTTCATTTCATATATCGACTATATAATAAATCCTTAATTATCATGCTTTAAGGAGCCATCTTGGCGAAATTATAACTATTTATCCGCTTCACATTTGAAACAATTTTCTAAATAAAAATTGTTCATTAGTAACAGTTCTTAAAGGTGCCAAATCTCGGATCAAGTGGATTAACAACGAATCCCATGTAATCATCCGAAGTCCTTTACCAGCTAATCGGTATCAAAACTTGTATTCGCTATAACTAAAGATCCGGACCTCCGTTTCCCGAACGGTTTGAACCTGTGGGACCGTATCAACGTCAAGATTATAAAAACCATAAATTTAATTAGCAAAGAGGAACCAAAAGGCCCTTACAGTGTCTCCGTAATCAACCCTCTAATTAATTTCGATCATAAATACCTTCACTCGAGCCCATGGCTCGTTTAGCTCGATAGTGGCTCGATCCCCGAGCTCGAGGGTGGTTGAGTATATTCCGGAGGCAGCCCTTGCAGTGGGTGGTGGTAGGAGGAGCTGGTGCTCGCCGATGACGACGTACGGCGAGGCAAAAGTACGCCGGCGGTAACGAATTCTTCTCCCTCGTCCACGTTCCGTCTAATCCTTCATGTCCATCGTCGTCCTGATTCTCTCCCTTTCCTTGAACGAGGATGAAGGAGCTGGTGATGGAAGCAGGGGCGAGGCAGAGAAGGTGGCCGACGGTGACAAACTCCGTTCTTTCTTCCCGAGTCCATCGCACCGTCCTGGTTCTCTTGCTGGTTCCGTTTCAACAACAACTACGAACCCCAAAGAAAAGTGAATAAGAAGATGATGAGGTGGAGGAGATAAGGAGGTGGACGGGCAGAGAAGATTGTTGGATGTGTAGAAGTCGGCAACCGAGTCCGTCGTTCTCGTCCCGATTGGCTCTGGTTCCTTTTCTTTCTAGATGGAGTTGATCAAAATGGTTGAAAAAGTACAACCTCATCTTATCAACTCTCTCTCGTTTCCTTCCTTATTAAACACGAGAAGAGGCGGTTTACAAACAAAACCCGTCTCGGAACGGGACTCGCGTTAAAGCGGTAAAATTATGTACCTTGGGTGGAAAAACTTACTAAATACAAAACGTCCCGTAAATTATGTAGACCAATAAAACCAATTTTCCATGATTTTATCACGCTACCATTAATTTTTTAAGGCTTCCGTTTCGTATTTTAAATCCTTTACAATACATAATTAAAAAGAAGGCTTATCCAATAAATATTCTTTTTCCACTGAAAAATCCTAGAATTCACACCGATCCATAGAATCATTTCTTTATGATTTTAGAATATCACCAAAAAATTTCTAGGATTTAAATTCCAACAAAATATTGAATTAAGTGTTAAAACGGACAAAGAGGTTAAAAGGATATCCGAGAAAAATTCAAAAATAACCTAAAAAACCACAGTTATTACACCGGAGACCCCTGAATGGATGAATAAATTATTTTTCCTCGTCCCTCTTTTTTTTTACTCCGTAGTAAATTAATTGAAAGTAATACAATAATTATATCAGAATTCAACATCTAAAAAAGTACATATCAAATTGAATTAAATCAAATGAGTATTTCCTCGTCCCAAAGGCTCTCCGAAGAATCTCATTCTCTCCGAAGTATTTCATGGTTCACATAATCTTTTGCTACAATATATTCTTGCATTATGTAATTCACAATGTTGTGCTATAATGATTATTGACTAGCTTTTTATGCATTTTTGTAAGAATTATTGATTAGATGTATGATCACAAAGATAATCTTCGGTATAGTATCTCAATAATTAATATTCCTTGAAATTGGTGGCAATTGAATGTGGGAACGGTTAGCTTTATACATTGAATGCTTTTAAGTTTAACTTTGGGTTACTGCTTAAAGACTGTACTAGGAGAAGAGATTGCAAGGTACACACATAAATTCATTAGGGAGATTAATTAAGGAAATTAATTGATAAATCTTTTTATCAATGAAATTATGGTAATACTCCGTATCAACGAGATTTATACAATATTGTTAGGATTTGATGGATATATATATCCAATTCAAATATTTTGATGGGTAGAGTTACAATTAGTTAAGTTTCAATGGGTATATACCCAATCCTCCCTTGTAAATTAGTGAATCATAGGGAGTAAATTGAAAATAAAAACATTCATTAGTCGATTTTAAAGAGAGAACAAACTATATCTTACCTTTAGTTAATTTATACTCTCTATTATTGGTAGATACAATAGTTTTTTTTTAAACCACTAAGTTAGTTTCCTCTTAAAATATGGAAATATAGACATAAAAATAAATTCTCAAACGTTAGGTTAGTAATTAGTGGCGTATGCGTTATTAACTTTGGATTACTGACGTCACTTTTCCTGACTAACAGTAATCATAAATTACAAACATTTAGTTCTCTCTTTCCAATTAAATAAATCCAATAGTTCAAAATTAAAACTCTTAAAATATTGCAGGTTACATTTAAAATTGGATAAAGCAAACAGTATATGCCTGAACCCACCTACAATTGCCTGCAATTACAGAGATCCACTTTTTCCAAAGCGTTGTTTGTCTTACTCCAGTCGTCGGCGACACCTCAAACAGTAGGTGTCGCTAAAGATTTTTCCGCACTAGGAGCAGTAATGGTTTCAGTCTTGGACCGGACTGTAAATTTCCGTTTCAGGTTTACAGTCCTGTCCAAAGTTGCACGGCCCTAGTTTAGGTACATCCTAGACTAGTAGAGTAGTAGACTCCAAACATTTTACTAGGATTGTACTTGTGAATGTACAAACGAGTTGTGGGATTTACCTAGTTGATCTCTAATTTCTTAAGACGTCTAACCATCGTGTATCCGCAAATGTCTGAAATAATTAGCCCACAAAACTGCATTAGAGCTAAATTAAACCTTGAATTTTATGTGAATCCTACTCATACCAAAATAGTGGATGACTTCAAATTCACTAACTGTCAACCCCTAGAGTAAGAGGTTATAATTAAGATTTTGTTTTCAATTTCACATCATTATTGTTTGTAATTGTTTATACTATGAAATTCCTAGAGTAAGAGGGTGTAAGTAAGATTTTGTTTTGTGCGTATGTGCAATTTTATTTGTGTTTTGCTGTGTGATTTTTTACCATCTATTATTGAAATTGTCCCAATGAAATTTCTCTTTCAAAACCTAAATTTGTATTTTGTCAATAATTCTCCTATTGATTCCACACGTTGCACATCTTATAAATCACATGTTCTAAAACTTATTATAATTTATCAACATTTATTTAGACACAATGACTGCAACTTGATCTTGGAAAAAGTTATGAAGGAGAATGACACTCTTTAACATGGCTTTGGATGAGACAAAAGATAAAAAGTCTAATTGGTTTGGAGACTTATATATTATACTTTCTAAAATTGGTGAATAACAACTTCAAGAATCTATTTCGTTAATTTTAATTATCCAGAGAATGTCATGCACTTTAGGTACTTATGTATGCACTTTAGGTACTTAAAAATGTACATTTAATTTTTACTATTGCATATAAGCACTGCTCTGAAAATCCCTTTTAGGCCCCGCCTAGGCACTGGAAGGTCCTAGTCCGCCTAGCCGTCCAGACCGCCTAGGCACCCGTCTAGGACAGCCTAGGCCACCGTTGAGGCCGTCTAAATCCGTGTAGCGGTTTTTAGAACACTTCATATAAGTAGTTTAATATTCCAACTTTGTTAGACACAATAAATACTATGCAATTTATTATGCGTTCTTGTTAAGATTTTTGGCATCCTATGGA
This sequence comes from Fallopia convolvulus, assembly GCA_964016875.1. Taxonomy (NCBI): domain Eukaryota; kingdom Viridiplantae; phylum Streptophyta; class Magnoliopsida; order Caryophyllales; family Polygonaceae; genus Fallopia; species Fallopia convolvulus. The sequence goes on from OZ024732.1 coordinate 8,476,926, forward strand.
TTGTCCTTCTAGTTGATAAAAGTGATGTTGAAAACTCTTATAATTAAGTCGATAAAAAATTATGTTAAATCCTCTATGATTGTGCTGAAGAACTTTAAGACGTTCTAGCATGGGATTATTTTACATTAAAAAATTATTTGATTACTTTAAGAAGCTAATAAGTTATAAATATAAGGAAAGGCTATTAGCTCAAATGCAAGAGAAATGTGCATATGTACAAGGATGTGGATTCGAATCACACATGGGCTAATTTGTTTTAGAAATGCACATGAATTGTCAGCAAAAACCATTCAAAAAAAGTGCATTCTAAATTAGCAAAAGTTCATTCCAAGTAGATAGAAAATAGTGCATTCTAGAGTAGTAAAATTGAACCCTAAAGTGTAATTTAAAAGTAGTAAAAGTGCATTATAAAAGTGAAAACATGCATTCCTAAATTATATATAGTGTAATCACGTCGAAGAAATTCATGAATATTGTATTGTGTCGTTGAATTCTAAAGTGCATTTTGAAGTAGAAAAGGTGCTCTCCTGAAGTAGCAAAAGCGCATTCTAGAGTTGAAAAAGAGCATTCCAAATTGATAGGATAAATACATTTCAGAGTAGTGAACTTAAATTCAAAAGTGCATTCTAAAGTGGTTAAAGTACATTATGAATAAGCTAAAATGCATTCTAGATAGGTTAAAAAATGCATTATAGACTAGTAAAATTCAACTCTAAAGTGCATTTTAAAGTGGTAAAAGTGTGCTACATAGTAGAAAAATTGCATTCCTAAAAGATAGAAAGAGTGGTTTTAGAGTAGTGAAATTGCATTATATAGTAAAAGTGCATTCCATATTTCCATGTCTCTAAAAGTGCAATCCAAAATAGCAAAGCTTTGCGGATTTTACAGAATTTCTAGAATTTGAAAGCGAGAACTCTTTTCTTTGCTAATGTGCATTGCAAATAAGTGAAAGTGCATGCCAAATTGAGTGACTAGGTGATTAGTTAAGTGCATTTTAAGTTAGCCTATGTAGGAGTCAAACCTATATATTTGTGAACAAGCAAAATGCTCTCCCATTTGAGCTAATAGGCTAATTGTAGTGTATGAAGAGGTTGTGACGATTAACTTCACCAAATGGAGCTCATTCCAAAAGCAAACTAAGAACTTCAACACTTAAGTCTAAAACAAAAAGCAACACATCACCATTCTCTATTTTCCATTTAAACTAGACCATAGGCTTACAAGTATCAACATAATATACACATATGGACCATATAGGTTTACAAGATTTTGCAATCATATGTTAATCAAATGTTATGTAATTCGTAGTTATTACCCTAAGCCACAAATTCCAAAGTGATGATTATTTTTACAGTCACCAATTTTCCAAATGTATCAATGGAGCTTTGGCTCAACTTAAATTAAAAGGATTCCCAAAATTGAGTATAGGGCACTCATTAAATGTGTAAAGGCAATGAAACATTGATGTTTATGAGTTGAACTTGGACTTCTGATACTTGGCTTTAAAACATCAGACTCAGAGTAAAATATATATGAATTCGATTAAAGTTTGGTACTCAATCAATAATCATTACTCCGTGTAATTTTGTAGAACGCGTTGAATCTTTCCACACGTTCCACCAAGTTTCGTAAAATCTACTACTCAAAAAATCCATTCGGCTTACATTTTTTTATTGTAATGACAACCCCAAAAAAATTCTCTTAAACAAAGCATCTTTTTCCTCTTCCTAATAACCAGAACTCCGTCGTCGCCGCCGAGATGCCCAGAGAAGACCGCGGAGCAGATGGCAGCGAAGGCAGATACTGCAGCTTCTGCTTCCGCTTCATACTCACCTGCAGATTCGCAGGTCTCTTCCTCTGACTTGCCCTCCGCACCAACAACCCCACCCTCTCAATCGAGCAATTCAAAGTCTTCACGCTCAATTCGACCTCTAATCGGAACCTTAACGCCTCGATCGCCACTTACATGCGTGCCTTCTTTTTCGATCTCAAAACCGGAACAAGGACAAGCTCAAAAACAATAGATGAGGCAAAAAGACCAAATTGCCCTTGTTTAATGAAATGAGGATAAAAGCTCATCCGTTAGATTGAGTCAATCAGATGGTTGCAATGCTCCTCATTTTTTACAATAAGCTCTCTTTTTATATGATCCAAACTCTATATAATAAAGCTTATTAACGAATGTATAATCTAGTTTTTTATGCGCAAATAATTGAGCTTGTTCGTGAGCGTGGAGCGTATAATCGAGCTTGCTCATGAGCAAACGATCCGAGTTATCTTGTGCTCAGGCTCAATTCATATATCTTTCGAGCCTTAAAATTGTGGTTAAACTCAACTCGTTTATAAATTGAGTCGGACACGAACAAGATTTAACCAAGCCGAATGCCGAATTTCTCATGAACGACTTTGTTCATTTACCGCCCTAGGCGCACTGAAGTGCAAGTTGCGAAAATATATACTAGGATTTATGCAATAGAAAATAATTTGAAATCTAAAGTTCCATCTTCAAATTTGGATGTTGATAGTGACGGAACATATGTTAAGCTTTTGGTACGAGAAAGGGAAGTAATTGGAAAGACATTGAGTCTATAAGCTTGTCTACTGATGATGTTTCTATTAAACATGCAAGCCAAGGTGACAATCTCAAATTGATAGAGTTTGTTCGTAATTACAAATGAAGATTGTATCAAAGGTCTAGAGTAACCTACCTGTTAAAGAAGGTCAAGGTAAAATTGTGAATCCTAATAAGGTCAAGATGGTAATGTTGTTGAACATGCAACTATTGAGGACGGGGAAATTTTCTCATAATGTAATAGTTGAAGACGTTGTTGATGCAAAGGTCAGGAAAATTTGTAATTGGAAAAAAAAAAGTAAGCTATGATTTTAATTTTGGTAATTTACATTCAAATTAAGCCATTTTTAATAGATTATGGAATTTAATTATTTTCTTACCAATCTTTCATTTCTAATTTTGTACTCCATATTATGTTGGATAGTATGTAACCAAAATCTTTGTATATAAATTAAAGATTTATGATAACAAATCTCAATGACGTCATTTTAAATTGTTTTTGGTAAAGTTAGTAAGTACATGATTTTATTTAGCTAACTAATTTTTATTTGTATTTTCAAAATTCAAAATCATAATAGAAAATTTGAGTTTTTCAAACGACTTTTCAAATTTTAAAAAAATTATGATTTTATATCTACCCAATAAATATTCCTTAACTTTATGTTATAGTTCCGTTTTTCAACCAATCCATCAATATATGAATATGATCGCCCTCCCATAAAAAAGAAGAGAGAGATGATCGCCCTACTATTAAGTAAAAAAAATCATGATTAGAATCTTTATCCTTGCTCATTTTTGGGAACATAATCCTATGTTCCATCCCCCACGAGATCTTCGACGATGAAAAACGCCGGACGATGAATATATATAGAATAGTCGCGCGCGTGCTCATCAAGTCGCTGACCTTTCCCCGGCGCGCCGGCCATGTCCTCCCCACCTCCTTGCAAAGGGCAGCGCGCCGATGATCTGGACTATGCGTTCCAACTCCAAATGCAAGAAGCAATGTCCGCCTCGGCTGCGGCGTCAACTTCCGGCGGTGGCGGTCAAGAGGTGAGCGAGCAGTTCAGCTTGTACTTCAAGGGATTGGTGGTGGAGGAGGCCAGGTTGGGCGCGATTGGTGTCGCCATCTTCGATTCCTCAAACGCCGCCGTCGTTTTCGAAGCGTCGAAACCGTTGGATTTGGCGGCGGAGGGGGGAATGAGCGATGAAGTCGCCCAACTCAAAGCTTTCGTGCAAGGACTCGAGTTCGCATAAAGAACGTTACGTGCGCTTGCCTTGACTTCAATCTTTATCCTTATGTAAGTCACTTACTTTCCCAATCTATTAATTAATTAATGGATTTGCTTTGCGTACTCTCAATTTTGTGTTGCGTACGAATGGATTTCCGTCCCGCATACAAGAAATGATACAAAATATGGACAATTCAAACCCGCATAATAAAATTCTCATGGTTATGGGCCAGTATCCAAGAAAATATGAGAACTTTTTTTTTGAGCGTTGCCCTTGTTAGAACCTGTTTTGTGACTATGTGAAGTTTTCAATTGTCCGTATTACTTTGTTTGAATTTTTCCTATGTTGATTCGATCAACTCTATGGAAATCAGAAGCCAATGGAGGCCAAAGTTTCTGAGTTAGCAGATCGTGCAATCTTTCTTCAGAACTGCTTTGTACAATGCTATTTATCTGCAGCCACCGATACCAATATGGCTGAGCTTGTGTTAGAGCTTGCGAGATCTTCAATAGCAAAACAAGCTGGAAAACCCTTCAAGGAATTACTCATTCCTCCTACAAACCAAAATTGTCCCATTTGCTTGGAGGAAATTGATGCTAAAGATATGTTTGAAATCGGTGGCTGTAAGCACAGTTTTTGCTCCTCTTGCATTCGAAAACATGTCACACTCAAAGTTCGCGCTAGGAAGCTCCCTCGCTGCCCTCAACTCAAGTGTGGATCAGAGCTAAGTCTCAAAGCCTGCATGAAATTTCTCTCCAAAAAACTGTATGCTACTTACTATGTGGTACACTTCTTTTATAAGTGTTAGAATGTCCATGGCACATCTAAAAGTTCGGGTTTTAAGTGATGAGTTACTAGGTTTTCATGCCAGTTCTCTTTATTCATTGGCTTTTTAAAAGAGGTGGTTACTTGGCAAATTTCCATTTTAGAAGAAATAAATTATGATGTTTTGGTTTAAGATTAATTATTATGAATTCCTAAATTAGTAACTATGTTCAATGCTAAAAACAATATCCTTTGGTTAATTAACAGAGGGAGTATAATGGAGGATCTTGTCAATGAAGCTTCCATTCCGACTACAGAGAAGTTGTATTGTCCAAACCCGAGGTGTTCACACTTGATGACCAAGACGGAGGCTTTAGCGATCAGCCAGAGTCTTGCATCCACAAGTAGCGTGGAGCTAGCCGTGTGTAGGTGCGTGAAATGTCGAAAGCTTTTCTGCATACATTGCAAGGTGTTGTGGCACTCAAACATGTCGTGTGACGCGTACAAGAAGAAGGAAATGAAGTCGAGATCGGACGATGCAAAGTTGAAGTTGCTTGCTATAAACAAGAAATGGAGACAGTGTCCAAGGTGTTATCATATGGTTGAGCTTGCTCTTGGTTGCAACCACATACATTGCAGGTAATCTACCTCAATTGAACATATTTATTGGGTCAAAGTTGAATTAATTATGCCTGTAATGACGTTGGTTATGCTTGGGTTTTTGGTTTCTCAGATGTGGACATGAGTTCTGCTACTTGTGTGGATTGGAATGGAAGAACAAGAATCCTACTTGTACTTGCATTTTGTGGTTCGAGGAGAACATCATCCTACAAGACGGTGCTAATTAATTAATTAACGGCCAGTGATCGTTCTATAGGGGAAGGCTGTAGCCTGTAATTAAGGGCCTAGTTACAGATAAATTTGTAAGATTGGGAGAGATTAGAAGAATTAGTAGACAGATTGCGCCTGTGACCATAAGGCTAATGTTTCTAGTTCCTTATTTGGTTAAATGTAGGAAGTGTAATTCCTAACAAGTTGTTTTCCAAGAATTAAATTCCTATTATTTGAAATTTCATGTATTAGAGAAAATGTATTTGGTTGAATTCTAAACTTTAGAATTTAAAATAAATAAAAAACAACAAAACAATATATGCATAAAAATTCTCTCTTGGCAAAAAGCATACCTATAACTAGTTAAACTTAACTTAATTTTGATGGTTTTAAATGTCACATTTGTTTATCAATCGGTCCTCTATTCCTAGAATATCAATCATACAAGCAAGATCATTAACCCTTTATTGAAGGTATTCGAAAGGCAACAAACATGAACATTAAAAAAAACTATTTATAGGAGTCCTGCTGTTATTTAGAAACATTGTAGAAAATATTACAAATCACTTAATATACAAGTAATATAATGATTATGTTTGATATTTTTTTTTTTTTTTGAATGATAAGGGGTTAATTCATTCAAAGTAATAGTTATAAAAAGAACCTAGATAACTCTAGGTAGTTTGAGGCTCTTCTAATCCAGTTCTAGCGAACTATCTTCGTGATTCCCTATTGTTCTTTCTCCACCTAGCTCGAACGCTATTCCTAACATGTGTGATTGCAAGTTTCGCACACTCATCACTAGTTAGAGTCTCAAGCTGGAACAATTTCAAGTTTCTAGCCTTCCATACAAAATACACAACTGCACTCGTACAGTTAATCCATACAGTAAACATGAAACTTTTCTTCCTTGACATTCCTTCTATTGCCTCAAGCCATTCAAATATAGTTTGATATCTTTTGCCAGTCCTTGCCCACTTCAGTACCTTTGCGATTATTGCCCTTGTGTACCTGCATTTGAACCAGAGGTGCTCGGTAGTCTCTTGCTCTCCATCAGTGCATAATACGCAGTTGTCATCCTGTAGTCTTCCCATAGCTTTCAGTCTATCCCTGGTGGCCATGCCTCTACTTGCAGCCAACCAGACAGTGAAGGAGACTCTTGGGGTGTTCAGCTTTCCCTAAATCCAGGTGTTCCACGTTTCAGTAGCCCCTTTATCTCTAAGAATCTCGTAGACACAGGCCCAATCAAACTTGCCTCCTCTAGATATCACTATGGCTTGATTTGCATCATGTTCCATAGTCTCCTTTAGCTCTTCTCTTATCTACACAATACTCCTCCAAATTGCACTCGAGGTCGTTTTGCAAGTGTGTTCCCAGAAGGATCCACCTTTGAGAATGACGGTATTAGCCCAAGTGTGCCAGATTGTGCTTGAATCCACCAATATGTCATGGATCAACTCAGTGAAACTCGATTTGTTCCATGACAAAATCTCCTTCAGACCTAGTCCACCCTCACATCTTGGCCTGCACACTCTTTGCCACGAAATTGAAGCTCTTCTACTCTCTTCTTGTCCTGACCAAAGGAACTTTCTCACCATTTGAATGATTTGACTCACAACCCCTTTAGGCAGAACAAAGATCTTGCACCAGTAATGTAAGACACCATAGAGTACACCTCTGATCAATTCTAATCTCCCTGCGTAGGACAAATATTTGGCAGCCCATGCATTGATTTTTGCAGCAATTTTTGACAGCAAAGGCCTGTAATCTCTTTTCTTGGCTCTAGCACTACACAGACGAACCCCCGAGTAAGTGACCGGTAAGCTTCCTACTTCCATGTTTAGCAAATTAGCAAACTCAGTCTCCTCTTGTTCATTAACCCCAGCACATAACAGACTAGATTTTCCAGCATTGATGCATAACCCTGACATAGCACAGAAATTATTCAAAGTTTCCTTAACTGCAGTGAGTGAGTCACGATCCCCATGAGCAAACATAAACAGGTCATCTGCAAAGCACAGGTTGATGAGATTCACTTTAGCGTAATTTGGGTGAAATCTGAACTCCCTTCCTCTACTCATTCTTTTGCACATTCTACTCATGTATTCCATTGCCAGAACAAACAAATAAGGCGATATTGGGTCACCCTGTCTGATACCTCTGTTGCCCTTGATAAAGCCGCACAGCTCACCACCAAAGTTGATGGAGAAATGACAATTGGTTACGCACTCTTGTATCCATTTGACCATCTTGGGATGAAAACCGAAGCCTCTAATAATTTTGAATAAGAATTCCCAATCAAGGGTATCATAAGCCTTCTTGAGATCTATATTTATAGCACATCTAGGACTTATATACTTCCTTGAGTAGCTCTTCATCACTTCTTGACATACTGCAATGTTATGTTTGATACTCCTCCCTTTGATAAATGCACCCTGATTCATGTCAACAAGCTTGGGCAGAACATCTTGCAATCTCTTGACCAGCAGCTTGGAAATAACTTTGCCTATTACTGTACAACAAGAGATCGGTCTGAAATCATTGATGGAAGTGGGGTTATCCTTCTTGGGGATAAGAGAGCTAGCTATGTTCCCCACTTCTTTTAGCAATCTTCCATTTTTAAAGAAATCCAGAATGGCTTCAGTAAAGTCTTCTCCAATAATAGGCCAGGCTTTCTGAAAGAATTTGGAGTTGAACCCATCTGGGCCTGGAGCCTTGTTCACCCCTATATCCCATAAAGCTTGCTTGACCTCCTCTTTCTGGAAAGGAGCTATCATATCCTCTCTTTCACCCTCATCCAGTACAAGTCCTTCTTGGAATACTGAGTAATCAACATGTGCAGCATCTCTTTGCTTGGACAACATATCTTGGAAATGAATAATGACTAACTCCCTGACTCCTCTTTCTCATGTGATTAGGTTCCCTTGGTTGTCATGTAGGGCATTAAAGGTATTCTTGGCTTTCCTCTTTTTCATGGAATTGTAGAAATAGCTGCTGCAGTGATCCTGATATTTCATCCAGTGAATCTTGGCAGATTGTTGGAGCAACACATTTTTGTTGTTGATGGAAGCTTTGAGCTTGGAAAGCACTTCTTTCTCTTGACTCTGCAACCTACTGTCACACGGCTTGCTATAAATTTCATTTTGGATATCTTGTAATCTCTCATGAAATTCAGAGATCACCCTTTCCTATGCATCTATGTTTCCCCCTCTGAGCTTCCTAAGAGGTATCTTCAAGGCCTTTAGTTTGCTCACCAAAACATACATCTTAACGCCATTCACTAAGTTGTTGCTCCATACATCTCTCACAGTCCGGTCAAAATCAGTGTGATCACACCTCGTATTCTTGAATCTGAAGGCTTGTCTTCTCTGAGCAGTGTCAGCATTGATGTGCAGTACGGTCGGGGGGTGATCAGAGCAGTTAGGCACTTCAAAGCTAGCAGCATAGGAGGGGAACTCATCCACCCAGTGATCATTGACTAGAATTCTATCTAGTTTACACAAAATCATGGTACCATTGGTCTGTTTGTTAGACCATGTGTAATACGCTCCAGTGTAATTCAAGTCCAGCAAGCCATTCATGTCCAAAGAATCTCTTAAATCAGCATTGAATCTAACTTGTGACACATTCTCCACATATTTCTCTTTGTAGTCCCTTATAGTGTTGAAATCTCCCATGAGTAGCCAAGGACTCTGATTAGTATTAGTTCCTCCAGCCAACTGGTCAAGTAGCTGCCACAACTGAGCTCTCTCTTGAACATGGTTAGAAGCATAAATGAAGGATACCACCATCTGTTTTTTAACAAGAGGGGAAGAGACTATGCAGTGTAGCACCTGAGAATTTTCCAGCAACAGACTCACATCAGTGACAGTGTGTGGATTCCAAAATATCCATATACTCCCATTGGCACTTAGTATATCTGTGCCACCCCTTCAAAATGTGCCTAGATATGAAATCAACTTTATTAACTCTCGTCAAAATAACAACGCTCGCTCAGGTTAGACTTTGAGTTGAGTTGAGAACGCGCCTCGACGCGCCCCCTTTTCCTTCTCCATTTTCCCTGAGCCGGCCCTAATTGTCCATATTGGGGTTCCATCCTTTGTTCTTCCTCGATTCCTTTCTTGTTCTTCTGCTCTTCTTTCTGTTAATCCGCCTTCTTCCTTGTGATGCTTGTCTTGTCTCTGGCTTATCCACCCCTGATTGATCTTGTTGCCCACTTTGCTCTCCCACTTATTTACGAAACTTTTGGGCTTCTTGACTTTTTTGATCTATTTTTTGGATCTGAGAATGTTGTGATGCTCTCTAACCCTTGGCGGCTCTGGTGCCGTCTTGAACCTTGCTCTATTCGCCTTCGAAGTGGTCAGCTTTGGTTGACCTATTTATGGGGATGGATCTCCCTCAACCTTCATCTACGTTCTTGGCTTCCTTATCCTCCCATGTTTGTGATTCCTCTCTTTGGGAAGGAAGATAAAGTACTTCTTGTTTGGATTCCTGCTTCTTGTGTGGATCTCTTGGTGCTGGTGATTCTTCGTTGCTGTCTTTTGCTGGGTTTTGTGATGGATCTCTCTTTATTTGAGGGATTCATGGCTTTATGGAATGCGGTTCTTAGGCTTCTTTGGAGGGGAAAGACTTGCTCTTTCTTTTCCTGTGGCTGGATCTTCACATCTATAGGTTATGTGCTTGTTTCTTCTCCTCCTCTTGTTATTTTTGTTTTGCTTTTGATTATGTTACAAACGTTTCTCCTTTGGCTTCGTTATGGATTTCTTCTCTCTTGTGTGGGTGTTGTGCCCATCAAGATTGAGAACCAGTCCATTAGGATGCCTCTAGAGAATGAACAATATCCTGCTGAAACTTTTATGAACCATTGTCTCCCAAATCTTATGAAAATTGTTGTCATTGTGACTTTGAATTACGATTTATCTCTTACTTATCTTTCTATTTGATATTTGTGCCTGTTCTAGGTTGCTCATGCTATTTTTTGGCCTGAGGTTGCTTAAGCATCTGAACTGTTGCCTGTTCACTTTCGTCTACCTTCTCTGTGATGATGGGTTTTGCTGCCTTTTTCATTCGTATTTTGGGTTTTGGAATGTTGGTATGAAACCATCAGGTCAACTCTCTCTAAGCTTTTCTTTCTATTTCTGGATTCCTGAGATATTATTTGTGTGCTGTCATGTGCAAATTCTGTGTGATGTGATCATTGAAATCTCCTCCATGACTATTCTGAAAATTGGTGCAAAGATTTATTTTATGTCTTTAAAATTCTCAGGTTTCTTATCCTCCTTTTTTAGGTACAGGGTGACTCAAAAATGCAAATTTACCGATGCTTTATTTGTGATAGTTTGGGTGCTTGCTAATGGTTCATTCTTGGTAGTGAATTGGCAGCAAGTGCTCCCACTTCAGTGCATTCCTTTATGTCTTGTTGTGGTGGAGGAGTTGTTGCCTTCACTGTATAACCAATCTTTGAACTTTTTAAGCAGCATATATGTTCTTCACAGTAAGTGTTGGTTTTGGCTCCTATACCTCCTTGGTATAGTTGTAGCTTGGCCTCTCTTTCTATGTGAGGAATTAGAAACTTTCGATGAGGATATTTGGATGCTTCATTATTTAAATGAACATCTTCTGAGAAATGATGAACTATCACATGTATATATCTCGAAACTTCTTGATGATCAAATTGTGAATTTCATAATCAATAAAGTTAAACAAGTTTATATCTGCTATTCCCACTACTTTTTTATTACTTTACTACCTCACACTTTAAAATTATTAAACATCAAGCCTCTTAATTATATTCTCTTAGGTGCAATGCTATGTTATCTACTAGGTTTTATCCTACCAATTATATATAGTGTTTTTTCTAACACTGAACTGGATAGTAGCCTCTTACTAGTTGGAGCTCATTGTCCCTGGTTTCCTCTTTCCTTTTTTGGAGTTCAAGTCAGGCCTTTTGTTCTTGCTTTGAAGGTTGTTATGGCATTTATGACATAATCTCTCTTGTTTACTTTGAATGGTTAGTTGCATTTTACTCTCGGATTCTATGGTTTCGTTATGACAGGTGTGCTTATACTCATTCTTCTTGCCTTGAGCTTCTTCTGGATTGTTGTTGGCTCATGTACCTGGCATTCATAAACTTTACCTCTTTTATTGAATTCACAATTGTATTGTACAAGGATCAACCTTGGTGTAATTATTTAACAATAATTTTTTTCATAAGTTTTGTTCTCTTTTCTCTTGATAGGATGAAATTGTATTATTTATTCTTTGATCTTTTTGGCTATGTTTTCTGCCAGGATTCTTTGTTCTTGCCTTATTGCTTTAATGACCTTTGTCATCTTAATAAGTTGTGGTTCACCATCTTAATTGCCATTTTTATCTTGTTTGTTGATTTACTTATTTCCTTATCCAATCTATGTGAAGCCACTTTCATGTTATTTGCTGCTGTCCAATATTGGCTTATGATAATTCTTCATCTACTAATGTTTTATGGCTTTCACTTTTGTTATTCTCCCTTGATTTGTAATTTTACATATGAGCTTTTTTATTTTTTTTAACCAACAAGGTTTTATATGAATATAGGATTTTGGAATGTTAGAGGTATACGCAGGCCTAACTTCTGGGAGGAGGTCGGGTTTATTAGAAAATTAAATAAACTTAATTTTTTATGTCTAGCAGAAACAAAAACTGAATTAGAACCTAACTTGGCCAGCTTACGTAAATCAGGCTTTCAATCTAGTATTACATGTCCTTCGGATGGTTCTAAGGGGGGCCTCTGGCTCTTAATTTGTGAGAACCAGGAATCCCGTAAATGTGAACTTTATTTTCAATCGTCTAATATTATCATTATTAAATATTCCTATCTCAAACAAACAATGATGTTAATTTTTGTTTATGCGCCAGCTCGAGAGGCCCTTAAAACTCCATTTTGGCTTTCGTTGGCTCAAACAATTTCGCAATTCCAATACCCTTTTTTTCTAATAGGAGACTTAAATGAAATTTCTTCTTGTAATGACAAAATGGGTGGGGTAATTCCTCTTCCCAGTAGATTTAACCGGATCCTTAATTTTTCTAATCAATTTGGGTTACTAGAAACTAAAACTTCTGGCTTTCCTTTTACTTGGCGTAAAAGTTCGGTGGCTCAGGAAAATGTTTTTGAAAAATTAGACCAAGTTCTCTGCCATCAATCTATAACCCAATTCTTTCCGTCTCTTGAAATTAAACATCACCCTTTTACCACCTCGGATCATTGTCTTATTACATTCTCTTTAGGAAATCATATTTCTATTCGAAAAAAATTCCTTTCAGATTTGAAAATGCTTGGATGACAAGCCCTTCCTTCCATCCCTTGGTTTCTAAGGTATGGAGGTATCATATGTCAGGCTATTTTATGTTCCGTTTTTCAATGAAATTACATCTTTTAAAAAGTTACTCAAAAGTTTGGGCGAGACATCATGTCAGTAATAATTTCGAGCAACTTAAAATCTCTGAGCGACAATTGTTGACGCTCCAATCAGATCTATTAGTTGATCCGCATAATTCCAACACTTTGACTAAACTCCAGGCTCATTTAAATAAATATAATGCGCTATTAGACTTTCAGCATAATTATTGGAAACAAAGAGCAAAAATAACCCATTTACAGAATGTCGATCAAAACACGAAATACTTTCAATCTGTGTCCAAAATTCGCGCTTATAAACAACGTCTTTTGTCTTTTCAGACTCAGGAAGGTGTTGTCTTGTTTGATCATGACTTAATTTCACACAAAATTACAGAAGAACTTGCTCATCGCTTCATCCTTAATCCCTTGTGTTCTGTAACTAATTCTGATCTAGATATTATTCCTAAACTTGTTTCTGATATAGACAATGGTATGTTGTGTAAATCTCCTACTCCTGCTGAAATTAAAATTGCGGTTTTTGATCTTGCTCCCAATAAATCTCCGGGGCCCGATGGCTTTCCTGTTGATTTTTTCCAACATTATTGGCATATTTTTGGAAACTCTGTCATTTTAGCAGTTCAGGCCTTTTTTCATTCAGGACATATGCTTCGCTCTATCAATAAATCCTTTGTAGCTCTTATTCCTAAAATTGACTCACCCTTAACAATTAATCACTTTAGACCTATTAGTCTTTGTAATACTATTTATAAAGTCATTACTAAAATCCTAGCCAACCGCGTTGCTTCTATTCTACCTTCTATTATTCACCCTCTACAGGGGGCGTTTGTTCAAGGTAGACTAATTCAGGATAATATTCTAATTGCTCATGAGATTTTTCATTCTTTTCATAAAAAGAATAAAGGAAAGAAGGGTTGGATGACTTTAAAAATTGATATGGAGAAGGCTTATGATAAATTAGATTGGAATTTTATTAAACTTATTCTTCTTAAGTTTGGTTTCCATGCCAACTGGGTTAATCTTGTTATGGAATGTATTACTACTTCTGCTTCCTCGGTTCTTGTTAATAATGAGCCTGGGAGTGAGTTTTCCCCTAAATGTGGAATTAGACAAGGTGATCCGATGGCCCCTTTTATTTTCATCATTTGTATGGAATATCTTGCTAGAACCCTTCAATTACAATCTACTTTGGATTCTAAACTAGTTGGTATTCAATTAGTTAAAAATGGGATTTGTTTGCCTTTTCTAAGCTTTGCTGATGATACTATTATTTTTGCCAATGCATCACATTCCAATATTAACTACATCAAAGGATTCTTAGAAAAAATTTCGAGGGTCAGTGGACTGTCTATTAATTATCATAAAAGTAGCTTTCGGGTCTCGGAAAATATTTCCCGACACTCTGCTGTTTCTCTTGCGAGTGTTCTTAATATTCAAATTACGACGTCTATGGAAAAATATCTTGGTATTCCTATTCTTAAAGGAAGGGTTCAAAATTCAGTTTTTATAGATTCGATAACTAAACTAAAAAAACAACTCTCGCAATGGAAAGCAAACTCGATTTCTCAAGCTGGTCGGGCTGTGTTAATTCAATCTAACTTGTTAGGTCAGGTTAATTATTTAATGCAGACTTTTTTACTTCCCAAAGGAATTCTAGTTAAAATTGATAAGATAAATAAATCTTTCTTTTGGAATAAATTTACTCCTAATCATCATCCTCTTATTAGTTGGGAAAAAGTATGTTCTCCAAAAGAATCTGGTGGAATGGGCCTCCGTACAGCGGAAACAGTAAATATTTCTCTACAAATGAAACTTCTGTGGAAAATTATAACTGCTCCGGATAATTATTGGGTACGTATTATTTCAGATAAATATTTAGGCTCCTCTTCTATTTTCCAACTTCAGAAAAAAAATTGCTCATGGCAATTTGGTAGACTGCTTAATCTTAGAGATAAATTCTCTAAAGGCTTACTTTGGACAATTGGAAATGGTCATACTATCAACTTTTGGAAAGATCCTTGGATATTGGATACTAGTTTGATCCCCTTCTTTAATAATGATAATATTAATCTTAAGGTTTCGGCATTTATATTGCATGATCATTCTTGGAATCTAGACTCTTTAAGGCAGATTCTTCCGGAGATAATTGTTACTAAAATAAAAAATATCAGAATTCCAGTTTCTGATGTTGTTGATCGTTTGGTTTGGCTCCCTTCTAAGGATGGGACCTTCTCTGTCTCGTCTGCTTCTTCTATGATTAACCTTAATCGTTCGGATATGCATTATGAGTTTGCGTGGATTTGGAAGACCTCTCTCCCTCCAAAAATAAAAAATTTCTTATGGAAGGCTTGTGCAAATTGTCTTCCTACTACAGATAGATTAAATCGTTTTTATCACTGTGTTTATAGTACATGCTCTTTATGCTCTAATGAAGATGAAAATTTGAATCATATGTTCTTTAATTGCCCTTTCTCGCAAAACATGATTTCCAGATTAGAATCTAAAATGAATATTAAGTTTCAGATTCATTCCTCAGGTGCATTTATTGATAACATTGTGTCTACTCTACACTCGAATAAAAATGGAAATGCTCTTTGCTTTCTTTGGTGGTTCATTTGGGGCCATAGAAATAATAAAATCTTTAACCCTTCATCTCTAATCTCGTCTCTTCTTCCTTCAGACTTAGCCTTTACGCAACATTGTCAATGGGTCTCGGCTCAATCTATTTTAGTTTATAAACATGTGTCTCGTCCCAAGAGGAAAAATTGCCGAGCTTGGGTTAAGCCCCCTTTAAATTGGGTAAAAATGAATTTTGATGCTTCTAAGAGAACTAATTCATCGACTTTTACGAGTTTTCTTATTCGAGATCATAAGAGTAAGATTTTAAGTTTTGACCGTAAAGAGCAACTACCAATTTCAATACTCCAAGCTGAAGCTCTTGCCTTGCTAGAAGGGGTTCGTAGTGCAGTTTCTTTAAATATATCTCGTCTTATTATTGAAGGAGATAATTTAATTCTTATTAATTCTTTGAAAAGAACTTGGAAAGTTCCTTGGGAAATTCAATCTATTGTTAACGATATCCGTCATTTTGTTGTCTTGGTTCCTTGTGTGGTGTTTTTTCATTGTTTCAGGGAATGTAATGCGGCAGCAGACTTTCTTGCTAGGAGGCTGTTTAGTTTTCCTCTGCTTAGTTTTGCTATTTCTAATTTTTTTCCCAGGATCGTTGTTAGTTCCTGTTGATGTTTCGTATTGTAAATCTTGGTTTAGTAGTCATCCTCTGTTATTTGAATTTCTGAAGATCATCCGCAGTGATGATTTAGGTTAGCCTTGTATTTCACAGGTAACCTAGTGTTGGCCTTGTAATGAGCTAGTAGCTCATTTTATCAAAAAAAAAAAAAACTTTATTAACTCTCACCCTAGTTTCTAAGACTGCAAGAATATCAACAAAATACTTCTTAGCAAAAATATTAACAAAATCACACTTGGAGAGTTCGTTGAGCCCCCTTATGTTCCAACTTGCTATTGTGAGCTTATCCATTTGGCATGAGAGCTTCAAGGTCCATCACTTGCACTCCACCTCTACTCTCAAGTGCACTCTTGAGCATTGTTGCCTTTGGGTCTGGGGTCCCCTGCATTCTTTTCTCCCTACTTTCTCCCCCTTCAACATTGAGAGCATGATTCTTTCTTTTGTGAACTGTGATCCACTCATCCTTATTAGCTAATAGTAGTGAACTATGCCGTAGTAGCGCAGTTATTTAATGTTTATTGATTATGTTTGATATTGTTAAAACACTAGTAGCATATATATGCAGGACGGTAATTGATACCGACACACTCATTCGCATTTCAAGTTTTAGCCTAAAACTTATAGCTAAAATTAAAAATGACACAAAAAAATTTTTGCAAGTGGTAAACTATGATCAAGAAGGGGAGAAAGGAGTACAGCAAACACCTATGACTTCACCAGATTACCCAGCAGCCCCTAAAACAAGCATATCCCAATGCTAATATTGCACACCATGCTTTTCTAGAGAACCAGTCAATACATAGGTTAAATCCTTTCTTGCATCTAACTTCAGTTAGAAAACTCAGCAAAAAAAAAACATAGATATAGACTTACAATGTGGCCAACTTTCCGAATAACGCATTACTCAGTGTCACGTGATAAACACGCTTCATTTCGTGAAGGTTAAAAAGTAAGCTCTTCCTGGAAGTGAAGCAAAATATAGATATAAAGTGACCAACTTTGTAGTAAAAGGCAAAGATTGTTTGTTCTACTTCCATAGCTTGCGCAGAGACATATTCTTGTCATTATCCTTCTTCATGACCTTAGCCACTGCCATTTCAAAGTCCTCCTGCGTCACGTGGACTCTTCTCTCCCTCAAAGCAAACATCCCAGCTTCTGTACAAACAGCCTGTACACAACAATTCATTACAATTAGGCATTAGTTTCTAGTCTTTTATTGGAATAGAATCATCCTTCATTGATCAGTTTTTGCATGATTCGATAAATATATGCAACTGCAAGTGATCATGGGCAAATGTTCTAGAAAACGCTAGGCGGATCCTAGGTGGAAAGGGACCGCCTAGCACCTAGACGTCTAGAATGGTTGCTTAGGCGGGCTGGGACCTTCCAACGCCTAGGGGGGCCTATACACTATACAGGATTTTTAGAACAGTGATCATGGGTTTCTCTTCTTTATAAGATGAATAACATAATAATAAATGGTTTCTACTTGAATATTTTTCTTCTTGAATCTGTCATATTATAACAAGCTTATGTCCAATGAGAATCATGTTTGTCCAATTGAAATGCAAATAAGCATTCAATATTCCATATATACCCCTCAAACCAGAACTCGTAGTGTGCAAAAACCACAGACCAAAGCCACTGAGGCACTAAGAAAATCATGTAGATACGAAACACAATCTTACAAGTCATAGCCTCAGAAACGTTGAAAAGTTTCTAGAAACTTATTCAACATTTTGTAGTAGGTTTTTACTGTTTTCTCTTTATTTATTCTCAACGGTCATTTATTTAATTATAAATAGTCATCATTGCAAACAAAATGTCCGTTATGATGGGGAAAGCATCTCAGCCTAGATAGCTGTGACGGGATAATAAACATAAGAAGCTATGCTTTTAGATAAACAAATGAAATCAAAGAGAACTAGGATCATACCTTAAGCTCTGCACCAGATGCACCATTCATTTTCTCAGCAATTTTCTTCAGATCGATACCCCTCATTAGATTCATCCTCCTCGAGTGTATCTTCAAGATATCAAAACGCGACTACAAAAAATACAGGAAAGAACAAAATAAGAAAATTCACTTAAATGCATTACAGAAGACAGACATCAGAGCACAAAATCCAATGAAAATACCAAAAACCAACAGAGCAGATATGATATTAAATCACTCTCAAACATTTCAGAGCACTTTCTAGGGAAAACTACAAAAACTAATGCAGATAACAAAACACCATACATCTTCACTAGGATTTGGAAACTCGATCTTCCTATCAATCCTTCCTGGCCTAAGCAGAGCCTGATCCAAAATATCGATACGATTTGTTGCCATCAAGACCTACCAACATTGCCAGGACAAACTGAATTAATTATCAAGCAATATACAGGTGTTGCCCACATGTATTACCATAAAAGGCAGAAAATAGAAACAATACCTTAATTTTGTTTGATGCTTCAAATCCATCCAACTGGTTTAGAAGCTCCAACATAGTCCTCTGAACTTCACTGTCACCATTACCAGAACCTGACTCCATCCTAGCAGATCCTATACTGTCAATCTCATCCATGAAAATTATTGATGGAGCATGTTCTCTGAGTACCAGGAAAATGAAACCAGGATGTAAGAGCAAAATAGCATATGAGAAAACCAAAAAGAAAAAGAAAAAAAAAAGAAAAATACTAACACTAATAGTTACATTAATGGCCTTATTATTTTCCGTCTAAAAGATCAAAATATAATCATCCCTAACTAGGCATGCCATGATAATTATCCTTGATACCGTATGTTGGGAAAAAAAAAAAAGAAAAAAAAGGAAACAATGCTACAAATATTGCACAATGAATAAGGGCAAACCTAGCCATAACAAACAGTTCCCTGACCATCCGAGAACCTTCTCCAATGTACTTCTGAACCAACTCAGATCCAGAAACCCTTATGAAGGTACAATCGGTGTGATGAGCAACAGCCCTTGCCAAGAGTGTTTTGCCAGTACCAGGTGGACCATAAAGCAGAACTCCCTGAAGTATAAAAGATAATTAGAAGACTAGGATGACAGTACAAGGTCAATGCAGCAATAGTAGATGAAAAAGCGAGTGATAAGTAATAGGTGAGGGGATAGAAGAGATGAACAAAACTTGTGACACATGTCACACACAAGCTGCTACATCAAATATTGGGTGTTGGTAAATTTGAAAGAAAACATATAAGGTGCAAGAGAGGGAAAGGAGTGAGAACATAAACAAATTACTATTTAGACCCGATTACTGTTAAATCACATTGTTTTGAGCAATGACAAGATTCTACAAACATGCATGAGAAAAGGAATGCGGGAAGAAAACGAGAAGATAAATTGCACAATTTAGCTTTACCTTTGGTTGAGCAATCCCAAGACTTTCAAATAGCTCGGGATGTTTTATTGGCAGTTCAATAACCTGGTCAAAATTAAAAAAATATATCAGAATCAAGCATCAAAGCAAAATCAGAAATGCCTAAAATCATGTGCTAAAATACCAAAAGTATATTCCCGGGAAATAAGAGTAAGCAACCAACAAACCTCCTTAATCTCCTTAATTTGCTGGTCAAGACCACCAATCATGTCATAGGTAGAATCAGGAACCTTTTCAACTTTCATGAGATTGACAAGAGGATCAACTTTGCTTGGCAATACTAGATGAAGGACATAACTGTCATTTTTAAGGGCAACTCTTGTTGATGGGGTGATCTTGGTTATATCTATGCTCTTATCAATATCAACAACATATTTTCCTTCTGGATGAACCTGCAAAAATATGGTGGAACATTCAAAAAAATTAGAGTGATCAGCAATGGGTCCAATAAAAATTACAAACATAAAGCAACAGTTCATCTGATAGTGAAATACTGAAAAAGAGGGCAACATGGTGTAACAAGAATAAAATATACAATTTACATCTTAAAGTAACAAATACTAAAACCACAACTAGTTTTTTCCATGCCCCATTCAACTTCTCTTAGGATTTAAATTGTTTGTTCTCATACTTTCTAAGTTCACTTGATATATAGCCCCTGCTGTTTATAATGAACTTTTTCATGTTGATGCTTCTTCATTAATGATCATTAACGTTGTTTTTCCCTATCCTTTACTTCAAGTCATACAAGGGTCAGAACATGGAGTTTGCTTTAGTATTTTTCTAGTATGTTTCCTTTGCTGCAAACTTGTTCACACTTCATATCAAAAACTTGTAGAATAGTAGAATGTATCCAAGAGAAACAAATTAAACAATCTTGCTCACTTTTCCAGACAATATACAAGTTCAATGAATCAAATATTAAATATTTGAGACAACCTCATTTTTACTACAGCGTGAGCCTAATCACATGTCATATTCACAGACTAAAGACTAACTGCTACTCTTACACGGAAGGATTCATGACATGCTCACATGCAAAACTTGAACTTGCACTACAATGAAGACTGGAAATTAGAACATAAACAAATCTGCAAATATAGATAAAAATACTTACTTTCACCAACACTTTAGATTTCCCCATCACTTTAACTACTTCACCCACGTATGATCCTGGTTCTTGGAGCAGCTGTAGTTCTTCTTTCAGGGCTCTCACTGTCATTCAGCAGAATTCATGGAGTAAGTTGAGAAACTACATTTTTGCATTATAACAGTATGAATGCATAACAGTATGAATGTATGCAAACAAGCATATGTTGAATCTAAAACCGCGAAATTTGTATCAGAAAGAAATAGTGATTCCTTGCAGGAGAGCAAATAAAAAAAACTCTTATAATCATAGCTTAGCTGATAATTGAGAGCTAAGCTAGGAAATATTAAACACAATTCATCGGCAGAAATATAAGGAATAAGAAGTGAAAGTCTCTCAGCACTTCTAGTTCAAGAAAAGATGAGACCATAGCTAATTCCTTTGCAAGAAGGGTTTTATCTTTTGCCAGGCATAAACCCTAAAACATCGCGAATAACATACAAGTTGCCGAAATTCTCATCACCTAGACACATACAGGTTACAATTCAAATCCAAGAGCCGAATCAAATCAAGTTTCCAGCTAATCGAAGACTAGAATTCGCATAATCTATATATCATTTACAAAAGAAACCCCAAAATAAAACAATTAAGGCCTAGGGGAAGAAGCTGGATTCTACACCGACCTCGAGAGTTAAAATCGTTGCGTTGTGCCTCAAGACGCTGGAGATTGTGACCCTTCTGGCGTAGTTGAAGTTGAAGCTCATGGATTCGTTGCAAGTAGTACTGCCTAAGTCCTTCCCCCGGCTTTGAAGGTTTTGCAGCGCAGATGTCCTCAGAATTCGATTCATGATGCATCCTGTCAACCTCCGCCATCGCCATATGATTTGGTTCGATCTTCAAGCGCTGCCTTCCTAACTCCGTATACGCGAGGGTTTGTTCTCTTCTGTCTTGCGCAATGGGCAGAGGTTCTCTTTCTTTCTCGTCGAAAACCGACTTAAATTATACATCTAAAAATTGGTCCGGTCCGATCTGGTCTAGATAGGCCGTGCCGGAATTGAAATTCCGGAAAAGTTTGTTTCAAATAAAACAACTTCTTATCCTATAAAACAAGGAACATTTCGAATCTTGGATCTTCTTGATCCAAGGGTCGATGTTATATTTCTTTTAGGGACGCGGTGATATTTTCGTAATTTCTCGAAAATTACAAAAGTACATCGCTATGGTGTAAAAATACATTATGAAATTGGTAAAAGAGCATTACTAAACCGTAAAATTAGGAAGCAAACGGTTGAATTGATTCGGAATTGAGTTAATCGACGCCCAAGATTATGCACTTTTGTAATGCACTTTTCCTCCATGATGATGCACTAAACATGGAAAACACGCAGTCGTGGGCTTTATTTTTGTTTACATTTTTCGGATTAGTAATGCATTTTTTGGTATTTCGCAATGCACTTTTTTCACACTATAACGATATACTTTTACAATGAACCGAACATGGAGCGCGTGCCCTGTTTGCTTCATTTTTGTTTACACTTTTTCGGTTTCTTAATGCACTTTTTAGTATTTAGCAATACGTTCTTTCATGACAGCGATGCATTTTTGTAATTTCCAAGAAATTAGCAAAATGTCATCGTGTCCCTAAAAGGGATAGAACATCAGACATTTGATCAAAGAGATCTACTCGTTTGTTTCTATACCCGGAATCGGGTTGGAATGAGGTATCGGGTTGGGATAGGAATCACTCATACCTTAAGTTTGAGGTGGGTATGAACTCTAGTGTATTTTCTTGGTATGGGAATCACTCATTCCCATCCCTTAGTTAAAACAAACATTGGAATGGGTTTGAGCCATTCCTAACCCCATTCCCTATACCATGGGTATAGAAACAAACAAGCCCAGAGTTCTAAACACTTCTTCTTTTACAAGATAAGTAGTTGTTTTATTTGAACCTTACTCCTATTATATATGGAGAAAGAGTTTTGTGTGAATGGGCGCCCATGTGAGAAATAAGAATAAATATTAATCTTTCCTTCCAAAATGTCAACATCCTTGATTAGACATTCATTAAAAAGGATACAATACGGCACGAGCGAATTTTTTCCATATTATTCGCATATTTTTCAATAAAATACACAACGGGCGAATTTTTCCCGTATTATTCACGTATTTTTTGAAAAATATGTTTTTATGAGATGTGCCCAGTTTGTTCATCAAAACTAGAGATTTGTTCATCATTATTCACCAATTGTTCATCAACACTATCTAATTGTGCATCGAATTTTTGATAACTTTGATGCACATATAATTACTTTCGATATATCCATATTTTTTCAATGATATACTCCTATTTGTTCATTGATATAACCTTGTTTGTTCATTGATATATCATTATTTGTTCACTAGTATACCATTACTTGTTCATTGATATACACTTTTTGTTCATTGGTATACCATTGTTTGTTTATTGATATACGCTATTTGTTCATGGATATACCCATATTTGTTCATTGATATAACCTTTTATTGTATTTTAATTGATATAATATTTTTTGTCCATTGTTTGTTCATGGATACACCCTTATTTGTTCATTGATATAATCTTGTTTGTGAATTGAAATAAACTTATGTTCATGTTCGGATTAAGATACAAATGTGTGATATAGTGAGCAACGAGCACAACACAAAGAAACAAATAAAGTGCTCAATATAGTACATAAATAAGATAAGTTTGACATAGAAGCTTGAATACAAAGAGAAGTGCAAACCGAAGAGAAGTGTTTGTGCCTTAGCTATGTTTGGAGCTCAAGAATTAGCCACATATTTCACAGTGGCAACACTGATAAATCCAAACGAGTCAAACAAGACAATACCAAGACTAACATCAAAACAATTAGTTTTGTCTCACATACGACTAATTATGATGCACACATATATTAAATTATTAATGCATACAATTCCGGTACACATTCGTCCATTTTTTATGTACAAACAATAAATTTTTGATGCACAAACAATAGTTTATTTATGCACAAAATCACAGTGTTGATGAACAAACTCACAGTGTTGATGAACAAATCAAAGTGATGATGAACAATCTAGGCGCGCGTCCTATTTTCGTTTTACAAACAAAATCATAGTGTTAATGAACATATTGCATACACATTCGTCCATTTTTATGTACAAATAATTAATTTTTGATGCACAAACAATTATTTATTTATACACAAAATCACAATTTTGATGAACAAAATCAGAGTATTGATGAATAAATTCATAGTGTTGATGAACAATCTGGATGCGCGTCCTATTTTTTGGGATTTTCAAAAAATACATGAATAATTCGCCAAAAATTCGCTCGTGCCGTTTTTCCCCTTTTTAAGTGAAATGATCAACGCCTTTGATTTCTCCATCAACGACTCTTGTTCTTTCTTACTTCGCACTTGTCGCCCATTCGCACCTAAACCGGACTCGTATATATTATATACAATTTATAATTTATATTAAATTACATAGTTTTGGTGGTCTCTCTCAAATTAAATGTTTAAGTTTTGGACTCATTTGCTTGTAAAATTGATTGAGTAAACGAGTTGTTCGCGGATTTGTCTCACGAAGAAACTAAATGAGAGAGTCGCGAGCTAAACTCGTCACGGTGAGCATTTAATGAACCAAACTCAAACAGCTCAAACTAAGCTCGCGTTCAAGTTCGAGCTCGCCTATTTTAATTGAGCCGAGTTTGAGCGACTCAAAGCTCGACTCAATTCGGTTCAATTACTGCCCTAAGTGGGTTGCTATTATCATCAATCGCATTTCCATTTTGGCAATCCTTGAACTTCAAAAAATTTGAACTTCAAAAAATTTCACATTTTTTATTATTCTGGACATTTTTCATTATTCTGACCATGTCGATACAAAAAAAAATTTGAACTTCAAAAAAATTCACTTTTTCCTTGGTTATGGATAGAATCTTAGTAATTTCCAAATCAGCATCATTATCATTAATCACATTTCCATTTTGGCAATCCTTGTTTGCATATTTAGTAACTTTTTCATTCAGTTTTGACCTCTTTATTTTTTAAAATCGCAAGCAAAGGTTTGACAACAACCTTCCGATCCTTCGCATTCCTCGGGTGTTTATTCTTAATGTCATCAACCAACAATTTTGCACTCGCAACATTTGAAACATTTAAATCCTTTGGGCTCCTCTTATCCTTCGCAATCCTCGAGAGCTTATGTATATTGTCATCATTTACCATTTTACCACCTACAACCTTTGAAACCTTCAAATCTTTTGGGCTCCTCTGATGCTTTTGTTTACTATCATCAATCATAAATTTAGCAACTCGAGGAAGTTGTAATCTCCTAACTTCTCTTTTGACCATTTGAGAGGGCTCTTTTAGTTTCCCTTTTTGCATTTCAAGAATCATCAAATCGTTGTCCTTTGCAGGACTGTGATCAACATTCTCATTTGTACCTTCAATCTTCCTCTTATCTCTAACATTTCCTTTTGCAATAATTATAGGTCATGGAGCAGTAAAAAAAATATGCAAATTCATCATCTGCATTTGACTTAGACCCTCCATCTTCAATCATTTTTTTACTTCACTGTGGTCCGTTTCACAAGATCATTATAAACATGATCAACAACTTCATCAACATAATCATAGTTGATAGATTCAACATATTTTGAGTACGAAGGATACACATATTCTTGAACAATATACAAATTAAAAGAAATGTCATCAAATGAGTGTGATGGCACAATAAAGAGATGAGATAAAATTTGATAAGTGTCATAAAAAACTGAAATGTCATCAAGCAATCAATTGTCATATAAATTCTACTATAATTAAATGGGTGTGAAAACTTCATATGAAGTATTTGTATAAAAATTAAAAATTGTTATCAAGTGTTATCAACATTGTAACTACTAATCTATTAAAAATTATCATAAAGTGTCATCAACATTAACATTGTCATCAAGTTTCACCAACAAAATTGAAAAACATACCACTTTCTTATTCGATTTTTCTAACCTATGCGACTATGCCCTAAGGGCATAGGTTAAGAAGCTTATTAGGGAAATTATTTGTTAAGTTTTATTATTTAAGGTTATTTTGACTTTTTTGATAGGGTTTATTAATTTCCAAATAGGATTTTAGTTTCTAAATCTAGTATTCTTAACTTATGCCCTAAGGGCATAGAATAGAAAAACCGTTTCTTATTTCCAACATCATAAATTGTTTGATACCTAACAAGTTGAGGTAACGTGCTACACTAGCGCAATATATATAGAACTTCTTTTATGCCTCGACAAACAAAGTTGCAAACATCATGAAAGCATGAAGAGTCTCCATAATCCACATCTATAAATCTATAATAACAAAAAAAAAAAGACAGTAAAAAAAAAACAAGTCTATAATTTTGTTTTTTTATGTTCATTTAAATGAACATAAAAAAACAAAAAAATAAAAACAATAATACATTACCATAAATACAAAAGGATATCCAAACACACTGAAGACAAGTCTATAATTTGGATCTTTGATCTTCTTGCTATCACATGGGGTACGGTTCACTTGCATTAAGCTTGTGATCAAATCATTATAAAACAGTCTATCCTGATACGGAATTGATGAGCTCGCGCACTTCGTTTCCGTTTGTTTTCCAAGTCCCGATCTTGTCAACTTTAATCCTCTTCTTCTTTTACTTGCAAGACTTGAACTTTAGTTGAGAAGACTCAAACTTTAAGGTTCTCAATCACTCCCTTGGATTGCAAAGCAACAGGGTTTGTAGATTGATTGCTTAAAGAACAAGTAACAACTCAATTGGATGTGTTTGAAGTTTGAATTGTGTTTGAGAATTGAATTGATGAATGATCGCAAGAGAATTCGAAATTGTATGGCGTTTGGTGTTGGACGAAATTCAATAGGAAGCAACAGAGATAATTGGGTTGAAGATCCTTGGAATAATAAGCATGGTTTCTATTCCAAAGATTTTTTTTTTTTTTTGATAGTGGTAAAGATTAGGAGATCCCCCTTACGGGGGACGCCCTAGAGCATCCTTGCGGATGAGAGCTACAAGCTCTGGATGATTCAAAATGGCGCCTAACGGCAAGCTGTGGCCCAACTTGGCAATTTTGTCGGCCACAACGTTGCAGTTCCTGCTGATATGATTGATACGAACAGTATCAAAGTACTGGAGAGAGATCGAGATATCCGAAACAATGATATCAGTATCCCAAGGGCATTGACCCTGTTTCCTAACCGCATTAATAATTGTCAGATTGTCACCCTCAATTTCTAAGTTCTTGATTCCCATGTTTTGCGCATGTAATACACCTTCTCTAAGGGCCAACGCTTTAATTCAACATGTCTTGAAAATAAAGATTACAAGGGTTTAAATAGACATAGATAGCCAACTATCCTATGCTATTCTTAAAAGATATTATTTCCTAAAATAAAAATTACCTTATTTAAAAGATATTATTGCAAGACAACTAGTTACTTAGAGCAAGCCCAAAAGCTTCCCCAAATTCTTGGGGATTGGACTTTTGGGGATTTTGGACCAAAAAATTGCCCCAATAGATGCTCCATTCCATTCTCCATTTTGGAGTATTACTCCAAAATGAGGTGAGCTTTCCTTAAATTTGGGGTGATCTCCAAATTTCCAAATCAATATATTTTCCTTTTCTTTTTTCTTTTATTTACTAATTTAATGGATAAAAATAAAAAAGTGCAACCCAAAAAGTGAGATTATTGATTCTAGAATATTTTTTATTCCTTATAAGTCAAATAAAATAATACAAATATTTTTATTCCTTAAGATTCTAGAATATTTCCTTATTAATCAAATAAAAAATAATTTATGATATATTAAATTTAGATTCTAGAATATTTTTATTCCTTATAAGTCAAATAACAAATAATTTTTCATTTATTAGGTTAAGATTCTAGAATATTTTTATTCCTTATAAGTCAAATAACAAATAAATTATCATTTATTAAATTAAGATTTTAAAATATTTGTATTTTCTTAAAAGTTGAATAACAAATAATTATCATTTATTATTTTAAGATTCTATAATATTTTATTT
The DNA here is from genome assembly GCA_964016875.1 of Fallopia convolvulus. Taxonomy (NCBI): domain Eukaryota; kingdom Viridiplantae; phylum Streptophyta; class Magnoliopsida; order Caryophyllales; family Polygonaceae; genus Fallopia; species Fallopia convolvulus. The sequence goes on from OZ024732.1 coordinate 8,504,543, forward strand.
GCTTATGTAATATATAATTAGTTATTGTAATTTATATGGTAAAAAAAATGAAAGTATTAAATGCAGTGTTCTCCAAAATAGAGAATATGTTGGAGTTGGGCTGAATTTTTTTTGGAGAATATGGCAGTTGGTTCTCTGTTTTGGAGAAAATTATGGGGAAGCTGTTAGGCTTGCTCTTAGGCTCCAAGTAAGATCCATATTGCTCAAATTTGTCCCACCAATCTTGCATGGTCCAAATTGATAAAATAATATATTTCTTAACTTGAAAAACCATAAGCCCACATAATATGGCCCATAGCACATGGTCCATATATGTAGAAATTCCTATTAAAAATAAAAGTACTATAAATAGTAAGTCTAGGATAAGCATGCAAACAACTCTTGCATGTGAGTGTAAATAAGCACGCATGCGCTCTTCATTTTCCAATGTCGACTTGACAATGGAGGGAAGACACAATGTAGATTTTTCAAGACCATTTTATACTTGAAAGCTCTTGATCTCTTGAATGGTCTTCACCTAATAAGGCCTTTTATCTTCTTCCATGATTCCTTAGTTTTGACCCTATCTTGATTCATATCATATCCCAAGGATAAGCATAGAAATTTTCCAAATCGGTTACAAGAGTAATATGGATTGCATCTATATAAATATTAGACAGTTTAGGAAGCAATACACCATCAAGAATTAACACATATGCAATCCTAAAAATCTTGACTGAATCTTTCTCGCTTATAAATACCCCACCCAAATCATCATAACTACACTTACTAAAACCTATCACATAAATGGGATCAAAACAAGGAATGTCAACATCACTAAAATTGACACAATTCAACTCAATAATAGGAGCAAAATCCATTAAAAAAACTGACATACATTATCCCCTATTATGCACCACATCTCATGCTCATATGTAGTTTTTAATTCATGTATTATGAAAAAGTGCATAAGTTGGTAACACATTGGTAGACTATCACCTAGCCTCAAAATAAGACCAAAATACTCGTCACATAACCTAGAGCAATCATCAGATGAAAGCCAGACTTTATAAGGTGAAAACACTTAAATCATGATAAAGGTTTGCCCTTCCAATGTAGCGTTTTGATCCAGGTATCATATATTGCAGTTTCTTAGTCTCCATTGTTTATCCTGCAAAAAAAATCCTTAAAATGTGTCATCGCTAACAAATATGAACTGCCATTAAGAATAGAAAGTGTAACCAAAAATATTTAATGCCATCACATCAATTCAAATAACAACAATAGTCACTAAAATTATCATCACAATCATTGTTGACATAAATAATATATTGTCATCAAGAGTAATTGTCACCACTATATGTAGTCTCATCAAAATTAAAAGAATTCCTTAAATATTGTCATTAAAAATATATTTGGGGGCAATAACATTATTTGCATAAAAATTGTATAGTCTCAAAACCTAACTAACCGAATATTAACAACTGTCATCAAAAGGTTATAAAAAAATCTTTCAACATAAACCACACAAAATAAACCAAACATCATGACAAGTGTCATCAGTCATACAAAATGTCAACTATAACAAACAGACTAACCATTTGCCATCAATATTAACAACTATCATTAACATTATCAAACAACATCACAACTGTCACCAAAATTTCACAATTATCATCACATAAAGACAATGTCATTAAAATAATCATAAACTGACATACGAAATTATAACAAATTTGTGAAACATAAGAATTAGTTGATTGTCATCAATTATACCAACAATCATCAAACTCACAAATAGCATATCAACTGTCACTACTAATGTCAACTAAATCATACACACTAAACCTGTTGTCATCAATATTATCAAACATCATCGCAATTGTCATCAATCATAGGAAATAGCATCAGAATTTCACAATTATCACCACATAAAGTCAATGTCATCAATGTCCATAAACTGTCATCAATGAAAAAAATATACTAAGAAATTATTAATTACCAAATACAAAGAATGAACGTAATTGTCATCATGCTGAAAATGCATAAAACAAAAACCTAAAGAAAAATCACAAATTGAACCAAAAATCGAACATCACATTCAAACAAATAATTCATAACGTCAGCCAAATCGATCAAACGATTTCAAATGAAGAAAACATAAACACTAAGCCTAAAAAATCTTAATTTCATATGAAACAGAAAGTAGCATTAACAATAACACAACTAAAACTAACAGGATATCTAAGCAAATTACTTACATGAACAACAAAAATTGACCGAAAACAAAGAAAAGAGAAGAACTTACCAACAAAAAACAAACCAGTGTAAATGCTACACTTGAACAACCATAGAAATTGAGCAAAACCTAATCTAAATTGAAATCAACAAAAACGACTTCAAAAACCACCAAAAGCGAGGAAAACATGAGCAAAATAAGTGAAATTGCAATAGAGATTATGCATGGAAGCAACTTTGTCCGTTGCTCATGGAAGAGAGAGAGAGGGAGAGAGAGAGAGAGAGAGAGAGAGGAAAAATAAAAAACAGACCCTTAAATACTTAACAAATATTTCCTCCGATCAAGTATAAGACGTTTTAGGCTATTTATTTCGATCAACATTACAAGACATTTTTTTAGCAATTTTACTTTATCTGATCTAATATAGTACTTTCTGCTTTAATGACACATTTTCCAGTACTTCTTTTCAGGTTTTAGGCGGTAGAATTAGTATTATCTACATATTTGCATGTGCATGCAACCAGTAATAATAGCTTTAAGCTAGTACTAGCTAGTAGTAATAAAAGCCCCTATCCTTTTTTTTATTAGGTAAGAATTAGGGTGCTCTCCTTTGCGGAGGGCGCCCTAGAGCATCCTTTCAAATGAGAGCTAGAAGTTTTGGATGAGTCTTGATACACTCAACAGGGAGATTGTGAATCAAATACGCAATTTTGTCGGCCACAACGTTACATTCCCTAAAGACATGGTTAATCACTAGGTCCTAGTTTCCATAAATGGAAATAAGGATGTCAGAGATAATGAGTTCGATCTCCCAAGGGCAATGGATTGTCCCTTTAACCGCATTAATGAACTTGAGATTATTCCCTTCAATTTTCACTTTTTCTATCGTTCATCGCTTCCCGGAGGGCTAGAGCTTCAGCCTTTAATACCGACACTTTTCCAAAGCTAGCCGTCATAATATCCGTTACTTGGCCAAGGTGGTTTCGGAAAACAATTCCACCAGTAGTGTTTCCATTGGACAATAGAGGCATCAAAGTTTACTTTAGTGTATCCCAGTTTGGGTTTTTTTCCATTTACTTTGGGCTCTTATGTTTTTGTTTCGATTCTTCGATTGAGATGTTAGTATAGTTTCTTCATCCTTTGTCCATTACGACGCTTTTTCCCAATTTACTATTAGATTTCTTATATATGGTGTAAGTTCTGATATTCCTTCGCTTTGGTCTTGTTGAAATATCAATTTGCTGCGTTGATGCCAGATACTCTACCAAACGACTACTAGATACGTGAAATCTTTTTTCCCTAGGAGTTGGTATAGTTAGTTCACTTAGAATTGTTCTAGGCGTTTTATTTCGGGGTCATATCCCTGGATAGAATTAGCAATATTTGGGTTTACTTTGCTAGTTATGTAGGTCATATCTGGACATTTTGTCAATAAGTGATTTATGTCTTCATTGCTACAACCACACAAAACATAGTCTCCCAAAGAGAGTTGTGATTTGTTTATCCCTTAGTCTAGCTTTCGTGGGAAGTCCATTATTGTCAACTTTTCAAAGGAAGTTTTTAACTTTTGGGTATGTAACCCACAACTAGTTATTTAAGTGCGATGTTTGTCTTTCTAAATTTGTTATTAAGTTTACTGCAGACGAGGTGGAAAACCAACCATTTTTGCTCGGAGCCCAATACGATCGATCTTGGATATAGTTATCCGATATTGCAGTATTTTGAATTTGTTCAACCATGTCATCTGGGAAGATTTGTTTTAGTTCATCTATTTTCTATCTATGGTCATAAGTAATCCACACATCTATCGTTCTTTGCATGAGACCAAAGAGGGCCTCCTGGCAGCCAATTATCTTTCCAAAATTGCAAAACGTTGCCTTAAGTTGGTAATAATTACTTTTCTTCATATGTGTAAGAATTGCAAAACGTCTTATATACTTGATAGGAGGGAATATTAAAAAACCCAATGTAGTGCAAACTCCCAAATAAAGACCTAATTTGCGCTTTTCAGTGCATATCCCTCTTAACGCTAAAGAATATACGATATATTTTTAAGTCCAAGATATTCCGTAGTTGAATTGTTGTTTCATAACTACTATGCACAATAAGCTAATAATAATAATAATAATCAAACATGAAATTTACTTAGTGTTCGTTTGGTTAAACATGAGAAGTGTATTTTAGGACATTAAATCATATGAAATTAATTTTCAGAAATTTTATTTTATGGCATTTGCAAAAAAATATTTTGTTAAAATTAGTTATGTGGAAATTAGATTCTTACATTTTGTTTGGTTCAATTCGAAGATAATAGGTATTACATAATTACTGTACTTATACGAGGAGATAATAAAAATTAACATTGTACTTATACGAAGAGATAATAAAAATTAACGTTCACTAATCTAGTTAGGAGTAGTAAGGAGTAAAATTATAAAAAAACTTCATGCATTACTTTTTTTACTAACTTGTGTTTGTGCTATATTCATCTTATTCTTATCGAATTCATCAAAAGCTTTATATATCGGTTTATTTATTTTTTATTTTTTATTTTTATTTGTATCTTCTTATGTTGGTTGATCCAACTACTAATTTGTTCGATCTCTTAATATTCCATAAAAACTTGGACCATCGAACTTTTACGTTATTAAAAAAAAAGTTTCAAATGCTTCTAGCAAGTTTACACTTTATATTACACTTGCTAAAATAGTTAACAAAGGGGGGTAGCATATACACTAGAAAAAAATCAACACGACCCGAATTGTCCGATAGTTTTAAGACGGTCCGACCCCGAAAATCAACGGGTAATGGAAAGATCCGAACCCTTATGATCCAAATTTGATTGGGTTGAAATCTAATGAGTTGACCGATTTGTTGTTTTTGCAAAAATTATAATATTTATTTTAAACATGTTGTGTTGAAATCCGAAATCAGTTAGGTTGACCGATAAGTTGACAATCTTGACCTACTGAGTTGACCAAAATCTGTACGAAACTCACAAGTCCGATCCGATGAACTTGTAAATTTTAACGATCTGAACCTGTACAAAAAACGAATCCAACTGAACCGACTTAATTAACATGAACTCTGAGGACACTCGATTGCAACCACCGGGAGGCTCTTCTCCGATGATACTCAATGGGATAAGTAGAAAATCGAAACGAGGAGGGGATGATGATTTCTCCTTAGAGGTCGGATTCCCAAGCATAATGGATGCAATCAAGACTAGTCATAATGGTAAAGCTCTGATGTCTTTTAAAGATACAGTGACTGGACATCGTTTGGAAGGCATGCTGACTGAATACAATAACCCGTTATGGGAAGATCTTTCCATTGAAGATGATGTAGTTGATGATGTGATGTTCGCATTTTTGGTATAGTTTTTGATAGGTTTTCTTTGTTTATTAGGATTAATTTTGTCTAGTTTAGGTTTAGTTTTAAGTGTTTTTAGTTAGTTTTGCATAAATCTACGAAAAGAGTGGAATCTACGCTATTTTGTGTATTTTGCAGGTTTTAACGAGGAAAGGAGCTAAATGGAGCTAAATTTGGAGCATCACAGTGAAGGACGGGAAAGTGCAAGATTTAAGAAGTCAAAGCTCAAGAAAACGAGAGGAGGTGTTGAAGAAAACAAAACCCCAGGCTCGTTAACGAGGCTGTAAAGGGTCGTTAACGAGGCCACGAAGAGAAAGATTTCGGAGTATTATTTTATTATTCACCGATCCTAAGCGGGAATTTATTTCCGTATCGGTTGAGTATCTTTTTAGAATCTTTATGGGTTATTAGAATATGTATTTTAGGGTTTAATATCTTTCTAGATTTTATTTCTATCTTTTAGAGATTGTTTCTATCTTTTTAGGAAAGTTTTTATCTTGTAGCCTTTTTAGTTTTTTAGGATTTTCTAGTATAAATACCCTCCTATCTAGCATAGAAGAGAGGGGGGCTTAATTTTGGATTAGAGTTTTAGATCTAGTTTTGGAGGAGAAGGAAGGCCGAAGGATCGGAAGTCGGTAACGAGGTTCGGTGACGACGGTTTCCGAGGTTCGTTGATCGAGTTTGTGGTTCGGTGATTGTTTTGTTTTGGTTTCCTTCTGAATCTCTGTAAGACGATATTTTTGTTATTAATTTAAGTTTGAGTTTTGTTTCAATGTTTGTTTTTATTGAAGTTTTTAGTTTCTTAATCATGAGTAGTGAGTAGTCTATTTTTCTAGGGTCGGGGTTAAGCCCGACATAGTTGAGCATGTTTGATGAAGTAAGATAGTGTTTTGAATGCCTTTTATCTTTATTGAGATTGTTTGTTGTGCTTAATACCGAAACGGGAGTTGAGGTAATTTGAGTTTTAACTTGATTGAAAGAGAAAGTTAGTAACTTGAAGGTTGATATTGTTTGAAAACGAAAGTTTCAAGCTTTAGATCCAAAACAAGCAATTGAGTGAGTTAGTTTATGAAAATAGATTAATTTACTTGTCAAGTCAATGAAAGTTGATGACTCTATCTATTTAAAGGCATGATCTTATCTTCTTACGAATTCTTATGCTTGGCTATGTTGTGGTGTCCCTTATCCTAGATTTTTGTTTTTATTGAATTATTTCTAATAAATCTTCGTTGCTGAATGCTTGCTTCGGTACCGAGTATTAATTAGAATTTTATTAGGTCGTTAATTGGTATATTTGTGTTCGGTAGTTCGGTAACGATCCTGACAAGGTCGTTAACGAGGCATCTCGTGAATGATTGTGTTTGATTTTTATTTGATTTTTATTAGATTGATAGACAAACAACCTTGCTTCCTATGGAACGATCCTGACTCCACTGTACTCAGCGGGGTCTCGACTTACAAATTTATTTGTTGGCCGAGAAACCCTATCAACATGATGTGATGCCCGATCTCCAAGATCCGGGATGTCCGATTGTTTTACTGTCAGCAGACGAGAAGAAAAGAATTAGGAAACCATGGCAGAATTCGATTATCGTCAAAGTGCTTGATAGAAGTGTGGGATACATATACCTAAGGAACAGTCTGATGCTAAAATGGAAACCCAAAGGGAACTTTTCAATGATCGATACCAGGAACGACTTCTATGTCATCCGATTCCGAAATGATGAGGATCTCAATCATGTTCTAACAAATGGGCCTTGGATGATTGGGGAGAGCTACTTAACGATACAACGGTGGAGGCCAAACTTCATCGCTGTTGAGGAAACAATCCAAAAGGTTGCGGCTTGGATTAGAATTCCGGACTTGTCCATGGAATATTGTGCTGAACTTAATTGGATCCCAAATAGGGAAAGTACTCAAGGTGGATAAAACCACTAGTGCAGCAGAAAGGGGGAAATATACCCGTTTATGTGTGGAGTTGGATATTTCTAAACCACTTTAGCCGAAGTTTTGGATGAATGGGAGGATTTGGAAGATTCAATATGAAGGACTAAGGATGATTTGTTTCGAATGTGGGAAGATAAGACATGTTCAAGATCAATGCCCACTGGCTCAACCGGAGATCATGGAATTTAACATTAATACCAAGAATGATAAGACATTAAAATTGGCACCAAAATTGGTGGAGAATTTTGGAGAGTGGATGGTGGCTAAAAAACCAATTAGAAGAAGAGTAAATAAGGATGGACAGAACTTGAAACAGGGTGGTGGAAATGGATCAGGGAAGTCGCTGGAGATGGAACAGGGCAGAGAAACGAGGAAGGTGAATGAGTTACCCGATTCAGCTAAACTGGGTACAACACACCGAACCAGAGCTGGTTCATTAGAAATCAAGCGAGCTTAAAATTCGGAAGCAACCGGGTCCCGATAGTTGAGCATGTTTGATGAAGTAAGATAGTGTTTTGAATGTCTTTTATCTTTATTGAGATTGTTTGTTGTGCTTAATACCGAAACGGGAGTTGAGGTAATTTGAGTTTTAACTTGATTGAAAGAGAAAGTTAGTAACTTGAAGGTTGATATTGTTTGAAAACGGAAGTTTCAAGCTTTAGATCCAAAACAAGCAATTGAGTGAGTTAGTTTATGAAAATAGATTAATTTACTTGTCAAGTCAATGAAAGTTGATGACTCTATCTATTTAAAGGCATGATCTTATCTTCTTACGAATTCTTATGCTTGGCTATGTTGTGGTGTCCCTTATCCTAGATTTTTGTTTTTATTGAATTATTTTTGATAAATCTTCGTTGCTGAATGCTTGCTTCGGTACCGAGTATTAATTAGAATGAGATCTCTTTACGCCCAACGTGGCAAATCACAAAGCCACAGGAAGCATTATTAAAGCAATCTTTGGTGGAGGGTTCAATACACGAGCAACTTGTTCATCCACCCTTTAAACACACAAAGGACCCTCCTTGTGATTATGGCGGGACAATGGAAATGGGTGAGCCCAACAACTGCGCCAAGAGTCGGAATGATCCGCCTTTGGTCTACGGAATGGAATATGACAATCAGGAAGAGTCTTGCCATGTTAGCCGAAGGGCCGATAGCTTATAAAATCGAGACACCAACATAGTCGATGCATTTGGCCAATAATCTTATGAGTTGGTTTAAGGAGGACCACCACCTTTACAACTTGTTTCTCATGATCAGTCCAAATCTAAAAATTCTTACGTGGAATGTGCAAGGCGCTGGAAGCCGTGACTTTATGCATGCCTTGAAGGATCTTATCCGACTTCATGACCCATCTATGGTGGTGCTGCTGGAGACAAAGATTAGTGGTCTGCAAGCAGACAAAGTGTGTGAAAGTATTGGCTTTGATGGAATGATCCGATCTGAGGCAATTGGATTCCGGGGTGGAATTTGGGTGCTATGGAGAAAGGACCGGGTTCATATTGATTCGATTGAATCTCACAGACAGGTGGTATCAGTTAAGGTGCAGAGGGCTGGCGAAGCGAAATGGCTTTTCTCAGTTATATATGTGGATCCTTGCCCAACGAATTGGACTACTCTGTGGGTGAAATTGAAGAACTTTAAGGAGACCGTGAACCTCCCTTGGCTCATGATGGGGGATTTTAATGAAACCGGTACCATGGAGGAAAGGACTGGCGACTCGGACGAGCTAAGGAGGCGAACGAATAAGTTCAAAAATTGGATCGAGGACGACATGGAGATGATTGACATGGGCTTCTCTGGGCCTCGATTTACTTGGAATAGGGGTGGGATCCTGCGACAAGAGCAAGCAAGAGACTTGATAGAGGTATTTGCAATGTGGAGTGGCGGGAACAATTTGAAAATGGGGCAATACGACATTTATCGGTTGTGCAATCGAATCATACTCCGCTTCTCTTGGCTTCCACTGGTTTTGATGGCTTCTCACCCTTTAAAAGACCGTTTCGATTCCAAGCGGCATGGCTTATGCATAATGGATTCTAACATTTTCTTGTGAGTCATTGGGAGAAAGGAGCGCCTCTTTATCCAACGCTTTCAAACTTGGCTATTCAACTTGATGATTGGAATAAAAATGTGTTCGGGAACTTATTTCGGAAAAGAGATCGAATTTGGAGACGAATTGAAGGGGTCCAACGAGCTCTTGGGAATCATGTGTCAAGGGGTTTACTTGATCTCGATAGTCGACTTAGAAGGAAGTTGGCGGTTGTGCTTGATCAAATCAATACTTTTTGGATTCAAAAGGCATGTTCGGATGTGCTTCTTGATGGAGATAGGAATACAAGGTTTTTCCATGCAAGCGCGGTGTTGAGGAAACGCCAAAACAATGTCGATGGACTGATGAATTCTGAAGGTGACTGGATTTGGGATCAGTCTGAGTTACAAAAATTGGTGACTGTGCATCTCAAAACTTTGTACACGGAGGAAAGTCCTGATGAGGGTCCTTTTGACATGCCCCGCAGTCAGTTTCCTTTAATTACTAAAGATGAGCTCCAAACGTTGAATATGAGGTTTAGCGCCCGTGAGATCAAGGAATCGGTAGATAGCATGGGACCATTAAAGGCTCCGGGCCCGAATGGCTTCCACGCTATTTTCTACCAACGCAATTGGGCCCATGTTCGAGAGGATGTTGAGCGAGCTGTCATAGATGTGCTTGAAGGCAAGAAGATTCCGACTGCTTTAAATGAAACTCTTTTAGTTCTCATTCAGAAAGTGGAGAACCCAAAGACGGTTAACTAACTCCAACCCATCAGTTTATGTAATGTGGCGATGAAAATTGCCACAAAAGCTTTGGTGGTGCGGTTGAAGCCGCTGATGAGAAGACTCGTTGCTCCTTCCCAAAGTTTTGTGCTCGGACGTCAAATAACTAACAACATAGTCATCACTCAAGAAGTTATGCACTCAATGAAGAGCAACTGAGGCACATCGATCATGGCGGTGAAAATCGACCTTGAGAAGGCATATGACAGAATTCGCTGGGCGTTTTTACGTGACACATTATGTGAAACATGAATGCCTAGCAATTTGGTGAAAGTAATTATGAATTGTGTTTCTTCAAGTACTATGAATATACTCTGGAATGGAAGCATTGGAGAAAGTTTTAGTCCAAGTCGGGGAGTCCGCCAGGGAGATCCGATTTCGTCTTACTTGTTTGTTCTATGTATGGAGCGCCTTGGACACATAATTGAGGAGGATGTTGCTGTTGGTGCTTGGAAGCCAATTCAACTCTCCAATGGAGGACCGAAGATTTCACATTTATTCTTTGCGGATGATCTCATCTTGTTTTCTGAAGCATCGGCTGAACAGATGCCCGTGATGTCTTATTGCTTTCAGAAATTTTGTGTTGCTTCAGGAGCAAAGATTAATTTTCAAAAGTCGAAGCTTTGTTTCTCGAACATTGTTGATCACGAAGATGCAATGGAAAATAGTAGGCAAGGGGGAATTCCTATTACTAAAGATCTTGGCACTTATTTAGGCATGCCAATGCCGAAAAAAAAGCCAACCAAGGATACCTATAGTTACATTATTGAACGTGTGAAGAGAAAGCTTTCTGGATGGAAAATGAAGACCCTGTCCATGGCTGGTCGGGTTACTTTGGCTAAATCTGCTGTTGCAAGTCTGCCTTATTATTCCATGCAGACGGTGAACCTCCCGCTTCATGTGTGTGATGAAATAGAGAAGAAGACTCGGGGATTTGTGTGGGGTTCGTCAGAAGAGAAACGGAAGATTCATCTGCTTAATTGGGATACGCTGAAAAGGCCTAAAGAAAGTGGTGGATTAGAAATGCGTAGTATGCGACAAGCAAACTCAGCATTTATGGCGAAAATGGGATGGCGGCTTCTGACTGACTCGGATTCACTTTGGGCTCGAGTTGTGAGGGGGAAATACTGCAATGGAAGACATGATAGGGATATGTTCATGAAGAAGGCTGGTGCGTCAATGCTTTAGGATGGGGTTGTCAAAGCAAAGACGTCGCTGTTAAGGGGAGTTAAAACGAGGATAGGTGACAGGAGGAAGACACTCTTTTGGGACCATATTTGGGCCACTAATCAGCCTCTTATTGAGCTATCAACTAGGGAATTTGGGGAAGAGGAACTCAGCAAAACTGTTGTTGAATACTGGGGGCAAGAGAACTGGAAATGGGAGGAGTTTTCGCACCTTTTACCTCTTACTGCTTTGGAAGAGATTGTGCATCATCGGCTCACGTCTGAAGAAGTTGGAGATAACTTCTTTTGGGGTCTTTCTGTATCTGGGAAATTCTCCATACGATCGGATATGGAGATCTTGAGGAATGATAATGGTGACAACAAGGACTGGGCTTTGGAAGCTGATTTGGAAAACCAAGGCAGCGGAACGAGTACTGAATTTTTTGTGGCTCGTGGGGCATGATTCGATCATGTGCAATGTCAATCGTCGACGACGGGGTCTTTGCCAAGACGAAAGTTGTTTTGTCTGTACTGGTGTTCCAGAGTCAACCTTGCACATTCTTCGGGATTGTGACAAGGCTAAGGTTATATGGAACGAATTTCTTATTGATAACATGAGAGGGAATTTTTTTGAGGCTGATCTCCACTCCTGGCTATTACAGAACTTGAAACCTGAGGGGATTTGGCCTACAACTTTCACTTATGGAGTTTGGTGGATTTGGACGTGGAGGAATGAGAGAGTTTACAATGTTTTGACTTGAATTCAAGGGCTAAGACATGAGTATGCTCTACTGAGGACTAGGGAGTATCTAGATTTATTGACTGAAAAAAGAAAGCAGGGGTTGCACGGGAGATGTCGTGCTTGAAGAAGCCAACACCAGGGAGATACAAACTGAATACTGATGGCGCATTTCAGGAAGGGAGTGATCGGGTTGGTGCTGGCTGCCTTATCAGAGATGATGCTGGACAATTTGTGTGTGGCTATGTGGTGAACACACCAGGAAACTCGGGTTTGACAATGGAGCTGTGCGGCCTTCTCCAGGGCCTGCTGTTAGCTGTTCAATTGGGAATTACTGCTTTGGATGTGGAGTTGGATGCTCTTGATGTGGTTCAAGCCGTTACGGATTCTGATGCCAGGCCAACGCACCAATGGGATCTTATCTCCCGGTGCAAGTCGCTAATCAGTGCGGAAGATTGGGACATCAACGTTCGATTCATTCCTCGCCAGGCGAACCAGGCGGCCGATTAGCTTGCTAGGTTTAGTAGGGAGCACTCGATGGCGTTGGCTATGTTCAATGAGCAGCTAGAGGGTTTAGTTTCGTACTTAGAGATAGATCTTTAGATGATTGATAATATGTAACTTTCTATGTTTTTTATTAAATAAAACGGGTTACCCCTCCTTTGGATAAAAAAAATTAACATGTCTAGTAGCATCTTGATCAAAAAAAAAAAAAATGTCTAGTAGCATAATTTGTTTTTGGGCTTTGCAACCTTGGCCCCAAAAACCCAATATATCAAAAACAGCCCAAAAGGCCACGTGTGGACTTTTGGGCGCGTGGTATATCCGCAACTGACCGGCTCGAATGCGTCGCACGGAGCTTCTCTCTCCAACGTCTATCGTCGTCTTCGTATTATTAATCACGATTCCCTCTTTCTGTACGATTTTCAGGTACTGAACATTCCAATTCTTCAATTAGAAGACGTGATTTCCCTTTTTTCGTTCACAAAATACGTGATTACTATTCCTAATTCATTTTTAATTTCACTCTGATCAAAGTTTTTCATCCTAGGATGGAATTTCGCGCGAATTCGATTCGGTGTTAATTTCTGATTATCTTCGATGATTACTCGCTAATCTTAACATTTTCGTTCATCAATTGGTTGCGCACAGTTCGCTGATTTATCTGAAGAATTCCTTTCACCATCTTCGCTTGAATTAGGGCGTAAATGAAAGGCGAGGTGCAGTTAGAGGAGGTATCGGATACGCGGGAGCACCGTGACACCGATCCTCTCCTTAATGATGAGCAATTTGTCGATTCGTCGTCGGCTGGGATTTTGAGTGCGATTCCTGATGATGCTGGTTCTAGTGAGATAAATGATCATTGTGTCAATGGTGATGACGATCTTGAAACTGGTTATGCTCCTTGCTGTCGCATTTGTCTTGAGTGTGACGGGGAAGAAGGTAACAAAGAAAATAAATTTCTTTTTTTTTTCTCACCAACTAACGAGTGGAGGATTTGGATTCCTATATATCAACATGTTATGATCTTCTACATTCCTTCCTTTCATATTAATTAGGATTTTCACACTGCTTCTTGTAATCTAATGATCTGGATAGGTGAATTTTGGAACACCCTTGAGCAATTTGAGAGAGATACCGGTTTGGAGGAGCGATGTTGGTTTTGGCAATTTCATACTGATAGAACCATGGGAAAATATGATTTTACTAGGAATTGAATATGAGATAAGGATTAGAAATCACATTTCAATTCAATATCAATTTACTCTTGATCACCTCATGTTTCTGTGTATATTCTCTCAAAAGTTAGAATGGGTCGTGTAGGCATGTTTAATGATAGAATTTTATGCAAGGATTTGGTATGCAATGTTTTCTTAAATAGTCAAAAGAAAAGGTACTTAAATTTTCTCTAGAATAGCTAGTGAGGGCAAGTGTAAAATTGAGATTTGGATTGCAACCAAGTTGTTGCTGTATACATTTGGTAGGAGTTTTCAAGTTATGATGATAGTCACGACAGGCTAGAAAGTAGAAATTGTTGGAGCCTTGATTCCATCGTAACCTTTGATAAATTCCTGGCGTGATTTTTATTGATCTTTGTTCCTGCTGAAGATGGATCTGTGTTTTTCTCTTCAATTTTAGTGTTCTCAATTTTTAATGGAGATTTCGGTCTATTTACCTCATCTTAAAGATTGTTTGGTTATTGATAATAGATGATGAATTGATAGCGCCGTGCATGTGCAAAGGCACCCAACAATTTGTTCATCGGTCATGTTTGGATCACTGGCGTTCCGTCAAGGCAAGTCATCCTTCATGAAGCATACTTTATGATTCCTAGTAAGACAAAATGAATAGTGTCTATTTTAATTTTTATGATGTGCTGTATGTCATTTCCTTCTTTTACAGGAAGGTTTTGCCTTTTCACATTGCACAACATGCAAAGCTCAGTTTCATCTCCGTGTTGAATTGTTTGAGGACAATTCTTGGCGTAAATTGAAGTTCAGGTTGTTTGTTGCAAGGGATGTAATTCTTGTATTTTTGGCTGTACAAACTGTGAGTATAACTCTGGATGGTCTTCCCATTTTTTTACTTTCTTATATGATGGGTCTCTAGTATGCCATTTATGTCCACGAGGCTATATTTGTTCGATGTCAATATCAAAGCTTTTTTTTTTCCTATATTTGAAATTACCTCCCTCTCCTACAGTCCTACTATGATAAAAGAGATGAAAAATCACCTGACCTGCAAATATCTGTGTATCTTGATTGCTTGGTATTTTGGATTTCGGCTTGCGTCTTCATTTCATTCAGGCCTGTTAACAAATTTTTTTACAGGCAATTGCTGCAATGGGAGCCTTTGCTTATCTTATGGACAAGGATGGGGCCTTTAGGAATTCATTCAGTGATGGTTGGGATCGTATACTATCTAAGCATCCTATACCATTCTACTATTGCATAGGTAATTTTGTTTCCTTAAAGTCTCAATTCATTGATTGAGGCAAGTCATAGGATGTAAGAAAGTTTATGACCTTCAGTACAAGAAATGCCTTCTGGTGAACCCAATTTGACAAGGAACACTTGTAATTTTTGTTATTATTTTTTATTTTTTACATTTGCACATCCATTATTTTATTTTTAACTGTTTCAGCATAGTTGATTCTTCCACTGGAAGGATCTTGAATTCTGGTCATTGTGCTATGAGAGGATGTTTGTGGAACAATTGATGCAAGATAACCTGAACTACAATTGTAATCTTGGAGCATCATATAATATTTGAGGATCTGGGCAATATTTTCAGTGCACCTTTAATATTGTCTTTTTTTTTTTTTTAACACGAATGGCAACAGGAGTGCTGTCTTTCTTTGTACTGCTCGGGTTTTGTGGCCTCATACTCCATTGCTCGGCTCTGAACAGCAATGATCCCCGAATGGCTGGGTGCCAGAATTGCTGCTATGGTTGGGGCATCTTGGATTGCTTCCCTGCATCCATGGAAGCTTGTTTTGCCCTTGTTGTTGTCTTTGTAGTCATCTTTGCTATTCTTGGTGTTGCCTATGGTTTTCTTGCTGCTACAATGGCAATACAAAGGATCTGGCAGAGACACTACCATATTCTCACAAAGAGGGAGCTCACAAAGGTAGTTAGTTAGTTCTATTACACTACTTGAGGCCATAATTTTTGGTTTGGTTTGGATCAGTGCACTTAATGCATTATATTATATCTGACATGGTTTTTGGGTATGATTACAGGAGTACATTGTGGAGGACTTGCATGGCTCCTATACCCCACCAAAGCTGGACCCCGAGCATGAAGAACGTCTGAAAATGCTCAAGCTATTGTGACTAAGAAGTCAAAGTGATGAGCTAATAATATTCTGATGTCAAAGTGACAGGCAGGTTTGTCTAATGTTGTATTGTAAAGAGCACTGACAACAGCTTTCATTTGCTTCGAAGTTTTATATCATCGTGCACAACCTCAAGAACTCCAAATCCATATGCGATGCAAATAATGAAGGTATGTTGCTCGTCTACCTATATCCTCTAATTTCTCCAGTAAAGGGGGTTCCCTGCGTGCAAATTGTGGACTTGATCTGAAGCTTATTTATATCAAGTTTAGAGTGATGGTTAATTATTTTCTTGTCCTTGTAAATATTGAGCGCCAATATACTTGCTAAACATAAATCGGTTTCTCATACAGCTTCGTTTTTAGACATTACAGATCTTAAGGTTTCCAAAGCTAGTCCTTCATTCCATATATAGTTGATTCGTACTTGTGCTTTAATTATTCTAAGCTTTGTTTCTTTGCTCTTCAACGAGTAGGATGAAGGTTTGAGTAATCCTTCGTCCTTGACAATGCACTACATGACAATGTGCAAATTGCATAAAAGTTAAATTCGAAAACGCTTTGAGCACATAAGTTAGAAGTCAATCTTGCATTTCACCCCGAGATCACATAGAACGTCTAAGTCGATGTCTCTTTGCATAACATTTTGTCATCACTTGGTTTGTGGTTTCAAACTTTCAATGTCAAGACTCTTTCGCACATTTAAAAATGTTTTAAACTTTTTACTGACCCAATTCATGGTCACGCTATATGCTTCAAACACATTTAAGTTATTATGCAGTTATGCTACGTGGTTTTGTAATTTAACGTAGTGAAACTGGCCTTCTCATATAAGATAATTTGATCTTTTTGTATACAACTTCTTCCAGATCATTTCCTAGTTCGCCATATAGCACATTTGCTTAACTTCGAGCTTTGAGCATCCTTCCCACTGGGCCAATGGCCCAATCTTGATACTCAACTGGGTCCCAAAGTACAACAAGTTAATGCTGGCCCAATCTTGATGTAAGTTTCAAGCGTTTTGGAAGTTGGACGAAAGGTAATTGAACAAAAAAAAAATCGAGTAAAGTGTATACCGAAGTGGTGTTCTCACGGCTAGAGTTATGATAATTGAACAATTTTTTTTAAGAAAAATTGAGTAAAACAAATTATAGAATGGTGGATGAACTACATAGACCAGCATCTTCGATAGTGAGTCTTCATTCTTCTTGTCATAACCAAAAGCAAATAAGCAATCACACAAATTAATTCTAAATAACATATTTAAGAAAAAAAATGTCGAAAATAATATATTATTGAATGATAAATCAACTACGGATCAGCAAATAAGCAAACCAGAGAAGAAATTGTTAGGGTACATTGGGGGAGTATGAACTATGAGTTGAGGTGGGTTGGCAAATCTCGACCCCATATGTTGTTTGTTTGGATTTTTGTTTGTTTTGATATCCATTTGCAAATCCCTAAAGAATGAGGCTTCCAAACCCTCCCAAGTGCTTGGTATAAATCGGGTATTCAGTCGGTGTTAATGTTTATTATTTATATATCTTTTATTTTTTATATCCTTTATACTTACTGTTTTTCTTCTATTGTTAGAAACTAAAACCTCAAAAATAAATTAATAAACGCTATTGAAAAAATAAATCTATGTATATATATATATAAAAGACGCAAGGAATAAGGCCACCACGTTGCGCCACCTAGGATTTTTCTATGTGTCGTTCCCACATTAAGCCACCTAGGATTTCGCCACATAAGATTTTTTTATTTTGAAAATTTATATATGTTGATATTATTTTAGGATAATATAGAAAGAGTCCGGTTCACGTGCGAATGGACACCCAGGTGCGAAATAAGAAAGAACAAGAGTCGTTGGATCAAGAAAAATCAAAGGCGTCGATCACTTCACTTAAAAGGGGGGAAAAACGGCACGGGCGAATTATTCACGTAATTTTGAAAAAAAAAAAAAATAGGACACGCGCCCAGATTGTTCATCAGTATTTTGAATTTGTTCATCAATAATGTGGATTTGTTCATCAAAACTGTGATTTTGTGCATAAATAAACTATTACTTGTACATAAAAAATTAACAAATGTGCATCAAAATAACATGCAATATATTCATCAACATTGTGATTTTGTTCATAAAAAACGAAAATATCTATTCATTGGTTTTGGCATATTTGTTCATCGGTTTGTGCATACTTGTTCATTAGTAACATCAATTTGTTCACTGGTTTATGCATATTTATTCATTGTCTTTTCCATATAATTTTTCATTACTAGATACATAGTTGTTCACTAGTAACTTTAATTTGTTCATTGCTATATGCATATTTGTTCATTAATAACATCAATTTGTTCATAGCTAAATAAGGCACAAGCACTCCTCTTCAATTTGTTGCTATCTCCTTCTCTTAGCATACACCATATTATTGCAAAGTCACATTCTTTATCTATTATCTTTTGCATTCAAGTTTCTACATCAAACTTATCTTATTTTGGTAATATATTGAGCAGTTCATTCGTATTGACAAGTTAGCCTTCAAGCACTTCATTCGTATTATACTTTGAATTCAAGATAGCCTTAAAGCACAAAATAAATGCAAAAAATGCACAAATAGATAGTCCTAAATGTACAAGTTGATGGTATTAATAGTCCTAAATGTACAAGTTGATAGCATTGACACATAACATAAGTTTATTTCAATTCACAAATAAGGTTATAATAATGAACAAATAAGGTTATATCAATGAACAAATAAGGATATATCCATGAACAAATAGGGTATATCAATGAACAAATAATGATATACCAATGAACAAAAAAAAGTATACTAATGAACAAATAATGATATACCATGGGTATATCAATAAACAAATAGGGGTGTATCAATGAACAAATAGGGGTATATCAATGAACAAATACGAGTATATCAATGAACAAATATGGGCATATCAAAACTAATTATATGTGCATAAAAAACTACATAATATTGTATTCCTACACATAAATAAGGTTAAAAAATAAAATTAAAAATTAAAAAAGTTCGAAATCGATGAACAATGTTATCAAAAACTCAATGCACAATTAGTTAGTATTGATGAACAATTGATGAATATTGATGAACAAATCTCTATTTTTGATGAAGAAACTGGGTGCGTCTCATAAAAACGTATTTTTCGAAAAATTCGTGAATAATACAAGAAAAATTCGTCCGTGTCGTATTTTATTGAAAAATATGCGAATATTACAGGAAAAATTCGCCCGTGCCGTATTTTATTTTTTTTAATGAATGTTTAATCAGGGACGTTGATTTTTTGGAATGAACGAACGAGATTCATTCTTATTTCTCACACATGCGCCCATTCGCACGTGACTCTTTTTCATATAGAAATAGGATAAATTAATCCAGGAGAGATTCTATCTAAAATAAAGAAGTTATCTATTATATATTAGGAATTAGGATAAATTTAAAAAGTTTTATCTAAAATTAAAATAAATTATAGAACATTAGATATTATATGTTAAGATAGATATATTAATTTAGTTTTTTCGATTAAATTTCTATCTATTTATATGAATTTTATTTAAATTAAAGATAATTATCTTTATCTTTATTTTTATTATCTATGTATGTAAAATATTTATCTTAAATAAAATTTTGATCAATAATAAAACTTTCAATCTAGATAATTACTTGCCTTTATTGACTTTTGATAAAAAAAATTACGTTATATTTTCCCTACTTTTCTTTTTGAATTATTTATGTAAATATAAATGATTTTCTCATCATTAAAAAATTCATTCTTTATTTATATTTTTCATCGTTTCTTAAGTAAAATTTTAATTTTTTTTCAATTTT
This sequence comes from Fallopia convolvulus, assembly GCA_964016875.1. NCBI lineage: Eukaryota > Viridiplantae > Streptophyta > Magnoliopsida > Caryophyllales > Polygonaceae > Fallopia > Fallopia convolvulus. Next base: position 8,524,501 of record OZ024732.1, read on the forward strand.
TTTAAAGAATTGACTTTGATAAAAAAAAATTACAAGAATTTAATTATTTTTACATTTTTATATGTGTAAAATATTTTTAAAATTAAATGATTGAAATTCAAATAATTTATATTTATATTTTTACAAAAATAAATTATCATTAAGCCATTAAAATTGCAATGGTTCACCTTAATAATTTTGGCCCCTTTTCACATGACACCAGTTGTAAAGTTTTATATAATTTTTTTTCTAATAAATAATTTTTTTATATCTTTACAACTCTAAAATTTATCCCTCAAGAGTAAAGTAAATGCACTACAATTCCTATTAAATCCATTTATTCACTCAATTATTCTTAGAATAAAAAAAATCACTATTTCTACATACGCACTACCATCCCTATTAAATCCTTAAATCCATTTATTCAATCAATTTTAGAATAAAACATGCACTATCTCTAAAATTATCTTTCATTATTTAATTACATCAAATCACACATACAATTACCATTTCTATTCTAATTCAAATAATATACACATGTCCACTTATAAAATAAATAACAATAGACACGCAATCATATCCTGTCCATCAGACGGGCCAAGCCTTCTAGTTTAATTAAAATCATATTCTTTAAATAAATTAAGTATTAAATTCATGTAGTTGTGCATGGCACGACGGGTATAGCTAGTTAATACTATAATTTAACAAAATATTTCCATTCTAAGGCTCTTAACCTATCCCCTAAGGGGATAGGTTAGAAAAACCGTTATACTTATATATCTTGTTCCCTTTATCAATTTAGATATTATTCTATTTTCTTGATCTTACCCCAAAATCACAGAGTTTGCATGGTATCTGATACAGACCCGGTGTGGATTCGTATCGGACCCTTGTTGGTCAAGGGGGTTGAGCCTAATCCGGTGTGGACTCCGACTCGGGATAAGCAGTAAACTAAGAAAGTAAGGAAAATTAGGGCAAACTATTTCTTGGATAAAATTATGAGAAGGTAAGACAAGAGTATTTATACCTAAGCCCTAACAGTTCAAAAAAGGCGTTCCGGGAAAGAACCGTAAAGAAAACCCGAGAAGAGAGCAAAACTCTAGTTTGTAAGAAATTACATATAATAATTATAATGCTAAAATATAAAATATTAATCTTCATATCGTCTTGGACGACGACGAACTCGTGACGGTCTCGTACTTAAAATTCCTTCTGTATCATTCTCTCCCCCGATGAGAATCGACTTGTCCTCAAGCCGTAAATCTGGGAAAGAACGGCGTATCACATCCACTGGCTCCGAAGTGACGGCCGAAGGCGCGCCATCCGCCCACTCGATGAGCCATTCAAGGCGCGGTTGTCCGTCCACAATTACGTTCCGCTCGGCAGTTGCACGAATAGGGCGAGAAATTGGCCGATCGTACAGAAATTCGGCAGGTAATGAAGTTGGCTGAATCGGAGAGTCATCTGCAATAAATGGACGAAGCAAGGAGACGTGGAATACATTGTGAATACGGGTTGTAGCCGGGAGCTCCCAACGATATGCCACGGGTCCAATACGCTCAATGATAGTAAATAGACCATAGAAACGGCGAGCTAGCTTAGCTGAGAAAGGTCGACTCACAGAATGTTGGCGATATGGCTGAAGTTTCAACAAAACACGGTCGCCAATCTGAAACTCTACATCTTTTCTGTGTTTGTTAGCCTGAGAAGTCATGTGTTGTTGCATTTTAGCTAAATTCGCTCGAATCAAGTCCAACACTTGATCTCTGTCCCGAATGGCTTCTGAAGCGGGCGTTGGTGGCCCCACTGGAGTTGTAACCGCGCTATAGGCAGTGCATCCCGTCCATATAGAGCCTTGAACGGAGACATGCCTAATCCCTCATGAAACATGGAATTTAAGGCAAGCTCAGCCCATGGTAAAAAATCAAACCAACGACGGGGACGACCCTGCGTGAACGCTCTCAAATACTGCTCTAGACTGCGGTTTTTGCCTTCCGTCTGACTGTCAGTCTGTGGATGATATGCAGTACTATGGTGAAGCTTAGTGCCACTCAAGCGATGCAATTTCGACCAAAGCTGCGAAATATGGGGTCCATGTCAGACAAAATCGTGGTCGGAATACCATGTAATATCACCACCAAGTCAACAAACAAGTTGGCTACCCGAGGGGCGTCAAAAGATGGCCCAAGGCCCCAAAATGGGCGTATTTTGATAGCCTGTCAACCACTACCAGTATTGTTGTGTGAACACGTGAAGGAGGCAATCCTGTAATAAAATCCATGGACACCTCGTCCCAAACTTGCTGAGGAACGGGAAGAGGCTGAATTAAGTCGGCAGGCTTGCTCGTGCTATACTTGGTAGATTGACAAATAATGCAGGAATCAACAAAACGCTTAAAATCTACGCGCATGCCTTTCCAAAAAAATACCTCAGCAACACGACAGAAAGTGCGGTGATGTCGCACTTTTTAGTTCGTTTTTGTGGGTAGTTTTCTAGCTAGGATTGAGTCTTTTCTAGGTTTATTGTGTTGTCTTGAGTCATTTGTGTAGGTTTTCATATTATCTTAAGATATGGAGTCTACATAAGTTTGTTTGATGTTTTGTAGGTATTTAAAGCGTTAAGGAGGAGATGTCCCGATTTTTCAATCTTTTTAGGAGGTGGCGTTAGAGTTGTCTTGTGGTGATGTTGATAGAAGGGCAAGAGTCGGTGCATTTGAAGATTTGATGATTCCAAGGTGAAGTTTGCAAGATGAAGATGCTTTAAGAATGAGCTAAAGGAAGTCTTAGAAGGCCAGGAGCGATTAAAGAAGGAACATTGAAGGAGAACCAAGCTTTGGAGCGAGTTTTGAGCGAAGAAATGAAGAAACCAAGTGTTGCCTATGGTCGGAGACGACCTACACTAGGTCGGTGATGACCACTTTCGTGTGTGGCGAGAATGAAACTTGCGCCTTAAGTTAGGTTTAGTAAATGTTTTATTTATGGGATTTTTTAAGATAGAATTTAGTTTCCTTATTAAGATTTTCCTACCACTATATAAGGATTTCTAGGTTTTATTTTAAGGGAGACGTTTTTAGAAGCTTTGAAGGAGACGTTATTTTGTGGAGAACGGAACAAGTTGCAAGTTTGTTTTCTAGGTTAACTTTGATTCCAAGCTCTTGGACAATTAAGAGAGACTTGGAGGTTTGCTTGAGATTTGTAAGTTTTCTTTTAGTTAAAGTTTGTTCGGATTTGAATTATGTCTTCTCTTTTGTCTATGATTGTTGATTGTGCCATGGATCGTGAGTAGTCTACTTTTCTAGGGTTGGGGTGAAACCCGACGAGTTGTGCATGATTAAAGCATGAATCTTTGATTAAACCACTCTTTTGAATCTCTATCCTTTATCCTCTTGTTTGCTATCAATTCCTTGATAAAGTTAAGGCAAGTTCATATTTATGGTTGAATCGAAAGGTTAAATTGTGAATTTGGATAATAATTAGGTTGAAACGAAAGTTAAAACCTTTGGAAAACAAGTAGGGTTGCAAGTTTAGATCCTTATGAAAGTTGAGATTTTTACTTGATTATTCATGGCGAAAGTCATTCATGAGATTACTATGGGTTGATTTTGATTCATGTTTGCATGCATAGCTTGTTGTGGTGAATCCTTTGCTCTAGATTTCTTTTAATTTGATTTTTTCGAAGTTCATTCGTTACCCGGATAGGTCGGTTACGACCCCTTTCAGGTCGGGGTCGTGCTCCTAGTTTTCTGGTTTTTGCTTTTGCGTTTGTGTCGAGTTGTTGGTCGGTTACGACCTTTTGTGGGTCGCTGTCGAGCACATACTTGTGTGTTTTGCCTTGTTTTGTTTTCTTTTGTTAGGATTAATAACTAGATTTAGATACTTCTAATTCCCGTGGACGAACCTGACCTCCCTGTACTTAGCGGGGTCTTGATTATAAATTTATTTGTTGTCAAGAAACCCTCTCAACATGCGGTCCACGCCGGGTGGCCAGCGCTAGGCGTAGCATGGAATTCTGTCAAGATATCGGCCTTGAGAGGAGAAGTCGTGCCTAACACTAGGCGATGTCCGAAATATAAAATACCGTCATGTACATGGAACGGTGCTGGCAAATTACCTGCTTCGGCTGCTGCATGCCATGCGCAGAGATCGTCCAAAGACAGATTTTCGGCTCGAAGCCGTGGAAGTAAATCCGGGAGCGGTGCCGCAAAAGACAGAAATTGCTTCATATTAGCCTCATCATCAATCATGCCACGAGACAACGCGTCAGCCACGCGATTACTAGCGCCAGTCTTGTACTCAATGCTAAATTTATAACCCATAAGCTTCCGCATAAAAAACTGCTGATCAGGAGTTTGGATTACCTGAGTGAGAAGTTCTTTCAAACTCTTCTGATCGTTGCGAATCAAAAACTCCCTGTCTAGAAGATACTGACGCCATTTCTGAACTGCCGAAACGATTACGAATAACTCGCGATGATATGCGGAAGACCCGCGACGTCGAATGTCCGGTTTCTTGCTGAAGAAATAAAGAGGGCGCTCATCTTGTAATAGTACCGCCCCGATGCCTTCATCCGAGGCATCTGTTTCAACCACAAACTGTTTAGAAAAATCCGGAATCTGGAGGATAGGTGGAGACCATATAGCCTCTTTTAGACGTTGAAAAGCCGAATCAGTAGACTCAGACCACTCAAACTTATCTTTTTGCAATAGATCCGTCAGTGGTGCAGCTAGTAGAGCATAGTGGCAAATAAACTTCCAATAGTAACCTGTCAGACCCAGAAAGCCACACAACTGCTTAACAGATTTACGGGTGGGCCAGTCGGCCATGGCAGACAGTTTGGCCGGATCTGCTAGTAACTGGCCAGCTGTCACAATATGCCCTAAATACTCCACTTTAGGAGTACCAAAAGCGCATTTCGAGCCGTTCACAAAAAAATGATTATCATGAAGGATCTGTAAAACTGTATCAAGATGAGAAGCATGGGCAACAACTGAGGACTGTAAATCAGAATATCATCAAAAAATACAATCACAAAGTGGCGCAAATACTGAGCAAATAAATGGTTCATAGCTGCCTGGAATGTAGACGGTGCATTAGTCAGGCCAAACCACATAACTAAAATTTCAAAGTGACCGTCATGGGTATGAAAAGCAGTTTTATAGATATCGGAAGAGTGCATCCGAATCTGATGGTACCCGGAGCGCAAATCAAGTTTAGTAAAGATAACAGCATGCCCCAATTCATCAAATAACTCATCAACAGTGGGGATAGGAAACTTATCTGCGACCGTGATGTTATTGACAACCCTGTAGTCGATGCAGAAACTAAAACTGACATCCTTCTTTTTGACAAGTAGAGCCGAGGAAGAAAAAGGACTAGTATTGTGCTGGATAATACCCTGATCTAGCATTGCTTTAACTTGTCGCTCAATCTCAGATTTTTGAAAGTAAGGATATCAGTAAGGGCGCACATTTACCGGTTTAGAACCCGATTGCAAGTGGATCCTATGATCCCATGTACATGGCGGAGGTAGGCCCGTTGGCATTGTAAAGACAAGGAGATGTTGTTGTAGAACGTATCGGATTTCCGGGGCCACGTCCGTGGGCAGAGCAAGCACGTCGGACCCTGAATCTGGGGGAATAGGGAGGATCTCAAAACATTCAACGATCCCCTCAGAAGCACACATCGAATGAAGTGCCGACATTGAAATCGGTTTCGGCGATTGCCGGCCGCCTTTCAGAAACACCGTTGAATTATTCCAGGAGAATTGCATCGTCAATTTAGCATAATCGTGGGACACAATGCCCAACGTCTGTAGCCACTGAACTCCGAGAACAACTTGCAGTTCGTGCACCGCCAATACGTAAAGATCAATAGAGAAAAGCGTACCCTGTAAATCAATACTAGTAGCTGGGCATTGGTGAGAGCACGTTGGATAATCTTCATAGTACGTCGGATCAAACCGCTGTTGAACATATAGAAGAAAGGCTGCCCAAGTTTCACCACAATGATTTCGACGTTGATAACGGAACCAATCTGAAGCAGGGTAACCGATGAGCATACCAACCAACCGCAGACGATCGTAATCCGCGGTACGGTAGTAGTCGAAGTACGCCTGGACTTTGAAGATCCAACCGTTCGGATCCGTCCCATTAAAGCGGGGAGGATCAACTCGAATTTTCGGTGTCGAATCCGGGACTGGTGGAGCACGCACTCCATCTTTGGGATCCTGAATTGGACCCGGTGGTGGCTGGATAGGATTAGCTGCGGGCGACATGGGTTGAGAGTTGGCTTGCGGTGGAATGGCCAGCATACTCGCGGATGGTGGCACGATTGGCGAAATACCCGTGATCGCGGATGGAGGTGTCCAACCCGCGGCAGGAGATGTGGCGGCGGTAGGGCGTACGACAGGCGGTGGCCAGCCAGTGAACGGTGGTAGAGCCTCGTTGGGGCTTGCGAACGGCGACGTCCAACTCATCAACTGCATTGTCGCAGTGTTAGGGTTTGTGAATTCACGCGGAGGCCATTTCGCGAAGGGCGCCTGATGTGCGCTAGGGCCAATGGCCGTGTAACCGTGCGCATATGCTACGGGATTTGCGATAGTAGGGTTCGGCCGAGTCTGCATCAAATCGCACATGGCGTCTGTGCGAGATTTCTGCTCGTCAACAACACGCCGGAGCGTTTGGAAGTCGTCCGAAAGTTGCAAGATCAAGTCACGAAGATAGGAATGGTTACCGGCGGCGTGCTCGGAGGTGTCATCGACAGACTTGGACATGGTGGTTCGAGGTGAAAGCACCAGTTGATACGGACCCGGTGTCGATTCGTATTAGGCCCTTGTTGGTCAAGGGGGTTGAGCCTAATCCGGTGTGAACTCTGACTCGGGATAAGCAGTAAACTAAGAAACTAAGGAAAATTAGGGCAAACTATTTCTTGGATAAAAGTATGAGAAGGTAAGACAAGAGTATTTATACCTAAGCCCTAACGGTTCAAAAAAGGCGTCCCGGGAAAAAATCGTAAAGAAAACCCGAGAAGAGAGCAAAGCTCTAGTTTATAAAAAATTACATATAATAATTATAATGATAAAATATAAAATATTAATCTTCATATCGTCTTGGACGACGACGAACTCGTGACGGACTCGTACTTAAAATTCCTTCCGTACCAGTATCAGTCTAACCCTAACGATCCTCTAGATCAATGGCTTCTCAACCTACTTCTCCTATTCAACTTTTGTTCTACGCTTCGTCCTCTGGTGAATGTCATCCAATCTCTCATCCCCCGAACTTTGTGATTCATCTTGATCACACTATTTATTCTCTAAGGCGCAACACGGTCCGCTCCGCTTTGGAAGCCTTCGACCTCACCTCTTTTCTGGCCTTTGCGATCCGTGGGAACCCCCGCCCCATTAGGGGTGGGTCCCCACGATTAATGAGGCAGGGGTTCCCACGAATCTCTGTCCCCACGAGTTTTTTGTGCATCTCTATTAATAACAAGCTATAGTTCCTATATATTAAGAAAATACAAATAGATCCTTAATTTGTTATTTGGTTTATTAAAACCATTGAACTTTGAAGAGTGTAACAAATTAAAAGTGTTCGGTCCATTGAATCCCTTAAACTTTGGGAAAGAAATACAAATAGATCCACAAACTATAATGTGAACTTAGGCTACCTTTTTTGTTTGTTTGTTTGAAGGATACTTTTAATTTAGGGGAATCCAACATTGGAGAATATTCCAATCAAAGGCATGCTGTTTTTATGCCGACTTTCGGAATTCTAATGATAGCAAATAGCAATCCCACTAACTAACTCGTGAACACAGACATATTTTCAACAACCCACAATTAACAATTTCGCTTTTCGTATTTGCAGCCTCGTGTTACTCATTCTCTATATATATACTCTCTCGTGCATGCCCACCAAAATTTAACTTTCTGCTTTATACTTTCACACACTGTGAGTCTGTGACACTACTAATAACTAATTCCGTTAATTAATCACTTCTTTATTAGTTAATGTCAGCCGACAACAATCTCCAACTCTCCTAAGGAGTCAATTAAGGAGACATTGTACGTGTTGAAGAAGGAAACTCTTATGGTTTCTATGGACTTGCCCTTAACACGACGTACACACGTCTAATTTCAAATTTTAGAGATCATTGAAAAAATTGTGCATTGTTTTTAATTTAAATTAGAAAAAAAAACTCACAAAAATTCTTTGAAGTTTTATTTATAAAGAATCACGTACAGGTACAGCAATAGATTCATCACTTTTTCTGCTTATTGGTTTTGTGAGAAAAAATAATCTCTAATTTAATTTTTGTATCATCGGTTCTTTTGTCAAGTAACCCAATTTGAAAACTAAAATTCTAAAATATAGTAATAAATAAATCCTAGGAAAATCATAAATTAAATTTTAATGCTTCAAATTATATGTCATTTTATATAATAAGTTTAATAGTTTGATTTGTGAGATTTGGCAGGTAAAAGCTCCGAAATTGGTGCAGCTATACTAAAATTAGTAGCTTGGATCTGTAAGATTTTGTCGGTAGTTAAAAGTTCCAAAATTGGTGCAGCTAAGAATGGCATGTATCATGTATGTAGGTAGTCGCGTAAAGGCGAAGAAAAGGAAGAGCCTGCAAATTCACAAGAACAATATATTTTCTTCCGGACACGGTCTTGTAGTGATAACAATATATTTTTTTGTTTTAGTGTTGGTGCTATCTAGAGGTGTCAAACGGATCGGTCGGGTTCGTGTTCGGTTATTTCGGGTTCGGATTGAGTCGGGTTTAGGTCGTAATGTGTCACCGGTTAAATCGGGTCGGGTCACTGCGGGTTGTCAGGCGGGTCGGGTCGACCTAACAGGTCAAGAAAATTGATTTTCTTACAATTATTAAAATATTTTTATTTAAAAAATAATATTTAATAATAAATCTATTGTTTTTATATATTTTAATAAGAAAATATATTATAATTTTCAAAATATATTATATATTCTTAAAATATAAAAAATTTGGTCAACCCAACAGTTTTTTCGGGTTAGAAACCCAACGGGTTTCGGGTCTATCGGGTTCGGTTTATTTTGGATTTCGGGCTCAAATTTTTGGGTCTTGACCTAAATTTTTTGACGATTCAGGTCGGTTTTTCGGGTCGGGTCAGCTTTTGACAGCTCTAGTGCTATCTGTTATATATTATTAAATCAAGTTTAACCTTAGTGATATAGAAAATGGTATAACATCTCTTAAGGTAGATTCATGCATTAGAAAAAATCGGGTTCAATTAGTTAATATTAACCTAGACCAAAATCGGTTTGTTGCTTTTTCGAATTTAAATCGGTTTGGAGATAATAATTGTGGTTTGGGCTTGACAAAAATGGACTTAAGATAGCTAGAGGCCCATATATGTGCTTTGTCCCATCTTGTTAGCTCGGCTCAGAATTGTGTCGATGGAGCTTGACAGGTTAATTGAAGTGTTGCGTTTTGATGCTCACTCTAGTCCTAGTTATAAAAGGCTTCTCCTCTATCAGTGGATTGAATTTATTTTAAGAATCTTAATGCTTCTGAAGAGAGAGAGAGAGAGAGAGAGAAGAAGAAGAAGAAGAAGAAGAAGAAGAAGGACGCCCTCACGGTGGGAGCGCTCGATTGGTGTAGCTAATTTGGATGATGATATGGGGCTGAAAATTTTACTTGCAGCCTATGTTGTTGCTGTTGCTGTTGCTGTTGTTGTTGCTGTTGCTGTTGCTGTTGCTGTTGTTGTTGTTGTTGTTGTTGCTGCTGCTTCTGGTGGTGGTGTTGGTGGTGCTGCTGCTGGTGCTGGTGCTGGTGCTGGTGTTGTTGTTGTTGCTGCTACTGCTGCTGTTGTTGTTGTTGTTGTTGTTGTTGTTGTTGTTGTTGTTGTTGTTGTTGTTGTTGTTGTTATTGTTGTTGTTGTCCGATTCAGGTGCGAATGAGCGCCCATGTACGAAATAAGAACGAACAAGAGCCGTTGGATAAAAAAAATCAAAGGCGCTGATCATTTCACTTAAAAAGGGAAAAAAACGGCACAGACGAATTTTTGGTGAATCATTCGCGTATTTTTGAAAAAAAGGAAATAGGACACGCGCCAAATTGTTCATCAATAATGTGGATTTGTTCATCAACACTGTGATTTTGTTCATCAAAATTGTGATTTTGTGCATAAATAAACTATTGCTTGTGCATCGAAAATCTAATGTTTGTACATAAAAAATGGATAAATGTGTATCGAAATTGTGTGCATCATAATTAGCCGTATGTGAGACAAAACTATTTTGACGCCGGTCTCGGTATTGTCTTGTTCGACTCCTTTGGATTTGTCATTGTTGCTAATGTGAAACGTGTGGCTACTTCTTGATCACCGAACATAGTTAAATAAGGCACAAGCACTCCTCTTCAGTTTGTAACTAGCTCGTTTACTTTTCATACATCGTATAACAAACTATATAAACTAGATAAATATATGTGTGCATTGAAACTAATTATTTGAGTATGTGAGTGAACTAATTATATGAGTAAGGAAGAAAAGCCTTAAAGCACAAAATAAATGTAAAAATGCATAAATAGATAGTCCTAGCCTAAATGTACAAATTGATAGTATTGGCACATAAACATAAGTTTATTTGAATTCACAAATAAGGGTATAATAATGAACAAACAAGGTTATATCAATGAACAAATAGCGGTATATCCATGAACAAATAGGGTATATCAATGAACAAACAATGTTATATCAATGAAAAAAATGTTATATCAATGAACAAAAAGAGTTTATATCATTGAACAAATAAGGGTATATCAATGAACAAATAGGGTATATCAATGAACAAACAAGGTTATATCAATGAACAAATAGGATTTTATCAATGTACAAATAATGGTATACCAATGAACAAACAAGATTATATCGATGAACAAATAGAAGTATATCAATGAACAAATATGGGCATTGAAACCTCTTGATCCAGGCTCGGGTTTGTCTAAACTTGATGTCTAAGCATTGTAATCCATGGAGGTTGCAAAGCTTGATCCGTCATGGCTCCTAAATGATCTAGAAGAGAATGAGTCCCATCTTGTATCTTCTTGGTTCGAGTTCTTGTGATTAATCCGTCAAATGACACCTTTAGCTTTTCCTCGACGTCGTTAGGAGTCATAGACGGATGTTTGAAATCAATTATTGAACTTGAAAAAAGAAGACCTTTGGGGTTCAACTTTTGCTTATATGTTGTAGACAACTTGGAAGTATCGTAATGATCTTATATTGTTATCTTTAACAATCAGAACACCATTTCTGGTTTGAAATAATTATATGTGCATCAAAAACTCGATAATATTGTATTCATACACATAGATAAGGTTAAAAAATAAATTTAAAATAAAAAAACTTCGAAATCAATGAACAATGTCATAATAAATTCGATGCACAATTAGTTAGTATTGATGAACAATTGGTGAATATTGATGAACAAATCGCTAGTTTTAATGAGCAAATTGAGTGTGTCTCATAAAAACGTATTTTTCGAAAAATATGAGAAAAATTTGTCTGTGGCGTATTTTATTGAAAAGTACGCGAATAATACGGGAAAAATTCATCCGTGCCGTATTTTATCCTTTTTAATGAATGTTTAATCAAAGGTGTTGATTTTTTGAAAGGGACGGGCAAGATTTATTCTTAATTCTCACCTGGACGACCATTCTCACACGACTCTTTCTCTTATTATTATTATTATTATTATTATTATTATTATTATTATTATTATTATATAAATACAAATTACATAAAGTTGGATGGGAGCCTAGAAAAAAGTTGGGCCCCACACCCAATTGAATGCAAAAACTCAATATATGAAAAATGAATGCACCACTCTTAACATTGTTAGAGTGGCTAATAGAGAGAGACTTAATACGTGAAAGCGTGTCCAAAACCTCCTTATCGAATTCCCCAAACATAGAGAAAGCGGAAGGATAAATTTGTATCCATTCTCCTCACATTTGGACATATACTTCTTCTTTTTCCTCTCCACAACATTTTGCAAAGCCAATCCAACCGCCCAAGAATTCGCACCCATACCAGCAAAGGGAGAGACCCCGATCACATCCACAAAAGCATCCTTACCCTAATGCTAGTTAAAGAGTAAAAGGTCAGCGGGCCTAAGATCATGCCCATTCTCCGAGAGGAAACCCATGTGAGCCTCTTTCCGCACCACAATCCCCACTTTGGAGCAAATATCAACAAGAATGTCACGCACCAAGTTATTATTATTATTATTATTATTATTATTATTATTATTATTATTATTATTATTATCATTATTGTTATTGTTATTGTTATTGTTATTGTTATTGTTATTGTTATTGTTATTGTTATTATTATTATAATAATAATAATAATAATAATAATTATTATTATTTAATTATAATAATTATTACTCCCTCCGTTCTATTCTACTTGACACTTTAGAACAATTCACACATATTAAGAAATTTATTGAAAATATAAGAAATATTATTGGAAATACAAATTTTTCTATATAATCAAAAATTAATTACTAACTCATCCATAGAGCCAATAGAATGAAAGAAAAAAGTCCTTACAAACACTTTCCAATACATTAATTAAATAAATACTCCAAGATGACAAGTTTTAATGAACACGATTTTAGCTCTAAAGTGTCAAATAGAATAGACCGGAGGGAGTATAAAAACTTACAAAGTCAAGCAAATTACATAAAATTAGTGGGAAGTTGGGATACAATATGGCCCCCCACTCTTCTAGCTATAGCAAAGCCTATCCCGGTGAAGATATGAGCAGCAGCACGACCCCTAATGTCTTGAGTCTTAGAGAACTGTTGCACTCGCTTCAGCAACACTACAACATCCTTATCTAGTTCCCCCAAAGAAGAAAAGGAGTAAGGAAGAAAACCATAGCTAATAGCCCGAAAACTAGCTTCATACTTGACCCTCCTTCGATTAGCTGCATCAGTCACAACTCGTCCTGGAACAAAGTCAGACAAATCGGATTGTGTCAAAGGAGAAGATCCTGTCAAGTCAACACATACATCACGGCCTCGATCCCAAGAATAGATCGAGTAAAATGTCTACAGGTCGGAGAGCTCCGTTGTTCCCGCCAGACAATCTACTATCAACCTCTTTCCTTGCTGAAATCCCAAACCAATAATTAATATCAACAAGGGTATCCCGAATCACATTTTGCTGATGTTTAATAACAATAATACCAGCACACGACACTGCATGATCAATAAAGATATCCCCGACGAAAACCCTGGAGCAAGCAGAGGATGGTGTCAAAATAGAGAACAAAGGGACACCCAACCAATAACACAACACACATCGGTAAGTCTTAGCATTCATCGTCTGTCCCAAACCCGAGGTGGTAAGTCTTAGCATTCGTCTGTCAACAAGGGTATCCCGAATCACATTATTATTATTATTATTATTATTATTATTATTATCTCGGCTTCCCACTAATTTTATGTAATTTGTTTGACAATTATATTATTATTATTATTATTATTATTATTATTATTATTATTATTATTATTATTATTAATGTTGTTGTTGTTGTTGTTATTATTATTATTAAACTAATTTAACAAACTTACAAAGTCAAACAAATTACATAAAATTAGTGGGAAGCCGAGATACAATCTGGACCCCCACTCCTCTAGCTATAGCAAAGCCTATCCTGGTGAAGATATGAGCAGCAGCACGAGCCCCAATGTCTTGAGTCTTAGAAAACTGTTGAACCCGCTTCAGCAATGCTACAACATCCTTATCCAATTCCCCCAGAGAAGAAAAGGAGAAAGGAAGAAAACCATAATCAAAAGCCCGAAAGATAGTTTCGTGTTTGATCCTCGTTCGATTAGCAGCATCAACCACAACTCGTCCCGGAACAAAATCAAACAAACTGGATTGTGTCAAAGGAGAAGATCATGTCAAGTCAACACATACATCACGGCCTTGATCCCAAGAATAGAGTAACACATCTGCAGGTCGAAGAGCCCCGTTGTTCCCGCCAGACAATCTAATATCAACCTCTTTCCTTGCCGAAATTCCAGATCGATAACAAATGTCAACAAGGGTATCCTGAACAACATTATGTCGATGTTTAATACCTACAATATCAACACACGACATCGCATGATCTCCAAAGATATCCCCATCAAAAACCCTAGAGCATGGTGTTGAAATAGAAAACAAAGGAACACCCAACCGATAACACAACACACATCGGTAAGTCTTAACATTCATCGTCTATCCCAAACCCGAGATGGGGACTGCTCGAAGCTAACCAGAGGTGTGATCTCCCTACTGTGATTTCCACAATGCCGATTGTCGAGGAGATAAAGAAAATGTGGATTCAACAAAAGCAGTAACTTTTGTGAAATATATATCTGCCAATTTCTTCATGAGTTTAGGGGAAGCGACCTCAATAGGATTACTCAAAAAGTCAGAATCCGCATTTCTATTAAAAAGACTCAACGCATATTCAAAAGCATGACCAACAATGCCATCATTCTGAAGAAGCTTTGTTTGCAAACCGGTAGATTGTAATCGAGAAGCAAGAAAAGCATAATGGCGAACATCACCTGCAGAATAAACACCAAGCTCTCCAAACGCAAAAGGTAAGGTGGCAAGTCGTCATTGCCAATCGCCAAACCCAAGTCCCGAAGCAGTAACAATATGCTCCAAAGAAGATCGAAGAGCCTCATCAAATGTGCGTTGAGCCACCTCAAAAATATCACGAGGACAAGTACGCAAAGCAAAGTAAAGTTTAGAAACTCTGGTACATGCCCTAAGTAACAACAACTCACACTGAGGATCATTAAGCTTAGCAACTTTATCCATAAGCATAATGGTCTTGGTCACCCTCTGCATCACTAGCTCTCCGCTAAAAACAGAATTGGAACTTGCCTGACCACGAAGCAACTTAACACCATGAAAAAGTCGAGCAATATTAGTGGGAAAGACAACAACAAGCCTGCTTCGAGGGTCTTCTATAGGCCAAAAAAACTTCAGTTTTTTCCACGTTGAGATGTAACCCTAAATGAGGCCCTTTCTTCATGATCAACAGGTATACCAGGCAAGGATGGAGCTGGAGAAGAAGGGTGTTTTGACTGTAAATCTGCAAGAGTGGCGTCATTATTATTATTATTATTATTATTATTATTATTATTATTATTATTATACGGGATTATATCAGGATAGATATCTTTAAGATTTTCAGCCCCTAGGTCTTTAAACATTCTTGTATTTGCTACTTTGAAATCAATGTTGAATTTATATTTTTGGAATAGAAACGATTGCGTTTTCTTTTTCCAAGGATCTTTCAACCCTATCTTCTCTTTATACTCTTATTAAGAAACACCATAAATCAAAATTCAGTTCATTTACCTTCCATTCTCGCTTGAAAATCAAACACAAAACACATATCAAGTTGAAGTCTAATCTACAACCCATATTGCCTTGCAACCTAAGGAAGTGATTAGAATCATCAAGTTGAAGTCTTTTCCATTCAAAGTTGAGAACTTTTCAAGTATAAGAGAATAGATTAACTTATCAAGATCGAGCTTGACAAACGAAACGAAAGTGAAGCATACGAGCTAATCAATTCTGAGTATCAAGTGGTACTTAGAGACCAACGATTCAGGAGATATAAAATGGTATCAGATTCTCCTTGTTTAGTCAAGTTTTAATTGCTTTTTAATTTTACTTGCATAATTAGTTTTTACCTTTAGATTCATCATAATTTTCAAGACAAACTCCTCAAAAAGCCACCAAAACCCTACATTTGGGCAAAACTCTAGCCTGCCACTACAACACCCTACCGTCAGTGACCCAACCAGCACCACCACCACCAACAATTCTGCTGCCACCCTCCACCCCCGAAACCTAATTCCCTTTTCTTTCTTGGTAGACGCCCCATTGCTTGTTTGCCAAGTGACTCCCATTTTTTCCTTGTGGCTTAAGTTTGCTTGAAACAACTTTCCTTAGTTGAAATCTTGTTAGTTTTTCTTTCCTTATTGAAAAGATTTGATATTCTATTGCATGATTGACTTGAATTTCATTATTTTCACCTGATTTGCATCCTAAATTACTTATTGTTCATCATAAGTGGGTTTACAACAATTTGGTGAATTGCTTGCTTTCTCATATCAAACATATTATATCCTTCTTTTTTCCACAAAAACTAGCCAATTTCCTTTCTTTATTTTTGCTTCTAATAGTTTCATTGGTGTTTATAAATTAAAAAAAAAAAACAGATCATACAAAAAAAATCGGTCCTTTAACAAGGATCACCAAAAATATTAGGGAAATTCCTTTTGGTGCCCTTAAGTTTTTGCCTTTCCCTTTTGGTACCCAAGAAAAAAACTTATTTATCTTGGTACCCTTGAGGTTTAGGCTTTTCCCGTTGACGCCCCTCTTTGGTTCAAATTAGTTAATTTCAAGCTAACCATTATGTTAATCACCCTTAAATTAGTAGGATTCAACACTTAAAACACTTAAATTCATAACCAACTTACTTCAATTTGAATTTTCAAATAATTCTCTATTTTAAGGCGGTTATTTAAAAATTCAAATTGGGATAGTTAGGTTATGGATTTTGATGTTTTAATAGTCAAATCCTACTAATTGAAGGGTGAGAAACACAATGGTGAGCTTGAATTTAACTAATTTGAACCGGAGAGGGGCGTCAACAGGAAAAGTCAAAACCTCAGGGGTACCAAGAGGAATATGTTTTTTTCTTGGACACCAAAAGAAAAAGGCAAAAGATTAGGGCTATCAAAAGGAATTTCCCAAAATATTATCTTGAATTCTAGTAGTTTGCATCTTTACTTGTTTTGCTTATCTCAAAATTGGCAATTTTGTGATTTGCTTTGTTCTTATAGTCGGCATCACACCTTACTTAGTTGAATCATCACAAAAGAACCCCTTGTGCACTGCATTTTTGTGCATGAAACCGGAACTTGCTTGCACTCCCTTTAATTGTCCTCTTGTCATACACTTGTGTCTTAGTAATTTGCTTATTCAAAATTGTGCACATTGCTAGCCTAATTTCTGCATTTTCATCAGCCTTGTGTGTGCTTGATTCCTTGATGATTATGTTGAATTTGTGGTAGCCTCTACTTGATTAAATGTTTAGCTTGCATAAGGAAGTTATTTGCTTGTCAACTTGCACCTTCCTTTCTACTTTCTTTGAGGCTGAAATTCTACTTAATCTTCTAGGACTATACCTTTCATTTACTTGCCTAATAGGTTTCACTAACTGATTTATGCTTGTGAATTGATTTGCTCCTTGTTAAGCTATGGTCTTCGTCCCTTGATTACTTTGCGCATATAGTTGCTGCTCATTTCTTTCTTTCTTGTGTAGGCCTAATGTCTCTCAACCATATGACCCACAACAAATAGAGACTTTTGACGATATCACTGATCCTACACAATAATTTGAGTCGGAAGAATCCACAAATTCTTTCCTAGATCACTATAACTATATCAAACAAGAGCGATTGCTTGTAGTGACATGTCTCTTTGTGGGAGCTGCTCGTACTTGTTGGGTCAACCTTAAAAGAGACTGATGGAAAAAAGGCATTATACCAATTACAACATGGCCTCTACTGAGATTCATATGCGCCATACATTTGTTCCATATGAGCATTCCAAGTGCTTGAACAAATTGGCCAATTGTAGGTAAGGGTTTCGATCTCCACTCGATTTCTTCATGGAGCTTGAAGAAGTGATGGATGCCTCCAGAGTTGAAGTGTCATCAATTTGCCTTTGCGATAGCTTCCTAGATGGATTGGAACCACCACTCAAGGAGTATCTCAAAGGTCAGCACGAAATTGCTCTGCTCTGATCTTGGCTCAAGAAATCATGCCATGGAACTTGCTTTCATGAGTTAAGTATTCAACATGAAACTGATATTGATACTTTGGTGTAACTTGCACAAAGGTACCATTACAAACTCCAATGAATGGAAGAAGCTTGGGCAAATTCCCACCACATGATGTACAATCATTACCCTTCCATTTCCATTTCTACTAATCCTTCTCTTTCTTGTCCATCACGAGGTGTTCCCAACACCACCACGACACCTTACCTAACCCTCGAAGATGTAGGACCAATTTCAAGTGGAGGAGGAGCTCGAGAAGGAAAAGCACCCACCAAAGCCAAACACAAATGTGCCAATGGAACAAAGCCAAGATGGCTCTCAACTGGCCGATCACGGTCGTGATCCCCCTATCACAACCCGTGACCCCTTGGTCACGAGTCGTGATCCCCCGTCTTGGCCCGTGACGACATTGTCACGAATCGTGATGCCTTGATGTTGGTGTCCCGAGCTCTCAATTGTCCCATCACGACCCGTAATCTCCATGTCACGAGTCACGACCCGACCCGGCGACCCCCCTTCTCGAGCCTCCTAGTCACACCATCTCGACCCGAGACTCCTCCGACACGAGTTGTGATACTTCTCAAATATTTCAAAGCCAATCTCCGACACGAGTTTAGATATGGGATAGAAAATAATAATCCTTATTATTATTTTCAAGATAATACTCTTGATGATTTTAAAATATTTATTTTAAAGACACATGTAAAAATCTTATTTAAATATAAAGGGAATTCCTTTTTAAACCATATGCAATAATTAAAACCTACTTAAAATATTTATTTTAATGTACTTTATTAATTCTCAAGTCAAACTTTATTTTATTCCCAAAATTTTATTTGACAAAGTTAATTTTGACATGCAAGCATATTTTATTTATGAATAAACCCTTTTTACAACTATCAAATTTTTTAAACAAACTACTTGGTAAAAATTATTATTATGATCAACATTAATATTAAATATCATGAATAATATATTACAAAAATATAATAAAGTCTCTAATTGACATGTATGTATATATTTCCTTATAAAAATACTTTATTTCCCACATGCAAAATAATATACTAATTAAATAGGGTATGATTATGAAAATTCCTTTTTCTTTTATTAAGAGGAGTATATACATATTTATTTCTTTACCTAGTGAATATAACTAGGTTACATGCAAGAAAGATTTTTCCCAACTATTTTTTATAAAAATCCATGCACAACTATTTTAATTTTCTTAAGTGGATAAAACTCTTTTAAAAATAGTGAAAAATGACATGCAAAGAGTTTTAAGTTATAAAAACTCTTTTAAAAATACATGCAATACACTTTTAATTTAAATAACATTTGTTGTTCTTATTAACTTCAATTTGATCCAAAAATTCATAGAGAAGATTATTCTTAAGTTTATAAATACATGCAAGAGAATTTCGTTTATAAAACACCTTTTAAAAATTACATGCAAGAACACTTTTAATTTAAGAGATCAAACT
The DNA here is from genome assembly GCA_964016875.1 of Fallopia convolvulus. Lineage (NCBI taxonomy): Eukaryota > Viridiplantae > Streptophyta > Magnoliopsida > Caryophyllales > Polygonaceae > Fallopia > Fallopia convolvulus. The sequence continues at coordinate 8,543,880 of OZ024732.1, forward strand.
TATCTTTATTAAAATTTTATATAAAAACAATCCAAATTTTCATAAAGGACATGCATGAAGATTGCATGCATGTAATGTTATCTTATAAAATTTTCAAGACAAAACTTTATTAAACAAAGAATTTTTGTATAAATAAAGAAAGAGATCTAAGCTTTTTAAATTAAATAAGAATCAGAATTTTCCAAGTAAACAACCATTTTTATAGATCTCGGATTTACTAAATTTCATCTTACAACTTGTAAAAATAAATTCCCTTAAAAATCATTGCATGCAAGTCATTTTTTTCATAAAAACATGTACAAGACTATATTATGTAAAATCTGATTTTACTAGATTAAGAAGGGAAAACGAGCCTAATAATATACATAGCACTTAAAAATCAGCCCATAAGAGTTCAATAAAAAGGCCCAAAAATAATTATACCCTTCTTCCTTCTCTTGCAAAAGACGCAGGAACCAGAGAACGATTAGGATGGACGACGACAGACTGAGGAGGAGGCGCGACTGGTGGAAGGCGGCTCCGGCGAGCAGCTCCGGCGGTGCGAGCGGCGGCGAGAAGGCGCGCGGCCAGGGGAAGCGCCCAGGTGCTGGCGGTCGGAGGTGGGTAGCCTAAAAAAAAATCATTTTTTTTTTTTATTTTAGGGGAAAATTCAGCTTGATCTTGAGGGGATTTTGGTGAAAATTGAGAGTATTTGAGAGTTGTTGATGCCTTCTAAATGTCTATAGGGTCCTTTAAATAGCCCTTGAGATAGTGGAATAAATAATCATGTCAATCATGATCTCAAATCTCCTCCCATGGTGAGTGGGAGAGGGAGATTTTAACCCCATTAAAATAAAGGGTGGTAGTGGGGTGAATCTATGCACAAAATCCCTCCCCAAATCCCCCCACTTAATGACCCAAACGAGTTTCAATCGCGCTACAATTTCGGTTTTGACAAATACCACTGGGAGGAACGGGTTTAAATACAAATGGGTGCATTATACATTCAGAAAAGTTAATTATCACAATTGGTAAAGGGGTGAGTGGAGGAGTAGGAAGTCATGGGTTCAATTCCCTTTTTTCTTGTCTCCTTTTTATTTTACCCCTTTAATTGTTTTATGGGCTTCTTAAATGGGCCGTGCCAAGGCTCATGTCTTTTCTTTTTAAGAAAAGAAAGGTTGAAAAGTTTAAGAGAAACGAAATTTCCGTTAGGATATGAATTTATTAAATTTCGTCTTTAATAAAAAAAAAATTCAAAAAAAAATTATGAGATTATTTTCTTTAATAAAATAATCAAATAATAGGAAATGAAATTTATTTATTAACGGAAAATGCGGATATTACAACTAAAAAAATATTAATCATAAAAATAGCGGCTATTACAGATTTGGTCTAGGTTGACATTATCGATTTGCCTCATGTTCGCACTCATAATCAACATGTTGATCTCTTTACTAAGGCTTTGGGCAAAACACAATTTCTAACACTTCTCTGCAAGTTGAGCATTATTGATTTACATACTCCAATTTGAGGGAGCATATTAGAGATATTATATCCATATTTGTACATATGTTATCTTTGTATAGTTCATTGCCTAGCAAGTCTCATATATTTGTATATAAACACTTATTCCTAATGAGAAAAGGTAGAAATCTTTTCCACAAAATTATCCTTTCGTATTTTCTATCAAACAATCAATTTAGATTTTAGAGATTTCAAATAAGAAAACATTCAAATACCTAAAAATCTCAGGAAAAATTTTAACCTCCTCAAAATCTTACTTTATTGAATAGAATATTAGAGTTCATTCAATGCAAACTAATGAGTTTAATCGCTTCAAGGTCACGGTGACATATCAAGTGCATAATGTTTTGCGGTATGATTTTCATATATATATATATATATATATATATATAGGACTCTCTGAGATAATTATTGTTGAATCGTTGTGCATTAGTAAAGAATAGGAAACAGTTGGGAGGTTGTTCCCTAAGCAGTGGAATAATGAATATGTAGGTAAATAAATAAAAGCACAAGACAGTTCCTCATAGAGGAACCTCACAACAACCAACTAGTTGTGTGGGTAAACCTCTACCTCTGTTTGGAGGATTTTGAATAACTTACTTATATTATTGATCGTTCCTTAGTTACAACAGGCAAGACTCAAACTTCTTTGTTCCTAATAGTCTCCAAACTCTAGGAACAATAATGAGTCTTCTCAACCTAGTTCCTAAGAAAATAACCCAACTAAGACAAGTAAATCAAACCTTACCCTATCACAATTTCCTTGCTCTTGGAAACTCCTTTCTTCCATCATCGAGATCAGACATTTTCGTCGTGGGTGACTTCTCTTGAATCTTCTTTCCGTTTTCTCAACATAAATTAGGGGTTTTGGTTTTTGTTCTTGGAAAGAAGCGAGTGACAAACTCACTATTCACTTGTATTTATAGACACTCATGCATTAGAACCCAATCCTTATCGTCATGAACTATTGTCTGAATTACCCTTGTCTTGCCCTCCAAGGATCTGTACTTTCTTCACATGTGACTTGATTCAAATATTGTCAACTCTTGAAGTTCATCAAGTCGTTGGATGTATGGGATTAGTCTGATGCACAAACTATCCCTTTGTTTTGTCTGTAACATGTCTTCGCATTTGTCGTTGAGGTACTTTTGGACTTGCTTGTGAGTTCCCTTGTATAGGGAATATGCATCACTTGAGTTCCCTTGATTGGAGCATCTGCATATAGCTCTTTATAGTTCCTTTATGACATGTAGTTCCCTTGAAATACTTGAATAAAACACATTAGTTCCCTAATGGTGTTTGCATTATCAAAATTGGAGAATGTGATCGTTGTTCCAGTGTTATAGAACGTGAGTTCCTAAGGCTGTTCCAACAATTATCGAGACCGATTTTGGGTCCATTCAGTACCTGGGTGTTTATCGGTGCTGAAGCTTATGGGGCCGACGGTGCTAAAGCTTTTCGGTGCTGATGTTGAAATTAGGTGTTGAAAGTAGGTGCTGAAATTGGGTGTTTATTTTTCAAATTTAAATAATTTAATGGTGTTGGTAGACACTTTTTTACGGGTGTTTATTTTTTTGGGTATAATACAAAAAATATCATGTAATATTAACAAACTAATAATAAATAAATAAAAATAAAATACCCTAAACCCTTAAAATGAAAAAAGAAACGATAAGCTAGTTCGATAAACTCGATAAGTAAGGGGGTGCTGATTATTTTTTAAGCTTGATAAGCTCGATAAGCTTCCATATACTAAGGCTCAGTTCGAAAAATCAGTGTTGATGTTGCAAAATTGCGAGCTTCAATCAGAGAATGCCGATGATAACCATGCGTCAATAGAGCTTTTTTCGAGCTTCAATGGCGAGCTTCGGGTGAGCTTGGGTTGTGTGTCAATTAATGGTGGCCTTCAATGGAGTCTTGAAAAAGAGGGTTCGAGTTGGGAAACGAAGAAGACGGGTTCATGCTCCAATCTCGTTCGTCAATGGCGTCTGGGAAGAGACTCATCGGGAGAGATTGATGGGGGATGCTTGATTCAGATCTGAAATGTGGTGGAGATTAGAAATGGTGGGGGTAGTAAAAAAATTTGGATTTGTGGCCCATTGCTTATTTTTTTGAAGATAAGTTTGCTTATTTCCGATAAGAATGAGAGCGTTTATTTTTTTCGTTAATAAGCGTCCGAAATAAGTTGTTTATTTTAAATAGACAACAGTTGTCGAACACACCTCCGAGTTGCTTTTTTTTTTGAAATAAACAATAGAGTGCTTTTAAATACTAAAATAAGTTCAAAACGAACGCACCTAAAGTGTTGCTAAACACCAATAATTGTTAGACCCAGATTTTAGGTGACGAAGCGTTGCGCCATAGACAAAGAATCTCCAACGCATACAGAGCTACAGAAAATTTTCAGGATCAACTAAGTCGGTTGGAGGAGAGAGGTCTTGAGATATGTTTGTTACAAGATAGATTCTTCTCCAGATTGTATTCATCATAAGATAGAAATAAGCCGAGATTTGTTAGTTAAAGATAAGATCATATCTTTTATTAAGATAGAATATGCTCTAGAGGGCTATATAAGCCAATGTAACCCTTAGGGGAAGTGGACGCTTCATTCACATTATTTCTTCTGATTTATACTTCAATACAAACACAATTTTCGTTCATATTCTTCTTAGTTCACTCGATCAAGGCCCGATCTAAGCCAAGGTTCTACCTTTGGTAAATTTTGGCTCAAACAATTTGGCGCCCACAGCGGGGCCGTGATCGATACAACCATCAGGAGAATCACCATTCAACCTCTTTTCGGATCAAGAACACGATGTCTGAGAATGGAGAAGGAAGCCCTAAAACCCCGATCATCGGTGATGAAGAAAATCTTGAGAACCAAGGCGGTCGGTCTCAAGAAGAGGAGATGACGGACCTCAGGCAACGTATGGAGTTCCTCCAAAAGGCATTGAGCAACCAAAAAAGCTTTTACGATGCTCATCTAGAACGCCTTACTGCCGAAAATAGCCAACTCAAACAACAGTACGAGGTCTTGGCTACGGGGCGCTGTTCTCTCCGCGTCGACAGGCGCACTGACAGAATCGTCAGGAGGATAGATTTCAACGTTGGAGAAGGAACTTCCGGAAGGGGTATAGACCCGGGCTCCCGAGACAAGGCACCCGCACAACAAGACGTAACTCCAGAACTCATGGGCCGAGTCCGCCGTGAGGAAGTCTTCCACGACAATAATCCTCCAATCAATCTCCGGTCAGCGGCTAACCAACGCCAAGCGCCATCCCAGGAAGTCTGGATCGAAGATGAGGGCACCGATGGGGAAGATCGAGAACAACATGAGCCAATCGATTTAGATGCAGCCATCCGAAGAAAAGTGACCGAACAAATAAGCGCCATCGCTGACCAACTCCGGAGGAGAAGCCGAGGTTTCCAACCTTTGGAGCCTGAAGCACCCGACGGCTTTGACGAGTCTCCGTTCTCTCGTCGAATCGCCCGAGTAGAGATTCCAAAAAAGTTCTCCGTACCAAGCATGCCCACGTACAATGGAACTACGGATCCGAACGAGCATGTGGCCATATACAAACAGAAGATGATGACGAGTGCGGTCCCATCCCACTCAAAAGAGGCAATGATGTGCAAAGGATTTGGTACAACCTTAACGGGGCCAGCCCTAACCTGGTTCATCAACCTCCCTCGTGGGAGCATTAGGTCCTTCGTGGATCTCTCAGACACTTTCCGGTCCCAATTCGCGAGCAGCCGCAAATTTGAAAAGCAATCCAGCGACCTCTATCGGATCCGCCAACGCCACCAAGAAACTACCAGAGAATTCTTGGATCGCTTCAATCGCGAGAAAATCTCCATCCCATCTTGCGACGTGACGACCGCAGTGGAAGCATTTAGACAAGGGGTCACCCCCGATGGCGACCTGTACAAGGAATTAACTAAGCACCCTTGTGCTACATTTGAAGAGGTACAAGCCAGGGCTTTGGCACACGTCCGGTTGGAAGAGGATAAGACCCTGAGGAAAAGATCGTCAGAGACGGAGAAAACCGAGAGAAGGGGACCTGTTGACAGCCGGCGAGGTTCAACAGATCAGAGGAAAGACCGCCGTGCCCATCCTTACTCGCGGTCTACCTCAGGGCAGGTCAACGTGACCAAAGCATGATGGACGAATGACAAGGAGCGGGAACCCATGCCGCCCTCACTCGATTCCTTCAAACTTAACATATCCACGGAAAAGCTACTCCGGAACATGGCAAAGAAAGGAGAACTTGTGAGGTGACCGAGAAAGGACAGAACTCCTCACCCCGGAGGAGACACGACTAAATGGTGCGATTACCACGAATACCACGGACACTGGACTCGGGACTGCCTTATGCTCCGAAAAGAATTGGCCCACCTAGTCGTGGAAGGAAGAATAAAAGACGTAGCTCCAGATGCTCGAGTACCCAAAGATTTGCTGGAGAATTCTCAATCCGAGCACCAAGAAAGGCGAAATCCTCCAACGCCTGACAAAGTGGTCAACGTGATATCCGGAGGATCAAACATCTACGGACTATCGTACTCGGCAGCAAAACGCCACGCAAGAGAGAGCAACTTCAATCGACCCCAGTCGACAAGACACCGCACCAAAGATTCTCCAGGACAAGCCATCGTGTTCGATGACACCGATGCAGAGAAAACTTCCGAACCACACCACGATGGCCTTGTAATATCCCTACACATTGGAAACGTGCTGATGAAAAGGGTGATGATCGATACAGGAAGCTCCACGAACCTCATGACCCTTGCCGCCTTGAAGGAGATGGGTTTGTCCGAAAACGACATTCATAAACACCCGGTACCTCTGGTAGGGTTCAGCGGCGAGGTCAAGCATACCGTGGGCGACATCGCCATCCCAACCTTCGCCAAGGGCGTAAATATGCAGGTCAATTTCCTCGTGATGGACTACCCCTCATGCTACAACGTAATCTTGGGACGCCATTGGTTACACGACATGAAAGCCGTAGCTTCCACCTACCACCAAATGGTGAAATTTCCAACACCATGGGGAATCGACGAAATTCGCAGGGACCAGAGGTTGGATAGGGAGTGTTACAAGGCAACCCTCAAGCCAACCACTCTGAGATCTGAAGCATAGCAATTACAGAACGTCACCCCTCCGCCGGAGCGAACTGAAGACGGAGAAAAAGCGGAGGAGGTGACCTTAGAGGAAGGGAAGTTCGTTAAGATCGGAGAAAATCTGGAGCCCTTAGTCAGAGAAGAATTGGTAGCATTCCTGAGGAATCACAAGAGCTGTTTCGCTTGGAGTCATGAAGACATGACTGGAATAGACCCTTCCATCATCACACACAAACTCAACGTAGATCCCAAACACCCTCCAGTCAGGCAGAAGAGACATAAGTTCGCCCCGGAGCGAATACAAGCGGTCGATGAAGAGGTCAAAAAATTACTAGACATCGGAAAAATCAGAGAAGTGAAGTACCCCGATTGGCTAGCTAACGTAGTCGTGGTGCCCAAGAAGAACGGGAAGTGGAGGGTTTGCGTGGATTTCACCGACCTCAACAAAGCCTGCCCTAAGGATTCTTTCCCTCTTCCCCACATAGACTCAATTGTGGACGCAACCGCGGGTCACGAACTACTCACCTTCATGGATGCATTCTGCGGTTATCACCAGATCCAGATGGAGCCTGAAGACCAAGAGAAAACCTCCTTCATCACAGGGCAAGGAACGTATTGCTATCGCGTAATGCCCTTCGGTTTGAGAAATTCCGGGGCTACTTACCAAAGATTAGTCAACCGGATGTTTCGCGATCACATTGGCAAGACTATGGAGGTGTATATCGACGATATGGTGGTAAAAAGCATTAGCGCCTCCTTACATAAGGGGCACTTGATGTTCACATTTTTGGTATAGTTTTTGATAGGTTTTCTTTGCTTCATAGGTTTAGTTTTGTCTAGTTTAGGTTTAGTTTTAAGTGTTTTTAGTTAGTTTTGCATAAATCTACGAAAAGGGTGGAATCTACGCTATTTTGTGTATTTTGCAGGTTTTAGCAAGGAATGGAGCTGAATGGAGCTAAATTTGGAGCATCACAGTGAAGGACGGGAAAGTGCAAGATTTAAGAAGTCAGAGTTCAAGAGATCGAGAGGAGGTGTTGAAGAAAACATAACCCCAGGCTCGTTAACGAGGCTGTGAAGGGTCGTAAACGAGGCCACGAAGAAGAAGATTTCGGAGTATTATTTTATTATTCACCGATCCTGAGCGGGAATTTATTTCCGTATCGGTTGAGTATCTTTTTTAGAATCTTTATGGGTTATTAGAATATGTATTTTAGGGTTTAATATCTTTCTAGATTTTATTTCTATCTTTTAGAGATTGTTTCTATCTTTTTAGGAAAGTTTTTATCTTTTAGCCTTTTTAGTTTTTTAGGATTTTCTAGTATAAATACCCTTCTATCTAGCATAGAAGAGGGGGGGGGGGGGGGGGAATTTGGGAGTCGAATTTTGAAGTGGAGTTTTAGAGCTAGTTTGGAAGGAGAAGGAAGGCCGAAGGAGAGGCTGCCGGATCGGAAGTCGGTGACGAGGTTCGGTGACGACGGTTTCCGAGGTTCGTTGATCGAGTTTGTGGTTCGGTGATTGTTTTGTTTTGGTTTTTCTCTGATTCTTTGTAAGACGATATTTTTGTTATTAATTTAAAGTTTGAGTTTTTGTTTCAATGTTTGTTTTTATGGAAGTTTTTAATTTGTTTATCATGAGTAGTGAGTAGTCTATTTTTCTAGGGTCGGGGTTAAGCCCGACATAGTTGAGCATGTTTGATGAAGTAAGATAGTGTTTTGAATGCCTTTTATCTTTATTGAAATTGTTTGTTGTGCTTAATACTGAAACGAAAGTTGAGGTAATTTGAGTTTTAACTTGATTGAAAGAGAAAGTTAGTAACTTGAAGGTTGATATTGTTTGCAAACGGAAGTTTCAAGCTTTAAATCCAAAACAAGCAATTGAGTGAGTTAGTTTATGAAAATAGATTAATTTACTTGTCTAGTCAATGAAAGTTGATGACTCTATCTATTTAAAGACATGATCTTATCTTCTTATGAATTCTTATGCTTGGCTATGTTGTGGTGTCCCTTATCCTAGATATTTGTTTTTATTGAATTATTTCTGATAAATCTTCGTTGCTGAATACTTGCTTCGGTATCGAGTGTTAGTTAGAATTTTATTAGGTCGTTAATTGGTGTTTTTGTGTTCGGTGGTTCGGTAACGATCCTAACAAGGTCGTTAACGAGGCATCTCGTTAGTGTTTTGCTTGATTTTATCTGAATTTTTATTAGATTGATAGACAAACAACCTTGCTTCCTGTGGAACGATCCTGACTCCACTGTACTCAGCGGGGTCTTGACTTATAAATTTATTTGTTGTCAAGAAACCCTACCAACAAATTGGTACCGTTGCCGGGGAAGCAACGAGTTGTTAGTTTATCTTTGGGATCGGGACTAGCCCGACCCCGTTTTTGTTTTTAATTTTTGTTTGCTTTGTTTGTTTTCTTAGTGTATGCCGGTAGGACGAAGAAGGCTTCAGTTTGATAGCTCCAGTTATTACTCAGAACCCAAACGTTCCCTGCACCGACGACTCCGAGAAAACCGAGCCATGGCCACAACTGAAGAGATGGCTCGAGAGCTAGAGATCCTCCGAACCCAGATGGAGGCACTGAGAGCCGAGAAGGACGGTGCTGATGCAGACAAGGCTCGACTGCAAGAAGAGCTAAACGCCTATCCAAGGAATGCCAAGCAATACATGCATCCGGAACTGAGGGTGCCAGAATCTCCTATTGTGCTTCCTGCGATAGAGAAACCTTTTGAGATCAAGTCTCAATTTATATCCTTGATTAAACGGGCTCATTTTGAAGGGAAACCTGCTGACTGCCCTATGGAACATATTAGAAATTTTCTTGATTTATGTGACACCATAGCTGCTGAAGGTGTCTCACTAGAATATGTTCTGTTAAAAGCTTTTAGATGGTCACTTACTGGAAAGGCCCTGAACTGGTTAGAGAGCCTACCTTCTAAGTCTATCAGGACTTGGAAAGCTTTGTATGATCAATTTCTTACAAAGTTTTTCCCTCCTGCTAAGACAACAGAGTTAAGGAAACGTATCACCTCTTATCACCAGTTGCCTAATGAGACATTTGTTGAAACATGGGAAAGATTTAAAGAGATGCTTAGACAATGCCCTACTCATGGGCAACCATTATATGTATTGCAAGAAATCTTTTTCCAGGGTATCAACGCAGAGACCAAGAACCGCATCAACACGCATACTGCGTGCGGTTTTATAGAGATGAACCCGACAGAGGCGTGGGAACTGTTGGACAAGCTGGCGAATTACGATGCTATGTACGGAACCCAACAGGCTCCACAAACACAAAAACGTCTCTATGTGCCTAATCGAGATGAAGTTGACCCCGATGTTAAAAATCAATTCTTACAAGATGAGGTCAACCGTTTGAGGAAACAGGTAAGTTTTCTGAAATCCTCTCAATCATGTCAAGAATGCGGTTCTTCTGCGCATAGTACTTCTGCTTGCACTAAAATTGAGCAGGTTAGAACCGCTGAGACAATAGCTGAGATGAATTACATGAGAGGACCCTACAGGAACCAGCCTAATTATAATGACAGGTCGAACAACTATCAATCATGGGGCAATCAGAATGCAAATCATAATTACACAGGGCCCCCGCAAGATAGACGACCTGCACCATATCGACCTCCAAGCCATCAGGAGACACCATCATGGGCTCAAGAGATTAAAGAGGGCATCAATGGATTGGATAAAAGATGGGGAGAGTTCGATATTTGGAAGAAGAGTGTTGATTCCCAACTAGGAGACCTTGCTGCACGGATTCCAAGACCACAAGGGCAACTCCCGGGTCGTACCGAAGAGAACCCTAGAGGCCAAATAGCAGCAGTACACCTTAGAAGCGGGAAGACACTACCAGAGAGAGTTCAAGCTGAAGAGAAGGAGGAACAAGATCTCGTCAGCCAGCTCATTAACGAGCCAGCGAGAGCTAGTACCGAACCTACAAGCCAGGATGACGAGGCTCCGAGGATTCCTGACGAGCCCACCCCAGGTAAGTTTTCTAAACCGAGCCCTCCTCTCAATCCCAGGGTAGTTAACGACCCCACCAGGGTCGGTAACGACCCGCCGAGGACACCGAACGACCCCAATGCCGACCCGGTACTCTCACCTCTCGAGCCTAACTTGGTTCCGAGAATGGTGAAAACTCTTCCATTTCCAACTAAGAAATCTATGTACTCTACTGAGAGTAAGTTCAAGCGTTTCGTTAAGATTCTTCAAGGCGTTAATATTTCCATCCCATTCGCTGAGGCCCTAAGCAAAATGCCGGCTTACACAAAATTCTTGAAAGATATTCTTAGCAGGAAAAGATCTATTACAGAGCTGCAGGATGAGGTCAGATCCATAGCTCTTCCAGAAAAGCTTGGAGATCCTGGGAGGTTTGCAATCACAATCGGCATAGGCAACCACAAGTTCAAGGCTTTATGCGATCTTGGTGCCAGTGCTAGTCTTGTTCCACTCTCAATCTGGTCTAGAGCAAATATGGGACCATTAGAGCCTGTCAACATGCGGCTTTATATGGCAGATGGATCTTGCATCAAACCAACAGGGCTGCTAGAAGATTTCCCAGTTCAAGTGGGTAATTTCTTTGTTCCGAATGACTTCATCGTGATGGCAATGCCCGAAGATCCAGTTGTGCCCATTATTTTGGGAAGACCATTCCTCGCCACAGCAGGAGCTATAATCGATGTTAGGAGAGGACTCCTAACTTTCAAAATTGGGGATGAGGTGACGGAATTCCGATTCAAGCAATCCAGGGAGTCCGACAAAGCTGAAATCAAGATGCTCTACGCCCACGAGGAGATCATTGAATGTGGAGACCCCATAGGAAGATCAGCATGCAATGATGACATTTCAGGGCAAAGATGGGCAAAAATAACCACTGTAGTCTCAGTAACGAGTTCCCCAGCATCGTTACCGATTCTCCTGGCAGAAGATGCAGGCTCGTTAACGACCCACTCAGGTTCGTTAACGACCCTTGCCGAAGATGGCGAGATCTCAGCTTTCGAATGCTTCCATGAATTGTTGAAGACGGAACCAGAAGAGCCCATTCTAATTCCTGTCGAACCGTCCCCAACACTTAAACCCTTGCCAGATTCCCTCAGGTATGAATTCCTTGGCCCAAATTCTACTCTTCCTGTCATCATTAATGCTGGATTAAAAGATGAACAAGTAGAAAAACTCCTAAGTGTGCTTAAGATGCATAGAAAAGCCATAGGCTACTCCCTAGATGATATAACTGGTATATCCCCTTCTCTTTGCATGCATAGGATTTACATGGAGGACAATCATAAACCCACCATAGAGCATCAACGTAGATTAAATCCTAACATGAAAAATGTAGTTAAAAAGGAAATTATTAAACTACTTGATGCAGGGATCATATTTCCTATTTCGGACAGCCAATGGGTGAGTCCGGTCCATGTAGTCCCTAAGAAAGGGGGAATGACTGTGATAGAAAATGAAAAGGGAGAGCTTATTCCGACTAGAAACACCACTAGTTGGAGGATGTGCATTGATTATAGGAAGCTCAATAGCGCTACTAGAAAAGATCATTTTCCGCTTCCTTTCATAGATCAAGTTTTAGAATGCTTAGCCCAGCATGATTACTTCTGTTATTTAGATGGCTATAGCGGCTTTTGGCAGATTCCCATTCATCCTGATGACCAAGAGAAAACAACTTTTACATGTCCCTATGGAACCTTTGCTTATAAAAGAATGCCATTTGGGCTTTGCAATGCCCCCGCTACTTTTCAAAGATGTATGATGGCTATTTTTTCTGATATGATAGAGGATATTGTAGAGGTTTTTATGGATGATTTTTCTGTTTATGGTTCTTCATTTGATTCTTGTCTTGCTAACCTTGCACGAGTGCTTAAACAATGTGAAGAAACCAATCTTGTACTGAATTGGGAAAAGTGTCACTTTATGGTTCAAGAGGGGATAGTACTAGGACACCTTGTCTCTAAAAGAGGGATAGAAGTAGATAAGGCGAAAATTGAGCTTATTGAAAAACTACCTCCTCCCTCTTCTGTGAGAGACATTAGGAGTTTTTTAGGGCGTGCTGGCTTTTACAGGCGATTTATTCAGGATTTTTCTAAGATAGCTAAACCTTTGACTAACCTACTAATGAAAGATGTAGTGTTTGAGCTGTCTCCAGAATGTCTTGAAGCATTTTACAGGTTGAGAGCTGCCCTTGTGTCCGCCCCCATCATGCAATCCCCAGACTGGGCATTACCCTTTGAAATCATGTGCGATGCCACCGACTATGCAGTTGGCGCAGTTTTAGGGCAACAGAAGGATAAGAAACTCCATGCCATGTACTACGCCAGTAAGACGCTGGATGAGGCGCAAAGTAAGTATACCACAACGGAGAAGGAATTCCTTGTTGTGGTATTTTCTTTTGAAAAATTTCGGTCCTATCTTGTTGGATCCAAAGTGATTGTTTATACTGACCATGAGGCCGTTAGATACCTAATGGCTAAAAAAGATGCAAAACCTAGATTGCTTCGTTGGATGCTCTTACTGCAGGAATTCGATCATGAAATAAGAGACAAGAAGGGAGCAGAAAATCTAGTGGCGGATCATTTATCCAGGTTGCCAGTTGAGCATATCACTGAGTCCAATAATGACGTTCCGATAAATGATTCCAGACCCGACGAACACCTCCTGCTGAACGAGGTTGAGCTCTGCAAGACCCTCGTTACCGACCCCTTCAGGATCGTTAACGAGGTGCCGAGGCTGGAAGACACAAATAAAAAGGGAGAATGTTCAAGTTTGGTCGACAATCAAGCCAATGGGGTCGTTACTAAGCTACGGGAGGTCGGTACCGAAGTAAATAAATGCAATCTTGGAGCTCCCAAACCCGTCTAGAGACTATAGCTTGAAGGACTATCGAGTGACCCGCACTTGGAGCTACATCACCGGAGAGGTTCAATCCTCCACCGTAGCGCTATCCGGGGCAACCATAGTCAACCCCATCTTCCGGATCATCTTGAGAGTCCTCGCCGCACTATTCTGGCCGAAGAAGGAGTTGAACCGGTCTACAAGGACGGAGGTCGCCTGCTTCCGCACCATCCTCTTCGAGGAGCCCGACCCCTTGAATTTGGGGTACGAATGGCTCTACTACGTCGAGAAGTCCCACAAGTCCAAGGAGGTATGGTGTGGCAATTTGGTTAGCCTCTTGGATAAGAATCTTGGAGTGGATCTCACCCGCTACACACCGGCCCACGTTCAACTCCTCAACAAGAACTATTGGTATAGTGCCGGGATTTTCGTGCAAGCCGAGGGAGGCTACAAAGTGAAGGTTCGAGATCAAGTCGTCATACCTTCCCTCGACATGTACGAGCTACTCTACATACCGAATTGGTACGAGGCGTGGACGGTCCAGCCTTACCCATTGGAGCCAAAACCGGAAGATGAGCTCTCACTTAGGCCATGTCACACCCGGTTTGAGCGAAATGATGTGGACGAATATGAAGAAGAAGATGAGCAAGAGGATACCGAGGTCGTAGGCAATGATATCGAGGAAGCCGACACCGAGGGCGGCACTGAGGAGCTCAACTTTACACAAGACGTTTGGAGACGGAGGAATTAGGAGGCAACATCTTCGTCAACGAGCCAACCAGGGTCGTTAACGACCATTTCCAGCCACCGCCCAACACTGTTAACGAGGCAACCAGCTTCGTTAACGAGGTACCGCAAGCTCCTGTCGACCCTCCACCAGCTCCTGTCGACCCTCATGCATATGGCTTAATGCCTTACCACCCGGTGATGTACCAAGATCATTTCCAGCCTCACTACCCACCACCTCCTCAACCCGAGTACACAGGATCGAGCATACCACCACCATGGGCCAAGGATCTTTCTGCACGGATGCAGCAACTTCACCTCCAGACCGATCACATTCATCGGAGGATGGATAGATGGGAAACCGTCTACTCCGCACGCATGTCGAGGAAGGACGAGCAGCAACGTCAGAGAGAGGCGGAGGATGCTGAGCGTTGGAGGACGATGTATGACTTCATGGGGAACTTTGAGCACTACTTTCCTCCACAGAACCGTTGATCAAGCTCAAGATGAAGTTTCCTTTCCTTGTTTCCACTTTTGTAAGTTTTATGTCTTTCTTTTTCTTTTTATTTTTTTTGTTTTGTTTTCTATTTCTTTTCCCTCTTCTTGTTATTTTTCTTACAGTGGGGACACTGTAATTTTAAGTATGGGGTGGGAAGAAAGTAGAAAAATTATGTCCTAGGTGTTTTTATGTTCTACGTAGTTGTTACTTTTGTTAAATCAAAAAAACCAAAAAAAATTGAAAATTTGAAAAATCCAAAAAGAGTTTAGAATTGATAGATATTCCTTCTTAAAAAGTTCTATGATAGCAATCACTAGTTTGATCATATAATTCCTTGCAAACATGTCTTTGAAAGTATAGCCGGATTCTTAAAAATTGAAATTATTGTTTTATTAGAAAGGAATAGCATTAGATGAAATTGAGCACATATACTTTATAGCATAGATGATGCAATCCAACAAAACTTACCTAGTGAGAAATTTTTGGCCTTATAGGGAGAACATTAAAAATCCCTCTTCTTTTTTGTGTGATTTACTCTCCTTATGCATATTATCTCTTGGAATTGTGATGGTTATCTATTTCTTGAGACCCTTATAAGATTTTTAGTTCATTACTTGTGAAGATCATATGATAGAGAACTTATTTTTATGAGCCCCATTATTCCCTATCTACCTTTATATTATTCCTTCTTTTGCTAACCAATTCTGGCCTGAAACCTTTTATTTTTAGCTCCACAAAAATTATTCCCTAGCCAAGATAAGCTTGACCCTATCCGGGAATTAGGACTTAGGTTGGAGAGGTGAAGTTTTGTGTTTTGTTGAAAAGAAAAGAGTTTCTATTGGCTTGAATTAAAGGGTATTTGGGAAAGGTAGATTGGAAGTCTCTTGTTATTTTATGTGAGAAAGTTCTCTTGATTAAAAAGATGCACAAAATAAAGCTTGAAGAGAAGAAAATGTATACGGTGGATCGTTAACGACCCGGAGGTGGGTTCGTTAACGAGGCAGCGAGAAAAAAAAGAAAGAAAAAGAAAAAAAAAAGGGGGATGAAATGAAATAAAAAAAAGAAAGAGGAATAGTTGAAGTGCATTTGTGTTTAAAGATAATATCAAGAGATTCTTTTATTTTTGGTTATGAGGCTTTCTAGGATGATAAATGGGTGAGTGAAAATGAGTGTGCATAACATGAGAGTGAGTTTGGTTATTTTATATGAGAGTTTTGATGTTATGTGTGAGTTTTTAGGAGTCTTTGATTCCCGGATATTATTAGCACCACATGACCAAAATATTTCCATGCCCTATTGTCTTTACCAAGCCCCATTACAACCCGGCCGAATGGAAACTTCTATGAAGGTTTTCATTGAGCCTAAGTTCTCTTGATGAATTCTTTGCTTGTTTTGACAAATCTTGGGTGGAGAGTATTGGTGATATAAGTTCCAATTTCTATGAGTTTTTGTATATAGGATGAGTTGAGAGATTGAAATTATAAGCCCAAACACATGAGAGTAGAGTGAAACACATTATATCCCTTGAGAGGTTGGATTGTATTATTTTATGTCTATTTAAGTGCATATATGTGTGAGGATGTTAATAGTCTTTTGCTATAATTTTCTTATGTGTAGATGTTGCTTTTTGAATATGGCTATGTCTTGATAAGCATGATTTGTTTTGGTTTTGGTTAGTATCTTGTTTATTGCTTAGGACAAGCAAGTCTAAGTATGGGGTATTTTGATGTTCGCATTTTTGGTATAGTTTTTGATAGGTTTTCTTTGCTTCTTAGGTTTAGTTTTGTCTAGTTTAGGTTTAGTTTTAAGTGTTTTTAGTTAGTTTTGCATAAATCTACGAAAAGGGTGGAATCTACGCTATTTTGTGTATTTTGCAGGTTTTAGCAAGGAATGGAGCTGAATGGAGCTAAATTTGGAGCATCGCAGTGAAGGACGGGAAAGTGCAAGATTTAAGAAGTCAGAGTTCAAGAGATCGAGAGGAGGTGTTGAAGAAAACATAACCCCAGGCTCGTTAACGAGGCTGTGAAGGGTCGTTAACGAGGCCACAAAGAAGAAGATTTCGGAGTATTATTTTATTATTCACCGATCCTGAGCGGGAATTTATTTCCGTATCGGTTGAGTACTTGAGTATCTTTTTTAGAATCCTTATGGGTTATTAGAATATGTATTTTAGGGTTTAATATCTTTCTAGATTTTATTTCTATCTTTTAGAGATTGTTTCTATCTTTTTAGGAAAGTTTTTATCTTTTAGCCTTTTTAGTTTTTTTAGGATTTTCTAGTATAATACCCTTCTATCTAGCATAGAAGAGGGGGGGATTTGGGAGTCGAATTTTTAAGTGGAGTTTTAGAGCTAGTTTGGAAGGAGAAGGAAGGCCGAAGGAGAGGCTGCCGGATCGGAAGTCGGTGACGAGGTTCGGTGACGACGGTTTCCGAGGTTCGTTGATCGAGTTTGTGGTTCGTTGATTGTTTTGTTTTGGTTTTTCTCTGTTGTAAGACGATATTTTTTTTATTAATTTAAAGTTTGAGTTTTTGTTTCAATGTTTGTTTTTATGGAAGTTTTTAATTTGTTTATCATGAGTAGTGAGTAGTCTATTTTTCTAGGGTCGGGGTTAAGCCCGGCATGGTTGAGCATGTTTGATGAAGTAAGATAGTGTTTTGAATGCCTTTTATCTTTATTGAAATTGTTTGTTGTGCTTAATACTGAAACGGGAGTTGAGGTAATTTGAGTTTTAACTTGATTGAAAGAGAAAGTTAGTAACTTGAAGGTTGATATTGTTTGCAAACGGAAGTTTCAAGCTTTATATCCAAAACAAGCAATTGAGTGAGTTAGTTTATGAAAATAGATTAATTTACTTGTCTAGTCAATGAAAGTTGATGACTCTATCTATTTAAAGACATGATCTTATCTTCTTATGAATTCTTATGCTTGGCTATGTTGTGGTGTCCCTTATCCTAGATATTTGTTTTTATTGAATTATTTCTGATAAATCTTCGTTGCTGAATACTTGCTTCGGTATCGAGTGTTAGTTAGAATTTTATTAGGTCGTTAATTGGTGTTTTTGTGTTCGGTGGTTCGGTAGCGATCCTGACAAGGTCGTTAACGAGGCATCTCGTTAGTGTTTTGCTTGATTTTATTTGAATTTTTATTAGATTGATAGACAAACAACCTTGCTTCCTGTGGAACGATCCTGACTCCACTGTACTCAGCGGGGTCTTGACTTATAAATTTATTTGTTGTCAGGAAACCCTACCAACAACACTTGAAAGAAGCATTCAAAATCCTCGAAAAATACAACATGAAGCTAAATCTCCAAAAGTGCATCTTCGGGGTACAATCTGGGACTTTCTTGGGACATGTGGTAACCACGCGAGGGATTGAGGCCAGCCTAGATCAAGTACGGACAATCGCTTCCCTGAAATCCCCACGAAGCATAAAAGACGTGCAGAAGTTAACCGGCATGATAGCTGCTTTAAACCGTTTTATCTCCAAGTCCTCGGATAAGTGCCGACTATTCTACGAGGTATTAAAGAAGAACAAGAGCTTCCAATGGACAGAAAAATACGAGGCTACCTTCCAAGAGCTGAAGGGCTACTTTGCCAACCCCCTATTACTGGCTAAACCATCCCCGGGGGAAGTGCTACACCTCTACTTGGCTGTATCAGACCGCGCACTAAGTGGAGTCCTGGTCAAGGAAGAAGACGGCCAACAGGTTTCGGTTTACTTCGTGAGCAGAATGATGGTGTTCGCCGAAACGCGCTGTGCTCGAATAAACTCCGACCTTACTTCGAGTCACACACTATCATCGTCCTGACGAATTACCCCCTCCGGCAGATCATGCAAAAACTAGAATTTTTAGGAAGAATGGCAAAGTGGGCAATCCACCTAAGCGGGTACGACGTCAGATATGAACCTCGAAAAGCAATCAAGTCGCAGGTACTAGCTGATTTCGTTGCCGACTTCACCCCGACTCTTGAAGAAGGCGCTAAAGAGGAGATCTTGACATCATCCCTCGACGAACCTGAGGAAGAATGGGTACTAAACACCGATGGAGCCTCAAACGCAAGAGGAGCAGGGCTCGGTGTCGTGCTAAAGTCGGCAAGGGGGGAAACAATAGCCCAGGCGGTTAGGTGCAATTTTGAAGCCACTAAAAATGAGTCGGAATATGAAGCTCTCATCTTTGGGCTGGAGTTGGCTAAAGATTTGTCCATCAAGAAGATCAAAGTGCGCGTTGACTCCTTACTCATCATCAATCAAATCCTAGGCATATTCGACGCCAAAGACGATAGGATGGCCAGTTACCTCAATGTGGTTAAAGCACTATCAAAGAATTTCGAGCAAATACAATTCGAACAAATTCCTCGGGATCAAAATGCATCGACTGATGCCCTAGCCGGTCTGGGCTCCACCCTAGACCCTAGGGATCACGATAATATACCATTAGTCCACTTATTACAGTCGGCTATAACAGAAACATCGGTGACACAGGCTGCTGAACCACCACCCGAGCAACTCGCCCCAGATATTCTCCAAACATCCACCAGTCTAGGGGTCAGTTTGGACAATCGTTGGACCAAACCGTACTTCGATTGGTTCCTTCACGGCGAAGCACCCAAGGACAAAATAGAATCCAAAGCCTTAAAATCAAAGGCAACGTTGTTCTCCATCTTTAAAGGGGTCCTCTTCCACAAGTCTGCAAAAGGTTTTTTACAACGGTGCGTAGAGAAAGAAGAGGCCGAGGAAATCATGCGTGATGTGCACAGTGGAGACTGTGGTAATCATACTGGGGGTCGCAGTCTTGCTAACAAAATTTTAAGGCAGGGGTGGTATTGGCCCACCATTCGCCAAGATGCCATCAAATACGCTCAAGCATGCGAGGCATGCCAGCGGCACGCATCAGTCCCGCATCAACCGTCAGAGATTCTCCATCCTTCCATCACCCCCTGGCCATTCATGCGATGAGGGATGGACATCGTTGGCAAATTACCCCCGTCTACAGGGCAAAAGGTGTTTTTCCTCGCCATGACAGATTATTTCTCTAAATGGATTGAAGCTGAAGCCTTCCGAGAGATTAAAGATAAGCAAGTAATATCATTCATCCAGCGCAACATCTTGAGCAGGTTTGGGGTCCCCACGGAGATTACTTGTGATAATGGGTCACAATTTATAAGCAAGAAGATGCGTGACTTCTGCAAGCAATGTAACATTGATTTAGTCATGTCCACTCCCAGATACCCACAGGCTAACGGACAGGCTGAAGCTAGCAACAAGGTAATCATCAATAACTTAAAGAAGCGGCTGATAAAATCCAAAGGAAAATGGGCCAAGGAATTACCCTATGTACTCTGGGCCGATCGCACCACTCCGAAAGGGGCCACCGGACAGACTCCATTTTCGCTGGTACACGGCTGCGAAGCTGTTATCCCAGCCGAAATCCTAGTCCCAACCGCAAGGTACGGGCTCACTACCTCGGATAGCAACGGGCGCGAGTTAGAAGGAGACCTGGATACTATCCAGGAACTCAGAGAAGCTGCCCATGCTCGGATCACAAGGTATCAACAACAAGTAGCTAGGAGCTACAATAAAAATGTTCGAGTAAAGAGCTTCCAACTTGGAGACTGGGTATTGCGAAAGGTTTTCCAGAACACTACAGAAGCGAACGCTGGCAAGTTGGCACCCACTTGGGAAGGGCCATACAAGATCACCAAAGTCGCAGGAAACGGAGCTTACCAGCTAGAATCCAAAGACGGAACAGCGGTGCCGCGAAGCTGGAACGCAACCCACCTAAAAAAGTATTACTTCTAAATTACTTCATTATCATGATTTATTCTTAGATATTTCTTAGCTCTAGCTTAGAGAATCTTTAGACGATATTTGGATTTTTGAAATAAACGACTCTGAGCACTTGCTCACACTATCGAACAAGATTTCGAAATTCTTATCTCATCAGTCATGTTTCTACACATTTTTGCATAATAATTTGCGAGAAAATATTCTCCTATTCTTGCACTTTCTCTTATTGCTCATAAACGCAAACATGCGCCAATCAACGTTGCATACAACATGAAATGCGCCGAACGCAAAAAACCACTGTTGAAACACATGGTTACACCGTCTGAAAACGACGAAGTCATCACACATACAACGTTGATGAAGTAAACCATAAGACGGTTACCCATACGCTAATCAAATTTACAAACAACATGAGACGCGTAAAATACACAAATACCATTGTTAAGACACATGGTAATACCGTCTAGAAATGGCGAAGTCGTCACGCATACAACATCGACGAAGTAACCCATAAGTTGGTTACCCCCTATCTAATTCCGATTAACGAAACATCCGATTAGTACGGGAAGGGGAAAGTTATAGCATATAACCCAGGCCATATGCGCGGGACACCGCGATGACACTACATCCTAATTTAAGGATCCACTGCCCAAGAACGCCCTTGGCGGTGGCCAAAAGAAGCCTAATCGTAACTAACTACGCACGGCCCCTTTGCAGAAAACTAAAATACTCAACGCGCAAAACGTGATCCTAACGTAGGAAGAACAATAAGTCGCTAACGAGAGGAGCATTAAAAACTCCTTCTTCAAACGCTAAAACCTAAACGCATACCCCACTTGCGGGTAACACATTCATGAAGATTCTCCAAGAATCTCCCTATGCTAATACACTACGCAAATTTCCAAACACAGACAAACAAGCAAATAAAGGTAAAACCGCTCCATTCAGAGGGTGTCAAAACCATTCAAAATCAGACGCCATACGAGTTTATGGCACCAGGCCATAACGTCACCAAAACATCTTTACAATCATCCAGCAAAAACAAAAAAAAAGAGAGTACTTCTAAAGAGATCGAAAAGAGGCACATCAGGAGCTTATTGTCCGCCAGTTGGGGTCGAAGGCTCCTCCTTGTCCATGGCCTTCTCACCATCACCTTCCTTGATGGACGGAACCCCATTGTCGTATTCTTGGCATTTTTCCTTGATCGGGGAGCTCACGTCGTCCTCCTGGTCTTCAGCCACCAGGTATTCTTTGCCAGGAGGGGGATGGTCGACGAGGTAGTATTCCTCTAGGACCTCCAGCTGCGTCTTCAAGTCCCATTTGGAACTCTTCCCGTCAGCAAAGTCCTGCAGCAGCTCCACTTGAGATTTCATCGTGTAATAAGCTGCTACGTTTACCACCACCTGAGAAAAGCCTTCGATCTCCTTCTCCACCTCCGATGCCTTCGCCTCGAGTGATGCCTTTTCAGCTCGAAGATCCACCATCGACGATTGGAGTTGACCAACCTTCTTGTCCAACGAAGCAGACAGATTCCTCGCATGCTTCTCTTTTTCCTCCAACGCCCTCATTTCCTCTTGACAACGGAGGTTAGTGGCCATTAGTTCCTGGAAGGCCTGTGAAATTAAAAAGAACAGTCAAGCAAAAGGCATAAAAATGTCGAAGAAATGCCAAGGAAATGACATCGAGTATCTGAAAGGCTCGGTTAAGCAGGCTTACCACTCTTAGCGTTGCACCCACGTGGCTGAACACAACATCAAGGGTGAGGGCTTGGAAGTCAATCTTCATGCTCAGGAGCAAGGTGTCCCCAAAAGTGCTGAGGAGATGTTTTGGCTCCGCTTTCTTGGCAACATGAGAGGTTGGAGAATCATCGACCCTTTTTCGCTTCATCGAGATAGATTTTTTGGTCTCAGAACTAGGAGGAGGAGATAAGGGAAGCATGACCCCGCCGAATCTTAGCCGACGAACCATTGCTGCAGCAGAGGTATCCATGATGGCGCCTGGGGAAGTTTTTTTTGCCACATTGAGAAAAGAAGACACGGATTTAAAAGTAATTTTGAAGAAATCAAACACATGAAAAGTAGAAGAAAGAGCAACCAACCTGATTTCTTCTTGGAGGAACTCCTCACGTCAGAGGACAAGGGAGTAACTTCTGTTTCAGTTTTGTCTTCGTCAGAACCTGGAGATTCTTTGTCTTCACCACTACCCGCTGGGGTCATGACAGATCTTCTTGGGCTTTCGCTTTTCAGGCTTGATCTTTAGCAGGCGTCGACAGACACCCGTATCCGTGCTCTTGGAGTTGATTCCCACCGGTATTGCACAAGAAAGACAGATATGAGAACAGGAAGACCAGAATATGCAAAAAAGAGGTTTAAATAAGGAAGATCAGATCGTCTTACGAGATGTGTTCCATTCATCTCGAAAGACGTCTTTCACTTCGTCATCAAGATCGCCTAAAGACGCTTTTTCGACGAAGAAGAATCGGGATTGCCAGCTCCGAGAGGAAATTTTCAGTTTGGGAATAAGGGGTTTTTTTTTGTCCCTAGCATGCAAAGTGATGCGACCCGCCCTCTGAGGAACAATTTTATATGCCAAGAGAAGTTCTCCCATGGTCATCTCCAAACCCCTCTCCGTGGCAAGCTCATCGTTTCAGGCAAGGGTGCGCCAAGTGGTCGGAAGGATTTGGCATGGAGAAACCTTTAGGGTTTGGATGAATTCCCGAATGAAAGGGGAGAAAGGAAATTTTAAACCTAAAGAGAAGGGGTAATCAAGAAAGCAGATCCACCATGGCCGAACCCAATCAATGAAATCGACAGTCGGGGCGTGGAAACGGGTCCCCTCCGGAAAGCCACCGAAGGAGATCCAATCGGCGATCTCCTCCGACGTCATATCACAGCAGTGAAGATCTTGGGGACCCAGAGATGAAGAAGAAACGAAAGTCGAAGCTTTGGCCATGGAGATTGAAGCAGGAAAAAGCTAGAGATGAGGAAGAAGAAGTGTTATCTGAGAAGACGAAAGCAGGGATTGAGAAGGAAAGAAGGCGTTGGGTTCGGTAATGATGAGAACCACAAAGAGTCTCTCGGGTCATTAAAGAGAAACGACAGAAACATATCCCGTCTTCCGAGGCGATCTCCAAAACGTCTTATCAAGCTTAAATGCAATTTTCGAAATTTGAATAAAAATTTTGAAATTGCATTTAGGGGTATTGTTAGACCCAGATTTTAGGTGACGGAGCGTTGCGCCATAGACAGAGAATCTCCAACGCATACAGAGCTACAAAAGATTTTCGGGATCAACTAAGTCGGTTGGAGGAGAGAGGGTCCGAGATATGTTTGTTACAAGATAGATTCTTCTCCAGATTGTATTCATTATAAGATAGAAATAAGCCGAGATTTGTTAGTTAGAGATAAAATCATATCTTTTATTAAGATAGAATATGCTCTAGAGGGCTATATAAGCCAATGTAACCCTTAGGGGAAGTGGACGCTTCATTCACATTATTTCTTCTGATTTCTACATTAATACAAATACGATTTCGTTCATATTCTTTTTAGTTCACTCGATCAAGGCCCGATCTAATCCAAGATTCTACCTTTAGTAAATTTTGGCTCAAACAATAATAAAGCTTATTTTTTCAAAAAAACATACTCCATAAGTTTGTAAAGCTAGTTTACTGCATGTTACTGAACGCATTCTCTGTCTGTTTGTGGGATGCTGCAAAATTGGGATACATTTTATTATGCAGGGGAAATGTGATGGTTTTGCGTAGGAGACCTCAACTATAGGCTATATCTTACCATTAATTCAAGTAATCATCACTTTTGACTCTCTTTTTTTCTTCCCATTCGTTTTTTACTTGGGGTATTTTACCCAAACTTCCATGATTAGACTTTTCTAGTTGGTGAGATTTGATATGGTGGTATCACTTCTATACAAGTCAACTTCTTAGAAGGTGTTAGAAAACGCATATTTTGATTTTCATCAATTTTAAATATTCGTGAATCGCGATGCGTACCACGTACTTTGAATAGATTGAATGAAATTGGTTAGGTAGGTAGCTAGTTTATTACGCAAGGCATCCCGGTGGCATCCCGTTAGCCCACAGTCTTTCTCCTTCCACGATATTCCGCCGGCGCACCCAAAAGTGATTAATATATAGATTCGAATTTGTATTATATTAATAAAAATATAATATAAATCAGCTTTTAAACGCTCTAATTTTAACCGTGGTATATAGATTCAAAATGATAAAAAAAACATAATATATATAGACATTAAAAAGATTGAGTGAGGTTAAGGTCAAAATAGATTTTAAAATTTTAACCATCCTATATATTTATGAGGGCAACATTTTCCAAAATGTCCTTCGACATATACAGACATATAAATTTATAATGATTTAAACATATGTTATTTCAACATAATTTAATGTATAATGTGCAACTTTGGGCACACGATAATAAATTAAATTTTAAAACTATTTTCAAACTATTAATTTCCAAAATCAGAATGAGTAAACTATATAAGTCTAGAAAAGAAATAAAGTCAATAAACAAAATTCATATAAACTTGATTTTTTTTAAATATATGCTCGTAAATCATTTTACTACGTACATTAATTCAAAAGGGAGAAATTGCATTATATTTTAAGATATTGATTCCAAAATATTTCTCTTATCAAAAAAAAAAAAAAGAGTATTGTAGCTACTAGCTAGAGTTATTAATAGAGGTGATGGTGGTGAATCTGCTGATGTAGCAAGCCATGCATTCCACATATCAACTTGAGTACTTCCAATTCATCTTCCACCCACTCCATCCATTACTTTCAATCAATTGGGTAAGTTGTGCAGTAATTTTACGGGGTGTCGAAGCACCCCACTTTGCTTTTCGAGTGTCCCGGTCGGTCAATAAGACCGACGTGTTGGGACCTCGAAAACTTGAAAATGTGTCAATTTCGTTGGTCGAGGTGACCGGCAACCGGTTGATTATCTCGTACGACGAGCCACCCGTTGGAATGATTTCCTAATGGGTGAATTTTTCATCTATATAAATACTCTAATATTTACATTTTTTTGTTGGTGTACAAAATCTCGCCTTTAATTCGTATCAAATACACCAATTAAGAACTCCACCTCTTCCGCTCCTCTATCGTCTCCTGACCTAGAAAACCTGCAAAACAATGGAAAAAGGGGGCGGGGACCCCCTAATCCACCTCCGAAGCCTAAGTCAGAAGAGCAATTGTCGTTTGAGCGACGAGGTACAACAAGAGAGCGATGAAACCCTAAACAGTCGAGCTAAGCGAATATTAGTCTGCCTAGGATTTCTGAATATGCAATGCACATGTGTCTCTCCCTACATGCCTAGGGCATGTATTTATAATGGAAGAGAGAGATACAGGGGGCCGAAAATTATATCTTTATGGCCGAAAATATTATCCTTCTAGGGCTGGCCGACTGCCTTGAAGCCCAAGTAAGGAATATTTCACCTTTCTCCAACTTTAATACTATCTTTAATAAAAGATAGAATCTTCCATTAAGTTGCATAACCGTCATATAATTTTATATAGAAAATAAGAAAATAATTGCGCAGTAATTTAATAAAGACCTTTTTAATAGTCAAAATAACTATGATAATTATGTTTGTTTTACCCGCTCACAAATGCCCCACCTACACCGCCTTACACGACTCACCGTGTTTGGCGACGTAGGGTACAGAGGGTTACTTAATTGAAGTAGCCATGCAGATTGGTCGATCGGTCCCCTAGCGCTTTCGTATATTCGTATATTCGTATATTCGTAATTCGAGTCCACATGAGAGAATATCATATGTGTTATGAGCGAATATCATAAACTTATTCATATACGCATATGAAAAATCCATTAGTGCGATTAACTAATGTTGCGCGGTGCATTTTTTTTATGCAAGACTCAAACTAATGCAAAAAGAGCTGACTTTTATTGATAAATAAACGTGAATGTTATGAACTACAAAGCTAAACGAGATGAATGCAAAAAGCGAAAAAAACCTAAGGGCCTCATCAAAACCACGTGGGAAAAAGAGTGCCCTATCTATATGAAGCCCTAATCCCGAGATCCCTGCGCAGGGGAACCCGAGCGATCTCGCTTTCGATCCCTGTCTTGCGAGATGAGGTGATCGGCTCCGGCACTGCGGCTGCGATTTTGCCCTAGAATTAGGAACTTACATCCGGCATCAATGCCGTGATTGGGGTCTTGCGGCCGGCGATCGGTTTTTGGCTCG
The DNA here is from genome assembly GCA_964016875.1 of Fallopia convolvulus. Taxonomy (NCBI): domain Eukaryota; kingdom Viridiplantae; phylum Streptophyta; class Magnoliopsida; order Caryophyllales; family Polygonaceae; genus Fallopia; species Fallopia convolvulus. Next base: position 8,570,627 of record OZ024732.1, read on the forward strand.
TCTTCTATCTTCTGCATGAATTCCGACTTCGAACGACTTCCTTTGGAACATAGACGAGCATCCAACTGATTTGCCCAGACTCGAACGATGGCATCTCCGTCTCTAAATTGGACCATTTGATGGAGGGTCGATGGTACCGCTCCAATCCCATGGATCCAAGGCCTTCCCAGAATTAAATTATAGGGTGAAGGCACATCAATGATCAAAAACTCAACGGTCATCACTTTCTTGGCAAGGCTGACTTGGTTTTATACATTCCGAGCGGTTACGTCGGATAGCCACCAAGTCCGTTTAATTGCATCTTGACTGGGATCAAATCTTCATTGCTTTTTCCGAGGAGCTTAAAAACTTCATAGTACATAATGTCGACCGAACTCCCCGGATCAACAAGAGCACGACGCACCTTAAACCCGTCTAGCTCGACTGCTACAACTAACGGATCGTTATGAGGAACTTGGACTGTAGCGAGGTCCTTGTCCCTAAATACTAATCCGTCCACCATACGCACGGGTGAAGGAGGTCGTCGTGGCTCGGCTTGTTGGACTCTCATAACTTCAAGCTCATGGCAAGACTTTCTGAAATCACTTCTTGCTTCATCATCTTCATGTTTATAAGATGTCGAGATTGTTTGAATCACCTCAATCTGTTTCTGCCCCGGCTCATCATTCTTCTCAAGCTTTTCTTTCTTGATGAACTCTTGCAAGTACCCTTTCTCCACTAAGCTCTCCAAATACCGTTTGAATGGCTCACATTGCTCGGTCATATGTCCCCGATTTCTGTGGTACATGCAATATTTTCTGCTTCGCGGATCTTCATCTCGACATTCTTCTTTGGGAGGATATTGGAAGAAACCTTCATGCTTAATACGAGGCAGGATTCGATAGATTGGTACACTAAAGGTAGTGTAAATTGCTCTGACTTGACTTTCTCCCTTAATGTTATCAGCTCGGCGGCGGATTTTACGAGGAGGAGAGGACGACCTTCCTCTTATTTTGAGATTGGATTCCTCCAACCGCACATACTGATGAACGCATTCCCGAAGCTCTACAATTGTGGAGGGAAGATGAAGTGTCAATTCCTCTGTCAGCTTACTGTCTGCAAAGATTGCCCTTTTAAAGGCGGTGATACCGGTTTTCGGATCGCACCCCTCAATTTCCGCATAGCACTCCATAAACCGATTGAAGAAGCGACGCAAACTTTCCCCTTTTTCTTGTTTGAGACCAAAAAGCGTGTCAAGTGAGGCAGCATCCCGACTGTTATCTATGAACCGCGTTACGAACTTTGAAGCCAATCGTCCCCAACTTCGAATCGAACCTGGCCTTAGACTTTGAAACCACTTCAGGGGGTCCTTACCAAGGCTGCTCGGAAACATTTTACACATGATAGCGTCCTCAGACACCCACAACGCCATTTTATGGGTGTAAGAAGCTATGTGATTTACAGGATCTGTGTTTCCGTCGTACACAACAAAGGTTGGCGGAGAGAATTTTGACGACGGCAGAGCTCGTTGAATATCTGGATGAAACGGCGTTGACGTCAGCAAAGCCAACTTGTGTTCTGCTTGATCCCGAGCCGATTGCAAGGTGTTGCCTTGCGCTCTTAAGAGATCAAACAACCTATTTTGGGTACGCTCGAGAGCTCGGGCTCTTCCTTCAATTCTTTCAAGGCTGACACTTCGATGTCGGTTGTGGTGTCTTTCTCGGTTTTTCGGACTTCGATCGCGGCGGGAAGGGACGTAATGATCGCTCCGCTCGCGCGAAGAACCGCTTCGACCGCCCGATCCGCGGCCACGGTCCGACTTGCTGTGCTCGCGATTATCACGATCGTGATTTCGCGAGTGGCGCTCGCGGCTTCTGCCGCGATGGTTATCGCGGTGGTGAGCTCCGCCCGAGTCGCTGGATGTTGACCCGCTCGGCTGTGGTGGGTCGGCCCGCGATCTCTTACGCGACGGTGATCCATGGTGATGGTCTCTCCGTCGGTTCCGTGGTGCCCTTCTATCGCTATCGTATTCGACCTGCATATCGTCTTGCTCGTCAAAATTGATCAATTGAGAACTACGGCGGTTATCGGTGAATTCGATAACGCTGGCGAGTCGTCGAGCAGTCCTCTCAGTTTCTAGTTCATCAATAGGGCGCTTGCCTTGAATCTTATCCAAAGAACGTTTTAACCTAGCGACCTCTTCTAGGGCATGATCTAACCGAGATTCAGCTTCTGCACACCTTGTTTGATATTTCTCGTTTTCTCTCAGAGTGGTAGCCAAAGCGTGGGTGATCTCATCTTCTTCTTCATTGGTAGTAGATGCCCCGTTTCCCCCATTTGGATCAGATGACAAGACGACGCGATCGTCCCCTCTGACGGGATTAGACCTGACACGGCTAGATTGACCTTGCTCTAGACGTGGACTAACCAAACCAGGGTTCGACTCGCGGATAGAGAGCGAGGGCTCGGAGATTCGCAGCCCGCGGTCGCGATTTTCAGGATCGCGGGCGCGGCTTGATCGGCCGCGATCGCGGCTCTCCGGGCCGCGATCGTGGTTTTGCGCGGCACCAGCGATCGCGTGTACGGCCCCGCCTTGCCCCGGAACCCTTCGATCTTCTTCGTTCTTGGCCACACGCATAGCCGAGTCCCATAATTGGTCAAATCCGGTTGACTCGGACCCTGGAGTATTACGATTGTCAATTCCGTCGCCTGACCCGGACCCTAAACGACCTGTGCGATGAACAGATGTATTAGCAAGAAGGGCCGGATCAGGTTTGAACCGTTTTCAAGCATCAAGGTTTGATCTTCTGAGCGAGTATCCGAATTACCTTTATCGATCTCCATTAGGGCGCGATTTTCTGAGAGAACTTCAGGGTTTTCGACTTTGGCCGCCGATCCACGTTCGCGACGTACGGCTCCCGCGCATGCGACACTCGACCCGCGCTCGCGGTTTTCGGCATCCGCGCTCGCGGTTGCCGATTAGCGCTCGCGGTTTTGTTCGCTGGTGGTGGTTCGCGCGAGTCCACTCCGTGATGATGCCCCGGTCTCTTCAAAGTTGACTTCTTGATTCTCCGGTATCGATTCCAACACCATGACTGCGTGAATCGAATACTCGTTCCCCACGGACGGCGCCAATTTTTGGTTTACAAAATCTCGCCTTTAATTCGTATCAAATACACCAATTAAGAACTCCACCTCTTCCGCTCCTCTTTCGTCTCCTGACCTAGAAAACCTGCAAAACAATGGAAAAAGGGGGCGGGGACCCCCTAATCCACCTCCGAAGCCTAAGTCAGAAGAGAAATTGTTGTTTGAGCGACGAGGTGCAACAAGAGAGCGATGAAACCCTAAACAGTCGAGCTAAGCGAATATTAGCCTGCCTAGGATTTCTGAATATGCAATGCACATGTGTCTCTCCCTACATGCCTAGGGTATGTATTTATAATGGAAGAGAGAGATACAGGGGGTCGAAAATTATATCTTTATGGCCGAAAATATTCCTTCTAGGGCTGGCCGACTGCCTTGAAGCCCAAGTAAGGAATATTTCACCTTTCTCCAACTTTAATTCTATCCTTAATAAAAGATAGAATCTTCCATTAAGTTGCATAACCGCCATATAATTTTATATAGAAAATAAGAAAATAACTACGCAGTAATTTAATAAATACCTTTTTAATAGTCAAAATAACTATAGTAATTATGTTTGTTTTACCCGCTCACATTTTTCATCCACCAAATTTCACTCTCAATATCCTTTCAAAGAAATTTCACTCGCAATACATTCAAAACCTCGAATTAATCTCAAAAGTGACTCTGGAATGGTTCATTGTAAAATTTAATGTAAGTAATTATTTATTTTATTATAATATTAGATTTGAATTTATAATTTTTACATTAAATTTCATACAATATGATATTGTTTTATAAATATTTCGTAATTAAATGTAGTCGTTAATGGTAGGAGGAGCAAAATCACCCGCTCCATTTGATTTAAACGAGGAATACATAGATGACAATGATGGAGGAGATGAAGTTTCAAATGAGCACAATCACGATGTCGTTTATAATGTAGAAGAATAGCCGGTATGTAAATGTCATTTTAATAAGTTTAGAAATTAAGATTTAAAAATTCTATTTTAGCTTTGTATTATATTTTTCTAGCTATTTTGCAAATAATTGTGAGTGGTCGATGATGGTGTTCAAAATGGTAGAACAGGAAGTGGGCCTGAGGTACAAGAAATAAACGGATCCGACGGGACTCCCAAGGTGGATTCTGGGGCCCACAACTGTACCCGTCTTTTAAATAAACAAAATCCCTATCTACGCGAGGTCTTCCGAAACCTCGGGAACGAGGTCTACACCTCGTTACCGACTCGGCTGACATCCCCGCCCATCTGAACCAATCAGCTATCGTCGTTCCCCCAACCAATCATCGGCTGCCTCACCTCCGGACCAATCAGAAACCCTGATCTCGGGCGTCCCACATCGAGTAAACACCAAAACTCGGCTCCTCAATTCTCTATAAATAGAGGAGAACCTCGTAAGTGGCAAAGGGTCGAAAAACATCTTGAACTCAAGAACTATCTTGCTCGTTGAAGATCGACGTGTTGAATCATCGTCAAAAGACCTCGCTACAGACAAGTGAAGTCCACAAAAAGACTTCAAGTCACACAGAGAGCCTTCGCTCACACCAAAGACCTTGCTGCATCATCTCGCAAGCCATCATCACCACGCTCAAACTCAAAACTCAACCTCGCCACCAGAGTCCATCAAGTGGCCTGTGGGTGGTAGAATCTCATAGCGATTAGGAGACCTCGAACCTTGTTAGATCGAGATCTCGAATACTCTTAGGAGGTCTAAGGTGTAAACCTCGTTTGTTTGTAAACCTCGTTGGTTTGTAACCTCACTGTAAGAAAACAATAAATAAAGAGCAAGTGTTTGCACAATCGAATAATAGAATCTCGTTTCTTGTCTTCTAGCGATGGTTTATTTCGGGTTTCATCACTGGCGCCGTATGTGGGAACTTCTTCATCCTAAGCAATTTCCTAATTTGTGCAAAACTTTGCTTTGAACCCCCCCCCCCCCCAAAAAAAATGGCTTGTCCGAACTACATTTTCCCCCAACACCCCGATAACATGCCCGAGATCTCGCAATGGATGGCCACTGGACCTCCGGGTTGTCAGTTCGTGGTCCCTCCACAAAACCCCTACCCATTCCAAGGGTACTAGCCGATCGGTGCACCCCCGAACCCATATCCCTACCCGGAATATGGACAATACCAGCAGGGCTTCACCCCTTCATACGTCCCTGTCCTCGCCCCAGGCCAACCCCACTCCGAGTACGTACCCGCGTATGTCCCTAGGCATGTGTCGAGACACGAGAAGTCCACCAATGGCTCGTCAACGGAGAGGCCTCCCCGGGACCCCATGTAGATCTCGCGATCCCGTTCGCGACGTTCAAGAATGCAAGACACAGAGTTGTCCGAAACAGCGGGGAGTGCTATGCACCCTCTGAAATCGATGTCGCGACGTCAACCCGTTGAGGCCAGATGCCGCTTCCCCTTCGTGGATGAAATTTAAAGTGCGCCTATGCCCAAAGGATTCCATAGACCACAAATGGGACTCTACGACGGCACGGCTGACCCGGAGGAGCACGTGAAGCATTTTGCTGTCCAAATGAACGTCAACTCTTATAATGACGCCATTTTCTACCGCATCTTCCCAACCACACTGGACAAGGCCGTGATGACGTGGTTCATAAGCCTCAAGATAGGGTCCATGGCCCGGAGGAGCACGTTCGCTCAGCTGTGTTAGTCCTTTGTCACACACTTTAGCGGTTCAAGGAAGTGCAAGAAGAACATGCGGGATCTCCGCGGTATTGAGCAGGGAGAGGGCGAGTTGATGGGAACCTTCTTCACGAGGTTCACCACCGCGGTGGAGGAGATCGCACACATCGACGAATCCTCAATGCGAGATACCCTCATGGGCAACCTGTGTCCGGGGCCTTTCAGGACTTACATTTTCCTGAAATGCCCAACGACGTACGACAGCCTGTGCGCTCGAATCACGTCCCAGGTGTATGCCGAGGATGCCGCAAACCAGAGCTCTCGGCCAAAGACCGATAAGGAAATAGTCGTCGAGGCTAAAGGAAAGGCGAAGGTGGCCGCGAGGGATGCGTATGTGACGCATTCCCAAAATCCCGTCAACAACAACAACAGGAACTACTACAACAACAAAAACAAAAACAAAAACAACAACAATCACAATAACAATCGCGGGGGCAGTTTGAACTGCTTCGGTGGGAGGCAGCGCGGCTATAAGGGCAAGGGCGGCCCTTTGTACAACCAAAACGAAAAGGGATGCGCTAAACCCGCATCAGGAGCCAACACCGTACCACAAGGCCCGAGTCAGGCTCAGGCCAACAACGTCGAGAAGCAAGCTCCCGCGAAGCAGGCACGGCCTGGGCAGACAATAACTCCCGATGGGTATATCCATACCATCTCGGGTGGACCATCACTTGTTGGATCAAGCTAGGCGGAAATAAAGAGGTATGCGAGGGCAAGCCATCATGAGCCCTCGGTATTTAGCATTGCCCAAACCTCGCGGTCCCACGTAGGCTTGGCCTTCACCTCCGAAGATGTTGAGGGACTCCACATGCCGCACTCGGATCCTTTGGTGGTACACGATCAAGTAGGCTCGAAGATGGTGAAGTGGGTGCTGGTGGAAACGGGGTCCTCCATGGACATCATGTACTACGGCACTTTCGAGCAGTTGGGCATCTCCGAAACCTCCATGAAACCCTACACTAGGAAACTCACCTCCTTCTCGGGAGACGAGGTCAACGTGGCAGGTCTTATAGACCTTTGGATGACGCTGGGCACCGGATCCACGAGGAGAACCGAGATGGTGGAGTTCACGGTGGTAATCCTGCCTTCGGTATACAATGCAATCATCGGGAGGGTATCCCTGATGAAATTCCAGGCGGTGGTCTCCATCTATCTCCTAAAGATGAAATTCCCCGTCGACGGTAGGGTTGGAGAGGTAAACGGCAAACCAAGAAGAGGGCCGCGTTTGCTATGCGACCTCAGCGATACAAAAATGCCTAGTGTTCGTGGTGGAGTCCCCCGGCGAGGCTGACCTCGATGTCCGGGACTTCACGGTCTCCATCCCCGAGGCAGAAAGAAGGGCGATTACCCCCTTCGGGAATGAGTCCTAGAAAATCTACCTGGGAGAGTGTCTCTCCGGGAAATCAATGGCGTCGCTGGAGGCCCTGCTGTCCAGATTCCGCGATGCGTTCTCCTGGACCGCCAAGGATCTCCGCGGCATACAGTGCACCGTGGCCCAACACTCCTTGAACGTCGACATTATCAACCACCCTGTGGTGCAACGGCGGAGGAAGATCAACGAGGAAAGGGCAAACGTCGCGAATGAAGAGGTGGCTAAGCTGCTGGCCGCGTGGTTTATCCGCGAGGTCTAGTACCCAAGATGGTTGTCCAACGTCGTACTGGTCAAAAAGGTCAGCGATAAGTGGCGGATGTGCATGGACTTCAAAGACCTCAACAAAGTGCGCCCCAAATATAGCTACCCCCTACCCTCGACGCTTACTCAGGATACAATCAGATCTTGATGAGTCTGCACGACGAGGAGGAGACATCCTTCATCACGCATCAGGGTACGTACTGCTACAAGGCCATACCCTTCGACCTTAATAACGCAAGGGCAACCTTCCAGCGTCGCATTGACCGGGTCTTCAAAGACCATTTGGGGAGGAACGTGTCGGCCTACGTTGACGACATCGTGGTGCAAAGCAAAATCCCTGAAGAGCATCTGGCCGACCTCCACGAGGTCTTCGTGACCCTCAAGCACAATCGTCTCAGCCTGAACCCCGAGAAGTGTGTCTTCGGCGTGTCATCGGGAAAGTTCCTAGGCTTCATGATCAGCGAACGCCGCATCGACGTCAATCCCGCCAAGGTCGAATCATTCCTCTCAATGAGGTCGCCACGATCTCGCACTGAGGTACAACGGCTCAACGGCGCCGTGAACTACCTGGGGAGGTTTTGCTCCAGCTTGGCGGATAAGTCTCTGCCCTTTTTTGCTGCCCTCAAGAAGAACGACAAGTTCGTTTGGGACGAGGGGCTAGATCTCGCCTTCTCTGAGTTAAAGGCCTTTCTATCGAAGCTCCTCATGTTGTCACCTCCAATGGTAGGCGAGGACTTGCAACTATATGTGGCAGTAAGCCCGGAAACGGTCAGCACCGTGATAACCAGAAAAGCCACGCACCCAGTCCACTTCATAAGTCGCGTGCTCCAGCCTGGGAGCAGCGATACTCCCCGTCGGAGAAGATGGCGTTGGCTGTTGTGACCGCCGCCAGGCGCCTGCGCCCTTACTTGCACGCGAACCCTATTCAGGTCCTCTCTGACCTCCCACTTCGACAAATCCTCCACCAGCCCGCCCTCTTCGGGAGAATGACGAAGTGGGCGGTCGAGCTCTCCGAGTTCGACATCAATTACCTCCCTAGGAACGCAATGAAGGGACAGGCCGTCGCTGACTTCATGGTGGAGGTCACTTTCCCCAAAACTGATGCAAACTAGGAGGAGTGGAAGGCATTCATTGATGGTTCGCGGTGTGACGCCGGAGGTGGGGCTGGCGTATTCCTCGCCGGTCCCTCAATCGAGATGGAGTATGCCCTTAACTTTGCCTTCAATGTCACCAACAACGAGGTCGAGTATGAGGCCATGATCACCGGGATAGAGATGGTGCTCCTTAGTGGAGCCCGCAAAATCAGAGTTCACACCAATTCCGAACTAGTTGCGCGGCAGCTCAACGGGCAATACGACACCCAGACGGGGTTCCTACCTGCGTACCGGGAGAAAGTTAAGGCCTTGGTGTTGTGCCTAGAAACCTTCGCGGTGGAGTCCATCTTGCGAACCTCAAACACGAAGGCGGATACTCTCGCGAGGTTGGGTTCTGCCCTTCCCTTGGAGGTAGGGAATCGCGTGATGGTGGAAAGGAAACTCTCGCGGAGTGTAACCAGTGAGGTTCTCTTCGTTGCCGCTAGGGACTGGAGGGTCCCGATCATGCGATATCTAGAGAGCGGTATCCTCCCAGAGGACCCCGCAGAGGCTAGGAAGTTGAAAATGCAGGTGGCCCGCAATTGCGTCATCGGCGGCCGACTCTATCGCCGAGGCTATGCTGAGCCCAACTTGTTGTGTGTGCCAACCGAGTCTATGAGGCATATCCTGTATAAGGCACATGAGGGGTTCTGTGGCGGCCACCCCGGGTGGCACGCCTTGTCACATAAAATCATCCATTTGGGATACTTTTGGCGCACCCTCAGGCAGAATGCGAGGGCATATATCCAGAAATGTGACGGGTGTCAGAAGTACGGTAACCTCTAGCATGCCCTGACCTCGCGGCTTCGCTCCATCCATGCGCCATGCCCCATCGCGATGTGGAGGATGGACATCCTCGGCCCCTTCCCCAAGGCTGTTGGCCAGGTGTTGTACATCTTGGTCATCAGCGATTATTTCACGAAGTGGGTCGAAGCACAAGCAATATCAAAGATCATTGGGACAAAGGTCTGCAACTTCATGTGGAAGAACCTCATTTTCCGCTTTGGCGTTCCCATGACCATCATAATTGACCATGGCCCCTAATTTGACTGCGAGGAGACTCGGACCATCTGCTCCGACCTGGACATAACCCTCAAGTTTTCCTCCGTGGCCCACCCCCAGTCCAACGGCCAGGTGGAGAACGTCAATGCCCTCATCATGTCCAATCTAAAGAAGCGCCTAGGCATGGTGCAAGGTCGTTGGGCGAAGCTTCTCCCGCTCGTCCTGTGGACATATCGCACCACCGCGCGATAAATGCCTTTCGCTCTAACTTACAGGGTGGAAGCACTAGTCCTTGTGGAGACCTTGGTCCCTTCGGTGAGAGTTTTTAATTTCGATGAAAAAGAGAACGAGGCCAACCTCAAGGTCGAACTGCTATTTAGGGACGAGTTGCGCAAGGTGGCTAACCTGCGCTCTAGAGAATACAAACGACGCGTGGCGGTATATCACGACAAGAAGGTTAGACCCTGGTTCTTGGCCACGGGTAGCCTCGCCTTGAGGCATATCGAAGGTGCCAAGTTGGACCCTAATTGGGAGGGACCATACCTCCTCGGAGAAGAGGTCGCACCCGGAGCTTTCAAGCTCAAAGACAGCGAGGGACGTACCCTGAGCAAAACATGGAACATCGATCGGCTCAAAAAATACTATGTGTAAACTCTCCGAACTCTGCTATTTCCTACAAATTTTGTGAATAAAGGGTTGTGGTATTTCAATTCCGTCTCAAAAATGAAAATTTCGTTCAAAGTGCACCCCTCGCTTCCCGCTTGGGGTTGGAGATTCTCGGTTTTAAGTTTCTAAGTCCACCCCTCGCTTCCCACTTGGGGTTGGAGATTCTCGGTTTTAAGTTGCGAAGTCCACCCCTCGCTTCCCGCTTGGGGTTGGAGATTCTCGGTTTTAAGTTGCGAAGTCCACCCCTCGCTTCCCGCGTGGGGTTGGAGATTATCAATTTTTGAGATTCAAGTCCATCCCTCGCTACCCGCGTGTGGTTGGAGATTATCAGTCTTTGAGATTCAAGTCCACCCCTCGCTTCCCACTTGGGGTTGGAGATTCTCGGTTTTAAGTTGCAAAGTCCACCTCTCGCTTCCCGCTTGGGGTTGGAGAGTCTCGGTTTTAAGTTGCGAAGTCCACCCCTCGCTTCCCGCGTGGGATTGGAGATTATCAGTTTTGGAGAATCAAGTCCACCCCTCTCTACCCGTGTGGGGTTGGAGATTATCAGTCTTTGAGATTCAAGTCCACCCCTCGCTTCCCGCTTGGGGTTGGAGATTCTCGGTTTTAAGGGGCGAAGTCCACCCCTCGCTTCCCGCGTGGGGTTGGAGATTATCAGTTTTTGAGATTCAAATCCACCCCTCGCTTTCCGCTTGGGGTCGGAGATTATCAGTTTTTAAGTTTCAAGTCCACCCCTCGCTTCCTGCTTGGGGTTGGAAACAGTCAAAAATCATCATGCGAGATCCGAGCGAGGCTCGTGATCTTGGCATAATAACCATCATGTGAGATCCGAGCGAGGCTCATGATCTTGGCATAAAAACAGTCATGCGCGATCCGAGCGAGGCTCGGGATCGCGGCATAAAACAAGCGCCCGATGTTGCCCGAGCGTGCCACAAATGTTGTGATACTCGAACCATGGGGTTGGATCGGGATATATGTACAGTGAACTAAAATAAGAAACACGAACCACAACCATAAACAAAGAAAATTATATAAAATAAAGGCCACGAGGGCCAAAGTGTCATCATTACAGACCCCGTTGAGGCCACCAAAATAACAAAAGTAAAACAAACTACGCAAACTACATAAGAGGGCATCCCTCATTCCTTCAAGGTTTCGTCGGCGGGCTCCGTGGGGACCTGGGCGACGGGCGAGGAAATGATCACATCAAGAATGGTGGTTGGCACGTCCGTCGCGGGATGAGGATCTGCGATGGCGGGGTCCGAGCCTCCCTGGCCGAGGTCCTTTACGGAGGGCACCTCGCTGGCCATAGTCCCATCCTCTCTGAGGAAGAACTTGCATTCTCCATCGGGCTCCTCCCCGGTTTCCTCCCCCATGGTCAGTGCGTAGTTGGGGTTAATGTAACACCCCTATTTTACAACATTGGGTATTACCGCCAGTGACCTCGGACTGTACCGTCCAAAGTCACCCAAGGCTTTTAGAATGATATAGAACGATTAATTGCGGAATAAACATATTACATAAATAGGAAAACATGCTCCCGAAGGAGACTTAGTTCATTACAAAACACCCTACATTGCCTTTAACTTTAATACTACTTGAAAACAAATACCAAATCCGTCACGTCTCGGAGATAAAGTAACATTAAAACCAAAACGAAAATAAAAGTACATCTTGTGCAATCTTGACTTCCTTCACTTCCCTTCACCTCGCCTTGCTATGGGTTCCTGAATCTGACATAATTCGCGAGGGGCGATAGAATGCCAGGCAAACATGCGGAAAGAAGAATTAGTCTAGGAGACTAAGCAAGCGGGAATAGAACTTCCCGAGGGTAATTTGGTAATTTCATTTAACGGTATAATGAGAGAAAAGAGGGTTGTGTTTACGATGGGCTTTATCATGTGGAGCTAAGGTACGAACGATAGCGATAGCGTATCCAACGGGATAGCTTGATGAGCAAGAGAAGTACTACTAGATTGTAGTCTTCCTTAAGATTTCGATAGGATGTTGGGAACATTATTTAATTCATACAAGTGAAAACTCTCGCGCTTTTGGGCGGACCGAGAGCCGAAACGATCATTTGAGACCGGTCCGGTTTTGATATCTTAAGTGTGCATACGCACTTATCTTAATTAGTGATGAAAATATTCAATCTTGTTGATGACTTTTACAAGAGAGAGTGGTGGGACACGGATAAACCGAGCCACCCGATGGAGAACATCAATTCTCCTGCACTTAGCTAGAGTGCGCTCAATCCCTCCTTGCAATCGGAGCGGATGGAGATCATGATCCCGAAAGTCGTATGGATGTACGACTTAGTAAGATTATATAGAGGTGTCGACTAACTCGCACCCCTTTCTAGTTTATTCAAAACAAATCTCTGAACGAGACTTGCAATCAATCAAGAGTACACACACTAGCAAATATAATCCTAACAAGGAAGATAATATCTACTATACTAACAAGGGTCGTTATTTCTAGCAATCGATATTTCCTAGGTTCATTTTTATTAAGCATACAAGTAGTTCCCAACATCGAAAGATATCATAAAGACGGATATAAAAGGGTACAAGGGGAAATTCCACTTGCCTTAGTGTTACTAGTTTAGTAACGAGCTTTGACGAAACTTAAGCGATTTCCTACTACGAGCGAGGATTCCGACCTAATGATAGAGAATTTACGAAAAGGTCAAAACATGATTCTTCTACTAACGTTCGGATCACCTCTTATAATATTTTTATAAGAGGTTTGAATTTCTAAATTATTATAATAATAATTTAGAAAATTATTTTCTTTAAAATAATAATATTCCTTTATTATTATTTTGGTTTTTGTAATATCCTTAATTCCGAAAATATTCTATTAAAATAATTATTTTAATTAATCCTTTTTATTAGAAAGTTTCCTTAAATAGAAATCTCTACTCTTCTTTATAAGGTAACTTGCCTAAAATAACTTTTTCCCTTATTTGTTCTATTTCCAAAATTCTTTTATACTTTAAGATTCATAAAACCTCTTTGATCATAATTATATAATATGATATATTATAGTTCTTAACATAGAATCTTTTCTAATTTGGTTCCTTTTCCAAGCAAGACTCTAATAATATTTCATATTTAAGATTCATATGCTAGTAAAATATTTTATTCTATTTTTCAACATAACTAGCATCTTTTGAATATTCTCTTCATAGCTAATATATGTTAAGTTGATATTGAAAGATAACTTTGTACTAAAATCCTTATTTTTATTCTACTTTATAATTTCTATATTTTATATATTATATGCCATGCAAGACTTTTCTCTACTTGAACTTTTATTATAAATCTTTGAAAATATGGTATTATTTTTATTGTACAAGCTTTTGATTTCTAAGGACATAAAAACATATCCTCTTTTGTATAAAATACATGCATGATGTTTCTCAACCTTTTATTTTGATCTAATGTAAGATAATACTAAATATGGACTTTTCATACTATACTAATTTTATTTCATCTATTTATATTTTGTAATAGCATGCATGTAATAATTTCATGAATATAATTACTTATATTTATCTAGCTTAAGTTACTATAGTAAAAACATATAGTTTCTAGTTTTTTTTCCCAACTAACAAGATCTCCCTTACATATTCTTATTCCATAAAATCTTAAATATACTTTTAACAATTATAAAAGGCTTTTAATCAAAGAAATACATATGGATAATATAATTTTTAAGGATAGAATTTTATACTTTTGGTATTCTGTAATTACAGAACACTTGGAACAAGGCAGAGGAGGGAACCGGCGGGCAGGGGCGGCGCGGCTAGGGGCTCCGGCTACTCTGGCGGACTCGGCGGCGGCGGCAGGTGGTCTCGGCGGCGGCGGCAGGTGGTCTCGGCGGCGGCGACGGGTGGCGGTCCGAACGGGGGCAGGCGGTCCGACGGCTCCAAGGAGAAGAGAAGGAGGAGATTTTTGTGGTGTTTTTGTGGAATTTTGAATGAATAAAACTTTTGAATGGTGGCTGATTTGAGACTAGAAAGGCAATTGATAGAAGATATGGGTGTTCTTGCTAGAGGAGAGAGCAAAAGCTTTGAGTGAGGCTTGAGAGAGGCCTTATATAGGCAAAGTGATGAAGTCCTCAATCCATGGCTAAGGGAAGAGGCCAATGGATGAAGGAGAGGAGTCTCACCATTGGTCCATGGTGTGTTTCTTCCATGATGAGGAGAGGTGAGGTCACTAGGGGTGGTCTACAAGCAAGAGGGTGGTGGGAATGGCATGCAATGGCCAAATTCCAATCAACGTACATTCAATCAGACTATTGTCTGATGTTGTCTTTGGGAGAAAGAGTTTATTTGATATAAGAGGAAAAGGTTAGGTTGAATGGACAAGAAATTGTAAATGGTCTAGCGGGATTTGGTGAGGGGCGTGTGAGGCTGGAGTGCAAGAGATCTCGGGTTCAAATCCCGGCTCTTGCATTCTTTTTGCAAAACTTGTATTTAGTTTTCTAGGCTCTTATGTAATTTATTTCCTAGAATAAATTAAATTGCCAAAGAATATTATTCTTATTAGTATTCTTTTTATTGATTTTACCTCACTTTGTTAAACTATACCCCTCAAGTTATTTTATAACATTTTTATCTTATTTCGACTTTTATTAGTAGCCTCTTTCGAAGGAGAATAAGATAAATTAACTCGATATCCAAAAATCCTTCTTTTTAACTTAGAGAAAATAATTGAAATATTATATTTTAAATGCTTGGAATATTGCGGATATTACAATAGTACCCCCTTAATTAAGTTTCGTCCCCGAAACTTAGAGAAAACAGGGCAGTACTAGGATGTAGAGGAAAAAGCAATTACAGTTTAAGACTTGCAAGGATTCTATGGGGTATAGTACCCCCTTAAAGGATCACACTAGTGGTGTTCAAGAAGATATTAACTCTGGGAAACGCCTCTGCATGTCTTGCTCGGTTTCCCAGGTTTCCCAAGTTGTACCTTCGTTGCCATCCTTGGACCAGAGTACACGGACTAAAGGTACTTCTTTGTTGCGCAATTGCTTGATTCGGTGCTCTACAATCTTGATCGGTCTCTCTTCGTATGTGCCATCCGACTGGATCTCGACATCGTCGAAACAGATCACGTGGGATTCGCCGGGCACATACTTCCTTAAGAGTGACACATGGAAAACATTATGCACTGGGTGAGCAGAAGGTGGTAAAGCAACTCGATAGGCCAGGTTGCCGACTCTTTCTAGGACTTCAAAGGGTCCTACATAGCGAGGGTTAAGCTTGCCTCGCCTTCCGAAGCGGAACACGCCCTTTGAAGGAGATACTTTGACGAAAACTTTGTCTCCAACAGCAAATTCTATGTCTCGTCTTTTCAGGTCTGCATAAGACTTCTGTCGACTCTGAGCGGTCAACATTCTTTGACGGATGAGGGCGACTTCGGAGGCAGTTTGCTCTATTAGGTCTGGGCCTAGGAGAATCTTGTCGGCGTTATCGTCCCAGCAGAGCGGAGAACAACATTTCCGGTCGTACAAGGCTTCAAAGGGAGCCATCTTGATGGAAGAATGACAACTATTGTTGTAAGTGAATTCTATGAGGTGTAAGCTGTCATCCCAATTTGTGGTGCGGTCTAGCACGCAAGCTCGTAGCATATCCTCGAGAGTTTGGATGGTCCTTTCTGATTGACCATCAGTTTGAGGATGGAATGCGGTGCTGAATTTCAGTTCTGTGCCCATGGCCTTATGTAGTCCTTTCCAGAAAGAGTCCATGAAGCGATCGTCTCGGTCGGAGGTGATCGTTTTAGGGGTCCCGTGAAGGCGGACTATTTCCTTGACGAAGACTGTTGCTAGCTTTGGAGCCTTCCACTTCTTTTGAATGGGGATGAAGTGGGCACACTTGGTGAGTCGGTCTACAATAACCCAGATAGAATCCTTTTGTTTTTGGGTCTTTGGTAGATCGGTCACAAAATCCATTGCAATATCTTCCCATTTCCATTCCCCTGACGGAAAGGGATTGCAACTTTCCTCCAGGTCTTCGATGTTCAATCTTTACTTTCTGGCAGACCAGGCATTTAGATATGTACTCTGCGACATCTTGTTTTAGGTTGGGCCACCAGAAATTCTTGCGTACATCATTGTACATTTTACTTGCTCTTGGATGTACTGAATAGGCAGATGAGTGGGCTTCTTTTAGGATGCTCTTTCGAAGCTCGTCCACTGTTGGCACACAAATCCGGTTCTGGAACCGAAGGGAACCGTCATCTTGAATGACGAACCCAGGTGCTTTGCCTTCTTGTACTTCGCCACTGATTCTGATCAGCATGATATCATCAACCTGCTTTTCTTTGATCTCTGTCAGCAAATCGGATTGGATTTCTAGAGTGTTGAGACAACCTTGTTGTCTTTCGAACCAAACTTCAATGCCTTCTCTGATGAGTTCTTGCTGAAACTTTGGTTGGGCAGTTAACATTGCTACAATGCCCTCTTGTTGCGTCTTTCGACTGAGAGCGTCTGCTACGATGTTAGCCTTACCCGGATGGTAGAGTAGCTCTATGTCGTAGTCTTTCAGCAATTCCAGCCATCTTCTCTGTCTCATGTTCAACTCTTTCTGCGTGAACACATACTTCAAACTCTTGTGGTCCGTGTATATCTGACACTTAACCCCGTACAAGTAGTGTCGCCAAATCTTTAACGCGAATACTACTGCTGCCAATTCGAGGTCGTGCGTCGGATAATTTACTTCATAGACCTTGAGTTGTCGAGATGCCTAGGCAATCACCTTCCCATTCTGCATGAGTACGCATCCCAACCCTTGCTTTGAGGCGTCACTGTAGACCACATAATCGTCGTGTCCATTGGGCAATGTTAGCACTGGCGCACTGGTGAGGCGCTTCTTGAGTTCTTGGAAACTCTCTTCGCACTTCTCATCCCATACGAACTTCTTATGAGTCTTTCGGAGTAACTTTGTCATGGGAAGGGCAATCTTTGAAAACCCTTCAACGAACCTTCTATAGTACCCGACGAGTCCTAGGAAGCTGCGAATTTCCTTTACATTCTTGGGTTGCTTCCATTCTGAGCCTGCCTCAATCTTCTTTGGGTCCACTAATACTCCGTCTTGATTAATGAACTGGCCTAAGAAAGCCACTTCTCTAAGCCATAGGTCGCACTTGGATAGCTTGGCGTAGAGTTGGTTGTGCCTTAGGATCTGTAGCACGGTTCGGAGATGTTCTTCATGGTCTGCTTGATCTCCAGAGTATACCAAGATGTCGTCTATGAAAACGATGACGAATTTGTCGAGATATTCATGGAAGCATCGGTGCATTAGATCCATGAATATTGCAGGTGCATTGGTCAGCCCGAATGGCATCACTACAAACTCGTAGTGACCATATCGGGTACGGAAGGCGGTCTTCGGAATGTCTTCCTCGCAGATCCGAAGCTGGTGATAGCCTGACCTCAGGTCGATCTTTGAGAAAACTTTTGCTCCTCTGAGTTGATCTAAGAGATCGTCTATCCTTGGAAGAGGATACTTGTTCTTGATGGTAACCTTGTTCAGTTCTCTGTAGTCGATGCACAAACGGAAGGTTCCGTCCTTCTTTTTCACAAATAGCACTGGCGCTCCCCAGGGCGAAGCACTCGGTCGAATGTAACCCTTCTCAAGCAGTTCTTCGAGCTGACTCTTGAGTTCTTTCATCTCTAGCGGGGCCATTCTGTATGGTGCCTTAGAGATTTGGCCAGTACCAGGCTCGAGGCTTATTGAAAACTCGACTTCTCGTCGAGGAGGTAACCCGGGGAGTTCGTTTGGAAAGACGTCGGGAAACTCTCTGGCCACGGGGATCTCTTGCACGTTTACAATCTTCTTCTCTGTTGACTCAAGATAGCAAAGATATCCAACACAGCCCTGCCTTAGTAGTTTACTGGCTTTCATGGCGTTGATCACCATTCCATTTTCTTCTTCCCGTTTCCCTTTGAACTTGCAGATGTGTTTTCCTCCTGAGTTGATGGTCACCGTTCGGGTGTAGAAATCAATGATTGCTCCATGCTCAGACAGCCAATCTCTTCCGAGAATGATGTCATAGGGATCCATCGGGATGCATATCAAATTGGAGCAGAAATTCACTCCCTGAATGCATAAGGGAAATTTTCCTAATTGTTTGGCTCCTAAAATCTTTTCTCCATTCGGAAGGTTCACTATGAACGGTTCACACTTCTCGAGGTTATCTAGACCTAGGAGTTCTATGCATTTTTCGGATATGAATGAATGTGATGCACCGGAATCGAAGAGTATAAATACGTCTTTAGAACGGATATGGAGAGTACCTTGGCAGATGGGTTCTTCTGGTTTGTCAGTGGTACGCATCTCGTACAATCTCTGTCCCTGTCCTTGCGGGTTCACAGGCCCTTTGCCTTTCTGGTTGGCCGTGGACTGAACTGAAGTGGTTCCTGCTGGCCTGTTTGACGCTTGAGGTCGCTGGGACACTGTGTTTGAGCGGGTCTGATCTAATGGGTTCGCTGGTTGCCTGCAGAATTGACGGAGATGTCCGTCTTTGTTACAGTTGTAACATCTTCTTGGCGGCTTGGGACACTTCCGGTTTATATGCCCGGGCTCAGCACAGTTGTGACAGATGATTGAGGTCTTTGTGGATTCAGTTCCATGGCTTGGTCTTGCACCAACCGACGAAGCCTTATGCTTGCTTTTCTTTGACCACTGAGATCCTTGTGGCGAAGCTGGCCTCTTAAACCCACTATGACTAGAGTGGTGAGGCTTTCCTCCACCGAACTTCTTACGTTCAGGAACTTTCAGAGTCGACTCCATTTTATGCGCATGATCCACATATTCTTCCAGGGTTGTGAAGGAGCGGTTTGCCATCCAAGGTTTAATGTGATCACTCATCCATCGATGAAAGTGTTTGATCTTTTGCTTCTCTGTGGTGATCTCCTCATCAGCATACTGTAGCAGGTGGTTAAACTTCTTAGCTCTTTCTAGCACATTCAATCCATGCAGCTTTGGGGAGTGGAATTCATCCAGCTTCTCATCTCTCATTGATTCTGTGAAGAATCTGCGCATCATCTTGCTTTTGAACATTGCCCAGCTTAAGTCTGGGCGGCCGGCTAGACTAGAGCTCTCCCACCACTCGCCTGCTTCATCTTTCAATTTAAGTGCAGCCATGTGCACTTTATCTGTTTCCGAGCATGGTATGTTGCGTAAGAGTCGCTCCATCTGAGAGAACCAGTATTGTACTCCTGACGGATCCCCAGTTCCGTCGTACGAATCAGGCTTCATGGCGTTGAAAGCCCTGATTCCATCAGTGAAGCTAACCAGATTCTGTTTCACGGGAATCACCTCTGCAGTCTGTCCTACTTCTTCCAGCCCTTCATCTGGCACTACGTTTGGGACTTCGGGGTCCACAGGTTTAGGAACCCCAGCAGGAATCTCCTCTCGTATCAATTGTTGTACGAGAGTGCGTAGCGCATTCACCGTCTCTGCGTTGAATGCAATTGGCGCTACCGGTGCATGAGGTGGATTCACTCCTGGCTCTCTTCTAGTTTCGGACTCGACATCGTCATTGTCGTCTCTAGGTTCAGTGGTACTGCGATTAGTGGCTCTCGTGTTGACCATCTGAAGGTTTTGGGTTTGTTTCCGTTTGTTAATTCGGTGTAGTATAAAGAAAGAATAGATAGATCAAGTGCTAATAATTAAAAGAGGAACTTTATTAATAAGTTCATAATAGCGCGTACAAGGCTTTTATAACTTAAGCCGTTTCAACCAGAAAAGGAAATTAAGCCGCTTCGACTTTCTAAGGACAAAATGAAGTCGAAAGAAGTGGTCTATGCTCACTTCTTGAAAGAGAAATACAACCCTAAGGAAATCTAAATACGATCGGCGTAAGTATCGAGGAATCCTTCCTCGAAGAGGGTCTCATCTATGATCCCTGTGTCGTTACCAAGGAGGATGTTGGCCTGCTCAATCCTACGATGGCGACGGTTTTCACGGGCCTGAAGCTCCGCGATGCAAATCCGAAGTTGGAGCCTCTCCGCTCTCTCCCTTTCCGTCTCCATAATCCATTCTTGGTGGCTCTCAAGTAGGCCACGGTTTATCCTCCAGCTTCTGGTGGGGACCACGTCGGATGGTGGGGGCGCGTTGACTAAAGGTTGACGAGCCTGGCGGTTAGAGGATTCCCCCTCCATCCAAGTGGTGAATCCTTCCATCTGTATCTCCCTAGGTGCCTGCCTTGCCCGCTCAAATAGAGAGGGCGGTCCATATTGTCTCTCCCCTGAGTGATAAACATTCATGGATTGGAGTTGTTGTAAGAGCTCCTCGTCCTCGTGACACCAGAAGTGTCTCATTGGTGGCATAGGCTCTTCGGGCTCGTACGCCCGTGGTGGGGAGACGACTTCCATTCTCGGCATGACCCTTGGGACTTCGATCATAGGGGGCATCGGAGCCGGTGGAACATATTCCCACTCGGGGCTTGCTGGTGGAGGTGGTGGAGGTGGTGTTTCTGGGTTGATTACCACCCCGTCTTCATCTTCTTCCTCCGATGCTTCATTCATAGCGTCCCAATCTGCTTGTGCCTGCCACAATAGCTCCAGTTCTTCGTCATCAAACTCGTCCTCGTCTCCATGCTCAAAGTCATGTTCGGGCACCAACTCCTCATTTTCCTCATCGGAGTAATCTTTGGGTTCATACCCCGGTGCCATCTCTTCATCTTCCGAGGGGTAATCCTCGGGCTCGTACACGGGCGATGGGGGCAATTCGACGGGTGCTAGCTCATCATCTGATAGTCCTATGGGCAGGTTAGGATCTTCCTCAGGATCTTCTTCCGACTCCTCCCATGGCTCACCGATTTGGTCAATCTCCATATTGACTCCGAGGTGACCATCCTCGTCGATGTAGGGGAAATACGGGTTCGGGGCTTGCATCCCGAAGTTGGCTCCGTCGATGTGGTCCTCAAGGTGGTTGCGGTTCGGGCTAGCCATGGTTTTTCTGAGGAAGAAAGAAAAGAAAAGGCGTTATTATAGAACCTCCTTAGTTTCTATGAAAGGAAGATGTAGTGAATGAAGTCAAGACTTTGAAAATTGCTAAATCAAAATTTCACTTTATGCTTTTCATTTTCTTGGCCCTATTATGACACTAAGGTTTTCTTCCTTTAACTCAATGACTTTATGAAGTGAGTTTTGTGATCACTTATCAAATTTCCTCATATAAGAGTATAAGTTTTTTTTCTAAGGTGAAAGTATAAGATTCTAGTGATAAGTTTCTTAAAAGAACACTTAAGTTTTTGATAAGAAAAGTTCATACCATTTTAAGTTTTTCAAAAGATAGAAAAGATCTTTGAGAAAAGTTAGTTAGTTCTAGAACTAAGTATTAGCTATTTAAGGTCTCTAATATTTTCGGAAAATATTTTCTTAGCTAAGAATTGAAATTGGAAGGTTACTATTCCTACGTTTTTTTTTTAAAAGAGTAAAGGAGAAGATCTTCAAAAATTTAAAGTCCTAAGTAGCGGAAGTAAAGTTCTCGGTTTTCGAAAATTCTCGGTTTTAAAACTTTTTGGTTTTAAAACGAAAACCTGGCTCTGATACCACAATTGTAACACCCCTATTTTACAACATTGAGTATTACCGCCAGTGACCTCGGACTTTACCGTCCAAAGTCACCCAAGGCTTTTATAATGATATAGAACGATTAATTACGGAATAAACATATTACATAAATAGGAAAACATGCTCCCGAAGGAGACTTAGTTCATTACAAAACACCCTACATTGCCTTTAACTTTAATACTACTTGAAAACAAATACCAAATCCGTCATGTCTCGGAGATAAAGTAATATTAAAACCAAAACGAAAATAAAAGTACATCTTGTGCAATCTTGACTTCCTTCACTTCCCTTCACCTCGCCTTGCTATGGGTTCCTGAATCTGACATAATTCGCGAGGGGCGATAGAATGCCAGGCAAACATGCGGAAAGAAGAATTAGTCTAGGAGACTAAGCAAGCGGGAATAGAACTTCCCAAGGGTAATTTGGTAATTTCATTTAACGGTATAATGAGAGAAAAGAGGGTTGTGTTTACGATGGGCTTTATCATGTGGAGCTAAGGTACGAACGATAGCGATAGCGTATCCAACGGGATATCTTGATGAGCAAGAGAAGTACTACTAGATTGTAGTCTTCCTTAAGATTTCGATAGGATGTTGGGAACATTATTTAATTCATACAGGTGAAAACTCTCGCGCTTTTGGGCGGACCGAGAGCCGGAACGATCATTTGAGACCGGTCCGGTTTTGATATCTTAAATGTGCATACGCACTTATCTTAATTAGTGATGAAAATATTCAATCTTGTTGATGACTTTTACAAGAGAGAGTGGTGGGACACGGATAAACCGAGCCACCCGATGGAGAACATCAATTCTCCTGCACTTAGCTAGAGTGCGCTCAATCCCTCCTTGCAATCGGAGCGGATGGAGATCATGATCCCGAAAGTCGTATGGATGTACGACTTAGTAAGATTATATAGAGGTGTCGACTAACTCGCACCCCTTTCTAGTTTATTCAAAACAAATCTCTGAACGAGACTTGCAATCAATCAAGAGTACACACACTAGCAAATATAATCCTAACAAGGAAGATAATATCTACTATACTAACAAGGGTCGTTATTTCTAGCAATCGATATTTCCTAGGTTCATTTTTATTAAGCATACAAGTAGTTCCCAACATCGAAAGATATCATAAAGACGGATATAAAAGGGTACAAGGGGAAATTCCACTTGCCTTAGTGTTACTAGTTTAGTAACGAGCTTTGACGAAACTTAAGCGATTTCCTACTACGAGCGAGGATTCCGACCTAATGATAGAGAATTTACGAAAAGGTCAAAACATGATTCTTCTACTAACGTTCGGATCACCTCTTATAATATTTTTATAAGAGGTTTGAATTTCTAAATTATTATAATAATAATTTAGAAAATTATTTTCTTTAAAATAATAATATTCCTTTATTATTATTTTGGTTTTTGTAATATCCTTAATTCCGAAAATATTCTATTAAAATAATTATTTTAATTAATCCTTTTTATTAGAAAGTTTCCTTAAATAGAAATCTCTACTCTTCTTTATAAGGTAACTTGCCTAAAATAACTTTTTCCCTTATTTGTTCTATTTCCAAAATTCTTTTATACTTTAAGATTCATAAAACCTCTTTGATCATAATTATATAATATGATATATTATAGTTCTTAACATAGAATCTTTTCTAATTTGGTTCCTTTTCCAAGCAAGACTCTAATAATATTTCATATTTAAGATTCATATGCTAGTAAAATATTTTATTCTATTTTTCAACATAACTAGCATCTTTTGAATATTCTCTTCATAGCTAATATATGTTAAGTTGATATTGAAAGATAACTTTGTACTAAAATCCTTATTTTTATTCTACTTTATAATTTCTATATTTTATATATTATATGCCATGCAAGACTTTTCTCTACTTGAACTTTTATTATAAATCTTTGAAAATATGGTATTATTTTTATTGTACAAGTTTTTGATTTCTAAGGTCATAAAAACATATCCTCTTTTGTATAAAATACATGCATGATGTTTCTCAACCTTTTATTTTGATCTAATGTAAGATAATACTAAATATGGACTTTTCATACTATACTAATTTTAGTTCATCTATTTATATCTTGTAATAGCATGCATGTAATAATTTCATGAATATAATTACTTATATTTATCTAGCTTAAGTTACTATAGTAAAAACATATAGTTTCTACTTTTTTTTTCCAACTAACAAGATCTCCCTTACATATTCTTATTCCATAAAATCTTAAATATACTTTTAACAATTATAAAAGGCTTTTAATCAAAGAAATACATATGGATAATATAATTTTTAAGGATAGAATTTTATACTTTTGGTATTCTGTAATTACAGAACACTTGGAACAAGGCAGAGGAGGGAACCGGCGGGCAGGGGCGGCGCGGCTAGGGGCTCCGGCTACTCTGGCGGACTCGGCGGCGGCGGCAGGTGGTCTCGGCGGCGGCGACGGGTGGCGGTCCGAACGGGGGCAGGCGGTCCGACGGCTCCAAGGAGAAGAGAAGGAGGAGATTTTTGTGGTGTTTTTGTGGAATTTTGAATGAATAAAACTTTTGAATGGTGGCTGATTTGAGACTAGAAAGGCAATTGATAGAAGATATGGGTGTTCTTGCTAGAGGAGAGAGCAAAAGCTTTGAGTGAGGCTTGAGAGAGGCCTTATATAGGCAAAGTGATGAAGTCCTCAATCCATGGCTAAGGGAAGAGGCCAATGGATGAAGGAGAGGAGTCTCACCATTGGTCCATGGTGTGTTTCTTCCATGATGAGGAGAGGTGAGGTCACTAGGGGTGGTCTACAAGCAAGAGGGAGGTGGGAATGGCATGCAATGGCCAAATTCCAATCAACGTACAATCAATCAGACTATTGTCTGATGTTGTCTTTGGGAGAAAGAGTTTATTTGATATAAGAGGAAAAGGTTAGGTTGAATGGACAAGAAATTGTAAATGGTCTAGAGGGATTTGGTGAGGGGCGTGTGAGGTTGGAGTGCAAGAGATCTCGGGTTCAAATCCCGGCTCTTGCATTCTTTTTGCAAAACTTGTATTTAGTTTTCTAGGCTCTTATGTAATTTATTTCCTAGAATAAATTAAATTGCCAAAGAATATTATTCTTATTAGTATTCTTTTTATTGATTTTACCTCACTTTGTTAAACTATACCCCTCAAGTTATTTTATAACATTTTTATCTTATTTCGACTTTTATTAGTAGCCTCTTTCGAAGGAGAATAAGATAAATTAACTCGATATCCAAAAATCCTTCTTTTTAACTTAGAGAAAATAATTGAAATATTATATTTTAAATGCTTGGAATATTGCGGATATTACAGTTAAAGAGGGTAATGCGAGGATCCATAGGCCCGTACTTCGCGACCGCCTGCCTAACACCCATGCGGACGGCCTGCCGGAACATTTTGTTCACGCTGCCCAGCAACTCTACCTTATACTCCGCAAACGCCACGTACTTGGGTCCCGTAGCCTCCACCTCCTCGTTAAGCTCATTAACGCGTTGTCGGAGGCTGATGATCTCCTCCTCGGCCTTCTGGAGCTCCGCTTCTTTCTCCCTAAAAAATTTGTGCTCCGCAGACAGTTTACTCCGTAGCTCCTTGACCTCGGCCTTGAGATCCCCAACCTCGTCCTTAAGACCCCCAAGAGCATGTGCAACCAAGAGTATATACAATCCTTTCTCATTTTTCTCTCTCCTTCTCTCCTTTTGACACCTCATTTTCTCTATCATCCACATCATTTTTCACTTTTTCCTTTCCTCTTCCTCTTCCTCTTCCTCTTTCTCTATTTCTTCCCACAACAAAGGGTATTCCCTTTCACTTGCTCCCTTCTACTTTAACATATATATTTACTATAAATTTTATATCATTCAATATTTTTTATAAAATAAATTAATCAAATGAATTAATAATAAATTATATTTACTTAAATAATTTGGATTTAAGATAATATAAACTAATTACTAATAAAAAAAAATCTTAATTAACATTAAGATAACTTCAAACCACATTATAAAGTGCAAAAAATAGTTGAACCTCCTCAATATCTTCTAGATGTTGTGTTGGAGTTGCATTACAACTACCACTAGGAGATTGCTCCATTGGTTGGCTAAAATTTTGGGAAGATTGTTGATATTGATTGGGAAGAATTTGTGGAAAAGTTTGGAAATAATTTGGATTAAATGGCCTTGGTTGATTACCAAATATTTGAAACATGACTTGAACATGATCCAAATTAAATGTATTTGGATTATATTGGGAGTTTGGTTTATTTGGATTTCTAGGGTGATTATCCATGGAAGGTAATAGTAGTGAAGGAGAGAAAGAAAAGTTATGAGTTTGTGGAAAAATGACCAACAATGTTTATAGACAAAAAAATATACAAAAATTGATGATTTTTTAAAAAAAATAGTAACATTAATTATTATTTTGTTGGAAAGTTATTTAATTATAAGTTTAAATGAAGTAAATGAAGTTAGTTGAAGGTTAGAATACATGTGTCAATTTTTGAGTCGATGAAAGTTTCCCTTTGGGCACAAGGGCCAAGGCTCCCATTCCTCTATGGAAGGGGGATTACTCCCATTCCTCTTTGCAAGAGGAATCCCCTTTCAATTTTTACAACCAAGAGGACCTCCTCTTTGAAGAGAGAGAGTGCAAAGAGGAGGTTGATTCCTCTTGATTGCACATGCTCTAACCTCCCCCTTGGCCTTTTCCCCCTTCTCCTTAGTCTTCTTCGCCTCCTCCCTGGCCTTGGCGGCATCCTTGGCCTCATCTGCCGCCGCAATCTCCGCGGCTCGGATTCGCTTATCGGCCTCCTCAAGGTCCTTTCACTTCTCGACTTCAGCATTGCCGGCCTTGAGCTTCGCCTCCAGCTTGTCCATGGTCTTGTGGAGGAGGACAATGCGACTACTCTTGTAGTACTCGAAGAAGTGATTATGAAAAATCAAAAAGATACGTGTTTTAAAAAAATATACAAGCATCGAACCAACAAATGAACCAACCTCGAGGAAGTAAGGCATACCATCGTCGAGTAGCGAAGGGACTCGTCGTGTAGGGCGGCCTCCGAGAGGTTGTTTGCCCATGCAACCTCCTCCTTCCAGTCTGTCCGATCCCAGTCCTTGGGCACACCCCGGGCGGGTCAGGACAGCGGAACTCCTCTGCGGGAGGACCGTCGGCAGAGATAACCCGGCTCACGGGGCTGGAGCGGTGGACCCTCTCCCATCCCGAGGTCCCCCTCTGGTTGTCCCCTTCTGTTTCTTCTTCTTGACCTAGCGGGAGGGAACCTCGGCTTCTTTCCTTTTAGATCCGGCTCCATCGTCGAATCCTCGGGGGGCTTGGAAGGACGTTCTAGCGACGTCCCCCCTAGACGAGGTCCCCTCGGTAATCTTCTCCCCTGGCGCCTTCGGCAGCGGGGGTGTTGCCTTCGGTTGCGAGGTTGGTGGCCTCGCTTGGGGGGTCGGTTCCTTTACAATGGGGCCCTTCAGGCCACGAGGAACCTGGGAGATGGAGGTGGAGGTTGCAGGTTTCTTTCCATGCGCCCTCGAGGTCAGAGCGTTGAAAAGGTCCACTGTCAAAAATATAAAAAAAGCAAGTTAGATAAAAAGCAAAGAGCGGAACTCCACAAACAATCAAGGCAGTATGACCCGAGCGAGGCTCGTGGTCATCACTAGATAAGCAAGGTTTCCCCCTCGGGACCAGGCGTTGCCCAAAACCAAAAGCAAGTAACAAAAACAAGGAACACAAGGGAAAATGAGTACCCTCTTTGCCCTCGCGGGGTGGAAGGGTAAGGCTCAGGCCAGCCCGCTCAAGCCGGTCATGTGCCAAGTACTCCTGGAACGGCTCCTAACACGCCGACGCGTATCGGGCCTTGAGCTCGTCGACTTTTTGTGTACCATTGGGCCGGACGAAGTGGTCCGGAGCCGTGGGGAAGTTGAGATACCTCCCGGTAGGGTCCCAGACCAAAAACCATTTTTTCTTCCACGACTTGACGTTCGAGGGGGTCGTGGTAATTTTAAGACCAGGTAGGCTGAGATTGACGAAGCAAGACTCGTGTTCCCTCCTCGCTAAAAATAAGCTCGACATGGTGTCGAGGTCAGTTCCGTCCCCGAGCTCGTGGCTGCGAATGGTACAGGAATCTCCATGCATTGGGAAATAGCTGTGTGGGGCAAACGTGCATGGCCCACAAGAAGTTGACGATGTGTGGGGCCAGAGGTAGCCTGAAGCCGGCCTGGAGACTGGGCAGGTTCACGACCACGCACCTTTCCTATAGCGCCAAGGAGCAGCCCTCCCCTTCGGGAAAGGCTAGCTCAACCCTCTCAGGCCAGGCGAAGCTTTGGGCGATCTTCGCGAGGTCTTTCGGTTTCAAGACCGTAGGCGCCCCTTCGGGTAGAAAGGTTCGTTTCGAGTCCGAGGACATGGGCATCTGCTCCTCGAGGACGGGCGGAACGCTAGACACGACATCGGTGATATGCTCCGCAAAAAAGCTTGCCAGATCGTTGGATTCAGAAGACCTCGCAGTAAAACCTGCCACTTCCTCATTAGAAATCGAGGACGAGGCCATTTCGACACCAAACAATGTGCGAATCGGGAGAAGCGCGAATTAACGGAAACGTCGGAATCACTGGAGGAAGGGTCGCTGAAAACCAGCGAGTGAGACCTCGGGTTCTGAGAGTCACTAGTCTCGACACTCCCTACGGTCTCAAAAGCCTCCTCGTAGAACCTCTCTTGAACTTTAAACACGAAGCCTGGTGGGGGGCTCAAAGAAGATCCTCTAGGCATGAAAGAGCGACGTCTAGGCCACGAGAGGCGAACAACTAGAAAAGAAAAAGTTTTGAGACATCGAGCAAAGCCACAAAAAAGAATATGCGAGGTGACGACGGGAAGAAACCACGTGGCACCCTAGGGTTACTCTGACAGATATGACGGCTGAGGAAGAATGTGAAGCGCCAAAAAGAAAAAGGAGAAGATGGAATGGAAGCCAACGATGGAAGGCCAAACGTCCCGTCAGACACTGGCACGTAACGCCGAAAAGCAATCGTCGCCCTCTAGGGCACGAAACGAAGAAAGAGAGAACGCAAGAAAAAGAGAATCAAGAGCATCACACAGGCACGAGCGCTGCCTCACCCCCTCTGTTTCGCTGCTGTGACACCGCCACGAAGAATCGGGAAACGTTTGTCTCCCGTTGGAGCAAGGGGCAGCGATATAAAGGGGAAGAACATCGAAAACGCAAAAGAGGGAGTCGAACACTTACTTGCTTAAAAGTTGACGCGAATGAAGCAGTAGCGCTCCTGGAAAATGTCGAAAGATCGTCGGGAAGCCGTCTGGAAACTGATCGCCGGAAACTGAAAGGGCAAGAGACAGAGAGAGCGCTGAAGGAAGAAGATGGAGATGAAGCGTGGAAGCGACGCTTTTTATAAGGGGCGAACTTGGGCCTCTCCCCACTCCCGAAAAGCTTATTGGGCTTGGTCTACCTTGATGGCCCATTAAACAAAATACGAGCGAGCAGGCCCAAGAAGCATCGCACGCACGAGAGTTCCTCGCGAAATATCCACCCAACCTCTAGACCACGCCTCTCGCAATCCTAAGAAGTACAAACCCCGCACCCGGGTTTGATGAACCAAATACCCCTCGTATTTATGACCTGCGGTCCTCGGGACGAGGTCCCCAGGCCATGGGATTGTGATGGTGTTCAAAATGGTAGAACAGGAAGTGGGCTCGGGGTACAAGGAATAAGCGGATCCGACGGGACTCCCAAGGTGGATTCAGGAGCCCACAACCATGCCTGTTTTTTAAATAAACAAAATCCCTATCTACGCGAGGTCTTCCGAAACCTCGAAAACGAGGTATAAACCTCGTCGTCGTTCCCCCCAACCAATCATCGGCTGCCTCACCTCCGGACCAATGAGAAGCCCTGATCTCGGGCGTCCCACATCGAGTAAACACTAAAACTCGGCTCCTCAATTCTCTATAAATAGAGGAGAACCTCGTAAGTGGTAAAGGGTCAAAAAACATCTTGAACTCAATAACTATCTTGCTTGTTGAAGATCGACGTGTTGAATCATAGTCAAAAGACCTCGCTACAGACAAGTGAAGTCCACAAAAAGACTTCAAGTCACACAGAGAGCCTTCGCTCACACCAAAGACCTCGCTGCATCATCTCGCAAGCCATCATTACCACGCTCAAACTCAAAACTCAACCTCGCCACCAGAGTCCATCAAGTGGCTTGTGGGTGGTAGAATCTCATAGCGATTAGGAGATCTCGAACCTTGTTAGATCGAGATCTCAAATAATCTTAGGAGGTCTAAGGTGTAAACCTCGTTTGTTTGTAAACCTCATTGGTTTGTATCCTCGCTGTAAGAAAACAATAAATAAAGAGCAAGTGTTTGCATAATCAAATAATAGAATCTCGTTTCTTGTCTTCTAGCGACGGTTTATTTTGGGTTTCATCAGTCGAATCAAGAATTTATGAAAGATTGGGCCCCTAATATGGGGAAGGGGTTAAACATTTTACTCACCAGCAAAAACACATGGATGACAAAAATCATTTTGGGATGCGTCTTAGGCGGTGAATACAAACCAGAAAAGAAGGGCAAATATCGTAAAATTGTGTAGAATTTAGAGGTCGGTGATGAACTTAGAGAAGGTTCTCGTACTAGAAAGATTGGGCACCCGTTCGAGTTGATTTATTGGAGGAACAAAAAGACCAAGTGGAACTTAAGGGTGGAATACGATCACCACAATCATGAGCTTCCCACCAGCCTAGAGGGTTATTCGTTTGTGGGTCGAATGAATGAGAAGCAAAGGGGCAATGCAAAATAGCTAGCTCTGGTGGATATGGAGCCGAGGGAATCCATCATCCTTGACATTCCTAAGGAATAAGTATCTGGAAATGACCACATCAATGAAGCAATTGTATGATTTTCGAAATCAAGTGTATAAAGAAGAGATGAACTCAATGACGGTATGCCAATTTGCGCTTCATTTCTTAGTGTCTAATCAGTACTATGTCGACTATCGAACTAAGAAGTGTAGTAACCAAATACTAGACTTGTTCTTTGCCCATCCCAAGTCGATGCTATAACTAAAGTTGTTCCCTCATGTCGTTGTGGTGGACTCGACATACATAACAAACATGTAAGTGTTTATTATCTATGTGGCAGTTAGGAGATTCATTTACACAGATTAAATCTCATTTAATTGACATTTTAGGTACAACATACCCTTGTGTGAAATTTTTGGATATACTTGCACCAGGAAGAATTTCTGCATTTATGGAAAAAAAGATTCAAGACGGATCATGGCCCAATATCTAGAGTCGAGGGTGAAACCTAACTCCTAAGATAAGTTATAAAGATTTGTAGAGGCTCAAAACCTGCATTCCTGGTCCTATTCTAATCCACAACAAATCTCAAAAAGAAACTAAAACGATCAAAGCCACAATCATCAAACCTATGTTTAGTACTAGCACAATACGAATAATAATAGAAATATGTCATTATTTATAGGCAATAAACAAACCTAAGTTCATTTATTTAGCTTACATGTTGTTCCTAACACAAAGATGAATAATAAACAAAATAAAGATTCACGTTTAATGGAGTAGAAAAGAGAACCGGCCACTTGCCTTGGTTTCGCAGTTAATCCTTACAGAGGTGGATTCCTCGGTTCACGAGCGAAGAGTGACTTGAGCACTTGACCTAAACCGAGCTCGGGTTTCACATAAAATACATGAAATAAATTAATATTCAATTATTTCTTATTTTAAGTTTTTCCCAAATTATTATCTCCTTATAATAATTTTTCAAGGGCTAATATAAATTATTTA
Source organism: Fallopia convolvulus (assembly GCA_964016875.1). Taxonomy (NCBI): domain Eukaryota; kingdom Viridiplantae; phylum Streptophyta; class Magnoliopsida; order Caryophyllales; family Polygonaceae; genus Fallopia; species Fallopia convolvulus. Next base: position 8,602,304 of record OZ024732.1, read on the forward strand.
TTCTATTAATAATTTATAATTCAAATGATCATGACCAAGACCAACCCATCATTTTCCTTATCCTTGTAAAAATGATTTTTAAATTTATAAAAATTATAAATTTACTCACGAGCATGAGAACATCCTTTTGTATATTCCCTATACAAGTTTTGGGTCACATAGTTTATACGAATTTATTGTTATAATTCGTTATATATATTTTTAAAATTAACTAAAAAATACAAAACAAAACGAGAGGTCAGAATTTATACTGAAAAGAGACTTGTTGGTGGAAAGGTGGCGCGGAAAATAAGATGAACATGCTGGGCTAAATTCTTTTTCTCCTTCACAAAAGAGATTCTTATGGACCTTAAAAATAATGGACATGTCTCTTTTTTGTTTCTTTTCCCTACATCCAAACAAGGGCAAAGCCCAACATGACTCCACATAATTTAGAAGAAGCAACACTTCTTTCTCCCTTTCCTCTATACGCAACTCAGCAACAAGAACACCAGAGTGTGAGTGCTCGGACGTGCGAGTGGTTGGACGGCGTCACAGGTGGCGATGGCGAGTTGACGGACTGAAAGACGAGAATAGAATTATTTTCTTGTGGGGGATTTCATCAAAATCCCAAGCTCTTTGACATTCTCGTATTTCAAATGTCAAAAAAAATTCGAATCTGTTCCCCACACTTGAACCAATACATCTCTTATCAACAAAATCATCACAATAACCCACACTAAGTCCTAATCCCCGGATAGGGCCAAGCTAACATCGGCTAGGGAATAATTTTATGGAGCTACAAATAAAAGGCTTTAAGGCTCAAATTGGCTTCAAAGAGAGGATAATGATAAGATAGGTAAAAAGAGAGGATAAAAAGTGGGTTAAAGAAATAAGTTCTCCATCATATGATTTCACATGCAATGAACTAATGTCTCATAAAGGCTTCAAGAAATAGATAACCATATCAATGACAAGATATGCATAAGGAGAGTAAATCACACATGAAAAGAAGAGGGATTTTTGATGTTCTCCCTATAAGGCCAAAAATAACTCACTAGGTAGCAATTTTTGTAACAGCCCTATTTTGCAACATTGGGTATTACCGCCAGTGACCTCAGACTTTACCGTCCAAAGTCACCCAAGGCTTTTAAAATGATATAGAACATTAATAAATGCGGAAATAACATACTCTCTCAGTCCCTAAATGTTTGTCCTCTTTCCATTTCCGTCGTCCCTAAATGTTTGTCCTCCTCCCCCTTCTTTCCTTTTATATCTACATTTTTCTTACAAAAATACCCTCATTTAATATTTCTCTATCCATATTATCCAATCAAAAATCAACCACAATACCCTTATTAGTCTTTTCCTTTCTTTTTATCTTTCTCCCATCTTTATCCAACAACATCACAACATCTCTCCTCTCCCTATTGGTTACTTTTACCTCTCTTTTTTTTCCTTAATTTGCGTGAAAATGTACTTTTAGGAAAAACATTTAGGGACGGAGGGAGTAATACATAAAATAGGAAAGATGCTCCTGAAGGAGACTTGGTCTTTACAAAACACCTTACATTGTCTTCAAGCTTAAAGTTCCTTGAAACCGAATAGCAAAATCATCTTGTTCTTGAAATAAAGTGAAACTAAAACCAAATCGAAATGATAAATGCATCTTGAGAGTTCTCGACCTTCACTTCACGTCGCTTCACGCCTTGTTAGGGTTCCTGGTTTTGTAATATCCTTTTTATTCCATAAAAATCTTTATTCAATATTATTAAAATAATTCTTTTTAACGTTATTGGCTATTTCCTTAATATAATTAAGCAAGTATAATTTCATAACATAATATACTTTGCCTAAAAAGTATTTTTCTTATAAAACTACAAGTTCTCCTTAAATTATAAGAAATCCTCTTTAACCCTTTTACATACTTATCTTAACTAAAATATTACTTTTAAATTTCCCAAAAATTCCTTAGTGACTTAGAATATTATTTCCTTTACCAAGAATACTTTATTCATAATATTCCCTTAGTAGGATTTTATTTACTTATATAATTCACTCTAAATAAAGTTAATAGACTTGTAATTCATCTTCTTGGAAGTTTCCCATAATTAGGAATTTCTATTTTCTTTAAAAAGTAACTTATTAAAATTAATATATATTACATTAATCTTATTTATTTTATTCCTATAGTCCATTTCACATTATAAGACTTATAAAATATCTTTGATCATAGGTTATAACATCATGGCTTGTAAAAAAATATAATCATGGGTTATAAATATCCTACTTCATATTTATAGTCCATTATTATAATATTGTAGTTTATAAAATAATATCTTTTCTATATCTAAAAGATTTCTTTCCATACAAGTCAACTTTATGCTATATAATATCATAGAATCATTATAAGATCATACTTATTATATTTAACCTAGAACTTATGTCTTGTAATAATTCTCTACACTTAGAGATTATTAATTTAATATTTTACTCATATGATGACCTTAGTTTTATAATTATTAATAATATTATACTTCCATAAAATCAATATCTAAAGTCAAACTATAGTCCATGTCTGCAAGTTCTGAAACAATAATACTTTTATAAGATTTCTCTACCATTTATTATTGTTATACTATGTCTTAGATCACTATCATATATTATAACTAAAATCACATATCAACCTAGTTTACTTTATATTCACATATATATATATATAAATATTAATAAAAGTTCCTATTTTGTAGTAGCTTTACACTTAGGGGTATGCTACTTTATATTTTATTAAATAATGAGTTTATTTAATAAACCTATTATTATTATTATTAAAACATATAATATGATATCATCTATAGTTTAAGACATGCAACATATAACCTCTAGAATTCTTATTTTCTCTTTTTATAAAGATGATAATATTAACTATTAATTTTGTAGGCTATAATTATTTTATAAAAACTATCTATATTATGTAAGGAGCATGCTTATAATAAAAACAATAAAATTTATCTATTTGTTTTATAAGTTTAAGTTACCAAGGTAATTCTAGTTTGTTTCCATAATTCAACTAACAAGATCCTCTACTCAACACTTTTATTTATTATATTCCTTATTTGATTTCTAATAAACTATCTATATTATGTAAGGCATTAATTTATCTATTTACGTGATAATCTCTTTTAGCAGAAAAAGTAGAAGTTATTAAGATATTTAGAAATTCTATTTTTATTTAGAGAAAAATAATTATTATAATAAATATCATATTATATTTGGTTTAAAAAAAACCTTGGAGTATCGCGGATATTACAATAGTACCCCCTTAAATTAGTTTTGTCTCCGAAACTAGAGAAAAGTAGGGCGGTACCAAGATGGGACAGGAAGATAACTACAAGTTTCACAGCAAGTGTGGACAGTACGGGGTCTAGTACCCCCTTAAAAGGATCATACTAGTGATGTTCAGGAAGACATTAACTCTGGGAACCTCCTCTGCATATCTTGCTCGGTTTCCCAGGTTTCCCAAGTTGTACCTTCGTTGCCATCTTTGGACCAAAGTACTCGGACTAAAGGTACTTCTTTGTTGCGCAATTTCTTAACTCGGTGCTCTACAATCTTGAGTGGTCTCTCTTCGTAGGTGCCATCCGACTGGATTTCGACATCGTCGAAGTTAATCACATGAGACTCGTCGGGCACATACTTCCTTAAGAGTGACGCATGGAACACATTGTGCACAGGGTGAGAAGATGGCGGTAAAGCAACTCGATAGGCCAGGTTGCCGACTCTTTCTAGGATTTCGAAGGGTCCTACATAGCGAGGATTAAGCTTGCCTCGCTTCCCGAAGCGGAAAACGCCCTTTGAGGGAGATACTTTGACAAAAGCCTTATCTCCTACTACAAACTCGATGTCTCGTCTCCTCAGATATGTATAAGATTTTTGTCGACTCTGAGCAGTCAACATTCTTTGACGGATGCGGGCGACTTCGGAGGCAGTCCTCTCTATCAGGTCGGGACCTAGAAGAATTTTGTCAACATTATCGTCCCAACAGAGCGGGGAACGACATTTCCGACCGTATAAAGCTTCAAAGGGAGCCATCTTGATGGTGGAATGCCAGCTATTGTTGTAGGTGAATTCTATGAGATGCAAGCTGTCATCCCAGCTTGTTGTGCGATCCAGCACACATGCCCGTAGCATATCCTCAAGAGTTTGGATGGTCCTTTCTGATTGACCATCGGTTTGAGGATGGAATGTTGTGTTGAATTTCAGTTCCGTGCCCATGCCCTTATGTAGTCCCTTCCAGAAAGAAGCCATGAAATGACCGTCTCGATCGGAGATAATTGTCTTTGGGGTTCCATGGAGGCAGATTATTTCCTTGACGAAAACTGTTGCTAGCTTTGGAGCCTTGCACTTCTTTTGGATGGGAATGAAGTGGGCACTCTTGGTGAGCCGATCCACGATACCCAGATAGTATCCTTTTGCTTTTGAGTCTTGGCTAGGTCGGTCATGAAATCCATTGCTATATCTTCCTATTTGCACTCCGGCACGGGAAGGGATTGCAACTTTCCTCCGGGTCTTCTGTGTTCAATCTTTACTTTTTGGCAAATCAAACATTTAGATATGAGCTCTGCGACCTCTTGCTTCATGTTTGGCCACTAGAAATTCCTGCGTACATCCTTGTACATTTTACTCGCTGCTGGGTGTACTGAATAGGCGAATGAGTGAGCTTCCTTCAGGATGATCTTCCGAAGCTCGTCCACTACTGGCACACAAATCTGATTATGAAACCAGAGGGAACCGTCATCTTGAATGACGAATCCAGGTGCTTTGCCCTCTTGCACTTCTCCACTTATTCTGATCAGCATGATGTCGTCAGTCTGCTTCTCCTTAATTTCGGCCATCAAATCGGATTGGATCTCCAAGGTGTTTAGACAACCTTGTTGTCTTTCGAACTAGACCTCAATGCCTTCTCTGATCAGTTCTTGCTGCAGCTTTGGCTGGACGGTTAAAATTGCAATCATGCCCTCTTGTTGTGTCTTACAACTGAGACCATCTGCTACGACGTTAGCTTTGCCTGGATGGTAGAGTAGCTCTATGTCGTAGTCTTTCAATAATTCCATCCATCTTCTCTGTCTCATGTTCAGTTCCTTTTGGGTGAATACATACTTCAGACTCTTGTGATCGGTGTATATTTAACACTTGACCCCGTACAAGTAGTGCCGCCAAATCTTTAAGGCGAACACAACCGTTGCCAGCTCGAGGTCGTGCGTCAGATAATTCACTTCATACACCTTGCGTTGTCGGGAGGCATAGGCGATCACCTTCCCATTCTGCATGAGCACGCATCCCAAACCTTGCTTTGAAGCATCACTATAGACCACATAGACGTCGTGTCCATCTGGCAGAGTCAATACTGGTGCACTTGTGAGGCGCTTCTTGAGTTCTTGAAAGGGCAATCTTCGAGAACCCTTCGATGAACCTTCGGTAGTACCCTGGGAGTCCTAGGAAGATGTAAATTTCCTTTATATTCTTTGGTTGCTTCCATTCTGAGACCGCTTCAATCTTCTTGGGGTCCACCATAACTCCGTCTTGATTGATAACGTGGCCCAGGAAAGCCACTTCTTTAAGCCATAAGTCACATTTGGACAACTTGGCGTAAAGTTGGTTGTGCCTTAGAATCTGTAGCACAACTCGGAGGTGTTTTTCATGTTCAGCTAGGTTCCCAGAATAGATTAAGATGTCGTCGATGAAGACGATGACAAACTTGTCGAGGTATTCATGGAAGCATCGATGCATCAGGTCCATGAACACCGCAGGTGCATTGGTCAGTCCAAATGGCATCACCACAAACTTGTAGTGGCCATAGCGGGTGCGGAATGCGGTCTTCGGAATGTCCTCCTCGCGGATCCGAAGTTGGTGATAACCTGATCTCAAGTCGATCTTGGAGAAAACTTTTGCACCTCGGAGTTGATCTAAGAGGTCGTCTATCCTTGGAAGGGGATATTTGTTCTTGATAGTGACTTTGTTCAGCTCTCTGTAGTCGATGCACAGACGGAAAGTTCCGTCTTTCTTCTTTACAAATAGCATAGGTGCTCCCCAAGGCAAGGCGCTCGGTCGGATGTAACCCTTCTCAAGCAGCTCTTCAAGCTGACTCTTGAGCTCTTTCATCTCTAGCGGGGCCATTCTATAAGGCGCCTAAGATATTGGGGCGGTTCCAGGCTCGAGGCTTATGGAAAACTCAACTTCTCGTCGAGGAGGTAACCCGGGGATTTCTTCAAGAAAAACGTCGGGAAACTCTCTGGCCACCGGAATCTCCTGAATATCTATGACCTTTTTCTTCGTCGGCTCGAGGTAGCAAAGATACCCAACGTAGCCCTGTCGGAGCAGTTTTCCGGCTTTCATGGCGTTGATCACTTTTCCATTTTCCTCTTCTCGCTTTCCTTTGAATTTGCAGACATGTTTCCCTCCAGAGTTGATGGTTACAGTGCGGGTGTATAAGTTGATTATTGCTCCATGTTGAGACAACCAATCTCTTCCGAGAATGATGTCGTAGGGATCCATCGGAATGCATATCAAGTTGGAGGGGAAATTTCCTCCTTGAATGCATAAGGGAAAACTAACTAGCTGCCTTGCCCCTATTATCATTTCCCCATTTGGAAGGTTCACAACAAAAGGTTCACATTCTTTGAGATTATCTAAGCCTAGAAGTTCTACACACTTTTCGGATATGAAGGAATGCGAAGCACCGGAATCGAAGAGTATAAACACATCTTTAGAGCGGATAAGGAGGGTACCTTGACAAATAGGCTCCTCGGGCTTATCGGTGGTGCGCATTTCGTACAACCTCTTCCCTTGACCCTGAGGATGCATAGGCCCCTTGTTCTTCTGATGAGCTGTGGACTAAACTGATGTAGTTCCTGCTGGCTTGTTCGAAGCTTGTGGGCGTTGAGACACGGTGTTCGAGCGAGTTTGACCTGTTGAATTTGTTGGTTGCCTGTAGAATTGCCGGAGGTGTCCGTCCTTGTTATAGTTGAAGCATCTCTTGAGAGGTTTGGGACATTTTCGATTTATGTGTCCGGGCTCTACACAGTTGTGACAAATGATCGGGGTCTTTGTTGATGCGGGCCCACGGCCAGGTCTTGATCCAGCTGATGACGCCTTGTGCTTGCTCTTTTTAGACCACTGAGACCCTTGCGGAGATGCTGGCCTCTTAAACCCATTGTGGCTGGAGTGGTGAGGTTTTCCTCCACCGAATTTCTTGTGAGCATGGTCCACGTACTCCTCCAAAGTTTTGAAGGAGCGGTTTGCCATCCAAGGCTTGATGTGATCGCTCATCCTGCGATGGAAGTGCTTGATCTTCTGTTTCTCCGTGGTGATTTCTTCCTCAGCATATTGTAGGAGATGATTGAACTTCTTAGCTCTTTCTAGAACGCTTAACCCATGTAACTTTGGGGAGTGGAGCTCATCTAGCTTTTCGTCTCGCATGGACTCCATGAAGAATATGCGCATCATTTTGTCTTTGAACATAGTCCAGCTCAAATCCGGACGGCTGGGTAAACTAGAACTTTCCCACCACTCGCCTGCTTCACCTTTCAATTTTAGTGCGGCCATATGCACCTTGTTTGCTTCATCACATGGTATGTTGCGTAGGAGTCTTTCCACATGTGAAAACCAGTATTGTACTCCTGACGGATCCCCAGTTCCATCGTATGAATCAGGCTTCATGGCGTTAAAAGCCTTGATTCCCTCAGTGAAGCTGACCAGGGTTCGCTTCTTGGGAGCGACCTCCGCCGTTTGGCCTACTTCCCCATGCACTTCTTCTAGCACCTCCTTTGGTGCTTCGGGGTCTACGGGTTTAGGAACTGCAGCAGGAATTTCCTCTCGTATCAACTGTTGTACGAGAGTGCGTAGTGCATTCACAGTTTCCGCATTGAACGCTAACGACGCTACTGGTGTAGGGGGTGGGTTCACTCGTGGCCCCCTTCGGGCCTCGGACTCACTATCAGCATGGCCTTCCCTAGGAACTGTGGAACTGCGATTGGTGGCTCTTGTGTTGACCATCTGAAGGTTTTGGGTTTGTTTTTATTTGTTAATTCAACGATATAAACAAGAATTAACACGCAAGTTCTAGTAAAAAGAAAATTTCATTAATCGGTTCATGAAGGAGTACAAGGTTTTTTAAACTTAAGCTAGAACAATCAAAGAAAGGAAAACTAAGCTGAATCGACTTCCTAGGTACAAAATGAAGTCGATAGAAGTGGTCTACGCTCACTTCTTGGAATGAAAGAGTACTAAACTAGGAAAACGGGACACGGTCAGTATAAGTGTCGAGGAATCCTTCCTCGAAAAGAGTCTCGTCAACGATCCCCGTCTCGTTGCTAAGGAGTATGTTGGCCTGCTCGATCTTTCGGCGGCGTCGGTTCTCTCGGGCTTGCGAATCCACGACTCATATCCTGAATTGGAGTCTCTCCGCCTGATCCCTCTCCGTCTCTCTGACCCACTCCTCTCGGTGGCTCTGCAGCAGGTCACGATTCACCCAGCGTCCTCCGGTGGGTACTACGCCGGAAGGTGGGGGATGGTTGATCAGGGGCTGACGAGCTCGGCGGTTGGATGACTCTCTTTCCTCCCACGAGACGAACCCCTCCATCTGTACTTCCCTAGGGGCATGTCTCTCCCGCTCGTATAATGAGGTAGGACCATATTATCTCTCTTCCGAGCGGTCAACGTTCATGGATTGAAGCTACCGCAAAAATGCTTCGTCTTCATGACACCAGAAGTGTGTCATCGGCGGCATGGGATCTTCGGGCTCGGGCGCTCGCGGAGTTGAGACTACCTCTATTCTCGGGACCTGACTTGTGGATGGCATAGCTCTCGGAACCAGAATCATGGCTGGCATAGGGGTTGGGGGAACGTATTCCCACCTGGGACTTGCTGGGGGTGGTAGCGGTGGTGTTTCCGGGTCGATCACCACCACATCCTCATCTTCCTCTTCCGACTCTTCGTTCATGGCGTCCCATTCGGCCTGGGCTTGCCATAGTAGCTCGAGCTCTTTGTCGTCTACTTCATCTTCTTCCCCGTGCTCAAAGTCGAGCTCGGGTACAATCCCCTCTGGTTGGTACTCGGGCACCAACTCCTCATTCTCCACGTCAGAGTAATCCTCGGGCTCATAACCCGGTGCCTTCTCTTCATCCTCCAAAGGATAATCGTCGGGCTCGTACACCGGGGATGGGGGCAATTCGGCCGGTGTGGGGTCGTCTTCGGGTAGCTCGATGGGGAGGTTGGGGTCCTCCTCGGGATCTTCTTCGGACTCTTCCCACGGTTCCCCGACTTGATCAATTTCCATGTCGATCCCAGGTTGACCTTCTTCGTGCTCATGGACGTGGTTGTGCTCAGCGTCATAAAAGGGGAAATACGAGTTCGAAGCTTGCATCCCAAAGCGGGCTCCATTGGCGTGGTTCCCAGTGCGATAGTTTCTTGGGCTAGCCATGGTGTGTTTGAGGAAGAGAAAGAAAGGGAAAAGGCGTTAAGACAGAACCTCCTTAGTTTCTATAAGATGAAGACATAGTGAAGGAAGTCAAGATCTTTGAAAATTACCAAAAACATAGTTTTATTTTATACTTTTCATTTTCTTGGTCCGACTAAGGGTCTTAAGGTTTTTCTTTTGAACACATGCTTTAAGTGTTGGGATTACTACCAAGTTCCTAATATGGAGGTGCGAGTATTTTATGAATTTTCTAATGAAGGGTTGAAAATTGAAATGTTCATACGACTCAAGTTTTTGAAGGATAGAAAGAGAATTTTAAAGAAATTGTTAGTTCTAGAACTAAGTACTTGGTATCTAAGGTTTTTAACATTTTCAAGAGGCTTTCAACTTAACAAAATTGAAATTGGAAGGTTAGTATTTCTAAGTTTTCTTCAGAGAATAAGGAAGGAAATTTTCTATGATTGAAGGTTTTAAATAGCGGAAGTAAAAGTTAAGGTTTTTAAAAATTCTCGATTTTCAAAAATTTTCGGTTTTAAAACTTCTCGGTCTTAAAACAAAAACGTTTCGCTCTGATACCACAATTGTAACACCCCTATTTTGCAACATTGGGTATTACCGCCAGTGAACTCAGACTTTACCGTCCAAAGTCACCCAAGGCTTTTAGAATGATATAGAACATTAATAAATGCGGAAATAACATAATACATAACATAGGAAAGATGCTCCCGAAATAGACTTGGTCTTTAATTTACAAAACATCTTACATTGTCTTCAAGCTTAAAGTTCCTTGAAACCGAATAGAAAAATCATCTTGTTCTTGAAATAAAGTGAAACTAAAACCAAATCGAAATGATAAATGCATCTTAAGAGTTCTCGAGCTTCACTTCACGTCGCTTCACGCCTTGTTAGGGTTCCTGGATTCTGATATAGTTCGTGAGGGGCGATAAAATGCAAGGCAAAAAGATGCGGAAAAGAAGAATTAGTCTAAGAGACTAAGCAAGAGGGAATGGAACATCCCGAGGGTATTTCGGTAATTTCAAGTCTTATAGAAAGAGATAATGGGGTTGTGTTTACGATGAGGCTTATTTATATGGGGCTTCAATAGTACAAAGGAGAGCATATCTTAAAGCAGAGATAGCTCGATGAGCGAGAGAAGAACTACTAGATTGTAGACTTCTTTTGGAATCGAAAAGAAATATGTTGGGAACGTTATTAATACACACAAGTTAAAAACCTCTCGAGCCTTGAGCGGACCGAGAGCCGGAACGATCATTTGAGACCGGTCCGGTTTTGGTATCTTAAATGTGCATTGGACACTTATTTTATATAGTGATGAAAAACATTCGGTTTCGTTAATGATTTTTAATAGAAAGAGGTGGGACTCGGATGACCCGATCCACCAAGGGAAAAACTCAGTTTCCCGGCACTTAGCTAGAGTGCGCTCATCCCTCCTTGCAATCGGAGCGGATGGGATCATGATCCCGAAAGTCATACTTCAAACACGTAGGCACTTACGACTTAGTAAAATTATATAAAGGCGTCGGCTACTCCGCGCCCCTCACTAGTTTGTTCGACGTTGATCTCAGAGCGAGATCGTAAACAATCAAAGTAACAACCACACTAGCATAAATAATCCTATCACAAGAATATAAAGCGTATTATGCTAACAATAGGTCGTTAATTCTAGCAATTGATATTTCCTAGGTTCATTTATATTTGAGCACAAAAGTTGTTCCCAACATCGAGAAATTTACGGAACGAAATTATAAAGGTTGCAAGGGGAAATTCCACTTGCCTTAGCTCACAAGCGTATACTAACGAGTCTTGACGGAATATTTGGTTCGCAACTTCGAGCACGATTCCCGGCCTAATGACACGGAATTTACGAGCGGATTTTAATTACGGATTCTTCTTATCTTGGATTCTCTCTTATAATACTTTATATAAGAGAAATGGAATTCTAAATTATTATGATAATAATTTAGAAGATTATTTAAAATAATAATATTCCTTCATTATTATTTTTGGTTTTGTAATATCCTTTTTATTCCATAAAAAATCTTTATTCAATATTATTAAAATAATTCTTTTTAACGTTATTGGCTATTTCCTTAATATAATTAAGCAAGTATAATTCCATAAAATACTATACTTTGCCTAAAAAGTATTTTTCTTATAAAACTACAAGTTCTCCTTAAATTATAAGAAATCCGCTTTAACCCTTTTACATACTTATCTTAACTAAAATTTACTTTTAAATTTCCCAAAAATTCCTTAGTGACTTAGAATATTATTTCCTTTACCAAGAATACTTTATTAATAATATTCCCTTAGTAGGATTTTATTTACTTATATAATTCACTCTAAATAAAGTTAATAGACTTGTAATTCATCTTCTTGGAAGTTTTCAATAATTAGGAATTTCTATTTTCTTTTGAAAGTAACTTACTAAAATTAATATATATTACATTAATCTTATTTATTTTATTCCTATAGTCCATTTCACATTATAAGACTTATAAAATATCTTTGATCATAGGTTATAACATCATGGCTTGTAAAAAAATATAATCATGGGTTATAATTATCCCACTTCATATTTATAGTCCATTATTATAATATTGTAGTTTATAAAATAATATCTTTTCTATATCTAAAAGATTTCTTTCCATACAAGTCAACTTTATGCTATATAATATCATAGAATCATTATAAGATCATACTTATTATATTTAACCTAGAACTTATGTCTTGTAACAATTCTCTACACTTAGAGATTATTAATTTAATATTTTACTCATATAATGACCTTAGTATTATAATTATTATTAATATTATACTTCCATAAAATCAATATCTAAAGTCAAACTATAGTCCATGTCTGCAAGTTCTGAAACAATAATACTTTTATAAGGTTTCTCTACCATTTATTGTTATACTATGTCTTAGATCACTATCATATATTATAACTAAAATCACATATCAACCTAGTTTACTTTATATTCACACATATATATATATATATAAATATTAATAAAAGTTCCTATTTTGTAGTAGCTTTACACTTAGGGGTATGCTACTTTATATTTTATTAAATAATGAGTTTATTTAATAAACCTATTATTATTATTAAAACATATAATATGATATCATATATGGTTTAAGACATGCAACAAATAACCTCTAGAATTCTTATTTTCTCTTTTTATAAAGATGATAATATTAACTATTAATTTTGTAGGCTATAATTATTTTATAAAAACTATCTATATTATGTAAGGAGCATGCTTATAATAAAAACAATAAAATTTATCTATTTGTTTTATAAGCTTAAGTTACCAAGGTAATTCTAGTTTGTTTCCATTATTCAACTAACAAGATCCTCTACTCAACACTTTTATTTATTATATTCCTTATTTGATTTCTAATAATCCATAAAAGGCTTTAACAAAAATTATAAATACATAATTTAAATAAATAGAATTTAGGATTTAGAATTTATACTTCTTAGTTCTGTGTTTACAGAACACTGGAGAAGGGAGGCAGGGGAGGCCGGCGGCTCACGGCGGCGTGGGACATGGACGACGGCGAGGGCTCGGCGGCACCGGCGGGTCTCAGCGGCGGGCTGGTGGTCTGATCTGTGCTCCAAGGTGGTTCGGCGGGGGCTCCAAGGGAAAGAAGAGGAATTTTGATGGTGTTTTTAATGGTGGAACAAGCTTGATTGTGGCTGATTTTTAAACACAAAGAGAGCAATTGGAACAAGAAGGAGAAGATGGATGAATGTGTGAGTGAAAAGGGTGAATGGAAGGCCTTTTATAGGCAAATTGGTGGAGGTCTTCAATCCATGGCTAAGGGAGTAGACCAATGGAGGAGGAGGCAAAGCTTCACCATTGGTCAATGGTGTGTTTCTTTGATGGTGAGGGAAGGATGATGCAACCATGGTGCTTCTTGCAAGCAAAGGGAGGTGGTAGAAGCTTCCTTGAGCATGCAATGGCCAATTCTTACATCAACGTACAATCAATCAGACAAAAGTCTGATGTTGTTTTTTTTTAGAAAAGAAGGGGAATAAATGATAAAAGATAATAAGAATGGTGTTTACGGGTAAGAAAGTTCATTTGGTCTAGCTGGATTGGAGAGGGGGGGTGTGGGTAGAGTGGCAAGAGGTCTCGGGTTCGAGTCCCGGCTCTTGCATTCTTGTTACAAGACTTGTAATTAGATTTTTAAGCCTTTATGTAACTTATTTTATAAAATAAATTCAATCTCTATAAGGCATTATATTTATTTAATGCCCTTTTTATTAATTCATGCCCCTCATACTATTTTATTGGATTTTATTTAATTTCATTTACGTGATAATCTCTTTTAGAAGAGAAAGTCGAAGTTATTACGATATTTAGAAATTCTCTTTTTATTTAGAGAACAATAATTATTATAATAAATATTATATTATATTTGGTTTAAAAAAACCTTGGAATATCGCGGATATTACAATTTTTTGTTGGATTTAAGTCCCTTCTACCAAAGATCATATGTGCTCAATTTCATCACATGCTAAATATCACATAAAAACAAATTTTCAACATGGTTCAGGCAAAGCTATCCAAACATGCTATGGAATTATATGATCAAGCAAGTTAAAGCATTTCATAGGACATCTAAGTGGAATATTATTAATCCTAAAAACACAAACAAAGACACAGAAACTGAGTTTTATTTTCCCCCACCCCATACTTAAACCAAACAGTGTCCTCACTGTTTAAAACAAAGACATATAAAGATAAAGAGGGAAAAGAAAAGGGAACTCACAAAGTAAAACTGAAGCTGTCTAAAGCCATTGATCACAGAAGAGTTGAATTTTCTCAGTTCTGTAGAGGTTGGTACCGACCAGAAGAGGGTCGGCAATGAACCAAATTGTTCATTTCACACGATTCTCATTCTTTGTATTTGTACTTAGAACTGAGTATATGGATTTTTCTTTTTATGCAGTACTTCTTCTTCTTCATGTATTACCTGAGTCATGTTAGAAAAACTTCTATCCTTACTACACTAAGTTATCCTAAAAAAAAGTCAAAAGAAAGCTAGCAAAAAGACCTAAGAAAACAAAAACTAAAAGCGGGTTGCCTCATGTAAGCGCTATTTTTAACGTCGTTATCCCGACGAACTTATTTGAGCCCTAAGGTGGCTTCTCTCCAGCTTTGTCGGGATCAAGAGTTACCCCGTACTTTGCCGAAATAGCATCAAAGCTTCTTTCCAAGAGATTCGACCCTCTATCATCAATATGTATGCTCGGTAATCCTACAACAGGGTTAATATAGTCCGAAAACCAAGGAGGTTTTGACTCTTTCACATGACTAACAATAGGATTTAATATAGAACAAGGATAGGAGAAGGGATCATGACCAGAATTAATAGGAATAGAGCAAGAAGACTCACCTTTGTTTCTCAGGAAGTGGGTCGTTACCGAGGTTGTGTGGGTCGTTAATGACCCTGCTGGACTTGTTAAAGCTTCGGTAACGGGCTGGAATTCACACCCAGCATTGTGATCCTTCAGATAAGGGACGTTACCGACCCACCGCTCCTCGGTAAGCATGACTTCTTTGAACTGTCTTGTTTTTGTACTTAGAGAAGGATCGGTACCGACCCATGGTGGGTCGATAGGCTCTACAGTACTGCAACTAGAAACCTCATTCATGGCCGGATTGAAGTGGACTTTTTCTTCTCCTATATCAAATGTAAGGAACCCCTTCTTGACATCTACTTGTGCCTCTACGGTGGCTAAGAATGGTCTTCCAAAAAGGATTGGTTTCTCAATATTTGGGAGAACTATGGCCGATTCCGGCACCCTCAATTCTGGGTGCATGAATTGCTTAGCGTTTCTTGAAATAGCATCCAACAGCTCTCGTAGACGGGCATTGTCAGCGGCTATGGTTTCCCTTTCTATCTAGATCTCCTTTATTTGTAAGCGGAGGTCAACCATCTACTTAACTATTTCTTCATTAGTAGCCATTGATTTGTTTTCTCTTAATTTGAGGTGGAAGGATCACTCGGGTTTAGAGTCTACTACTGGATTAGAGACAACTCGGCGTCCTTCAGCTGGCATACACTATAAGCAAAAACAAAAACAAAAACGAAATAAAAACCAAAACGGGTTTTTAGAGGAGGGTCAGTACCGAGGCCCAAAGGGTCAATAACGAGCCTGAAGTGATCCCGTAAAAACAAAACTGAAAAGAAAAGAACTGGGATTTGTCGACAGGGTCGGTACCGACCTGGCTAGGGTCGTTACCGACCTGGGTAGGGTCGTTACCGACTCGAAAGTGAACCTGAAAACAAACAGAAAAAAGAAGAATTTTGGTTTCCAGGGGGGTCGTTACCGACTCGACGGAGTCCCGAAAAACACTAAAAGAAGAAAACTTAGCATAATTGAAATCTCCTCGGCAACGGCGCCAATTTGTTGAGAGGTTTTTTTGACATCAAATAAATTTATAATCAAGACCACGCTGAGTACAAGGGAGTCAGTTTCGTCCACGGGAGAAAGTCTAGTGTCAAATTTTATTACTTAGAGCGCAAGTAATCAATCAAAAGCAAGGGTTTTTATCAAAGGAGAGAGATTTCTAAGGTTAAGGTGTCCCCACAACAATAATCATCCATACAAACGTTTAATGAAACATAAAGATCATGCCTTTATCACATAAAGTTGTTAACTTTCGTCAACTAAGCAAGTAAATCAACTAACTTTCTTTCAATTAATAAATTTTACTATCTATCTCTTCTACTTCAACTAGGATTGATCCGTTTTCGCTTCAAAAATCCTAATTGACTACTCTGATTCAAGGTTTCCGCTTTCACTTCAACTATGAATGTGAAATTCCTATCAACTTTTGTTTCAAGGATTAAGAACAAGAGGATAAATCATGCAATAAAGACAATCAAATCATGATCACAAACAACCACGCACAACCATTGTTGGGTTTAACCCCAACTTTAAAGAGAGACTACACACTAATCATAATTAAAAAGAACATCTAAAAAAAAGAAAGGAAAACTTACAAAACCGAATTCAAAGCAAACTTGTCTTCCAAGCAAACTCAATCTTGTCCTCTCTCTCCTCACGCCTCTCTCCTCTTCTCTCTACTCTACCCTAAAGCTAACTTGAATGTGGATGGATTCTCAAACTAGGGCTAGACAAGAGTATTTATAGAGAAAACTAATCTATCTAAAGTTATCTATAAGGAAATAAACCTCTAAAAGGTATATCCCTTAAAACTATCTAATAACATAAAAGATATAGGATAAAATCATTAAATGCGCCGACTCGGATGTTCGCTAACGACTTTGAGTGCCTCGGTACCAGTGTTCTAAAAATCGGGATGGGCGGCCGCCTAGGCGGCACCTGGGCACTCGACGGATACCGACCATCCCGTTTTTGTCCTAGTCGGAGCTCTAGGCGGGCAACGTTCATAGGTGATTGAGAAATAGTTTAAGGCGGGTTCAAGGCGGTTCATTGGTGTCGGAAACAAGGTCTTACGCTGCGGAGGTCACTGTTCAAACAAAGACGAGAGTGATGACGATGCGTCGTCGGAGCATCTCTGGAGGCTGTAGAATGGCGATGAAGACGATGAACAGTGTTTGGTAGTTAGGTTTTAAGAAGGGTAACATTAATAGAAGAGGAGCTGGGCTTGGTTTAATAATGGCCAAAAATTAATACAAGAATGTTGGTAAAATTGATTTCCAAAGGCTTGACAATTTGATAAATATGATGTTTTGAGGTAGAATATGTGCAGCTACTGAGTGTTTATTTACCAAATTCATTCAACTTCTTTTCAACTGTATAATTTGATTAAATTGATTGTTGATTTGTTGACATATTGAGTTTGAGTAGCAGCCAACTACGTACGTATTGAGTGTATAAATGTGAACATTCTTGATTCAATTTCTGAATTAAATTTACATGTTGGCATCCAATTTACATATATGATTAAGTTTTGTGTGATTTCTTTCTTTATTTTTTATAGAGGTTTCACATGTCTTGCCAATTTCAAATTAAAACTCTCCATCAATGGCCTAAAATTAGAGATTTAATATTTGAATGAAAATTTACTATTTAGTATTAACGAGTATTTACTATTTTGTATGATATATTATTTGAAACTATGATTTAATATTTGAACTAGAAATTTTGAACAACAGAAAAAGCCTAAAATACACACAAATAACTAATATCGTCCTAATCCACCTAGGCCCCGCCTAGCCGCTTAGGCGCTAGGCCCTTGCTCACCGCCTTGCGTTTTTTAGGACACTGCTCGGTACCGATCCCGTCAGGGTCGGTAGCACTTCGCTAAATTCTTCTGATTTTCCTCTTTTGTTGAGAATCTCGTTACTGACCTATGTACCTCGTTATCGACCCCCTTCAGCAATGAAAACTGGGTTGTAACTGAGAGTAAAACTTCGGTAGAGGGTTCGTTACACCTCGGTTTGACTCGATTCTTTTTCAGTAGGCTCGGTAACAAATTTCTCTACTTCTTTCATGGCTCGAACTTGATTCTTCGCCTCTTTATGAACTTCATTCCTTAAGCTTTTCCTCAGCTTTGCTCCTTTCCTAAAAAACATGCTTCAAACAGCTACTAAAAACCTATAAAGCACCATCAAAGCTTATGTAGACTCCATATCTTAAGCAAATACGAAAACCTACACAAACGACTCAAAGAAAAAACAAAAAACTAAAGAAAAGACTCAAACACATAAAAACACACCCTAAAAACATGACTAAAAAGGCGGATATCAAAGAGCATACAAACGACTAAAAAGAAATAACAAAACAAGTCATGGAAGGATGAGAGGGAGTGAGGGACACTAGAGAAGCGTATCGCCATTGGCTTATGGTCAACTAAGACAATCCCTTAAGATGTGCAAAATGGACCACTGACGTTCCCTCCACCGAGATGAATGATCTTTAGGAGCCTTGAAGCACAATAACGCCCTAGCTCAATACAACTCAAGCTCGAAGTACACAAACCAAGTTCGAAGCAATGTGCCAACAATAAACATAAACAACAAAACACAATAATACCAAAACACAAAGAAAACAACTCGACAAGGTTTAGGCCCAAGACATCAGAAGCCCAAAAAAAACTCAAAACAACACCAAGGATATGTGTGTATGAAGTCACGTTTCCCATCTACAACGGAGCATCGAGCTACACAAAAGAAATCTGATATGGAACGAAGCGTTAACTCACAACTGAAACTTGTAGCCAAAATCAAGCCAGAAAAAAAGAAGTTAGAATCACTCCATCAACCTGGAAAAGGGGTAGTGAAATTTGACGAGCCAAGTCAAAATCGGTTGACCAACAAAAAAACTTGATGCAGCGATGTTTGTCAGGATAACACACCCAATGATGAAGCCCGGATAATTCGAGCGCTAAACGAAAAAAAGGATTATCAAATCAAGGGGGAATCGAGAAGACATGATACATGCAAGCTCGAAACTCATGTCATGGCATAATGATGCTGGTGAAATCATGCCCCCTATAAAAATACTCGCAAATACCTAAGTCTTCTTGCCAAAACACATCAAGCCATGCGAAACAACACATTTAATGGACTAGAAATACAAAGATCCAACAAACCAAGTATAGTTCCACGAGGATTCCTGCACAATCAAACTATAAAATCTCTTTTTAGTGTGCGCAAAACATTCCATGCGCAGATTAAAAGTGAATCTTTTGTATGCTTGTTGTTATATTAGTTTACATCCTTATTTCTAGCGCTCGTTTATTTCGGGTTCAACACCTAAAGATAGGATTCATTGTGGAAGTTATAAATGATCATATTCATTAGGATATATACATATCAAACACACTAGATTTACAAATGCATTTGTAGTAACACAAAAGTGTCTTGAAGAGACATATCTAAACAAATAAAAATACCATAAGAGAAGAGTGTGAAACTTCAATAGAAGATGTTTGGCATGCATAACTTAATTCTAAAGCGATGTTTGACATGATAATATTTTTAATATTTTTGTTGCGGAAGCGATGCGCTGCAATTGTATTAACTTGTTTCAAATATTCAATTATTATTATTTTATATCAAATGGAATTTAAAATTATTATATATTATAATAAACTAGTTGAACATTACTAAACAATGTTTATATATTTTCATAAAACTCCAACTATTTTTGTAATTAGTTTTGCAACTTCAACTAGTTTTGCAACTCCTACTAATTTTTTTAATGACTTCACAAACATAGCCCTAGTTCCCGTTTGTGCCTTGCATGGTGTTTTTATAGATTTCTTTTATTATTTATTTGTATTTGTTAAATTTGATTAAATTGGTATATACAATGATATTTTTACAAAAATATTCATATCTTATCTATAAAAAAACTATTATTTCAAAAAAATAATTACTAAAATTGATATAGGGAACGATATAAAATTGTATGTTTCTTATCTAAAAAAAATTATCTTATCCAAAAATAAAACTAATATATTGATTGATTGTTTTGTTTAATATATAAATATAATTAATTAAAAATAATTCAAGTAAATTGAAATTAATCAGATTGATTTAAAAAAGATGGATGACGAGGTTCAATATAAGACCGTTTTATATATTACTAGTTGTCACCGTCGTGCCATGGATGACTATGACTCGATATTTTTTAGATATAATATAAAAAAGATGTTAATATATAAAAATATAATATAAAATTTAATGTAAGTAATTTGTTGCCCGTAATATGTATAAAAATATTTTGTTCTTAAAATCAAATAAAAAAAATTAAATTTAGATTATTAAGCTTAAAATTGAGAATAAACATAGATTATTAAGATAAAATAATCTACATTACTCATTTTTCTTGACAATATTTCATAAATAAGTTTAATTTAAAAGAAGGATATAAAATATGAACAAAGTAAAGCAAAAAAGATATATTTTGAAAATATGGAAGAGATGAGATTTTAAAAAATAATAATTAATGTAATATTGTAATTGTGTATATTTATTTTTTAATAAAGAGAGAAAGAAACAACTAAAATGTTAAAAATATTGAGCATATATATTTTATTGGCTTATAAGGAAAAAATTCAACCATTAGTTAAATTTTTTAGTTAAGATATTATCTCCTACCAAAAATTAAGATATTATCTAAATTTGGGAAATAAAAATAAATTTTAAATAAGTGGAAAAAATTTGCCATGTGGAATAGGAGTTTGGTACAAATGAAACAAACTCTTATCCTGAAAAATGAAACGAATACACTTTTGTAGTTCGTAGTGCACTTTTCCTACTTTGGAGTGCACTTTTCATATTTTTATAGTACGCTTTTCATATTGTACTTTTTGTATTTTGTAATGCACTTTTCCTACTTTATTGTGCACTTTTTAATTTTCAGTATAAGAGTTTGTTTCATTTAAACGAAACTCGTGGAATATGAAGTGGAAAGAATGATGAATATTTAATTTTTATAGAACAAGGATTAAATGTCATATGTCAAAATCCTATATGAATTAATAATTGAATGTCATGTGTCAAAAACTGATTTGGTGCAATGTGGTGTCTCCAAACCTTATTTCTTTTATATATATAGTAGATTTTAACAATTGTTTTAGTATATAGTCATAAAATAATCTCCTATTAAATAAAAAAATAGTCCGTCCTTGTTAAGTCTAATTTGATCGAGTTTGAATGTTTTGGTCTTAAAAGTTTAGTTGTCAAGTTTTGCCACTTCAAAAATTTGATAGGAATCTCGTGACTATATGAAAAAAAAGAAGTAAAAAGGTGCATAAATTTCCGCCATAATAAAATCTTCTTTTTTTAGGGAAAAAATATTCTGAAATGGGAACAACTCGAATCCCATAGATTATTTAATTGAATTCACATGTTTACTACCACAACACACTTGCCCATAATCGGGCGAGCGAACCAAGAACGAAGAAAGCAACGGCATCGCTCCGCACCTATCTATTACTCTCACCCCCTTAAATACTCACCGCCAACGATCTCCTTCCCCATATAAAAAATCTAAAAAAAAACCTTCCTAAAAACCCTTGTTTTCTTTTTCTTTTTCTTATTTCCCTTCATTGTTCCTCCAAAAATACATAAAAACCCAGGCGCGAGATCACAGAGACCGTGTAAGGAAGATCGAAGCGGAGGATTCGACAATGGTGTGGTTCGGAGGTCTCTTCGGAAGTAGGTTTAGTAGCGGCTTCCTCTTCGCACGATCGAATCGGAGGACGCCGAATGGTAAACCTCCCAACTCTGCTTTTCCGTTCGCCGTCGAACAGCGAGATGAAATAGACGACGATTTGAGGACTGATGTGGAGGAAGGAAGCTATTACAGCCTCACCACTGACGTTCTCCCCCCTTTAGGAGCCCGTAGCAATCGCAGGGTTCGCCTTCGCCGATTCTTCATTTCCCCTTACGACCGCCGTTACAGGTTTCTCCTTTTTCCTTTTCTAATCTCGCCCTAGCTATTTTCTGGATGAGTATGGGTCCAATTCTAGGTCGAAGCGAGGAATTGCCGAATTCGGCTCTAAAACAGGGGTTTTTATTGCATGCGTTGCGTATCTGTGGAGGTTGACATTTCGTTTATTTAAATTAAATGCTACTGTCGCCTTATTTTGTTAGCTTTGACTCGTTCTGTTTGAACTAGTTCTGGTAATGTAAGGCCATGTTCATTACGTTAGGGTTGAGAAATTGGTTTGAATGATCTTGAAAAGTTCAAGATTTCTGCTTCTAAATTGGCCCGTGTATAAAGATGGAATAGTGCATGTATATGTTAGGAAAAGACAATTGGTAACTTTTTTGGAGGCTTCTTTCGAAAGGGCTGATACCCTGTGGTTGTTGAGAGTCCTTTTATTTTGTCCCCTTTTTGTTTTCTTCTTTGCTCCAAAATATTGCTTCCTGCGTTCATATTTGGGTTTTCTGTTCAATTTCCTCTCTCAGATTGAATGGCTTTATTGTGTTTTCCTGTTCTCACTTTTCATAAAACAATCTTATGCCAAAAGTTCAAAAAGAAGCTTGAACTCCAAATATCTGTTTGGTAGTTTATGTAAGAATAACTTATTCTTTTTATTAAGGAACTATATTTGTGGGTGTTCTGTGTTCATACCTTATAATTCTAAGTGTACGTGGCTTGTCTGGTGCATTAAATCTTTCTCTAATTAGAAAATAAATAAATAAATTCAAAAGTGTACAGTGTACTCAATTTGAGTTCTTTTGGTCCCTTTTACTGTTTTAGAATTCTTTTTGATAGTGCATAATAGTCAAAGATGGTAGAATAGTGCCAAGTGGAATTTGCCTCTTTTTTAATTGAACTTTGTTCAAAAGATATTTGACCATGTTACAATAAAAAAACAACTGTTGCAGAAAAGCATGTGGTGTATGCTCAGTTGGTGGCTTGTGGTATGCATGAATTAGAACCTTAAATGCTGAAAAACTCATGGGGTGAATGCAGGATTTGGGAGACTTTCCTTGTGATACTTGTCCTCTACACTGCATGGATTTCGCCCTTTGAATTTGGGTTTCTTGATGGACCAAGGAAGCCCATATCCATCATTGACAATGTCGTTAATTTCTTCTTCCTTGTGGACATTATCCTCACCTTCTTTGTTGCATATCTTGATACAACGACATATCAACTCATTGACGATCCTAAGATGATTGCTACAAAATATGCTTTGAGTCCGAGAATGGTGCTGGATGTCATATCCACATGTCCTTGTGAATTAGCTCAGACCATCTTCCCAGCCTCTAAACAAGTTTATGGCTTGTTGAACATGCTCCGTCTATGGAGGCTTTATAGGGTGAATCGCCTCTTTACAAGGTATCTTCTACATTGATCTATATGTTTGGGACTATGCTTCTTTCCCTACATACTGACATTCCAAATCTCTCTATTTGAGTTGATCAGGTTGGAAAAAGATAGGAACTTCAATTACTTTGGAGTGCGATGTGTGAAGCTCGTTTGCGTAAGTATGCTTGGGATGAATAATATCTGGGATCAGTGTTTTTTAAAAACTGACTTTGTGTGATCTTTTGTTTGTGTAAAAGACAATGCACTGGACAAAACCACCCACCCACCCATCATCTAAGCCATTTTGCACAAACCACCCATTCTAAATGAAGATGTTTTAACCACTCATTAAGTCACTAACCATACTACGTTTGCTATTCAACACCCGTACCCACTTTACCCACAGTAAAATGCTATAAAAGATCGTGAAATGACTAA
Source organism: Fallopia convolvulus (assembly GCA_964016875.1). Taxonomy (NCBI): domain Eukaryota; kingdom Viridiplantae; phylum Streptophyta; class Magnoliopsida; order Caryophyllales; family Polygonaceae; genus Fallopia; species Fallopia convolvulus. The sequence continues at coordinate 8,626,006 of OZ024732.1, forward strand.
AGTTCTCCGCACTCGAAGAGAACATTATATATGTCTAAATGAGGGGTTTGGATATTCCACTCTTTTTCTTGATGTTTTTCATCTAATATGCTTGGATGTATAATTGATAAATGAACGTTGGATAATGGGTGGCTAGATGCAACTATATAAGTGGCTTGTTTTCTGGGTGGGGGTTGATTTCTGTAGTTTATATACCTTATGGATTTTTCATTGTCTCAAGGAGTTATCTATTTCAGGTTACCCTCTTCGCAGTTCACTCTGCAGGGTGCTTCTATTACCATATAGCGGCACATTACCATGACAAGAAAGAAACTTGGATAGGATCATCAATGGAGGATTTTCTCAAGTTCAGCATTTGGACTCGGTATGTTATGTCCGTCTATTGGGCTATCACTACTCTCAGCACAGTTGGGTATGGTGATTTGCATCCCGTCAATAAGTGGGAGATGTTGTTCGACATCTTTTATATGCTTTTCAACCTTGGGCTCACTGCCTATTTGATTGGGAACATGACCAACTTGGTCGCCCATGCTAGCCTCCGAACAAGAAAATACGTGAGTTCTTTTTTTTTTTTTCACAATTTGCTCTTGTAAAGTAACACTGCTTTTTGCCTTTAGTAAATTTTATTGGTCTCTCTTTTGTAGAGGGATAGCATTCAAGCAGCATCTAATTTTGCTTCGAGACACCAGCTACCATTTCGCTTGCAAGAGCAGATGCTTGCACATATTTGCCTCAAGTACAGGACAGATTCTGAGGGACTGCAACAGCAAGAGATACTGGATTCTCTTCCCAAAGCCATTCGTTCTAGCATTTCTCACTATCTTTTCTACTCCCTTGTAGATGAGGTGTATTTGTTCCGTGGTGTGTCCAATGACCTCCTTTTTCAGCTGGTAGTTGTTAGATTAATGATGTTTGAGAGTTTTGACGTTTTGTGATGTTATTATAAGTCCCTCACATATCCTTTTTTTTTTTTATTGTTTCTGAAGGTCTCTGAAATGAAAGCAGAGTTTTATTCTACCAATGAAGATGTTATCTTGCAAAATGAAGCGCCATCAGATTTCTATGTTATCGTTAGTGGTTCAGTGGTATATATTCTACCTTCATGTGAATTTTGTTATTCCACCTGGTTATATATTTCATTGTTTTCGTCTAATGCTTAATGCTCTGTGTTTTCTCTTCAGGATCTTATTCAACTTAGAAACGGAGTTGAACAAGTGAGTTCCATAGCCCTTATTGGGAAAATGCTTGATTGATTGATAAGGAATTGTCTTTGGTGTAACTTTTTTTTTCTTGGTGTACATCACAGATTGTTGGACGTGCAAAAAAGGGCGACGTATGTGGTGAAGTCGGTGTCCTTTGTTACAGACCTCAAGTCTTCACAGTACGAACCAAACGTCTATGTCAGCTGCTGAGGTTAAACAGAAACAAATTCTTGAATATTGTTCAGTCCAGTGTGGGAGACGGAACCATTATAATGAACAACCTCTTCCAGGTACATCTTCTTGGTTCTGCCTATTTCTTCAGCAATCTAAATTTAGTAAGAAAATATTAAGCGCCTTGGTTGTCGTTTTTCACTTCAAATTTCTTGAGCAGCATTTGAAGGATTCAACAAATCCAATCATGGAGAAGATTTTGGTAGAGACGGAGAACATGCTTGGGCGTGGTAGGCTTGATCTGATAAATCTATGTTTTGCCGCTCTCAGAGGGAATGATTCATTGATGCTTCAGCTGTTGAAGCGTGGCCTCGATCCAAATGAATCAGAAGAAAGCGGAAGGACAGCTCTGGTATTTTGTTTCAGTCTTGTGCTTCATTAGAAATTGTTAGCATTACTTTCATGGTTCGCATGAAATTTTTAAAATTTCAGTTGGTTCTTTTCTTGATTATTTTATTTTCCGTTATCAGCATGTTGCAGCATCCAAAGGTAGCGAGAAATGCGTGCTGCTCTTGCTGGACTATGGCGCAGATCCTAATTGTAGAGGTAGGCTGGCATTTATGTCTCCTGTTCAACAAACTTAGAAGTATATGTACACACTACACAGCCATGTTTTTAAAGCAAATTTACTAGCATAACATGATACAATACAAGCTTTACTTGCAAATTGTGTTTGGATACCCATTGTAGGTAATGGATTGCTTTGCGCTATACCTTAAGTTTTAATGCAACATAATACATTATAAAGCATTATCTTTGGTAAAGTAAACACACACTTAGTTAAAAACTCATGCTCCCTTATAAGTAACATTTTTTTGTAATTAAGAACCTGACTGAGATTTGGGTTGAGCTGCAGAGTCACTACTAGCTTAATTATTTGCATTAGCCATGTGAGGTATAAGTACTAACATTTGTAGAACCTTCTTCAGATCGAGAAGGGAGCATTCCGCTGTGGGAAGCGATGGTGGGCGGTCATGATTCAGTAGTCAAGCTGCTACGAGAATACGGTGCTGACATCCGTGCAGGGGATGTTGGTCATTTCGCATGTGTAGCCACCCAGCTAAACGACCTCGAACTCCTCAAGAAGATTTCCCAGTTCGAGGGCGACGTGACGCTCGCTAAGGTCACGAGCAACGCTGATACGAGTTCCGAGATCAGCGCGGGGACCACCGCCCTTCACGTGGCGGTATGCGAGGCAAACATCGAGATCGTGAAGCACCTTCTCAAACAAGGCTCCAACATCGACCAACCTGATAACCGTGGGTGGACCTCGCGTGAGCTTGCGGACCAACAAGGACAAGACGAGATTAGCGCCCTCTTTGAGTCGACACCCGAGTCGAAACCTGTCCAACAAGTGGTTGTCACGATGCCAAACGAGGAGAACAAAGTCCGGTTCTTGGGGCGATTCAAGAGTGAACCAGCGGAGGAGAACAAAGTCAGGTTCTTAGGGCGGTTCAAGAGTGACCCGACGCTCCCGCTTGATGCAAACACGGAGGACGGGGGGTCTGTGGGGCGACAATCAAGGCTGAGGCGGAGGACGAACACATTCCGGAACTCGTTGTTCGGAGTTATGTCGGCTGCCCATGTTGGGCAAGAAGACGGGTTATCTTCGTTTATGAACCCGAACCCGAACCCGAACCCAACGAGTTGTGTGTGCGGTGGAGGTGGAGGTTCTTATCCTTCAAGGGTGACACTCAGCTACAACGGCGGAACGGGAGGAGATCTGAGGATGCTTGTGGTGTTGCCCGATAGCTTTAGAGGGTTGATCGAGGTTGCGTCGGAGAAGTTTGGGGTTGAAAACGCGGTGTTTCGAACGGAGGATGGAGCGGTGGTTGATTGCTTGGAGGTGGTTAGGGACGGGGATCGGCTCGTTGTGTCCGGGATCAATGGAGTGTGAACGGAAAATTTTGGATCCTTTAGACTTTAGCACTGTTATAGTGGTGTTAGATCTATCCGTGTTGTGGCGTCATCAAAATAATGACGTCGTGGATAAGAATCTACACTACATTTTAAACATCTAAAAACTTTTGTATAAAAAAATATTTTATTTTTTTTGTAATTTACGAAAAAGTTTGGCTTATAAAAGTTAGGGAAAATGACTTATAAAAGTTAGGGAAAATGACTTATAATAATATTAAGTATCCATTTTAAATCAATAATAATACAACTTTAAAAATAACTAAACAATATAAAAACTATTATGAGTCCGGTTCACATGTGAATGGGCGCTCATGTGCGAAATAAGAAAAAACAAGAGTCGTTAGATCAAGAAAAATCAAAGGCGCTGATCATTTCATTTAAATAGGGGGAAAAAACGGCACGGACGAATTGTTGGCGAATTATTCTAGTATTTTTGAAAAAAATGGAAATTAGACACGCGCCCAGATTGTTCATTGAAAATGTGGATGTGTAATGTGTTCATCAGTAATGTGCATTTGTTCATCAACAATGTCGATTTGTTCATCAACACTGTGGCATATTTGTTCATTGGTTTTGACATATTTGTTCATCGGTTTGTGCACATTTGTTCATTAGTAACATCAATTTGTTCATTGGTTTATGCATATTTGTTCATTGATAGATGCATATTTTTTCATTGTTATATTCATATTTGTTCATTGGTTTTGGCATATTTGTTTATCAGTTTGTGCATATTTGTTCATTGGTTTATGCATTTTTGTTCATTGCCTTTTCATATAATTGTTCATCATTAAATACATGTTTGTTCATTAGTAACCTCTTAGCATACAAAATATTATTGCAAAGTCAGATTCTTTATCTATTATTCTTTATATTCAAGTTTCTAAATCAAACTTATCTTGTTGAGGTACTATATTGAACACTTTATTCGTATTGACAAGTTAGCCTTAAAACACTTCATTCGTATTATCCTTTGCATTCAAGATTACCTAAATGTACAAGTTGATGATATTGACACATAAACATAAGTATATTTCTATTCACAAATAGGATATATCAATGAACAAATAAGGTTATATCAATGTGCAAATAGATGTATATCAATGAACAAATATGGGTATATATCAATGAACAAATAATGGTTTATCAATGAACAAACATGGTTATATCAATGAGCAAATAATAATATATCACTGAACAAATATTGGTATATCGAAACTAATTATATGTGCATCAAAAACTATATAATATTGTATTCATACACATAAATAAGGTTAAAAAAATTAAAAATTAAAAATGTTCAAAATTTTATAACATTGTTATCAAAAACTCGATGCACAATTAGTTAGTATTGATGAACAATTGGTCAATATTGATGAACAAATCGATAATATTGATGAACAAATTGAGTGTGTCTCATAAAAACGTATTTTTCGAAAAATTCGTGAATAATACGGGAAAAATTCGTCCGTGCCGTATTTTATTGAAAAATAAACGAATAATACGGGAAAAATTCGCCCGTGCCGTATTTTATTTTTTTAATGGATGTTTAATCAGGGACGTAGATTTTTTTTGGAAGGAACGAATGAGATTTATTCTCAATTCTCACCTGGGCGCCCATTCACACGTAACTCTTCCCCAACTATTATAACCCAAAATAATATGATGTTTAAAAATTACTTATAATAATAACATGTATCACTTTAAACCAAAAATAATACGAACTTTATATACACTAATGAAGAAGAAAACACAATTTTTTTTTATTAAGTCCACGATCAGAACCGAGTGAACCTAGATTCGAGATCGTCGTGCCTCTCGTTGATCTCCGGCCAAACCGGTGTATTCGGAAACAACGTTGCCCACTACCCTATCTTCGGTCACCCAAAAGCATCTCTCTAGCGTTCGAATTTGATCCATTTTGCCTAAATTAAGTCCTCCAAATCCAACCACGAATTTTCGAGTGAGATTTTCAGAATTTGCATTGTTTTGTAAGTTTTTGTGTTGATTTTGGGAATTCATTCGAAATCTATCCATGTTTACTAATTATCGAGTTGGAGTTTGTGTTGATATGTTAAAATTTGGTTTATTTTGAGATTTCATTTAAAATCTATCCATGTCGAATTGTATATAGTTCCTATAATTATTGGAATTATTATAAGTCATTTTTAAACTTTGTATCGTTCCAATTTTATCAACTCCGAAGAGACATTTTTAAACTTCATATTATTTTAGGTTGATACCGCAATAGTTTATATATTGATTAGTGATTTTTAAAACTGATATTATTATTGGTTTAAAGTGAATACTTGGTATTATTAAAAGTTATTTTTTCTTAAAATTATTAGTAAGCAACTTTAATTTAATAGAGAACGTGCTATCCTTTGTCAACTAAGCTAACAATGCTTTAATAGAACTTACCAGATCTCCTATACTTTGGAGGTTAATAATTGATACAAATTTGGAAAAACCCAGTGAATTGCTAATTTTGGATGGGAGCGTCTTTTGAGTCGTGAAGAATTTTTTTGACATGTAATTTTTTTTTTTTTTACGAGTTAAGGATCTCTCACTTTCAATGCCTAGTTAGGGCCCTTTTGGGAAGACAAATTGCAAGATAATATGTATAACGTTAAAGTTTCAATTGCATTTCTATCTCAAACAAGTCACGGATATAACACAACATTTGCACAAGGGTATGTTATGTCCCTTAATTTTGCATTCAGCATTCAAACCTGCAGATGAATCAGAAGATCCCTCCTTCAAATCAATGGCGATGGCAGAACCTTTCCTGTGCATGTCCCGAACCCAACGTTGTAGCCATTCCCCTGTCGGAAAATAGAGAGATCCAAACAAGTCGGAAATGGAAAAGATTAAGATTACATCAAATTCACAAAAAGCAAAATGCTATTCACTTGTCAAACTATGATCCTAAATCAATTTCGTATGCATCATACTTACCTTGCAGACTCCAGTGAAGGTGACTTCATCTCCGTCTTCAAGGAATGTCCGACTCTCCCCATTTAAATCCAATGGCCTTTGCCCGTCCCACGTCAGCGCAAGCATGCATCCTAGAGAATCAGGCGTCTGTCAACATACAAATTACATTTGGTTCATTAAACAAACACCTTGTCGAGTTGGATCGATCATGAAGAATGTTCTAAATACACCCTCAAAAAAGCAGTATCTAGAGTGAAAGTTTGGTACCGGTCCACTTATGGTCCCTGTCCCAAAGAGATCACCGGGCCTTAGGTTGCAACCGTTGATTGTATGATGCGCTAGTTGTTGTGACAACGTCCAATATCTGTTCCGCGTTAGGACACTCAAGTCTATTATTAGTCTTGATACAATATACTTCATTTATAAGTATTTCATTTACTTACAAGTGCTTGAAGTTGCTCTTTGCAACAACGCAAGGCTGATTATCAGAAGGTTTGATACTGACCTAGTATCAAAAGCCGACTGTTAGAAAGGGAACTAGTAATAGTGATTGTTGCAAGGCTATAGCCTATAGTGTGTTTGGATTACACATGACATGGTGATGATACAAATATAATGCATTATAGTGTAAGGCAATGAATCATCGAGTGTAATCCAAACGGACCCTATTAGACGTCTTCTAGTGACAGAATACCTCCAATGATATGTCATAGTTATGGCGTGCGTTCTCAGTCAAGTATGGCAATGGAGGAGGGTTCTGCAATCAAAATCAATTGAATATGAGCGCATTGTTGTTTATATTCAACAGAAGCGTTGTGAAGTGCACCTGTTCCGGAGCCTCACAAGCAAAAGGCTTGAGAGCGTCGAGAGTCACAATCCAAGGGGAAATAGTTGTGCCTTGCAAGAGTCACAGAGAAAAAAAGGATTCAGCTGTCAATTATTGCCCAAGAAAGTGTATGAGAAGTTGAGGAATGGTGTTTACCAAAGCTCTTCCCAAGAAAAGGTCCAAGAGGCACATTTTCCCAAAAGCTAATATCCATAGCTGTATAAAGAAGCCAAGGTGATCAAAGCTCTGTAAACAAAAATTAATTGAATTTGGAGGAACAAAGATAAATTTACCAGTCCAATCATTTATCAAAACGAGTCCGAAGATGTGATCTTTAGCCGCATTGATATCAACAGGATTGCCTAATGCATTTCCGGGACCAACTATAGCTGCCTGTGGCATTGAAACCGCTCTTGTTAGTTCTAAATTGGTGTATTAATTTAGACAATTAGGGACGCATCCTCATGCTCATTGGCTTTTATACACTGCCTTTGAGATGGATTTAGTCCCTATATCAATTTTGGTGCATTCTAACTAAATTCAATTATTATTGTCACATAGCTGAATTTCAGTTTTTCTTGGGTCTATCGGGTGTACCCCCTTTCCCTTGGGCGGGGGTACCCCCATCTTGACCCCCCAGATTCCGCTGTAGCGGAGCCTCACTGGGTCAATGATGATGAATTTAGACAATTAGGCTGATACCAGGATATCTGCATTTCATTGGTTTATGGCAGAAATATTATAATCTGAATGCTACAAATGAATTCAGGCTGATAACATCAATATCTAGTAAATGATAACAACTGTCATTCATATACACAATTTTTTTTTAATTTTTAACAGAAATCTAAGAGACGCATATAACATACAGAATTCAAATGTTAACATCAATAATAATTTTACAAAAAGAGGTCTAACCATTTCCAGCTCGAAATCCAGCTTCTGAGAGGGACCAAAGTATGGAGTTGAATTTCCAACAGGAGAACTTTGCCCCCTACAATAGTACCAATTTGCAGATTTAAATTTAACGGTCATTTTCTGTACTTTGGTAAAATATGCTAACTCCAAAATCCTGTTACCTTGGGCGAATGATATCAGTTCCAGAGACAACAACTGATGATGCACGCCCGTGGTAAGCAATTGGGAGGGAAAGCCTGCAATTTACAGCAATGTAGTATGTACATTAGAAATCCCAAGTCAAAACAACAACAATCATCTTCTCTTTCCAGTTTCAAGAATTGCATACCAGTTTAGGTTCACTGGCTTCTCTGGGCTATTGAATTTGAATATAGTTCCGCATATGGTAGCGTGGTGCTTGGATGCGAAGAAATCTGTCAAGTCTCCAATCTCTACAGGAAGTAGCATCTCCACCTGGCTCTGAACAAAATTTGAAAAACATGAAGACAGAAATTGGTCCACATCAAGAAGACCAAACTCCGCAGGATCAAGCAAGCAATTAATGATTGTTTTCTTAATTACCATGGGAATTAGCAAACTTTCCTTTAGATCATTGTTGTCTCGCAACAATGGCTCATCGGCTACAAGTAGAACAAAAGATGTCAAGATTCTTGATTTCATAATCAAATATTTCTTCCTTTTTTTTCACATCATGAAAATGAATCACGTTTACCGGACAGAAGTTTCTGAATCACTTGTCGAGCTTCCTTCCACGCAGGGCGTCCCAGTGAGATGAACTTGTTTAGTGTAGGCTGAAATGAAGCCATTGATTTTCATATATTACATTAGCAAGTAAAAAATTCTGGTTTGATTGGTTAGAGCCACTCTAATCTGGGCTCGGGTACTGCAAAGGTCCTTAATGAAGGCAACTAGTGTCTCATCCAGCTAGACCAACCGGCGGTGGGTCCTAATCCACTTATTAAAAGCCCAATTGTTGCATGAAGGAAACATCAATTTTTGCAAATGAACAGATTTTTTAGTTTGGATTTCACTATAATATTTCATTGGGATAAAAATGGCAAGCCACCAGTAATTTAGGGTCTTTTTTAAGCATTAAACCAACTCAAACTAGCCCAATTGTTGCCCTTCATTTCCCTTTTTATTGAAAATTGCAGAAAACCACCCGACTTTTGAATCGGTTCACATTTTCACCGTCCATGGCGGAATCACACAATAGAAGCAGGCTAGCACATATAAGTTTCTAAAGAAGAAATTAAATAAAAAAAAAAGAACGAGAAGAAAAACCTGCAGAAAGCAATCGGAGGAGGAGAGGAAGGACGAATCAGAGAAGAGGCCACTGCGGTGGGCGAGGAGGAGGTCGAGGACGAACTCTCCAATGGCGACTCCGGGGCGAGGATCGTCATCGAGATTCGGCTTGAAGATTCCGAATGGGAGGTTTTGGACCGGAAAGTGAGACTCCGCCGAGACTTCGATGATCGATTTCTTCACCTCCATTATTTTTCTCTCTCCAATTGTTTTTTGGAAATGGTGGTATAACTATATAATTGGAGGAGGGGGGAGTATAAATAAATTTTTAAATTTTTGGATCTGTTCTGTCCTCCATTATTCGGATAGTTTTTGCATCAGGCAGGTACTAGATTTTGTCAGCATTCATGTTTCCAACTAATAAGATCATTACGAGCATCGATTCCATCCAACGCTTTGCATCCCTAATCACGCACTCCATTGCAACCAAAGACCTGCATTTTGGGCAACACCTGCACTCTTACCTCATCAAAACAGCTCTCATTTCCGAAACTTTCCTGTCCAACCGTCTCGTAGATCTTTACTCTAAATGCGGCTCCATAGACGGTGCGCAGAAGGTCTTTCATGATCTGCCCTTTAAGAATGCTTTCTCCTGGAACACTCTCATTGCTGGGTGTTTGCAGAATGGTCTTCTTGATGATGCGTATAAGGTGTTCGACGAAATGCCTGAACCAAACATAGTCAGCTATAATTCCATGATCTCGGGATTAACCAGCCATGGGCTTTACAATGAATCTATCAGCTTTTTCAAGAGAGTGCAAGTCGTTTGTGGTGGTGCTCTGGTGTTTGACGAGTTCACGTTCGCTCCCTTGGTGGGAGCGTGTTCTTGCTTGGGTGATTTAAGACTACTGTGTCAACTTCATGGCATGGCTGTTGCGATTGGACTGGAGTTTAATGCCGTCATATGCAATGCTTTGATTGATGCATATGGGAAATGTGACCGACCCGATTTAGCATACATGGTCTTCAGCAACATGCTTGAAAGAGATGTCGTCTCCTGGACTTCAATGGTTGTGGCGTATGCCCGTGCTTCTAGACTTGATGATGCTTGTTGGATCTTCAATCAAATGGAAATCAAGAACACTATTTCCTGGACGGCGTTGATTACAGGATTAGCTCAAAACGGGCATGGAAAGGAAGCTTTGGATTTCTTTGTTCAAATGCAGAGTGATGGAGTAAGAGCCAACACGTACACATACGTGGCGGTGCTCGGTGTGTGTGCTGACTTGGCACTCACTGAGAAGGGAAAACAGATTCATTGTCACACAATGAGATCTGGCTTGGCGAATGTCTATGTATACAATGCTCTGCTTGACGTGTATTGCAAGAGTGGAGACATGAGATCAGCTACAAATCTGTTTGAGAAGATGGCGTCAAAAGATACTGTTTCTTGGAATTCAATGATAAACGGGTACGCTCAGAATGGGCTGGGGGGAGAATCACTCAAAGTATTTCAAAACATGATACAATTAAGACAAAAGCCAAACCATGTCACATTTCTTGGGGTGCTTTCTGCTTGTAACCACAACGGACTACTAAGTGAAGGCCTATGCATTCTCGACATGATGGCTCAACACGGAATAAAAGCAAGATCAGATCACTATGCAATTCTTATTGATTTGCTAGGAAGGAAAAACAGGCTTGAAGAAGCAGTGAACTTGATAGAGCGGGCCCCGAATGGATCAGATCATGTTGGAATATGGGGCGCACTCCTGGGTGCTTGCAGGGTCCATGGAGACATGAAATTAGCCAGGAGGGCAGCAGAAATTCTATTTAAGCTGGAACCAGGTAATTCAGGAAGATATACAATGTTGTCGAATATTTACTCTGCTGCGAAGAGATGGGATGATGCAGATAAAGTGAGGCAGCTTATGGTGGGAAGAGGGTTGAAGAAAGATGCAGCATTCAGCTGGATTGAAGTAAAGAACTCAACGCATGAGTTTGTAGCCAATGACAAGTCACATTGTCGGGTAAATGAGATATATGAAGTGATCCATGGGCTTCTTGATCAGATGATTGTGCCTGAGTGCAGGCTTCATGTTAAGGACTCTGTGGTTGAGGTTAATGACATCTTTGACATAAACTAGGTGGTGGTTTTTCGCATGTATGTGTGCTTCTTCTTTTTAACTTATATTAACTCTTAACAAGTCATATGAATATGCTTGTTTGTTTGTCAACTACTATGAACAGTTCCTTGCTCTAACCTGGTGTTTTTGTATATATACTTCTTTAAGCCTTTTGTAACCATGTTCAATGTTCAAGAGCCTTGAAACTTCAGATAAACTGCTATAGGGAATCAGAAGGAATGAAGCACCTTAGTTTTGGAAAAGGAGTTGGGGAAGCCTGGGAAACATAATTTAATTTATTTTGTGATAAATCTCTCTTTTGATGTGCATTGCTGCTATGCTCGCTCATGTAGTGCCCATTTTTAAGGTGTTTTATAAAGTGTTTATGGATTTTCTATTTTAAATACTTATCATGAGATTATTCTGCAAATTACGATTGGTGTCAATTGTCAAGTTATCACATTGTATGAGATGAGTGCTAATTAAGAATCATGAAGACTTGGATATGCATTGACTGGACTATCTTTTCTGCTTATTACTTCGATAACAGGAATTGGGCTCTTACTTGGTTTTGTGATGTTTCCTGTGGGGGAATTCTAGTAATTTGTTCTCATGTTTTTACATGTGACAGGGAGTCCTTTGCCTAACTCATGTGACAGGGAGATTGAAGCTTCTGAACTGGACTATTCTGTAATTGAGAAGGTGAGTTACATGTCTGAATTTTGGCTATGATAGTCACCTTATAGCATTTTATGCCCATCTAATTTTTAAAATAGTACTTGAAAAAATGATCTTTTGTGGCATGATAATGCTGCTTTAGATTTGGTGAACTCATAATATCACATCGCAGGGAAATCCATTTCCTGTCAAGCGTATACTTGCATCGCTCTTAGATTATAAACCGGTTGCGTAAGAACCCTAATTATACTTTGACCCTTTTCTGATTTGAAACTAAGTTTACCTCATTTGCTTTAGTGCTATGTGCTGGGCCTGCAGTTTTGGGTTTGGTCTTGAATATTATTCCATAATGGTAGGAATATTTAGAGATGTGTTTGATGAATTGTCCACAAAGTTACGTTAGCTGTCATACTAGATAGGGTGTAATGTGTTGAAATCATGCGCCATTTTCTATTGTAAGTTCAATATGTATTGGCTACAATGAACATTGTGGAGATGCAAAGAATAAAGAATTAGATGTTATGACTTGTGAGTGAAAAAAAAGTAAGCGATCCGCTTTTCACTTATTTTAGATCTTACACATATCCAAATGCTTATTATTATTATTATTCATCCAAGTTAGCAATGACAACGACTCATAGCCATGTCATTTGCAGATTCTGCAACATGTATTTTCAAGCTAAAGCCATGGAGATTGGCTCTGGATCACAACCAGAAGAAGAGCTGATGATGAATTCAGATCCCTTGCTTTCTTCCCAATATGTTCAATAGACTTTACCATTGCATGGTATCCTTGAGTTCGAAAGGGGAAGAAGGAAAAAAAGGCAATTGTTCTGCAACCAAAGACAACGAGGATTAAAGCAGCCAATTGAAATAGTATCACAGAAGCACCATAATATTGCTTAACAAGTTTCTTATCAGGCTGCAATACAAAAGTCCAAACCTTTTTTAGGATGTTTATGCGTCTTTGTATATCTTTATAAGAGATACAGCCTAACCATTAGGTCGAGTTCGAATCCCCCTCCCCAGTTGTAATGGCCTAAGTACCTTAGACTCCAAAAAAAATCGTTATTATTTCTTTGTAAGAAGCTGAAGATTTCTTGTTAATAACATGTGATCAACTTCCTTCTTCGGAGTTTAATGATATCTTGGATCATTGTCATGTACAAAATTAACTTTTTTGTTTTTTTTTTGCATAGTTTTAAATCACAAGAGGAAAAGTGAGCACTGTAATCAGCAGAAGTCATGCAAAGCAGGATTCTATGGAGTAAATAAGGGCTCAAAATGGAAGAATAATATATTCACCAAAAACAACAGCAGCAAAAAAATAGATGCAATTGGAAACAGTAGATTCTTGCATTCAAAGAGAAGAACAACGCACTTTGCAGAAACAACGAATATTTAACCCCTTTTACCTTCCACAATCAAGCAAAAAAGGGGGGGAAAATTGCCTAAGAAAGACTGATATGATCAGCAACCAACGAATATTATCACCCAAGTTGAAATCAAAGATCACAAATGCAGCCCCTTCATATTGCGCAATTAACCCAGATACTATGGAAACTTGGTTTACATGTTCTAAAAGTGAATAGCATATCTGACACTCTTTATCAAGGAATCCCATATCAAGAAAATAAAGAACAGATTGTAAAAGTCAAAAGAAGGAAAGTTGACATGCAAATATAAACCAATCTAGCCTCACTCAACAGCAACCCCTAAAGAACGAATTGCAAGGAACCTATCAATAGCATCTGCAAAAAACTGTATCAGCAGTTTTTATAAGTTGTTATTGACAATATTTTTATTTCTCCAGATCCTAATATAAAGAGAGAGACGCATACTTACTTAATTTGAATGCTGAGGAATAAGATTGACAGACCCATATATATTGACAATAGCAAACAGCATATAAATCAAATTGCTGAAGTGAGCATGCCATGGTATTCGTATCCCATTAGCACTCTTATACCAGAATTTGGAAATCATTAGCCATAAGATAATTCAGTCAATATAACAGGAAAAGAAGTCCGGTGCAATCACACGCATATTTAAAGACATAGAAATACTCTTAAGTCTTAACATTTTTATTTTTTTTTTGTAATCATTTATCCAATGAATGTAAATGTAATACTAATACGAGTTCCTTTCCTGAGAATTGATTTCCTTTTTGTTCTTCTTTCATTGTGGTGTTTCCTTCGAAAACTCACACATTATCCAGCATACATTGAGCATGTTTAACGTACCATAGGTCACTTACTGAAATTTAATGTGTAAGGTCAACTAACATTGATCAAATAGACCGATATGGGGCAATGATGTAAGTACCATTGTCCTTTCCTCCTTAGTCTTCCAACAGATTGGCCTTTCTGAACTAGAAGACAAATGATCAAAAGGAAAAATTCTGAAGACAATCCAGCATTCAGACTCTAGGCAGGACAGTACATCAACTTTGATATGAATTTTGATGGTGAACAGATAATATGCAATGAAAATGGATTATTAAAGAAACAATATAAAACCTTTTGTAAGCAGTCATACAGCAGGACATTCCATGGAAGTCCTGAAATGCTGGATGACATTCTTCACAATTGAACACTCAAGGCTTCCAAGAGGCCTCAAGTAGAAGAATTCAGCAGCCATGACCAGTGGTAATGACAACGGCTCATTAGCAACAATCAATTATGCAGCAAACTTGATGGCAATCCTGCCTCACAGTTTACACCAAAGAACTTTGGCCCTGGAAATACAGCGGAAGGATCAATAACATCCTTATATGAAACTGTTCATGTCATTCATGAAACGTAGTTTGAGGCAATGAAAGAGTATCAAACAAAGTCTGATCACTGTCAAGCAATATGAATGCCATTGTATTTCAAACAGATGAACTGTTCATGAAGTCAAGTCACATGAATGACACAAAACCATATTTAGCCATGCCTTGCAAGTTGCAAGTAAGAGAACAAGAATTAATGTTGCAATTATTGCAGCTAAAAGCAGGATCTGTATCATACTAATTCTACAGCTTCGACAGAGAAAAAGAGAGAAAGGACTGAGATGAACTTCAAACATTCACTTCTTGATACTCGTTTTATATACACAATTCAGATGATAGCTCATTATGACTCATGAAAAAAAGAAAAGAAGAAGAAGTAAGAGCTACTAGATATACAGCACATGCTGGTTACAATTGAAGATACCATGGATATCAGTCAAGTATTAAGAATGCAGGTACTACTGGATACCAAACTCCTCAGTTCCATCAAATGTTCATCATTTGATATATGAAGTGAATCACGGAGGTCAGTCAACAAAGTTTCTTGTTCCCAACTTAAAGGACCTGATGCAAACAATGCTCCTATTATACTACGGTAGGCATGCAATTCTATCTTATGGATCTCTTCTGACAGTTTCTGATCTGTAGGAAGGAGAAAATTTCCTTCCTCAGATCGGTTGGGACAAAATGATTCAGCATCACTATTATAATCACCAGTATCTTCAAAAGGACCTGTAAGGAAGTTTCGAGGAATCTCACAAATATTTATTGTAGACATACTACAACTAGCAACCGAGGATGTAATGCTATTAGCACCCCTTGAATCTAAGCTCATTGCATGTGAACATCCAACTGCACCATTCATTCTCTCCCTTCCCACAATTTTTTCTACCGGCATTGCTCTTGAAGAAGCAACAGCATCCACCCTTACAGGTAAAGGAGGTTGAAGAATAGAAATGCGCTGATTTTTTCGCCTGTTTTTTCTCTTCACTCTAAATTTTTGGTTTTGAGCCGCATGTGCTTCACTTTCAGGGTAACAACTTTTCAACTTCCTTTTCAATGATTTAGGAGCATCTTGGACCTCCTGAGTACCATTGATATTTCTACATGGGAAATAGGAGTTCTTCAGAGAAATGCTTGTTGTTGTTTCCCTTTGCCGGGAATTGTAATTATTCATCAATGAAGGTACATTTTGCCTCTCCTCAAAGTTACTTGAACCCTACAACAATAGAAGATGAAAGTCATCAGTTCACCAAAACTTTCATATAAGTTATCTCAAAGGTATACTGTTTACACTTTACAGGAAAACAAGTCTAAGTACATCAAAGTTAGGAAGTGAAAAGAGAAACATCAGCAAGAGCTGAGCCTTAAGGTAGATTTTAAGAAAGAAAATGCAGAAACGAATACATTAAGGATAGAAAGTTGTACAAAACACAAGAGAGAAATCCTGAAACAAAAAAACTCTTTGAAAGACTGCATAAACAAGCATGAAGCAAGAGTCCAAATGTAAGCTATAGAAAATAAGAACACAAATATACCTTTCCAATGACATTCCATTCATCATCTTGCAAGAAAAGCCTTGGCCGAGCATCAACTTCGCTAACTTCAAGTTCATCAGATCCAAGCAGCCTAACCAAAAGCCAACCCGTTTGCAACGCCCTCAAAACAGTGGCCATCCTCCAAGAGAAGCGGTGGAACACCTCAACAACATCACCCGGCGCCCAATCAAACACCTGCATTGGAGGAGGACAAGGCCTAATTGCCTTCCTAGGCACCCTATCAAACACTTCAGAATCTGCACCAATCTCATACTTTACTGTGTAGTAATGGCCATTTCCATGGATTATCTCTGCACAATACCATGAACCTGAAGAGACCTCTCTAGTGCTGAAAACTTCCACTTTGCTCCCAGCTTTGAATCGCGTCATGGCTCTTTTCCCGCACCCCAAATCCGATCTGATATACCTATATATGACAAAGAAGATGATTATTAGCAAAGATTAGAAGCACGTACCACGATCAAAGACTCGCATCAGAATAATTTAAATTTGAGTGGATCCAAGAAAAGCATGATTGGAAAAAAAAAAAAAAAGAGGATTTCTTTGGAATTGACCGTGTAGAAACTTTACAATTTCAAACAAAGAGAATTGAAACTTAAGTTATTTCAATTAATAAAGCTCTACCGCACATTACAGCATAGATAACGATCCCGCAGAAGACAGATTGTCCGGAATCCCCCCACGAGTTCAACTTCAGGCCTCAAAAAACAACACTTTCTCGATCTTCAAGTTATCAAACAAAAACGATAATCGATGGTCCAAATAACAGAAAAAGCAAGTGAATTGTTGAGATGGGAACGTGAAGAAACCATAAATTTTTGGAATAGCAAGCGACAAGACTTTAACGAAGTGAAGAGCTGAAAACATCAAAAGCATCAAACCAGAAGAACTGTATGCATCCGTAGTGCTCATGATCTGGACAATATCGCGGATTTCATCAGAATCTTTCCCGATTGAAAAGTACACAAAAGGACCAAATTTCATAGCATATAATCTGGAAATTAAACAGAAGATGAAACCAAATTAAAAACTATATGATTCTAAAGAGATTGGTGACTTACCAGAAAAATCAGAACGCTTGAATGTTGAATTGGATCAAGACTAATACAAATAATGTGAAAGTTCTCTGGGGAATTTTTAATTGATTTTAATCGATTTGGTCAGCTCGGGTAGCCGTTTTTGGTGTTTTGTTCTTGCGCGTTGTGCTTGGAGAGGAAGAAGAGGAGGAGGATGTGGGGAGGTTTTCTCTCTTTTTTCTTTTTCGTTTTTCTTTTTTTCCTTGAGTAAATAATAATTTCAATAATGTGAATTTGAATTGTGTAAGACTGAAATCTTTTTATTTTTAAATATGGTGATTTGGTTTACGACAGAAAGGGTTCAGGTTGTTAGTTTTCCAATTTAAGTGATTGAGGTTGATCTGTTGATATATTATCATTTGCTGTTTAGATTGATAATTGGGTCTTTTTAATGTAGGTTCATAACATTAAGTTAGAAAATTATTTTAAAAAATCTTTTAAGGAACAAATCAACAAATTTATATATCACATTTTTTCTAAATCAAAAAATTTATATATCATATTTGTTAAATTTGGGTATATTGCCACACACTTATAAAAACCTTCATCTTCATTTTTTTAGGAGGTAGAGATTTAAAATACCAAACAAGTCGCTTAGATTAAAAAATCGAGATAAATATAAAGCGAAAAGAGCAACACAAAGGAGAAAACAATCTATCATCATAAAGGCTACGAATACTCTTAAATGGGAGAGTATGATACAAATGCGAGAGAGTTTATTATATATTAACTTTTGTTGAAAGACGATAATTTCTTACCATTTTAAAGTCATGAAGTAATTCATATTATGTTAAAAAGAAAAGAGAGATTATAATTTTTGTTTCCAATTACTTCAGGTAAAATTCACAAACTTTTTATTTGACATTTTGAGAATTTGAAATCTAAGTTAGAATGATCACATCAACATCAGCACCATCTTCGAGTAAAATCTCACTCTAATAAGATTTGGGGAGTTAAGATGGGGGCACCTATGGCCTGAACATGTCACGAGGAGGATGTGCCCGAAAGACTCGAGATAAATTAAAATTTAACTATGTGACAATAATAATTGAATTTAGTTAACATGTGCCAAAATTGATTTCGGGATTATATTCATTTCAAAGACATTGTATAAAAGTCAATGAGGATGAGGATATATGCACCCCAAAAGTGAGAGATCATAAGTAGTTGAAATTGGAGATAAAATTCAATTCAATAGTTAGAAATGAAAACAGTTAGAATTTCAATTAGAGTTGGAGATAAAATAGTGAGTTGAATATTTAAAAAGATGTTCCACATATTGAAGTTGAATTGTAAGTATAAGTACAAAAAAAAATATAGATCACATATTTGAAATTTTGACATTTGGGGCAGTTGTTTTTTCAAACTTAAAAGAAATATATTTCTCCTACTTAGAGGATAGGCTACACTGTTGAGATGGTCAAGTAATGTATTAAAATTTGATAAGGTATTATTAATGAGAAGTTAAATTTTATATTCATTTGATAATTCTTCCGTTAAAAAATATTCTCTCTCTTTCAACCATTTTTATCTTTTCATCTATTTTTCAATCTTGTCATTACAAAGCAAAAGAGACTTATCTTCTCCTTCTAGCCTCTTCAATATACCCACATATTCTTTCCCTAAGGGTATGTTTGGATGGTGGTAATGAATGGTGTTTAAAGGGAAGGAAAATTAAGATAAGTAAGAGATTATGTGAGAGATTTAGATGGAAAACATGAGAAAATTTGATAGAAAAGGAATAAAAGATGAAAGGAAAACATGTCACCGGGAAAAGAAAATTAAAGCAAATAAAAACACACAATCACTTATTATTTTCCTTCTTGAAAACCAAACAAATAAAATAACTCTCTTTCTTTCACCCAAACATCCAAAACATACTTTTTCGTCCATTTTACAATATTCTATCTCTTTCTTTTCTTTTCTTTTGATTTCTCATCCTTCATCTCCCTTTTATTTCTACTCCCATGCTTACTTTTGCGTCAACGCCTTTGCAAATAATGTGGTCGGAGACATTATCTCGTCCTTCAAACACAAGCCAACCACCACCAATCCCCCTAAGCACAAGAAGTCGCCATATTAAAAAAAAAAACAGTAAGGGATTTATTAAATATGAACCAATTTTTGCCTCCAAAATACAAATTCGCATAAGAAGTTGTCATTGAGCCACCTGATTCGCTCCCACCTCCATCATTGCAACAACCAGTCTTCACAACCCCAGATTAGTCATTGCTATCCGCTTTCCATAGCGAGCTCTAGTTAACATATCCACCCCCACTTCTTTTCTCTGTTCATCTATTATGTTCGAAATAAAAGATTTGAGGATCAAGCTTCGAAATTAGTCGACTTTCATGCCCAATTTGTTCATAAACCAAATAATTTTTTTGATGTGGATTTCAAATGCTAAAAGATTAAGAACGTTGTATTATAATTGATCCTTAAACCTCTCAAAATTATACAAACGTAACACTATAAAATAAAATACATCAAAACAAGTAAAAACATGCACAAATGAATCCAAATTCATAATAAATTTGCAAGGTCGAATGTTTATGGGAGGGAGTAAGAAATACTGTCCGAGATACTCCCGAAGATGGGATGAAAGTGTGTTGGTGGAACGGTTAGCGGGTGGTCTATAAAAGGGGCATCAATGATCGGCGAGGCAACAACCACTAGAGATCGGATGAATTGCATGATAAGAGAAGAGAAGAGGAGGTAGTAAAGATGGCAATTGGCGGGGATGACACTCCATTTTCCCATCCCTTTTTTTTATTAAAAAAATTTTGGGTGAGAGGATGGCGCCCCAAATTCCAAGGACATGGAAGACCCAAAGTCTCAAAGAGCTCTTACAGGGGATTTACATTTGCCTCACCTCAAGGAGACTAGTTGAAAATCGAACATGCGACTTGTCAGACTCGACTGTTGTCCTACTCCACTAAGTCAAACCCTTGAGGTTAGTCCCCATCCCTATTTAACATATTATTCCACATACCTATCCATGTACCCTAACAAGGCCGCATTAATGTGCCTGCCTCTAATACATAAAAAAGTATTATTTAATAATAAAATATTATTTTTATGTATTTGAAGAATAATATATTTTAATATTCAAAATAAATGTTATAATTTTTACAAACATATGTTACTTTATTGATTTTCAAGTTGTGTTTGAACTCTAAAACTTTAGGACAATTGGGGTTAATTCGAGTCGAATTTTAACTTGTCTACTATCTATTACAAATGGGTGCCTAAGACAACCTATGACCTTTATGTTGTGATTCTCATCATTAAGTTTTTTGTTTTTTTGCTGGCTGTTGTTTGAAGTTTCTCCTCAGAGAAATGGCAAGTATTTTCAATAAATTTTAAATGGCATAAAAATATATCTTTAGCTAGCTTAAAGTATAAAGTTATCCTAGACTCTAATTGGTGCGATCACACACAAAAAGAAACACAAAGATGGATGTTTTGGTTTTGGTTTTGTTCAACAACAACCTTGGAATAGCTTGTTGAAGCGGCATATTGTCTGTTGATTCTCCCTTGTTCCGTACTTCACCTCATTTTCTATTTTTAGGGTTCTATGGACGTGTAATTAATTAAGACACTAAATGGAGAATGATACGTTTTGTATTTAATTGAGATATATAGTTTTAATGAATATGACATCTGATTTCTGCCAAAAAAAAAACACTCAATTTAAGTCTTTATTAGTGATAGTTACGGGAGGATATTTTAAATAACTTATCTTGTCTGTATTACTGGATACAGTAAGCCGTGTTTTGTGTATTTTAGTAATAACATTTTCGTGGTGTTTCGCATATTGTATATTCATGATGTGTATCATGAGTTCCGGATTTAGCACTCATCTAAGCAAGCTCTTTGGTTGTTCTTTGTGTTGTCTGATTTGTCACATTGATTGGTCATTAATCTGACTGCCAGTTTTGTTGATATCTTAATCTAATAAGTATGCACTCTGGTATATCGAATTCTTTTCTGACACATCGAATTCTTTCTTAATAAGAAAAAAATATGATATATTAGCTAACATCTATTAATTGTATGGAATCAAGTTTTCGATGATTAACTTTTTCATTTTCATTTTCAAAGATTGACCTAATATGATGCTACTCTTTTTTTTGGTGGAAAATATGATGCTACTCTAAACACCCCTAAGTTGAAAAAAAATAAAAGAAAAAAGGGCGGATGATATGATATATTGATATGGTACTGAATGGGCCGGAAAAAGTTTCTTTAAACTCGTCGTGGGCTAAAACTTGTAGTTGTAGGCCCACAACTATCACCTCACTTTTCTTATTGTTTAAACCACTAATGTTCAAATCAAATGCTCTTCTTGATTCTTAAAGGCACCAGATCTCCAATTTGGAGTTTTGACCTCCTCTTCCGGCCAGAAATTTAGGCCATCCATGGTAGGTAGTTCACGAGTTCATTTTAGTTATTCTTATTGTTTTTGTAGCATAAAAGGCGTGAATTTTGCCTTGTTGAATGCACAAGAATTGACTTGTAACGGTAACGCTGAGTTCATGCTCTGGGCAGTGGGCTCATATGATTTTTTTTACCTCACGTCTTCACACAAACTTTTTTTTTTTTTTGGTTGAAGGAGAGGCGGTACTCTCCGTCAAACTTTTATTTTTTTTGCTGTTGCATAAATAATACATTCAAATTACTCGTGATGTTTTCCATGAAATCGCTTCTTTTTTTTTTTTTCTAGCCATTCATTTTCAACGGAAAATATTCAGAATTACTTGAAATAATATTCACATCGACAAAGATGCTCTGAGACGACTATCAAGTCATGCTTGAAGTTTGTTTTCTTACTTAATCTAAATAAAATTTCTTTTCACTTCTTAATTTTTACTATGTTCAACAATTTATTTGCGCTATTTTGAGAGTCGAGTTGTCGATCATCAAGTAACAACTGATCAGTCATTTTTTCTCATGTAAAAAAAAAAACACCTACAGTAGAACCTCTCTAAATTAAAACTCGATAAATTAATAAACTCTCTAAATTAATATTTTTCTCCGGTCCCGACTTGGGCCAATGCAAAATTTAACAAATTTCGATAAGATAATAAGATAATATATTTTTAAAAAATCACTATATAAATATAAGGTCCCATTAATATCATAAATTAATAATTATATAAAAAGTTACGTAGTCATAACTAAGAAAATCTAATGAAATATGATTGTAGTGTTTTTTGTTTTTTCTTAGTTTTAATTGGAGCTCGTCTCTAACTTTTCTTATTGGATCCAACATTTCTACCATTGTTTTGAAAACAAATTTTACAATGTCAACTATAATCATTCCTTGAGACTTCATCTCACGAACGAAATTTGCAGTGTCTAAAACAATTTGCCATTGCCTCTTGCTCAACATTAACTATCCAAGTCGAGACTACAAGATTGATAACAACCAAAATATTAATCTTACATGGATCAGATTGTCCCAACTCATAGCCTTCTAAAATCCTACAATAAAATCTTATTTGATTGTGCATTTTAAAAGCTCTTATTACAAAAGTCTCTTTAAATTAATAAATATTAATTTATCGGTTAATTAATGTCTCTATAAAATAATAAAATATCATGGTCCCAACCCTATTAATTTATAGAGGTTTTACTCTAGTATATTATAACATGGAATATGAGTGAGTTTTTTTTCCTTCTTTTCATAGATTGATTACATCAAGAGATCAACTAGGATTTGTTACCCACAACTAAGTAACCACATTGACCAATAATTCAAACATACCCGAATTACTTATGCCAAAAGTACAGAATACAAACACTGACAGCGCAGCCAAAACTAACCAAACATCATCAACACAAATAAGTAGCTTCATTGGCTAATTGATTCATTGATCATTGGATGGTAATTCAGGAGATGGATTGTAAGAAGAGAGCCAAAGAACCAGGGCGCAGAGCAAGAGCACAAGAGGGATAAGGTGAATCGCCTTCTCTCCGATGACCTTCTGGTGTTTCTTTTCGGCTTCATCCACACCTTCAACGGTGTATTTTGGTAGCACGGTTTCGGCATCACCCTGTTGCACCTTCAATGGCGCCGGATTCGACCCCAGATTCCCCAACAATTCCTCCGATACACGAGACGCCACGCTGGATGATCGGTGCATTTTTGTTTACCTTTGTGAGATCGATTGATCGATGTGTTTTGATCAAGGGGAAAAAAAGTATGGCTGGGTTTGAGATGGGAGAGACTGAATGCTTGATTGATAATTTGATATTCTAACTAAGGTTTGTTTGACTTTCATACATGATAATAATAATGACTACTACTACTACGTATATAAAGAGGAAGTGGGAATGAAAATTTTGGATATATTACGCAAAACTACCCCTAATTTAGGCCATTTTGTATAAACTCACCCTTCATACTAAAAAACTAATTTAGTATGTTCTCCACAATTATTACAAACATTTTTTTTATAAATACCTTTAAATGAGTAAAAAAGCTTCTATTTATACATTTTAATGTCTTTATAAAAAAATATATTATACAATTTTTTTCTTGACCTTTGTTACGGTCAAATTCCGATGGGCCGTGGTTAGACGAGTGGCATGCTGGAAATTTAAACCATTATACATATAAGGTTGGGATCCACCTTCTAACCCAAAAGTTTAAGCCAATAGAATTTAAATGATTTCGGTCAATGTGGGATTGGTGATATTTGTTCTCCCACAGTTACTAATGAAATGGGATGGCCGTATTAGTATTACAACTTACACAAGGTGATTGGATATAATTCTCTACATAAGGGGGTGAATGTGTGTAAAATAAAATATAATAAGGGTAGTTTTGTGTAATTTAACCTAATAATGGAAGTGTTTGATCATGAGGAAAGCGAGGGACGCCCAAACCTAACCGTGAAGCATGATGTGTAGAGTAAAATGAATGAAAGGGGGAATAATTAGAGAGGATTTGCATGTGATAGTAGCGTATGATACAAGGTGTTTCAGGTCAGACCTCAAAAGATGCAATTCAAGTACCATCCTCTAATTAATTGTCCCCAACCCTAGCAAAATTGACGTCAATATAGACTCAAACGATTAGCATGAGGTGAAGGAAAAGCATGTTGTAAGTTGAGAGAGAATTAAAATTGAGCAGGTTAATGGGTTGATTGAGAGCCGTAGGCTCGTATTGCCCTCTTCCTTCAATTTGGGCTTTGAGTAAAATCTGCCTTTGAAGAATTTCACCGGTTTCCCTTAAATCTAAAATTGTACTCTTTAAGCCAGGAAAGGCTGGCCCAAGGTAAGAAATGTTTCTAGTTAACCTTTTAAGGCTAGCTTCTGTAGCTAGCTATCGGGTTCTGTTAGACTATACTCTCAACAGTTCACCCTATTTTACTAACTCTATTGATATAATTAAATAACAACTCTACCAAATCTCATTACCCTTCTATTCTATGAGGGCAAACATATGCTTTGAGTATAGTCATTGGCCATTGTTAACAGAAGAATCATCTCATTCACAGTTAATGAAGTCATTGGCCATTGTTAAGTATTTCAACAATGATTCATTCATTCAATCATTCCACATCTGAAACCCCAAACAAATGTGAACAAGCAGCCAATAAGATATATCCAGATAAATGCAAGCTTAACAACACTTCCCAATAATATATCCCACTAGAGCGAGGTCTGGGGGTTTTGGTAGACCCAAAAGCAAAAAATGCAAGCTTTAAAATGTATGAAATAAATCACTGCAATACTTGCAACCATTGACCCTTACCCAACATTAAACCCCACATATGATCTAATTAGAGATGGCTGGTATTTCCATATCACAGCTTATGGCAAGCTCATTGTGATAAAAAAAAAAAAAAACTTGATAAAGACTGCAATCACAAGAGTTACATGTAATAAAGGGAAGTTACCTTTCTGCTTGCCCAAAAATGAAAGGCATTAGCAAGGATCACCTGGCTCTTAGTTACAAAGAGCCGGGTGATCCTTTTCCTCTTCAGCATAAAACAAAACCGGTAAGCAGATTCAGAAGAAAATATAAAGATCTAAAATCATTACAGCAACTAAATCTCCTGGAAATAGATGCCCAAACTTAATCCTTTGGGCCTTTGGCCACTATTTAGAACAAAGGCATCGGACGGCTGTAGGATACGAAAATAATATATTTGCCTTTGACCAGATTACTGATACTGCCATTGTATTAAATGGAAGTTGTAGTGGTTGTGTTGATGACCAAATACCACCTTATAGCCAGAATCAGTGTAAGCATAGTCATTTCGATTCTTCACTCTATGTAGTATTTGTTTTTGAATGGAGCGTATGACTTCCCAGAAGAACTTTGAATCTCACAGCCAAATTCAACATCTAATAGCCGATGATTCTCTTTGGAACGTTCCATTGCAAATGAAACAGCCAGCCTATCACCTTTATTCACTTGTACTGGAGGTTGCAGGAGGAACACCTTTTGAACAACAAACAGTTAAAATAAGCACAAGTAAACACCCACCACTACATCAAAAATAAAGTTTAAATATATCCATTTTTACAGACCTGTTGACCCCAATGTGTGCCACAATCGTCACTAGGAGCAGTAGTCAATTCTATGTCATTTTGACAAGGATTTTCAGCCCTACCCTGAAAATTTCCAATGCATACACACAATGAGTGAGTGAGAAATATATACAAGCACTGTAAAATTAAACACGGATAAGAGCAACTCACTCGGAAATGGACATCAAACCATCCCCCAAATCCGCAGAGCCTTTGGTCGTCTTCCCAGATTAAAGAAGAGAATTTTGATTGAAAGCTAGTTATATCAGCAACTGTAACTGTTAGGCAGTCCATTTCCAATATTACTTTGGCTTCCCCCATGACTTGATTAGGGTGAAGATTGTTCCAAAGTGATGTCTACAAAAAGAAAAGTATCACAAGATCAATAATTACAATACTATTAGTATAAAACACGTTTCAAAAGTACAATTTAAATGCATATCACAAGGGAAAAGGAGAAGACTACAATGTAGTGACCTGGTGAAAATACTTTTTCTGCTCTGCATCAAAAGGCTTTGTCAAAACACTCATGTCCACACCATAGTCCCTTTTTGTGTTGTTCAGAAAGTAGTGCCAATCAGACATGGTTGCTTCATAGTCGTTCATTTTCTGATCAACTAAGCGAGACCTGATAGGTGCAACCCACATGCGAGCGTGACTTGGATACCTGCATTTCTCATCACATTAATTATTTAAACAATACGATTGAGATATGTAATTACTCCAGGTTCATGCATAGTACGATGATCCTACCATTATCATTCATCATATATTCGTTTAGCTTTGAACTTGTATTTTGATTCATGATCATGTGAAATGGTCAGAGAGAATAGGGCGTATAGAGAGCAGCAAAGGCAGTCATTTTAGGTAACAAATTTGGACAGACGGGACCACAGTTCAGGTAATTATATGTATATACATAATAACTGATTCATACCCTTCTATGCGGCCTTTCAGAAGTTTGAAGCAATACTTCACATAATCACATTGCACGGAATTTCACACAAAAACTTGGAAACAAATGTTTAGTTGATCACCTGATAATCTGATATAAAATGCATATCATTACAAGTAAGAAATTCTATTATCTAGTTACACCCCACCTCAAAATTGATCTAGAGATGTCAAAGCAGTGAAAGCACACCACATGCCACAATGCAAACAAGGATACAATGTAATTAGAGGCTTACACAATACTTGTTCATTACAGAAACTAGACAATCAGAAATCAATCACAAGGCAACAGGTGGAGGTCATAACTACGTTCCAAGGTTAAGTTTTTATTTGAGGGAAAGCATCGAATTTGTGTATATAAAAAAAACAGAATCTGTTGACGGAGCAGAAATTCACACACACACGAAAAGAAAAAAACTGTAGTGGCAACAATTACTTACATTACTCCATCAGGTTTAAGCCACTTGTCTCGAGCATATATCACTGAATCGAACATGGACTCTCGCAGTAGAAAGTATCCCATCCACTCAGAAATAATCACGTCGACTGCCAAGTGCGAATTCCAATTCAAACATCACAAATTTACAAGTTATTAGCACAAAACAGAGCCCTAAACTCGAAAGGAACAAGGTAAGTACCTTTCTCAGGAAGAGTGACAGCCTCCATGGAGCCACCAATGACCTCAACAATCCCTTCGAGACCGTTCGCCCTGACGAGCTCGCGAGCGTGGTCGCACATCTTCGTCGCCTCCACCGCGTAGACCTTCCTCGCGCCGGCTTGCGCCGACCAAATCGCGAGGATCCCGCTCCCCGTTCCCACATCCAAC